>CM069862.1:76546219-77211219 GCA_036172795.1 Pelodytes ibericus | reverse complement strand
TAAGCAGTACAACATCCACGCAAAAATGTTACATTGTATCATTTACAGCTTTGATGTCTAACTGGAGGCCCGCAGGCTGGGTGTGCCTGTAGTTGTTCAACACCAATCTACAGTATATTGTGTACATAATAATATGAAACTAAAGAGTAACAAACTGGAGCCAAAATTGTGTTTGCTTACTACAAGTGTTACTTGGTTCCAGAATTACTTTAGTTTTGCCTCATAAAGTATGCCGGTTGATATAAATGAAAGTGAATACTTTTTGTATCTTAAGTAACTCAATTACATTACTTCATCTGCATAAAATTTGCATAATATTACGATTTTCAATGAATTATTCTTTTTATTTGACTTGTTTGCCTGTTATGGATAATAAATGCATGAAGGTACCATGACTTATTACTGCCTCAAAAGATACCATCAAAAGCGTGATGACTTAAGACAATTTCTATTTTCTCATATAGTGAATATACTGAATTTATTGGAGCATGGCTAATGTAAGTGCTGGAATGTGTTAATTATTTAGTGTAAAGCATTAAAAAATAGATCTGTTGGTTTGGCATCTACAATCTGAAGACATGACTATTTAAATAGCACATTTCTTCATACACCGTCCTTACTCATGAAATAATAACAAGGCCCTCATAACTGCATTATGTTTACTTCAGTAGTTTCACATGGAAAATTACTCCTTAATGACTCAATTTTTTTATTTAACTGCAGCTTCTTTGACAGAAGGTTGATCAGTCAAACACTTAATTTGCACTGTTGAATATAAATACACAGTCAAAAATCCATCCCATGAATCATTTTAAAATAATAATGATACAATAGTATCCATAGTATTATTATATCTGTTTTGATATGTTTTATCAATGCTGTAGTTCTTGCATTTGTAGCTGTAGGTCGAACAGAGGTTTTACCTCTGCTGTTTTCTTTCGTACTTATTTAAGAACGGCAAATATTTAATCTCACCACAATTAAACTAATCTGCAGGTTACAATGACCCCCGGATGTTTATATTGTATAAATAAATTGTATGTATTTTTTGTACATAGATTATGTCCACGATAGTGTAATCGTTAATTGTTTTATTGATTGATTATTCGCTGAGCCATCACTATATAATGGCAGCTTTACAGAGCTGCCACTTGCACCTTGATGAAGCAGCATGTTTTAGGCGAAACACGTTGTGCTTTGCCTTCTTGCTCCTGTCTGATCAAGACACCGAGGAGGAGTCTAATTGGTATAGCTCAAGATTTAGCTAATGCGTTAGTCTAAGTAACATTTATAAAAGTCGGTGGGAAGGAGAAACCTGTCTTGTGATAGTTTGTTGATATCATGTAGCTTCCATTCTTCAGTGACATTGTAAAGGTTAGTTCATCTTGAAAATGTTTCTAGTTTCTAGTTGCAAATTGTTTGGAAATTGTTTGGAATCATGTATAAGATGCCACAAAGCATCATCACTTTGTGACCACGTTGGGGAATTCTAGAGTCTGCCACAGAGCACTAAACGAGTAAATAATTAAAAAAAATTAAAAATCAGGAGTTTTGTTTAACAAACATAGAAACATAGAATGTGTCAGCAGATAAGAACCATACGGTCCATCTAGTCTGCCCAATTTTCTGAATACTTTTATTAGTCCCCCGTTCCTGGTCTTATAGCTAGGATAGCCTTGTGTCTATCCCACGCACGCTTAAACTCTTGACTGTGTTTACCTCTACCACTTCTGCTGGAAGGCTAGTCCATACATCCACTACCCTCTCAGTAAAGTAATACTTCCTGATATTACTTTTAAATCGTTGCCCCTCTAATTTAAGACTATGTCCTCTAGTTGTGGTAGTTTTTCTTCTTTTAAATATACTCTCTTCCTTTACTGTGTTGATTCCCTTTATGTATTTAAATGTTTCTATCATATCCCCCCTGTTACGTCTTTCCTCCAAGCTATACATGTTAAGATGCTTTAACCTTTCCTGGTAACAAAGTACATTAACTAACAGTCCACATGACACATTCCAAGATAATTTGAAATCATTTCATGTCAGATTAAAACTGGCACACTAAGTAGTTTACATAATTAATTGGTTTTGTCCAGGTAATTGCTTGATATCTTCTATTTATCTTGAGCACTATGAAAAAATGTCCATTAGGGAATTGTAGCTTGTTAAATTGGCTCTAATGCTCTGATATCGATTTTAAGCTTTTGTTTTTCTCCCAGGAAGAGCAATATGTTTATCAATAGTAATTAACATGGGTTTACAAGCATATAGGTAATATCATATATAAATAGGATATAGCTCGAAATGAGGCAATGCAAGGGCTGCATGGTGATTATGTTGCCCCATTAGCCTTTCTTCACCCGCTGTCAGTGTGAATTTTTTAAAATAATGGCTAATACATTGACAAAAGATATATGGGACGGTGCATAATCCATGCTTAAACAGCCATATCTAGTATTTAATAATCACATTATACATGACTTAACACGCACTTAAAAGACAAAAATTTTGTTCACGCATTAGAGTACCATTTACTAATAATAGATGTGATCGCTCTTTGTGTAGTTGTTGAATATATTGGGTTCTATTCAAAAACCTGAGTTTATATATATATATATATATATATATATATACATACATACATAAATATATATATATATATATATATATATATATATATATATAAAAATATATAATCACTGAATACCTTTGACCAAAGACATCCAACTATGGCTGTTTCTATGCTACAACTATGGGATTTGTAGTTCAGCAGCAGCTGGAGGGCCATACACTGTAATGGAAAATTTTGAATGGTAACTTAGGTCATTGAAAAGAGGTCATTATATGTTTATGGAGTGACAATATATTTCTGTAGGCAATATTTTTTTTTTTTTATCATGTGTGCACACACTATAGTAGAGAACAAAACAATATTTATATGCAGACAATTGTTCTACAGCTGATTTCTGTAACCTTCATACATATTAAAGGGAATGCATCACCTAAACATTGTTTCTACTGTGAATGTTGAGACTAAGAAAATGATCTATACATTGTGTTAGCAGAATTGCAATCAAATGCCTAAACTAGGAGAAATATTCATTTTATTTATTTATTTTATTATTTATTATCGTTTTTATGAATACATACAAAACATAAATAGACATCCAATATACACAAGTTTAAATATCAACATACTTCTGCTAATCCAAGTTTACCCAGTACAAACATTAAATACACTGCCTGTCCAAGGGGCACCACACCCAACTCCTAAAATATGGTTCAGGAAGGGACGAAATACATCTCCAAAATAATCCTCCCATATGCACCTAGACTGAGCATTATTTCTTGCATTCCTTCAAGAGAATGCCATTTCTAAAATTCCAGTTTACAGGTGCTTTGCAGAGGCGTCACTAGGGTTGGTGTCACCCGGTGTAGAAACTCATGGTGTCACCCCCTGGATTTCCTCCAATACAATGCCAAACAGATTCCTTAGTAATGCCAGTTAGATGGCCTATTAACTATGCCACACACAGGAGCCCTATAAATTATGCCACACCAGAGCCCCACTATTTATGCCTCACCTCTGCCCAATTAATTATGCCACACACACACAGGTGCCCCATAATTATGCCACACACAGAGGTGCCCCCATCAGTAGTGTGTCTTCCACAAGGCAAACAAGGCACTCGCCTAGGGCGGCACTTTGCCAGAGGGCGGCACTTTGCCAGAGGGTGTTAAAGCACACTTCTGGTGCGTCAAGCATTTTCGCTCCCTCCCCCACCTTTCAGCAAGTTTTAGCTCCTTCCAATTAACCGGGGTGATGGGGGCATGTAAGGGACGTGGTGGGGGTATGAAATGAGGGTGATGGTCGCATGCAATGGGGGTGATGGAGCATTTAGTGGGTGATGGGGGCATGTAATTGGCTAATTGGGAATTTAATATGTGTCCAATGTGGGTGATGGGGCATGTAATGGGGTGATGGGGCATGTCATGGGTGTGCAACGTGGGTGATGGGGCATGTCGTCGGTGTGCAACGTCGGTGGGGGGGCGTCCGAATTTTGTCTGCCTAGGGCAGCACAAAACCAAGATACACCACTGGCCCCCATAATTATGCCACACAAAAAGAGTCCCTTAATTATGCCACACATGGGGCCCAATAAATATGCCACACACAAGCGCCCCATAATTATGCCACACATGGGACCGCCATTAATTATGCAACACACAGGAGCCCCACGAGAAGACAATTGTACAATTCTAAAACAATACATATCGATACATACAAACATCTCTCTCTCTCTATAACAGCCAATTTGCCCAATTATATTCCAGTATCATTTTGTCATTAATAAGCCACAGTCCATTTGCCCATTAATATGCCAGTATTATTGTGCCATTCAGATGCCAATACCATTGTGCCATTAAGATACCAGTATTATTGTGCCATTCAAATACCAGTAATATTGTGCGATTCAGATACCAGTAATATTGTGACATTCAAATACCAGTAATATTGTGCCATTCAGATACCAGGAATATTGTGCCATTCAAATACCAGTAATATTGTGCCATTCAAATACCAGGAATATTGTGCCATTCAAATACCAGTAATATTGTGCCATTCAGATACCAGGAATATTGTGCTATTCAAATACCAGTAATATTGTGCCATTCAGATGCCATAATTATTGTGCCATTCAGATGCCAGTAATATTGTGCCATTCAGAGCCCAGTAATATTGTGCCATTCACAGCCCAGTAATATTGTGCCACTCAGAGCCCAGTAATATTGTGCCCTTCAGATACCAGTAATATTGTGCCATTCAGATGCCAGTAATATTATGCTATTCAGAGCCCAGTAATATTGTGCCATTCAGATACCAGTAATATTGTTCCATTCAGATCCCTGTATTATTGTGCCATTCAGAGCCCAGTAATATTGTGCCATTAAGATGCCTATATTATTGTGCCATTTGTCACCTACCTTGTTTCACCTCCTGATCCGCCGCCATCGCGGATCAGGAGGACGCCATCCCGTCGGCTGGGGCTCAGAGTGAGAGCCCCAGCATCCCTTGATGCTGAGACGCGCGTCCAGTAAGACGCGCGCTCAGTGACGTCACGCACCCGTTCGCGCATGCGCGAACGGGTGTTTCATGAATATTCATGAGCCCAGTTATAGGGCTATTTATTAAATTAACCCCTCCCTTGCCAATTGATCAGAGGTGTGTCCTGATCAATTGGTAGTGTATTTAAACGGTCATTTCACAGGTTACCTTTGCCTGTGATAGTGCCTTGTGTATCTCACTAGCGTTTTGACTCCTGATTGACTCCGTTTATCTGTTGCTGACCCGGTTCGTCCCTATATACTCCATCCGTTTGTTCCTGCATTCCTGATTATTCTGTGTATGACCCTGCTGTTCCTGACTATTCTCCGTCCGCCGCCTGCCTCGATTTCTGCTAGTGACCTGTTTATCCGTATCTCTCCTGTCCGTGACCCGGCCTGTCTCCTGACTCTCCGTTTGCCTGTATTCCTGTACGATCCTATACGGGCTCCACTTGCTGAGTATCCGGTAGTAAGTGTTCCAGCAAAATCCTTGGTGACATACCACCGGCGGCTCAACCAAGGGTGTGTAGTCATTAAGGTGAAGACCAATACTTGCTACCTACGGTACTTAGTGAGTGTCCCTATAGCCTCATCTACACTTGTGGTCCATCTCCTGAACACGACCGTTACATTTATCACAGGCCCTTAAATATGGATCCCGTAGATATGGCGAGGATTTCGTCCAGACAGGACACGCATGATCAAGTCCTGATGACCCATGCTACACATCTCCAGTCTCTTGAGAGGAAAGTGGATGAAGTTGCAGATCTTCTACGTCAAATGACTGGTCCGTCTACGTCCTCCAGAACCATGGCCGAGACCGCTACTCATTCTGCTTCTTTGGTGAAACCACCAAAAATGCCACTTCCTGAGAAGTATTCTGGTGAACCTCAATTATGTCGGGGTTTTCTAAATCAATGTTCTTTACATTTTCGGACACAACCACAGACCTTTTCTTCACACTTCAACAGAGTTTCCTTTATTATCAACCTGTTAAAGGGAGAAGCTCTTGCCTGGGCCACCCCACTTATGGAACAGAACTCTATACTTCTGGAAGATGCAGATGAATTTACAGCTGCCTTTCGCTCGGTATTTGACGCCCCTGGTCGACGTGAAGCTGCAGAATCAAATCTGATGGAACTTCTCCAAGGGAGAAGAACTGTAGCTCAATATGCAGTGGAGTTCCGCACCTTGGCCTACGAGACCGACTGGAATGCTAGCGCTTTACGGGCTGCATTTCGCAGAGGTTTAAATGAATCCATCAAAGATGCTCTCACATATAGAGATATACCACACGATCTAGAAAACCTGATTGCCTTATGCCTAAGATTAGAAGCTAGAGATCAAGAAAGAAGATTGGAGAAAGATAGAGACAGAGAGAGAAAACCTTCTCGTCCATTTCGTTCACCTTACCCCAAACCCACAACCGAAAGTAACGTCCCCGGTGCAGAACCTATGGAGATAGGCCCAGTCCTTCGGTTAACTCTAGAAGAAAAACAACGCCGACGATCTCTAGGGTTGTGTATGTATTGTGGCCAAAAAGGTCACTTGGTAGCTCTCTGTCCTAAAAAATCGGGAAATGCCTAAGCTTGGTGGAGTCAGGAGGTTCTCCACTGAGCGTTTCTATGATCATGCCTCCAGACAACCAAAGAATGTATGTACCCATTACTCTCCAGTGGAGAGGCCAACAAATGGCCACACAAGCCTTCATAGATTCAGGGGCCGCTGGGAATTTTATTGATGAGACATGGGCTCTTCGTCAGGGGATCCATCTAAATAACAAAACCCAAAAGACAGCTGTCGCCACATTAGATGGGACTCCGCTGGGTACAGGAATTATTTCTTTACAGACTGAACCTCTGGGAGTTGTAGTAGGAATATGTCATACTGAAGAATTACATTTTGATATATTACAGAGTCCTCACATACCTATCATTTTAGGGATGCCATGGTTACAACTCCATAATCCTTGTATTGATTGGGAAAACAAACAAATTACTTCCTGGAGCAATCGGTGTAAAACATCCTGTTGTATAACCCTCCATAAAGTCAATCTTGTTCTTGATTTACCTACCGAAGATCCCCGGAAAATTGTACCATCTCCATATTGGGATTTCTTAGATGTATTTTCTAAAAAGAAAGCAGAGTCCTTACCTCCACATCGGGCATATGACTGTGCTATTGAATTATTATGTGGATCCAGTCCTCCCACAGGTCATACTTATCCTTTATCAAAACTAGAAAATCAGGCTTTAGCCCAATACATAGAAGAAAATCTAAATAAAGGATTTATCAGACCCTCAGCATCCCCAGCAGGAGCAGGTTTTTTCTTTGTGGCTAAAAAAGAGGGATCCCTCCGTCCCTGTATTGATTACAGGGGACTTAACAAGATCACAGTCAAGAACAAATACCCTCTACCGCTCATCACTGAACTGTATGATCAATTAAGGGATGCCACGATTTTCACTAAATTAGATCTTCGGGGGGCCTATAACTTGATCCGCATAAAGGAAGGGGATGAATGGAAGACGGCATTTAATACCCGATACGGCCACTATGAGTACCTGGTAATGCCGTTTGGGTTGTGTAATGCGCCAGCTGTATTCCAAACTTTCATGAATGATATCTTCAGGGACTTACTTCTGTCCCACGTAATGATTTATTTGGATGACATTTTAATATATTCCAAAAACCTTGAAGAACATCGCAGTCATGTCAGACAAGTGTTGCAACGTCTTAGGGATCACTCCCTTTTCGCCAAGGCAGAAAAATGCGAATTTGAATCCAACCGAATAACATTTTTAGGCTACATTATCTCTGCTGGTCAATTAGAGATGGATCCAGACAAGCTTTCAGCTATTAATGATTGGAAGGAACCCACTGACCTCAAAGGGGTACAAAGATTCGTAGGTTTTGCCAATTACTACAGACGATTTATCCATAACTTCTCTCGTGTCATAGCCCCCATCATTGCACTAACCAAAAAGGGAGCCAACCCCAAACATTGGACACCCGAAGCTACTGCAGCCTTCAAAAAATTGAAATTGGCTTTTACCTCTGCACCCATACTTAAACGACCAGAAACCAACCAACCATTTGTATTGGAAGTCGATGCTTCGGAAATTGCAGCAGGAGCTATATTGTCCCAAAGGGATCAGAAAACCAATAAACTCCACCCTTGTTCCTATTTTTCAAGGTCATTTTCTTCCGCAGAGAGGAACTATGATGTAGGTAATCGGGAATTGTTAGCCATTAAATTAGCTTTGGAGGAATGGCGTCACTTACTTGAAGGTACAGAAATCCCCATCACCATCCTCACTGATCATAAGAATTTGCTTTATATTGAAAAGGCCAAAAGACTAAACCCACGTCAAGCTAGATGGGCTCTATTTTTTACTCGTTTTAACTTCATAATTTCTTTCCGTCCTGGTTCAAAAAATACTAAGGCAGATGCCTTATCCAGACAATTTGAGACTCCGTTAACCGAGCATCCTGTAGAAACCATCATACCCTCGTAAGATGATAGCTACTGTACAAAGTTCCTTAATATGGTGGATATCCAAGTCACAAGGAAATAAACCAAAGAACTGTCAATCACCTCCTGGCAGATTATTCGTTCCGCTCCGCTTCAGAAAAAGAGTACTATCCTGGGGTCATAAATCCCCTGTGGCAGGTCATAGGGGCAAACAGAATGTACGATTCTTACTTCAGAGATATTTTTGGTGGCCCTCTATGTTGAAGGATATTTCTCTTTTCATCCACTCATGTCCTGTTTGTGCTCGTTACAAAATTCCTCGTACTCGTCCTTCTGGATTACTACACCCTTTACCTGTACCCGACAGACCATGGACTAATATAGCCATGGACTTTATTACCGATTTACCTATATCTCATGGGTACACTACTGTCCTGGTCATCGTCGACTTATTTAGCAAACAGGCTCATTTTATCGCACTCCCCAAGTTACCCAACTCCAGCACGCTTGCTAATATTTTTCTTAAAGAAATCATTCGTCTGCACGGAGTCCCGCAATCGATTGTCTCTGACAGAGGTCCTCAGTTCGTCTCAAAATTTTGGAGGGCGTTATGCAAACTTCTACATATCGAACTTCATTTTTCTTCTTCTCACCACCCTCAATCCAACGGTCAGGCTGAACGTACAAATCAAGCTCTTAAACAATATCTGAGAATGTATGTGTCTGCCGACCAATCTGACTGGTCTGACCTTTTATACCTAGCCGAGTGGTCCTATAACAGCTCTTACCATGAATCTCTCCGGATGTCCCCTTTCAAGGCCGTTCATGGATATGAACCCACCTTATGGCCTCAGGATCGCATTCTCACTGAGGTTCCTGCCGCTGACCTCCAAGTTTTATCTATCCGAGACCATTGGTCTCGCCTGGCCAATATTTTGCTTCAAGCCAAGGTCAAACAGAAGACAGCCGCAGATAAACACAGGTCGGTGGGTCCTGTCCTTACACCTGGTACACTGGTCTGGCTGTCTACAAAACATCTCCGCCTTCGTCAGGCTGCCAAAACATTGGGGCCAAAGTATATAGGACCCTATAAGATTCAATCTCGACTCAACGACGTTTCTTTCTCTTTGTGTCTTCCCAAATCGTTACGCATTAACAACTCTTTCCATGTGTCCTTATTGAAACCTGCCATTACTAACAAATACTCTCATATGCTCAAAGTTCCCGAATCCGTTTTATTCCAGGGGGATGAAGAATACGAAGTTCAGTCTATCTTGGATTCTCGGTTCCAGCAGGGCTCCTTGCAATATCTAATTAGATGGAAGGGTTATGGTCCTGAGGAGAATTCCTGGGTACCGGCTAGGGATGTTCATGCTCCTGTGAAACTCCGATCTTTTCACTCCAAGTTTCCTCTCAAGCCGGGTCTTGGTAGCCAGTATGTCTCCCGTCGGGGGAGGGGTAGTGTCACCTACCTTGTTTCACCTCCTGATCCGCCGCCATCGCGGATCAGGAGGACGCCATCCCGTCGGCTGGGGCTCAGAGTGAGAGCCCCAGCATCCCTTGATGCTGAGACGCGCGTCCAGTAAGACGCGCGCTCAGTGACCTCCCTTGCCAATTGATCAGAGGTGTGTCCTGATCAATTGGTAGTGTATTTAAACGGTCATTTCACAGGTTACCTTTGCCTGTGATAGTGCCTTGTGTATCTCACTAGCGTTTTGACTCCTGATTGACTCCGTTTATCTGTTGCTGACCCGGTTCGTCCCTATATACTCCATCCGTTTGTTCCTGCATTCCTGATTATTCTGTGTATGACCCTGCTGCTCCTGACTATTCTCCGTCCGCCGCCTGCCTCGATTTCTGCTAGTGACCTGTTTATCCGTATCTCTCCTGTCCGTGACCCGGCCTGTCTCCTGACTCTCCGTTTGCCTGTATTCCTGTACGATCCTATACGGGCTCCACTTGCTGAGTATCCGGTAGTAAGTGTTCCAGCAAAATCCTTGGTGACATACCACCGGCGGCTCAACCAAGGGTGTGTAGTCATTAAGGTGAAGACCAATACTTGCTACCTACGGTACTTAGTGAGTGTCCCTATAGCCTCATCTACACTTGTGGTCCATCTCCTGAACACGACCGTTACACCATTCAGAGCCCAGTAATATTGTGCCATTCAAAACCCAGTAATATTGTGCCATTCAGATACCAGTAATATTGTGCCATTCAGATCCCAGTAATATTGTGCTTTTCAGATACCAGTAATATTGTGCCATTCAGATGCCCCAGCCAATTTGTCCATTCCTCCCTCCTTCCCCCTTCCCCAGTACTTACCGCCTGGCTGCTGCTCCGTGTCCCCGGCTGGGCGTCTCCGTGCAGTGTTCCCTCCTGCACGGAGGAGGGAAACACAGTCACTGTACATCAGGTCACGGTGATTCTTTTTTTCAGCGACCGAATCCAGCTGATACGGCTGCCAGAAAAAAAAAGTTAAGAAGCGCGATGCGTGCAGGGGGATGTCGGCAGCATGGGTGTCACCGCCGCTGGAGGTGTCACCCGGTGCGGTCCGCACCCCCCGCACTCCCCTCGGGACACCACTGGTGCTTTGAGACTAGAAGACATCTATTTCCATTTCTAGCTGGTATTGTAACTGACTTGTATAATTGGTAACAAGAGAAGTCCTTATCTTGATCCACGCTCTAGCAATTACAATCTTATTTGCCACAAAACAGTGGCATGCAATTGTTCTCTGCGGACTGTTTAGAGATCTGATATTTATGTGTATCAGCATCTTTTCTCAAACATATACTATGAAACTTTCTTACAAAGTCTAAAGCTATAGCCCATATTTTTTAACCTTCATACATTTCCACCGCAGCTAGAATGATTTAGTTATGCAAATCTGTTGCTGAAATCTTAATATCTAAGTTGACTTCCCACTTTTTAAGGACTGGAATATTTAAGGTGGCTGTTTGTATCCTAATCAGCTCTATGCATTTACTTATTACATTCTTAAATTTGTTTTAATTAAAAAATATTTTTTTCAGCTAACTATAGAGTTGGAATTCTTTGTCCAACTGTGGGAATGATTGTATAGATGATTTATTCATCTAAAGGAAGTGACAAAATGAAACAAAACTTGATATGCTCAGTGTCTAAATAAACTCTGCAAGCAATATACTGACCTGGCACAGCCATCACTGCAAGAAGTCATGGTGAAGCAGCAGCGTAGAAGCAGCCGCAATTAATAAAGTCAGGGAGGCTCATATTATGCTTTATCTCTTTCTTTAATTCCCTCAGCAGCAAAGAGAATGCATAAAACTTTTTAACCAATAAGAACTCTTCATATCACTGACTTCCCTCCCCTCCTCCATAAAGTCCAGTGTCTCATCAAACATATCCTCTTTCTTTGCTGCTCCCTCAGCTAAGTACCAACTATTTTGATCTAGTATATTTTTACTGTATTATATGATTTATTGTTATCATTATGTTTTATTAAGATGATTAATTTAAATCTTTTCAGTATGTTATATATATTGTCAGTTTAGACCTTGGTAAATTACTTTAACCCCTTAGTGACAAGACATTTTCACCTTGACTTTCCCTTGGTGACAATGGCTGTTTTGACATTTCTAGGGTGTTTGTGTTTAGCTGTAATTTTTTTCTTTCTCACATACAGTACCCACACAAATTATGTTGTTTTTATCGTCATAAGAAGGGCTTTCATTAGATACCATTATGTTCATCATATCTTATAATTTACTACAAAAAAAATCATAAAATATGATGAAAAATTTTAAAAAACCCACTTTTTCTAACTTTGACCTAAAATATAATTTACACAAATAAAATCATTAAAAAAGACCCCATCTAAATAGTTTCTAAATGTTGTCCCGAGTTCAAAAATATGCATGTTTCCATATTTTTCTGTATTTTTTTGCGAGTTATGGGGCAAAAACCAAAAATAGTGTTTTTTGGTTTTTTCCTATATTGACCTTTTGACCCCAACCCAAACCCAAAATTTAACCCTAACACAAAATTTAACCCCAACTCTAATCCTTATTATATCCCTTAATATTTATTCATTTTAATTTAATTTTAACCCTATCCCTTATGCTAAAAATTATTTAATTTTAACCCTATAGGCTAATCTATCTATATAACCTGTTTTTAATTAATTAAATATGTATTTAAAATATTTTCCATTGCAATGCTACTTAACTACCACTAGGGGCAGTCAAGTAGCATATTCAGAGCGACGGAAGTGAAGTTACTTTCACTTCCGAAGCTCAGACCGGCAGAGGGCTTTGCCATATTGACGGAGCAGCATGCTCCGTCATTATGGCTCCCCACGATCGCTCCGTGGGGCGATCGTGGGTGCTCCAAAACAGAAATTTCGGTGCTGGCTATGACCAGCACCGATAAAGCGTTTTTCGCGATCGTTGACTGCTTGATTCACCGCAGGACGTGCCAGGCACGTCCTTTGTCGTTAAGGGAGTTTCTCCCAGGACGTGCCTGGCACGTCCTTTGTCGCGAAGGTGTTAAGGTCCTGTTTATTATCTTATTGATTTTTCAGTTATTTTTTACCTAGCATATATTTTATTTCCCATAGCGTTTTTTTCCTCCCCCATGGGGTCGGTTGTGTCCCCCTCCTCTCCCCCTTAATGTATATATCGGTGCCTTGTATTATTTGACCGTTTCTTACCGTTTTCGCCGCATTCCCGGCTTCTGACCGCCGCACATGCGCTTTTTGCATTGCGGCGGCCATTTTCTTGAAGCCCGTTGGATTTTTCTATTTACCGAAGTCCACGATAACACTTACCTTTTTCTGCTGCCCGGCGGCCATTTTACCGGAGTCCTATGGACACTTTGGTACGGCGGCCATTTTAAACCTCCGTTATTCACTGCCTGGCTGTCCTGCTGCATATTGCTCTGCTGTTGCTCCTTTTTTACAGTGATTTTCTCCGTTTTCGTTTGTCTGACCATCCTTGCTCCTATACCTCAGGTTATTACATATATTTCATACATTCTGTGTACCCTATCAAGGTCTATTCAGTGCATTATGGACAGGTTAAACGCTAGAGCTTCTCACTCCCCTGATATTAACCCTGCTCAGCAGGACAATGATAACCTCAGAGAAGAGGATCCTTCCTCAGAATTAATTAACAGAGGAATTCCATGCACTAATGGACTCTACCATGTCCAGATCCGTTACCCAGTCTATCCAATCCACCATGGGAATCATGTCGGCCATTATAGCACAGTCTATTTCATCTGCCCTTATGGCTACACAGACTGCACCTGCGCATGAGTCACCCCCCACAAAAGGGAAAAGGGCTCTACCCTCTGTTCATGGCTGAAAAGCGTCTTGCAAATCGCATCACGTTCACCCTTATGCCTCCAAAAAACCCAAGATAGGCATGGCTACGCCTGCCACAGATGTCGTGGTAACACCACATAAAAGAGCCCAGTACCGGGCTAAATCGGTACGTACGTGGAAAGTGGCAAAAGCCGCATCTGACTCTTCCCAATCAGGGTCGCTATCTGAGGAGGTTACTAAGGAATCGGATGACCCCGATATCCTAAACTCAGATGAAGATGTAGTCCCAGACGACTCTACCAATAGTGGTCCTATTGCAAATATTGCTCCTGTTGACGCATCAGCTTTATTAGATCCCCAAGGGGAACCTCTATTTGATCCCGACAATTTACACCATCCCTGCTCTGCGGAATGGTTCCCCATGGAGCATGTGGCAAAGTATATTGCTACGAGAGTCCGCAAACCACTAGACAAGTCCACTCGTAATAAACTAAGAGCAGAGTGTCCACATCCTATGGTACCTGACCTGGCGTGTAACACTCCAGAAATTGAAGCAAAGATTGCCCAATTCTTAGGCAAAACCGGCTGGAAAGCCAAAAAGGGTCTAGACTTCTCCTTGTTTCAGGATAAAGTACTTGACATCCTGGGCCCTTGTGCAAAATTTTTTGAGATGGTGGAGACTAGTTTAACTAATCACACCCCTGTGGATTTGTTTTCTATTAAAGGCTGGATTCAGCGTGTGATATGCCTGATCGGCAATGCCAACACGGCTATAGCCACTGAGCGCAGAAAAGCTATTCTGCAAAATCGAACCAAAGCTGGTCAATATGGCCATCAGTGAGCCTGGTCCCTCAGCAAAGGGTATGCTGTTTGGGGACAATTTTGTAAAGGAACTATGAAGAGAGCGAATATGAAGAGAGTTTTCAACCACAAGGTTTTTGGTGGGCCCGGCAGATTCAGGGGCCGTCTGCCCGGCTGTGGCTCCAGGGGTCCGTTTCGGGGACCCAGAGGTCCTGGAATGTCCAGAGGGTCCTTCTCGGACCACAGGGCCACTTCTACTGCCTTTTTTCCGCAAAGGGGCAGACCCTGGCAGAACAGAGGAGCCAGAGGGTCATACCAATCAAGACGTCCTTACGGTAAGAACCCAATTAACCCTCCATTCTTTCCCTGTTCAAGTAGGTAGCAGGCTGCGGTTCTTCCAAAGAGCTTGGGCCAACATCACCTCAGACCAGTGGGTCTTACAAACAGTAGCGGGCTATTCCATCGATTTCCTATCAGCGCCTTACCAGGTACACCAATCTCATGCCATTCATTTCAATCCTACAGACAGAGCACTAGTCTCAAAAGAAATCTCGAATCTCCTGTCAAAAGGAGCAATTGTTGCAGTTACCCCGCTATCCCACGGCTTCCGCAGCAATCTATTCCTAGTCCCAAAAAAAAGCGGCAGTATCCGCCCGGTTATAAATTTACGCCCCTTGAATGCCTTTTTTGTGTACCATCACTTCAAGATGGAGGGCATTCATTGTTTAAGGGACTTACTCCTACTAGGGGATTGGATGGTGAAACTGGATCTGCAGGATGCTTATCTGACAGTTCCCATTGCCCCAACCCACCAACATTACCTACAGTTTCCCTGGAACAACAGGATTTGGCAGTTCACATGCCTACCGTTCGGGCTCTCATCAGCCCCATGGTGTTTCACCAAGCTGCTGAAACCGGTAGTGGGTTTTCCGCAGAAAAGGCACCTTATTATATATTTAGACAACTTGTTGATTATGTCTCAAGACGTGGCTACACTGCATACCCATCTGGGTTGGACCAAAGACTTCTACAAGATCTGGGTTTTCTTATAAATCAGGAGAAATCTCTCCTAGTGCCATCTCGGACGATGGAGTTCCTAGGCTTCAACATCAATTCGACCCGCGGCTAGTTACATCTACCGAATTAGAAAGTGAAGGCGATCAGGAAGGAGATTAAGAATGTTCTTCTCCTCACCTAGCTTGGATCATAGGACTACTGTCAGCTTCTATCCAAGCTATTTTTACGGGTCCTCTTCATTACCGAGCATTACAGCAACTAAAGATCCGCTTGTTACGCCATGGGCTAACTTACGATCATTCCCTTCCTCTGGATTGCGAGGCAAAAGAGGAACTCTAACCCACATGGAAGCATGGAACGGGAGAGCAATCTTCGGCATGACACAGGATCTTGTTGTGGAGTCAGACGCCAGTCTACTCGGATGGGTTGCTCAGTGCGGGTCCTCTTCCACTGGTGGTCTCTGGGCTCGACACGAACACAACCTACATATCAATTGCCTAGAACTTCTGGCTGGAGAATTTGCAATTCGGAGGTTCGCACGCACATCTCAGAATTGTTCCATTCTTCTGCGATTAGACAACACCTCAGAAGTTCATTACATCAACCACCTAGGAGGCATGCGGTCCCTCGCTCTCTCCCATCAAGCGACAAGTTTCTGGAGATTTTGCTTGGCACACAATATCTCAGTTCAAGCAGAACATATTCCAGGTTTATCCAACACAGACGTGGATTGGAACTCCTGTAACTTTACATACCGCAGCAATTGGAGACTACATCAATCTGTTTTCCAACAACTACTGAATCTGTGGGGTCCTCTGGATGTCGACCTTTTTGCCTCCCGGCTTAATTCTCAACTACCACGATTCTACAGTTGGAGACCGGACCCGGAAGCCCTGGCAACAGATGCCTTTCTCCAACAATGGCCGATAGCCAGACACTATGCCTTTTCCCCGTTTTGTCTGATATCTCGCACGCTACTGCATCTACGTCATCCCAGGGTGTCTTTAATCCTAGTGACACCATGGTGGGACTCTCAACCATGGTTCCCGACATTGATGGAAATGTCGACGGACCTTCCTTGTCTCCTTCCTCCGTGGCAAAATCTGGTCACCGACTTGCAAGGGTCCCCACATCCACTCCTGGCAACAGGCCATTTACGACTGCTAGCCTGGCTACTCTCGGGAGTCCCTGGTCAATCACAGATGTTTCACCTACAACTCTGGCACTCCTGGAAGGCGCTTGGGCTCCAGGAACAAGGCGATTGTATAAACATGCCTGGATCACATGGGCAAGTTGGTGCATGGAACAACATACAGATCCCGTTTCAGCACCTGTGAATCTCATCCTCCGATTCCTAACATCTCTGTTTGAGGATGGTAGAGCATATCACACCATCAACGTTTACAGATCTGCCATTTCTGGGTTTCGATGGTTTTCCTGCAGGAAAACAACTTTTGATTTGTCGGCTCTTAAAAGGGATACGGTTGGCCAGACCACCGCTCCCTCATTACTCCAACCTTTGGGATGTTAATATCGTTTTCTCGCTGTTCCAGAATTTTCCTGGGAATGAGGAACAGCTCTCCTCAAAATGAGTCATGTTGTGTTGTCTGATTTCATGCAAATGAGTGTCCGACGTGAGAGCCCTGGACATTTCGGCACGATCATTTACACCAGATGGTGTAACGTTTAATATCTCTCGGCGTACGAAAACAGCCATTACTTCAGTATTCTATGGAATCCGAGGTTGGGTCCGGTACTTTGCTTGCAACTCCCTCTATGAAGGGAGATTTAAAAAATCTGTTCTTTGACAACCAGGCCATGATGCAAACAGATATTATGGCTATTTATTTTCGATGGATTCCTAAATGAAAACACAAAACGAGTCTTCACACTGACCCTACATGTGAGAGAGCTCCATAGCCATGTCCTGTTCCAAGATATGAAAGCCAGAGTTCCAGAGGCAACAGAGCATAAAAAAAACACAGGAACATATTTCATCAAAGGGTAATTTCCTCAGGCTCGGTAGCATGCATGAAATACACTAGTGAGCCTGACGAAATTACCCTTTGATGAAACGTGTTGCTGTGATTGTTTAAGCGCCCTTTGCTTGATTTGTGTTCGGCCGAGACATACATTCTTTATCTTTTTATACATTTTATTTTAGTTCTTTTTAAAATAAATGTATATTTTTTTATATTTTTCTAGAATAGTTTTTACAAGTGTATTGTCAGGTACCAGGACCATCACTTACCTTGCCCAGGGGACCCTCACAGCCAAAGCCATCCTCGGTCCCTGTTTGCAGCGAGGTAGGCCAAATCCCCGGCCTTGAGTTGCTAGTCACCTGCTCACAGTGAATGCAACTTCTTCCAAGAGGTTTAGGGGCGGAGCTTACTCGTGAGAAACATTGCGCGATTGGTTAATGACAAGGGGGCAGGGAGAATAGGGAGACGAGGCTGTACCCCTTCTCCCTGTTCATAACATGGTTCAGGGGCGGTCCCCAGGTGTAAAGGGGAGATGTCCTTGATCAGCAGCTCTATAAAAACCCCACACTCACCTTAATCATTGCTTGCTTGTTGAGCTGTGGTGTCTGTTCTCAGTACCATTCCTTTCCATTTACCTGCTATATATTGAAGACCTTCCTGTGTACCGACCTTGGCTTTTTCCCCTGGACTTTCCTTATTGCTGTAAAACTACCTGGACTTGCTATACCCGTTTTTTGCAACATTGCTGCCGGCCTTGACCTTTTGGATCAGACTGACTACTCTTTTGCCTTACCCTTTTGTTGTGTCACTTTTAGATTTACCTTTTGGGTCACTCCATCTCCCTACCTGCCACCCAGCGCTACGCTCATTATCCTTGAACCTCACATGCATATTCAAGGAATAATAAATATTATTGCCTTTTGTGTATATACCATTAAGATCTTTTACTTTTTTTATACTTTCATATATATTGCTTGATATTTATTTCAATTTAATTTAGCACATTATTTGATTCATGTTTAATATATATTTTTTGCATATTCATTAGCGCAATCCATGTTTCATTGTTTGCTATTTCTCCTTTCGTTTTTCAGGGATTCATTTCCCTTAAAATTATTTTAACTGTGTGGCAAGTATATACTTGTTGTTCTCTGATTTCTTATTATAAGGATTGCTGCTGACATCTATTTGTGAATAATTGCTCATATTAGGTATATTTTAGATTTATTTCTACTTGTTTATTTATTATGGTGCTGGACACTTTATTTTAATCTCTGGATAGGTCTAAAGGCACATTCTTACCACCTAGTGTGGTTTTTAGCCCATGGTTTGTGCAGAGCACTTCTACAGGTAATTTCTCTCTCTTGTTGCCCTTTACCTTGTTGCTTTACTATGTTTCTCCTGTTATGATTTTCTTACCTTTTTTCTTCATTTTCCTTTTTATTGAGTTTCTCTCTTCTATCAGATAAAAAGTAGTGCTTTCTGCGGTAGGGATCACTCTCTTGGGTTTCCCTGTCTCCCTCGATTTCTCATTCTTTCTAAATGTTCTTATTCCCGCTCCTCCATTCCCCTACATCCAACTCTTCGCTCCATCTCTTTCTTGGTTTTAATTCACTTTCTCGATAATGACCGTCAGTGTGTCCTATTTTAAGGAGTAGCATGCTCGGTACTAGTTGATCATATTAATGTTATGTTCGCTGTTAGACTTAAATACTTTACTGTTACTGCTAGGTATAGTGGGACTGTATCCGATACTACGCCCCCTTAAAAAAACAACATATTAACATGTCCTACCACTTTGTTTGTAGGTTCATTTTATGCCACAGTCATTGTGTATTCTCCATTTATTCTTGTATGAACCGTGAGATGATTCATTTAGCATTAGTAATATCACCATCAGGGCCGCCACCAGGAATTTCAGGGCCCATTACTGAACACATTTTCTGGGCTCCCTACCCCCCCCCCCCCCCCCCACTCAGTATGCCAGTGTTTAGCCATTCAATATGCCATTCTTTTGCCATTTAATATGCCAGTATTATGCCCCTCAATATGCCATTCTTTTGCCATTTAATATGCCCGTATTTTGCCTTAACATGCTATTCTTTTGCCATTTAATATGCCAGTATTTTTTCCCTCAATATGCCATTTAATATGCCATTATTTTGCCCCTCAATATGCCATTCTTTTTCCATTTAATATGCCAGTATTTTGCCCCTCAATATGCTATTCTTTTGCCATTTAAAATGCCAGTATTTTTCCCATCAATGTGCCATTTAATATGCCATTATTTTGCCCCTCAATATGTCATTCTTTTGCCAATTAAGCCCTCAATATGCCAGGATTTTGCCCCTCAATATGCCAGGATTTTGCCCCTCAATATGCCAGGATTTTGCTCCTCAATATTACAGGATTTTGCCCCTAAATATGCCAGGATTTAGCCATTCAATATGCCAGGATTTTGCCCCTCAATAAGCCAGGATTTTGTCCCTTAGTATGCTTGTTATGTGCCACCCTCCTCCCCCCTTTCCAAGTACTTACCTCCTTGGTGCTGCCTCCCGGTGCGCTGCTCTGCAGGTCCGCGGCTGTGAGGGAAGCGTTATGCATTAAATAAAGATCGTTAAATAAAGTTTATTGAAGCTGAGCGGCTGGAGAGGAGCGCAGAACGCTTCCCTCACAGCCGTGGACCGGCATAACAGAGGTTTTTTTTTTTCCTGGCATGACCAGGGCCCACCGGGCCCGGGACGCCATTATCGCCATCACCCCCTGATGGCAGGCCTGATCACCATGTTTAACTGTCTTAAACACACAAAAGTATCATTGAAGTCCAGCCACTCACAAAGCCGAATGTTTTAGATCTACCTATTCCAACTGCTATTCGGCCCTTAATTCGGTCAAACCCTATTATTTTACAACCTTAACCTATCTCATATGTGGACAAAGGCTAACTGTGTTCCTGAGAATGGCAAACTAATGCTATTTTGAAAAGTCTGTTTGTATTTGATAGACGTTTATGATCCGTGTAATATTTTTAAATGACAGTCAGAATGTTCATTTTTCTTTCACCGTAAAACTTAAAATGAGTCTATATTGTAAAATGTCTATTGGAATTCTGCACTACAATACTGCACTTGTTATTTTAGTTGTTCAGATATCCTGGCGTATGTTCTAATTGCTGCCATTTAACCCAATAAAAAAAATATATATCAAAAGAGAATTTGTTTTCAAGCCAGGTCTACCTGAGGCACTGGCACACCCTGCAGCAGTGAACAGGATACACATTTGTTTTCATGTCGTATTGGTCTGAGGCTATGGAGGGTATTCACTTAAAGGTTAGTTGAAGGTGAGATGCAAATTTAATCTCACCAATTTACCTATACATTGTGCAGGGACAATCCTGGTGAATTTGCTTAGTGGGGGAAACTCACCAGGTTTCTACCTGCCAAATGTATAGTTAAAATAGTGAGATGAAATGTTCATCTCTCCTGCAACTAATTTTTTCGTTTAATAAATGTTTATTGGTTTTTCACATAAGAAAGAAAACATATGAAAAGACCTGGGTTGGAGGTTATACATTAGTAGGATAATGCAAAAAAAAAAAAGGTAAGTATTACAAACAAGACAAAAAATAAATAAATTTACAAGCTCTCCAAAACAACAATAAGGTTGATATCGTATGACATGGATATGGAAAGGGGAGATAAGGAAAGGGGGAGGGGGGGTGGGGGTGGGGGGGGGGGAGTAGGGGCTGAGCGAGGGCACGAACTTGGGAAAGACCATCTTTAGGCATATAATATACATTATAAGAACCATAAGCATATATCTAAATCTCAGTATTTAGTGACTAGACCTTTTCAGCTCATTCCAGCCTTATCAGTCGAGCTGAGAATATTTTCTTACACAGATCTAACAGCCACCTCAAACAATGAAATATTGCATAGCCAAAGAAAACCGTTTTAGATTAGTTTCCAGTACCACAATATGTTTGATGATTTTATAGGGTGAATAGTTTGTGAGCCACACTGACTTGTCTGTTATTCGACTCATTTACTCACTAATGCAGTGAAAGAAGTTCAGTTTTTGATTTAACGGCATGGAAATAATACTTCTATATTTTACCATATTAACGATCAGTAGACTTTATCATGTTAAACTACAGCAAGAGCAGTTCATAGATGGCATTGCTACTGAGAAGGGTACTTATTAAACCATGCTCTATACTTAAGGCATAACAACTTAAATATAAGGTTTGACTGTATATTCTATAAAAGCTTTGAAAATGGTACATATGAGCGAAAGGAATTAAGCACTAGGTAGCAGCTCTACAAATCAAAACTGCTGTACAGTTAATATATTTACAACCTGACTTAAATTTCTAAAGGTGCCACCTGGCGCAAGAGAAATATATAGACATCAAAACTTTTAGGCCAAGCATGCATTTTATCTGTTTAGTGTTAGGGATTTAATTATATTATTGAAAGAAGAATAAAGGAAGTGCCATATTTGTCACTATACAGGTTGCCAGTGTTGTCAATGCCACATAACAGCTTGTCAGTTTCAGCTTTGCCCCAAAACAGCTAGTCTGTGCCATATTTGTCAACAAATAGCTTGTCAGTGCCAAAATCCTATCAAAGCAATATTTACTTACAAACTGAATAGGAGCACTATATGTCACTGATATCCACCACTCCAACTTTGATTATGGTGCCACTTTTCACCACAGGGCTGGGGGTGCCCAATAGTGTTTAGGTTCCCCTTTACCAGTGGGCCCTAGGCAGAGGTGCGGTCC
This sequence comes from Pelodytes ibericus, assembly GCA_036172795.1. Classification (NCBI taxonomy): domain Eukaryota; kingdom Metazoa; phylum Chordata; class Amphibia; order Anura; family Pelodytidae; genus Pelodytes; species Pelodytes ibericus. The sequence continues at coordinate 77,188,744 of CM069862.1, read as the reverse complement.
GCCCCCCCCCCATCCCCCCCCTTCCCCGCACCTCCCTCGGTAGCAACTGGCCCTAGGTAAGTGCCCACTTTGCGTAATGGATAATGTGGCCCAGTCTATGACAATTTTCCTGTAACATCTCTAACCTGAATTCCCATTACCTGTCATTAACTATCAATAATCACACAACTCATCTGTAGGTAAGATTGTGTTTGTTGCATACAAAATGTTCAGAAGTAAAATGGAATTTTGAAAAAATAGCATTGTACTATTTTAAGTGGATTTATAATTTTGACCAAGAAGCTAAGTGCCCTCTCTTTTGACTATGAGAACATTTGAAGAAGATTTAAAAAATGCATACAGCGAGAGTCTCTGGTTTGTTTCTTAGAAAATTGCATCTCTCTTTGTACTCTATAATTGTACTGTAATTGTATGCAGAAACTTTCATGTTGGATCCAATCAATTGTTGAATAAAATGAAATGGTACAGTGCACACAATATACTAAATGATATGTCCTTCGAGTGTTTGTTATCTTAATCATTACAAAACTAGCTATGCTTAAACTTTTACATTTTGAATGGCTACATCTAAACAACAAACGAAATTTCTATTTACAATGCAATGTAATCATTATTTTTACATAAACAAAAGCATTGTCTTATAGGTTGTCAGACTCCTCTAAGAAGCAACTCACCAGAGTGTCCCCTGATCCAGACTATCACGAGCGCCTCTGCTTCCTCCACCTCTGGGCTCGCTACAACGCATTCCTGCAGGAGCATACCATCCCCTTGGTTATGAGCTAGGTCGCATGGTGCATGCCTCATGATACATTAAAAAGGTATCACAATACTCATTCTACTAGGTCTACTGGGTGTGTACCAATATTTATTCCTATGAATTGCCTTTGCCCAAGTATTGTTCAGATTACACTGTACCCTGCATTTTGGTTTTCATTCCTGTTTGCCCTCATGTGGGTGGAGCTCTGTTGTTATAGAATTGTTACTACTGTAGACACAGATTTCAAAATATAGATATAATATATACATATACATATACATAATGTAATATGTGTCAGGCATCAACCCATTGAAGGCTCATTCCAGATTGTGTCTAGTCATTTATGTATTAATTTATGCTTTGATTTCTTGTTTATGATTTATGCTCACTCCTGTCTGGTTCCCTGTATCCCTGTATCTGTGTCCTGAATCCTGAAGCCCTGTTATGGGCTGGCCTGAGTTCTCAAGCCCTGTTATGGGCTGGCCTGAGTCCTGAAGACCTGTTAGGGGTTGCCCTGAATCCTGAAGCCCTGTTAGGCACTGTCCTGAGTCCCGAAGCCCAGTTAGGGGCAGCCCGGAGCCCCGGAGGCCTGAGTCCCACAGCCCTGTTAGGGGCTGCCCTGAGTCCCGCAGCCCTGTTAGGGGCTGTCCTGAGTCCCGCAGCCCTGTTAGGGGCTGTCCTGAGTCCCGCAGCCCTGTTAGGGACTGCCCTGAGTCCTGCAGCCCTGTTAGGGGCTGCCCTGAGTCCCGCAGCCCTGTTAGGGGCTGTCCTGAGTCCCGCAGCCCTGTTAGGGACTGCCCTGAGTCCTGCAGCCCTGTTAGGGGCTGCCCTGAGTCCCGCAGCCCTGTTCTTTGTTTCCTTGTGTATGTTTTTTTATTCGGATCCAGTTATGGTTTCTTTGTTATCTGTTGTTTTGTTCTGATCCATTCTGGGGTTTTCTTGTTTCCTTTCTGCTTTTCTCTGTTCATCTATTTAAATTTTGCCACACTCGTTTATTTCAGCTTTGAGTCTGTGCAGTTTTGTAGCCCACAGGTATGTTATGTGTCTTTGTGTCTGTGTTTCTGTTAATTGATTCAGTTTCTTAATTTCTTAAGAGTCTTAATGTCCAATTTAGTTTGTGTTACTCTCACTCTATTGCACATGCACCTATTGTCATAAATCACTTTTCAGCTAACGTGTGACAGAGGGTGTGGGCTTGAGAGGGTTAACACTAACCAGACCTATGAGTTTAAATAAAGCACAAAAATAGAAATGATTAATTTATATTTAATCTGATTAAGTATATAGTGGTTAATGTAACATTTTTAAACAAACCTCCTGCACTGCAAAGTGTCAGCAGTGGAATTGAAAGGCACCTTTTTATAAATCCCAACACTTTGCAGGGCAGTAGAGAGACCTCCGTCAAACCGGCCCTTCTGCTCTGCCGCAACATCAGCAGCGGGCAAAGTACTTAAAGCGTCGGCCGCAGCCGAACTGTTCAACGTGGCCACAGTGGCCGAAGGGAAGGCGGGCCACTGGGATTTTTCCCGGGAGACCGGTCCGTCCTGCCCGTATGTCTCAATGAGACTTCCAAAACAAATGAGAATTCCTTCTGAATGATGCTCTTTAAGATAATTGTTTAAAAGCCATTTTAATGACCTAGAAGCTGCCTTCTTTCAGATTAAAAGATAATCATCTGGAGTCCATTTAGTCCCTCTCTTAACGTAAATGAAGTTATGGAGATATCATTATACAATCCAGAAGACCATTATGTATCAAATTGTAGCAAGCTTTATATATTCATAAATTCAGGAAGAATTCACCAAGCTGTTTTATAAAAGTCAATTCTGGGGGATAGGCTTTACAGTGGTATAGACAGGGAGAACTTGGTGATTGTTCCACTTTGCCCCAGAGTTGACTTTTATAAATATTCCCAATGAGTTTTGCTGAATAGATTATCTAGTAGGAAATAAATGCTTTCACATGTAACATGGAATAATGATAATTAGCACATGATCTGACCAATAAATGTGGCAGATAACCTGCATATAAAAATAAATCAAGCATATGTGGTAATTAGTAGTCATGGTTTAAATTTTCAGCTGGGCTTCATTATTGTGCATCACTAAATATCACATTTTATTATCATTCAAATTAATACCCTTGCTATGAAAATATATTATAATTCATGTACTGTTCATTGCAACTTGGTGCTCAGGGCCGCCATCAGGGTGTCACGGGCGATACACCCATCACAGGCCCAGCGGGCCCTTTAAAAATAATTTTTTTTTAATGCAAACGGGGCATCTGCCCAGGGCCACCTCATTCCTGGGGGCCCAAGGCAGTTGCCCCGTGTGCCCCCGCTGCTCGTGTGACTGTCTCACATGGAGACAGTCATGATTGGGTAGAAGCTGGCCAGGGACAGGGAGCTCTCTGTGCTAGCCGCACCTCTAGGAGGAGGGATCAGGGGCAGCGACGGGCCAGTGGTGTTCTGCCTATGCAGACACTGCTGGAAATGTCCTCCACCCTGCAAATTAAATTAACTAAGCAGGGAGGAGGACCAATAGTAAAACCTTTTTTATTTTTTTTTATTTTATTAAAGTGTGTGTAAGTGTGTGTGGGTGTGTCAATGTGTGTGTATTTATCTGTCTGTGTAATTGTGTGTATTTCTCTGTGTGTGAGTCAATATGTGTGTTACTGTCTGTAAGTGTGACTGTGTGTATGTAAGGGTGTCTGTAAGTGTGTGTATTTCTGTGTGTGTATAAGATTGTCTCTGTAAGTGTATGTATGTGTGTTGTAAGAATTTACAAAACCAGCAAAATGGTGGGAGCAAAGTAAAAAAAAAAAAGGAGTCAGGCAGACATAGGTAGAAAAAAGGAATCTGTAATGTCACCCTTCCCATTAGCATTGCTTCTGGCACACTGCCCTGCTCCCCTGCTCGCTGTACTAATGCTTGGAATAAAGATACAGAGGCCTGGATCACCGATAAATAGTAGGTGGAGAAGCACCCTCCTTCCTCCAGTGTAGGTGAGTGAACCACAACACTTACACAGCTCATAAATAAGTATTAAATGCCTTACAACTGACATCATTAAATGTATGTATTAAATAAATTGGCAGAATTTCATAAGGAAATTAAAGGCTCAAACATCTTTAGGACAGCATAGACCATACTCTGTTTAACAGCTCATCATGGTCCCCACAATGAGCTGTGCGTGTATCCTGCTGCAGTTCACTCTGTCAGGTGAGGCCAAAGAGAGCATTGGTTGCATTAAACAAAATCCTGTCGGGATCAGCTAAATGTCAAGAGTGATGTCACAAGGTCTCGCGATCTTTCGCCAGGGTCTCACAGGGATTAAAACAACAACATTTTTACATATTGAGCACATCCTATGGCTAACACCCAGGTCGTAAGAATTTACAAAACCAGCAAACATGCTGGCAGCACAGGTTTGGTAGGCAGGTGTCAGCCTGATAGGGACTGACTGAGATGCTTAATGAGTAGAAAATGTGCCAAATACTCCTCTCTGGGGGATGTAGCTCAGAGCATACTTTAATTATCATAAGCTGAGCATTGAATAGAGTAGATTTCCAGTGAAGTTACTGAATCTATGTGGTATTTTGTGAGACTGTTTTCCTACTGTGTGTTTTTAAATTAACAGTTAAGTGTTAATAAACAGCTTTCCTTTTTGGCAACTGGTATATTAAGTTGGTTTTAACCCCTTTAGGACAATGGTTCTTATGTTCATTGTGGACAAGTGCCATTTAACTCCTCCAGCGATGCTTGGTTTAAATAAAAGTGCATGCAGAACTACATTAGTCACACACCAAAAATTATGTCAAATAATTAAATGATATTGAATTGCTGCATAACAAATTAGGAGCACACAATCAGAAAATATTGTGTTGAATAAATCGTGATGTAAAACTTAAAGAATAAAGAATACTTATAACAAAATAATAATGCATCTTAGACTGTTAGATAGCAGAATGTCTCTCCACCGCAGATACCTAAAAAGAAAGCAGAAACAGGGGCGTCACTAGGGTTGGTGTCACCCGGTGCGGAAACTCATGGTGTCACCCCCCTGGATTTCCTCCAATACAATGCTTAACAGATTTCTTAGTAATGCCAGTTAGATGGCCTATGAACTATGCCACACACAGGAGCCCCATAACTATGCCATACACAGGAGCCCAATAAATAATGCCACACCAGAGCCCCATAAATTATGCCACACCAGAGCCCCATAAATTATGCCACACCAGAGCCCCACTATTTATGCCTCACCTCTGCCCAATTAATTATCCCACACACACAGGTGCCCCATAATTATGCCACACACACACACAGGTGCCCCATAATTATGCCACACAAAAGAGTCCCTTAATAATGCCACACATGGGGCCCAATAAATATGCCACACACAAGCGTCCCCTAATTATGCATACATGGGACCGTCATTAATTGTGCAACACACAGGACCCCGTGAGGTGACAATTGTGCAATTATAAAACAATACATATCTATACATACAGACATCTCTATCTCTGTCTATAACAGCCAATTTGCACAATTATATGCCAGTATCATTTTGTCATTAATAAGCCACAGCCAATTTGCCCATTAATATGCCAGTATTATTGTGCCAGATGCCAATACCATTGTGCCATTAAGATGCCAGTATTATTGTGCCATTCATATGCCAGTAATATTGTGTGATTCAGATACCAGTAATATTGTGCCATTCAAATACCAGTAATATTGTGCCATTCAGACACCAGTAATATTGTGCCATTCAAATACCAGTAATATTGTGCCATTCAGATACCAGGAATATTGTGCCATTCAAATACCAGGAATATTGTGCCATTCAGATACCAGGAATATTGTGCCATTCAGATACAAGGAATATTGTGCCATTCAAATACCAGTAATATTGTGCCATTCAGTTACCAGGAATGTTGTGCCATTCAGATACCAGGAATATTGTGCCATTCAGAGCCCAGGAATATTGTGCCATTCATATGCCCGGAATATTGTGCCAATCAGATACCAGTAATATTGTGCCATTCAGATACCAGGAATATTGTGCCATTCAGATACCAGTAATATTGTGCCATTCAGAGCCCAGTAATATTGTGCCAGTCAGAGCCCAGTAATATTGTGCCAGTCACAGCCCAGTAATATTGTGCCATTCAGAGCCCAGTAATATTGTGCCATTCAGAGCCCAGTAATATTGTGCAACTCAGAGCCCAGTAATATTGTGCCAGTCAGAGCCCAGTAATATTGTGCCATTCCAGTGCTCATTTTCTTTCTCCCTCCTCCCCCCCTTCCCCATCACTTACCGAGTAGCTGCTGCTCCGTTTCCCCAGATGGACGCCTCCTCCATACAGTCTTCCCTCCTGACGTAACGTCACATCCGGTCACGGTGATTTTTTTTCTTTCTTTTTTCCGGCGGCCGTATCCAGCGGATGTGGCTGCCAGAATTTTTTTTTAAAAAGATTAGCAGCGCGGTGCGGGGGATGCCAGCAGCACGGGTGTCACCCCCGCTGGAGGTGTCACCAGGTGCGGTCCGCACCCCCCGCCCCCCCCTCGGGACGCCACTGAGCAGAAATATACAAAATGGTGCTATCTTTGAACTCAAATAGAGAAATGACCCACTCCTAAATGGTTCAACTCACAAAAAAATAGAGCAGAACACTACTCCCTTTTTTTCTGAATTAATCAACAGTACATGGCAGAACAGCTATCTTTTAGTAGTTTCTTTCTGAAGACTCTTTAAATCTTCCTTGTCATGTGACAACAGGGCAAGAAATCGGCAAAACAGTACAGTATATTTCAGAAATAATTTTAATAAAGAATGCAAACACAGAGGCTTACTTTAAAAATGTGTGACCTCACAAGGGCAACTCACAACAAAGGCTTAATCAGCTTAACCGGCTGGTCTCGGTATACAGGCTTGGTGTAGATTCCGCACCACTGAAAAGGAAAAGCTTCTCAGCAACAGCCAAAATTGTTGCTTGTCCTTGGGTCATCATCAAAATCCAATACTGACACGCTCCCTCCTCTACACATGTATTGTGATGACAAATTTTGTGTAACCCTATCGACAGAGTGTGAATTTGTTTGAGCGGCTTAGTTTCTGCAGTGACCGAAGGATAAGCAAGAATTACGGCTGCAGCTGAGAAGTCCCAACGGAAGTGCTGGACAGCATCGGAGGATGACTGTGCTCACCAGGCAGTGCACAGACATTCTCAGGCTGTCCCCCACTAGACACCATGGAAATTTGTGGGTGTCTTGGCAAGTCTGGGGGCACATGCTTGGCAGGTATGGGGGCTGATCGGTAAGACTATGTGGTAGATAGGGTATATTTGCAAGTCTGGGGATGCATTGCCAAAAAAAAGAAATAAAAACAAGACATTCTTTTCAATCATATTTTAATTACATATTTAAAAAAAACAGTTTACATGTGAAATATAATTTACTAGTAAGACTTTTTTCTAAAGGCTATATTTAGTCTTTTTTGTTTTTTCTAAATGAATATTCAACATTTGGAGAGCGGTCTTATACTTGGAGTCATCTTATAGTCAAGGAAATCACCAATGTGTTTTAGAGAAAAATATAGTGTCCCAGACCATAATCCTACCAACATACCTGAAAAACAAGTCAGTAAAAAGATTGAAAGTGAAGTAACCTGGATTTCAATTGTTTGCTGCTTGATACAGTGCATTGAATCTCCTCTGCTTCTCCATTTTATTGCTCTCTGTTATTATAATAGTACTTACGGTGTACAATTGTAATTGCATTGATAATGGGAAAGAGACAAGCTGAACGCTACAAACTTTGTCCCAATGTATTTTTTGTATGTGTTTGCTCTGGTAATAGAAAAAAAAAGTAATTACAGCTGAAAGGAACATGATATTTGACTATAACTCAAGCTGTCATAGTCCTTATTACAATTATGTATAAGCACTGGGAAATAAATTGACTGCAGCATACTAAATTTCTTTGCATTCTGGAAAGTGATGAATGTTTTGTTACAAGCCTGAAAATGTTCCGGGTTTCATTTGATGTAATGTTTTAAGAATGAAATAAACAGATCAGCAACTTTAAAATACATCTGTTAGAAGCTGTGGATGAGATCTTTACACGGATGGGCTGATCAGGTTAGTATTTTCACCCTCAACGTGTTGAGTGTGAAGATTCATGTGGCCACTGGAAATCAATCAGGAAAAGTCGGAACACACTGCTACACAAATGTAGAATTAACAGCAAGCACAGTAGACTCAGGATGAACATACAATAGTGATCATAAACCTTAGCAAAGGCTAATATAATAACATACACGTTCAATAAAGATTCACAGTGGTGATCAGGATTATGGTACAAACCTTCTTCCGCAAGCTCCTTGGTTTAAATCTTTAGGATTTAAGCTAAGTGGGAATTTTTTATTTAATTATTAACTGATCTTTTGCAGAACTCCTTACAGTTGACTATATGGACTGTTGAAAAGTTCTGTTGGAATTAACACTACTGAATGTACTAAAGTTAAGTTCTATTAAGTCAAAAACAATATATGTTTATTACGTGCCCAGATCACGCCAGAAGAAAAAAAAAATCTTCCCTCCTGCATGGATTGCTTTTTTTTAAAAACTTTATTGAAGTCGCGGGGCTTCAATAAAGAGGAGGGTAGCATAAAAAAAGCAAAATCATGGCATATTGAGTGGCAAAATCCTGGCATATTGAGGGGCTAAATCCTGGCATTTTGAGTGGCAAAATCCTGCCATATTGAGTGGCTAAATCCTGGCATACTGAGTGGCAAAATCATGGCATATTGAGTGGTTAAATCCTGGCATACTGAGTGGCAAAATCATGGCATATTGAGTGGTTAAATCCTGGCATACTGAGTGGCAAAATCCTGGCAGATTGAGTGGCTAAATCCTGGCATACTGAATGGCTAAATCCTGGCATAGTGAGTGGCTAAATTCTGGCATATTGAATGGCTAAATACTGGCATATTGGGTGACAAAATACTGGCATATTGACCAACTGCTCCCAACCACCCTCCATATTATACTAGACCTGGGTAACATGCTTGTGAGGGTAGGTGGGGCGAGTGGGAGATATTGTCGGCGGGGGGGGGGGGGGGGGGCGGATATGGGCCCAGAAAATTTGTTCAGTAAGGGGCCCTGAAATTCCTGGTGGCAGCCCTGACAAAGACATTACAGTTCCAAGAATGCAATTTATTCCCTCTTGGTCAACAGATAAAAGATTACAACATGTAGTGAAATGTACTTTTTATTTATGAGTACAGAACGATCTATCTGTAGCTTTTATATAGATTTCCATTTCTAAGATTTTTTTGACAGTCTTCCGTTTTTTTTGTTGAATCGAATTTCCATTTCGTCTGAGTGATTGTATGACACCGGGTTTGTCCAGGCTGAATAAGAAGCATAGATAAAATTTGTTCAGTAACAGCAGGACTGATTATATTTTATTCACTTCAAAAGTGTCAGTCCATGTGGAGAAAAAAGTACTGGGAGAAATATGCTCATAAGTACATACAGACCTTTAAATACTGGAACAATGTATTCATGTTCAAGAATTCTAACCATGTGTATATGCCTAAAATAATAGGCTGGATTTAATTGTTATTCCTGAGTACATTTCTAAAGATACCAACTACCGTATTTCTTGTTTTTACTCCTTCTATTTGCTAATGTGCCCCAAGACTTGCCTATGCATCCCCAGACTTGCCAATCTGCCCACAAACTTTCCAATGCATAATCGGACTTTTTTTTTCTTATTATTTTATTATGAAAGTACAAAAATTTATAAATATATATTCAGTCCAATAATATACATTTATCATACAAATCACTTTATTTCATTATCTTTCCTCATGTCGTTTTCTCCCTGTTGGGACTACTAAAACATCTTCAATGTATTCTTAATTCTGAATATTAGTTTCCGAGGGTATTGGCCCATTGCTCTGCCAATCTTCCTCATTATCCTCAAAAAGACAAAAAGAAAAAAAAAACATTCATATACATAATGCATAATCAGACTTACCAATATGCCTCCAGACTTACCAATATGCCACCAAACTTGTATTTCTCCTTCAGACCTGCTATGGTGCTCCCAGCCCACTCCCTGGTGTCTGCTGGGAGCAGCGCAAAGACATTTTCCGGCTGCCCGCGAGAAAAATCATATTTTGGGAAATAGTATCCCCTTGATGAAAAAAGAGAAATGTTCACTGTACCTTTCCTAGTTACAGAATTTGTTATTCTTATTTAAGTGTACAACGTCATTGATGTAAGTTCACTAAAAGGTGAGTAGAAGTGCAAGAAAAACAGAGTTTGCCCTGCAGAATGCATTGTTCAAAAGGAATTTGGTTTTATATATTAAATATGCATTATTCATGGTTCATTGTGCTGGTCCAAACTTAGGGAGACTCTTGTGGTAGAAGAGCTCAGTGAAAAAAAAGGGGGGTGATTCAGCGCACTGTACAATATGACACAGAAAATAATAAAAATAATCTAAAGTGAACACACTAAATCAATATTACAAGTGTGAATAATGAATTTAAAGTGAGGATAAAAGTCACATATATTATAAATGCAATAAAAAATGCAATAAAAAAACGTGAAAAAAATGTGAAGGAAAGATAAATATATGTGGTGATCCAACATGTATAAGTGTACAAATATTACTTGTAATATTGATTTAGTGTGTTCACTTTAGATTATTTTTATTATTTTCTGTGTCATATTGTACAGTGCGCTGAATCACCCCCCTGTTTTTTAACTTTGTTCACTAAACATAGTTGTGTATGTGTTTTTGGTTTGGCAGCAAGTACAGATAGTGACTAGTCATAGTTCGAGACCGTTTTTTGATTGCTCATCCAGCACTTTCTCCTTTTTTCTATGCTAGAAGAGCTCAACTGGCTATGGATTAAGCAGACTTAAATATTTAAAACCTCTCCCTTTTAAACAATGATGCAGGGCCAACTCTGTTCTTTTTACAGTCCCTTCACAATACATAAGTTAAAAGGTGGGATAAATATTTGTCAAATTAATATTGAATCAGGTAGAATAGTCAGCACCTTCACAGCAGAATAGTCAGCACCTTCATCACAGCTATAGTCTACATGCCAATTGTTCTAAATAACAAGATATTAATAAAACTAGGATTTTTTTTCCCAGTAATAAAGATGAGCCATTAAGTTATAAAAAAAATAAATTAATAAAACATTTTCGGTTTTCATCAACTGAATTAATCTTGGCCTAATTTGCTTAAAGGGACAGTCTGATTCCCAAACTCCCTTTGGTGCAAGATTAAGATTACTGCGTGTATAGTGCACCAGAGGTGTCACTAGGGTTGGTGTCACCCGGTGCGGTAACTCATGGTGTCACCCCCCTGGATTTCCTCCATACCATGCCAAACAGATTCCTTAGTAATGCCAGTCAGATGGCCCATTAAATATGCCACATACAGGAGCCCCACAAATTATGTCACACACAATAATAATATGCCAGTATCATTTTGCTGTTAATAAGCCAGACAATTTGCCTAATATGCCAGTAATATTGTGCCATTCAGATGCCAGTAAGATTGTGCCATTAAGATGCCAGTAATATTGTGCCATTCAAATCCCTGTAATATTGTGCCATTCAGATGCCTGTATTATTGTGCCATTCAGATGCCAGTAATATTGTGCCATTCAGATGCTTGAATAATTGTGCCATTCAAATGCCTGTAATATTATACCATTCAAATGCCAGTGATATTGTGCCATTCAATTGCCTGTAATATTGTGCCATTCAAATTCCTGAATTATTGTGCCATTCAAATGCCTGTAATATTGTGCCATTCAGATGCCTGTAATATTGTGCCATTCAGATGCCTGTAATATTGTGCCATTCAAATGCCAGTAATATTGTGCCATTCAATTGCCTGTAATATTGTGCCATTCAAATGCCTGAATTATTGTGCTATTCAGATGCCTGTAATATTGTGCCATTCAGATGCCAATAATATTGTGCCATTCAGATGCTTATAATATTGTGCCATTCAAATGCCAGTAATATTGTGCCATTCAGATGCCTGTAATATTGTGCCATTCAAATGCCAGTAATAGTGTGTTTACAGTGCTCGTCTTATTCCTCCTACCTCCCCCTTCCCCCTGTACTTACCACCTGGCTGATGCTCTGTGTCCCCGGATGCCTCCTCCATGCAGTTTTCCCTCCTGCATGGAGGAGGGAAACACTGACACTGGATGTCCGGTCGCAGGGACTTTTTTTTTAAAACTTTTTTCCTCCGGCGGCTGAATCCAGCGGATGCGGCTGCCAGAGAAAAAAAATAAAAGAACAGGACCGTGATGCGCTGCGGGCAGATAGCCCCGCTGGAGGTGTCACCCGGTGCGGTCCGCACCCCCCGCACCCTCCTCGGGACACCACTGTAGTGCACTAGTGTGATGTGATGCAAGCATTCTGCATAAATCACATTTTTAATATTTGACTCAAGCCCTCCCCAGTGATTACTCTGCATGTTTACTGCAGGTGCGGCAGCCCTGATTATATAGACAGTGAGGATATAAAGTTTTGTTTCACTTCCTACGCTCTTCGAATTGAATACTTTGTGTGGACTGTAATAACCTTGCTCTTGTACATAGTAGGATCTCTTAACAGTGCAACACATTGTCTGATTATATCACAAGAGATGCAGGGAATTCCATTCATTTGAATGGCATTATTCTCATTTCCTGCAGGAAAAAAAAGTGTGGGCAGTAATTACTTCTTTCACAATTTCCTCTAGCTGTAAGTATTTTATATTTTAAGCAATGCACAATGTAAAACGTGTTTTAAAATACTTTGAAATCACATTAATATGCATTAATATTTGGAAGATGCATTTTGGGCAGTAGACAGACCCTTTAATTCAGAGCACAACATTAATATTGAACACTAATAATATACCGTATTTGCTCAAATATAAGACGAGGTTTTTTTCAGAGCAAATGCTCTGAAAAATACACCTCGTCTTACATTCAAGGTCGTCTTATAATCTGACCTCAAATCGAGGTCAGACTATAAGACTGGGATCCAGGTCCCCTGCAGAGCTCCCCCACGCTAACAGTGCCATGTGCCGCCAGGACTTCTATCCTCCGGCTGCCCCGCTAGCCACCAGGGAGTTATGGGCAGCTGGGGGATGTCTGCACGTATCATGCAGACATCCCCCAGCTGCCCCCACTAGCCCCCAGGGAAAGTGAGACAAGGGGAGGGAGGGGGGTGACATAGACAAGGGGAGGGGGGACAGAGAGAAAAGGGGAGGGAGGGGGAGAGAGAGACAAGGTGAGGGGGGATAGAGAGAGACAAGGGGAGGGGCGATAGAGAGAGACAAGGGGAGGGGGGATAGAGAGAGACAAGGGGAGGGGGGATAGAGACGAGGGGGAGGGGGGATGGAGAGCAAGAGAGAGAATTTTGGGGGGAGGGAGAGAGAGACAGCTGGGGGAGGGGGAGAGAGGCAGCATTGACACCTAAAAGGAAAATAAAAACAAGAAATGCATTTGTTTAATATCAATTTTTTATTAAATATTAAAAAGCAATTTACAAATATACAAGTTAAACTTTTTTTCCCCTATAGGGTAGTCTTATATTCAGGCTTTTAGTTTTTTTCCTAAAGGAATATACAAAGTTTGGGTGTGTCGTCTTATAATCAGGGTCGTCTTAAATTAGAGCAAATACGGAACTATTTCTCTTTTCTAAATCATTCACTCAATGTACATCAAGAACACTTTATGTTCCAGTGTCACAGTGCAAATGAAAGCATTAACAATACACATTTTATATATTCATGGTCTACATGACCTTAATAATTACTCCATATATTAAACTGTAAAACAGCTGCACTATATTAAAGTCTAATCTGCGTCTAATGCTTTAGAATCTTTTTGAATTTAATGGCATATTCAATCTGTTCAGCCTAAAAGACATAATAACTTGCCTGGCAATGTGTGAGGGAAGCTTAGATTGCACCCACCCTGAAAATGTAAGAATCTAAATTGATTGAGAAGATTCTGTTATACATTATTTTAGTTAATACTGAAATATTAACTACCACCAGGGTGTACATAAGTATTATCACAAGCCAACTGAAAAGACTCTTCCCACTTGGGATGACTCATATCCATGACTTCCCTGTAGAATGTGGTGGAATTGCAATAATTATGAAATCAAATTTGAGATTTGTTAATGCAGAGAATTCATGTGGTCACGTATACATTCATGTATCAGAGAGTCAGATGGACATTGCCAAAGGATTCTCAATAGCTGTTATTACATAGTGGTGGCATATGCTGGCCATCTCCTGATGATGCTCTAGTCCTGGCAGAAGAACCTCTTAATTGATCATCCATCAGTATCACACATGTATGGCAATTAACTGTGGAGATAACAAGGGAATATATGTTTACTCCGTAACACATCTGTGTCAACTGTTTCCTCTGTTCTCACAATTACATCAGTGTTCACCATCTGCAGTGCCCCCCCCCCCCCCCCCCAAACTTACTTAGCCGATGTGAAAGGACGATAATTATTATGAAGTGTCAATGAATGCAATCCCACTTACATGCAGGTCTATCTTGTATCCAGATTACTGCAGTTGTTAGTGCTATAGTTAAAAGATAGATTAAATATGGATACCTGTATCTGTTAACTGCAATTGTATTCACCCTTGCCATGCATCTCATTGCATGAAAAATCCCATTTCAGTATGCCACATTGCATGCATATGTAATTAATAATTACCCTCTTAGCAGTCTCTATGGCAATGTGCCACCAGCAATGTTTACAAAGTCTACCATTCTCTTCCATGCTTTATTCTTTCCCTGTTATGTAGTTTTTTAGATGCAGTCTGCATCTTGCCATGAACTTGCCTCTATATGGCCATCTGCATATAGAGGGATTTTTTAGGGGCCTTTTAATGTTGTGATTGGCTATATAGATCTGAATTCTATTTATTTTTTATCCTTCAAGCTAATTAGGTAAAGATGTCACATACTTTATACTAATTCTATACATATTCTTTGAATTCACTAATTTTCCATGTGGTTGTCATATAGTTATCATCTGCCTGAATTTCTCCCACTTGCCTCCATCTATTAGAATACAGATTTCCTATAGTTGGAACATTAGAAATCTGAGCAAACCAAATTGAGCCAAACAATGATGAGCTTTGTTGTTTAGAGGCCGAGCAAGATTTGGTTATCTGCTCAACTAAGGGTGATTCAGCCTTATTTGTTCTAGATGAGTATTTTGCTGGTCTCATTTCCAGGTTTATGTCATGGTAGCTGATCTTATTCATGCTCATCTAATCCCTGACAGGATTGAAAAAGTTGTTTGATTTTGATGTTTGTTCTTAGTTAGAAAAACAGTTTGTTATTTGGACTCTTCATTTGTAGTTACCTCAGGCTGTACCTTCTCCTTAGCTCTAATCTGTCTGTGGCCTATACCGTGTAAAGAGAGGACAACACCCTTGACAAATGTCAACTCTGTCATATGTTTGTGTCAGTTTTAATGAAAGTATATAAATAAACCAAAATTAACTGTTGTATTTGTTTTATTCTGGCAGCGCACCTTTTTTATGTGTTGTTGTTTTAATTTGTTTTTTATTCATTTGTTTTGTCAAATGACTTAAGACACAGAATCCAGCTGTGCAGCTTTCGCATCCTGTATAAGCAACCAGTGGCAACCTTTATAACCTCACTTCATTTCAAAGTAGCAAATACAAGTATTTTGTGTCAAAAGTCAGCTCAATAAATATTGTAACCATTTGATGTAAAAGCTTTGCTATTCAACATGCATAAACATGATGTTCCAGGCTGAAAGTCCTTGACACACAGGTTTTGTAATTCTGTGATTCTCAGTTGAGTAACATTACCTTTCCATAAAGAAGTCACTGTGATAATGGTGTAAGTGTACACATGTATGGGATTATGGTTGTGTATTTATGTAGCATAACTAATTGTACAGAATTTGCCACACAGTATTTTATGTTTCAAACAAAAATGTAACCTGGTTAGTTATTATCAATCACTGGTAGAAGCTGAGAGTAGGCGTGACATGTAGGAAGGATGTAGTCTAGTGAGCCAGCTGTCAGAGTTTTACTGGTGGATTAAATTATTAGGTTGCTCTCTTTAATTATCTCCAATGATAATGACGAGGGCTTAAAGGGGATTCTCACCATTTCTTCTTGCCTGTGCAATTTGCTTAAACAATTCAAACAATCAATCAGAATGCATTTCTATTTCAATAATAATGCATCATTTATTCTTCTTTAGTATATATATATATATATATATATATATATATATATACTAAAGCATATTCTAAAGTTCTCAAATTAAGTAGGGTGATATAGTCTGAACTAGATGTATCTTCATTGGAAGATGATTTGGATAAACTGGGTAATTGGGCAGATAAATGGCAAATGAGATTCAATGTAGACAAGTGTAAAATTATGCATTTTGGGTACAATAATAAAAATTAAATGGCGTTTCCTTAGGTCAATCTAATAATTAAAAAGATTTGAGAGTAGTTGTAGACAATACACTTGGAATTAGGACACGGTGCCAGCTGGCAGCTGCAAAGGCCAATAAGATATTGGCATATATTTACGGGAGGAAGATATTATTCTCCCTTTTAACAGTTCCATAATAAGACCCCACTTTGAATATGGAGTTCAATTCTGAGTATCTTTTTACAAAAAGGATAATATGGAACTAGAGACCGTGCAGAGGAGGGCTACAAAACTATTAGGGGGAATGGAAGGATTAAGTTATGAAGAAAGGCTGGTAACATTAGATTTGTACATGCTAGGGATATGATAATGTTATATAAATATGTACAGGGCCTATACAAAGGGCTTTCTAAAGACTCGTTCCTTAACAGAACAGTACAAAGGACAAGCTATCACCCGCTAACTCTTAAAGAAAGGAGATTTAGTCTATGGCAGCAGAAGTGATTTTTTACAGTAAGGACAATTAAATTATGTAATTCACTGCCTGAAGATGTGATTCTAGCAAATACATCTGATGCCTTTTAAAGTGGCCTGGATAGTTTTTTAATAAGCTGGAGCATAGAGGGTTTTGCATGTTAGTATAGGCAATCATATTTATTATTATTAGTGCTATAGTTTCGAAGGAGAAATCTGATTTGCCATTTGAAGTCAAGAAGGAATTTTTCCCCCACTTCATGGATGCAAGTTTAAACCTAAACTACTATGCCAATAGTTCCCACAGAGACACAGCTGTGTTCCCGAGACTGCTGATGTATATGTAAATATGTTCTGTTTGTGAGACTTATATTTCTCACCCACATTGTAAAGTAAGCCTTGTATCTTGTTCTATTAAAACACTAGTAGTTCTTTTTCCCTATCTTATTTATTTAATATACTGCTAGCTGACCTAAACTGAATTGAGTCCTTGGGCAGTCATAAATACAGCCTGACGATCTTTCTGGAGCCTTGCACACATAAGAGCGGAGTATTGCTTAGAATTTGTGAGTTGGATACCTACCATTTTTGTTTTCAAATAGCCATATAATTTAGGGTTGACCCAATATACGCCAATAATCGGCAACGAAATGGTGCCTACAAATTACGGTCAGGTTCAGGGCACACAGGTGGCACATTGGGAAACGAATGTCAAGCTATCCAGGTAGCTCCAAAGTGCCTCCAAATATGTCCATAATCATAGGCAATTTCACACTGATACCTGCCAAAACTGGAAGCAGATTAAACATGCCCGAAATGCACCAAACCAAAGTGGTTGTCTCTATCCTCCCCATAGAATTGTATGGGGACGATAGAGACTCATGTTGGGAAGAATTTAGCTATTGTGAAAATAGCCAAAGTCCTTATGAAATGAAATAAAAATTATTTAATAAATATCACAATAATAAAAAAAAATTTAAAAAAATGTTCCACTCTAAATAAAAAAAAAATCCCTGGCCCTTAAATTAATCAAGCTGGGTCAGGGCAAATGGCGTTTGGGTAGCCCCTGAGTCCCAGGGAGGTAATAATTTTCAATCTGGGGGGGTTGATTTTATTAAATATGGGCTGGGGGCCATTTAGGAAGCTCCCGGCATCAGTCATCATAATGGCATGGCAAGTAGCTCTGGCCCCCAAAGTATTTTATTGGGGGCTGGGAGCAATTGCCCAGTTCCCAGCCCCATGTATTCTAATGGTGGTCAGGGCTGCTCCATGATTTTACTAAGGGGCCAGGGGAATTATTTATTATTTATGGGACCAGCAGCATAACAAATCACATTTATATGTATTAAATAATACATATTGTAAGCTTCTTTTAAGTTCAGTGGAGTAAGGTATATTTTAGGTAAACAATCAAAGCAATTCACCATGTACTTTAACCAGATGTCTACATTTTCATATTTACTATAAAATATGAAGAAGAAAAAAACAATATTCAAAGGAAAACTTCTGTCCATCAGATCACAATGGTTCTAAATGATTCCTTGCTGCTTACTAGCTAATAATATAAAAGCCTTGCATATTGTCAAATAAAATATCAGATTTGGACACTCAGTAAAAGCATAAGAAAAGACCTTTTCTTTGAACCAGGAAAGAGCACGAAAGCCTGGAAACACAAAGCTCAACTTTTTATACTCCGTAATGAGAATTTTTTTAGTTTCCCTTTATCCTTAGTAAAACATCGCTCTGAGCTTTGCCATGGTAACCGACGGCTCGGTAGAAATTCACAGAGAATTTCAGCAGTTATGAAGAGGATTGCACTGTAGATAATATTTCTCTCTATTTGAATTGATAGAAAGCGACCCTTGGAATGCAGGTGTCTACCAATTAGTCTTGCTTATGAACCATAAAGGTCAAAGAGGAAAGAACAGATGGCTAAAATGAAAGCAACGTTTGTTTATGTATATGACAACATTACAATACATTACCATTTATTTAAATAGTGCTAACAAATTTACACAGCGCTTGGTAGAGCATTACAACATTGTAGACAAGCATACAAATGACCCTCTTATACCCAAATATAAACAACATTAACAGCAAATCAGAGCAGTCTGAAGATCATTTAGATATATCTTTTCATGTGTTACAGAGCCATTTATATTTAACACAATGAAGGAGAAGAGTATATTTAAAAGAAGAAAGTCTACCACAACAAGAGCACATAGTCTTAAATTCCAGGGCCAAGTATTTTTGGATTATTAATTGAGAGGGCAGTGGATGGTAAACACAGTGAAGTTAGGCATGTTTGCTATAGGCATTAGGCTGCTCTAGATACAGTGGTATATCTTGGTTTTGTGCTGCCCTAGGCAGACTAAATTTAGGCACCCCACCTCCCACCCACATTGCACACCCAGGACATGCCTTATCACCTACACTGCATAGCCAGAACATGCCCCATCACCCACATTGCCACCCAGGACATGCCCCATAACCCACATTGCACACCTAGGACATGCTCTAACACCCACACTGCACACCCAGGACACATAGTGTTTACTTTGGGGATACAATTTCCCCCATGAAATTTGACCTTGATGCAGTTTATAAATGGCAGTGAGTGTTTAATTTACCTATCTTTTTGAGCATGGCTTCTAAGCCAGCTGAAGATAAATGTAGGAACAGAATGGACTCCAGACTTTGAAACACTTATCTTAACACTTTAGTTTGTTAAAGCACTTTCATTTTCACTTATACTGCAATTATTGCACTATTCATAAAAGAGCCCTGTTTTTTGTTTGTCTCTTATTTTGAACAGTGAAGATAAACATTGTGGTATACAGTGCAAATTGTTTTGTGAACTAAATTATATTGTTTCAGAAATTAAATTATTATGGGATTGTTACTTAACGTCTAACAAGAAATGTGGGTCCGGAGGTTTGACAGGTTGAGAACCACTGCTCTACCCCATGTGAGTGGAATCATATTGAGGCACATCATGCTTGGATAATATGTAACCAAATCTGCTGCACTAGATTATTACAGGGCAGCCCATAGATATTGTCTAAATACCCGATAAGTTTTGTATATTTATGTTTCCCCTTTGTTTTTGTCCACATGCACAAAGCTTATTCCAACATCTTTAGACATACTACAAAGAGAAAATAAGATTATGGGGCTTAAGTTCAGCCATAGTCATAGGATCTGTATTTATTAATCTGTTTGACTGTGTGAAAATATGCATACAGATTAAATAAAGACTCCATGTGCAAACATGTAATGTAAACAAATACACAAAGTAGAACAAATCATAAACATGAAAAAGTGATGTATTTCAGACTTGAAATGGATAGCAGTATTGCTACTTATGGGAAGCAGATACATTTCTAGAATGGATTCAGAATATGATCTACCTTGTTTTTATCAAGTGAATTATTTCTCTAGTGCAATATAGACATTGGTAATTTGGTTTCTGTCAAGGATGGCTGATCACAAAAATAGAGCTAAGCTACGAGCTTTGTAACTGATTAATGTTATTGACTATGTTATGACAATACCTGGAAATCTACCTATTTGCATGACAAGTGCAAATTGCAATTGTGTGTGACTTCTTAATGCACTTCTGTGTTGCAAATCTGTGTGCTGAAGCTGTTGTCATGGTACATGAAAGCAAATTGGACAATAATAATCAATCGATTTGGCTGAAAAGTTAGCATGCTAAAAAAAATAGTCTCCTTCAGATTTGCTATGTAACTTATTGGAAACCATTATACTTGGAAGTTGTGATTGGCTGTACCTTTTATATAGTTAATTATAAAATGGATTTCTGTGGCTTGAGCATACCGGTAATTTAAACAGTGAAAAAAACAATGACAAACTAAATTTCTGAAAGACAATGCATAAAATTTGAATTTAATTCACAGTATGAAGACATTAAACTGTTCAGCCCAATTTAATTGAGAAAGGACACAACAGTAGAACATTATAACACTATTAGCATCCTGCAGGAAGGGCTGGGATTCCTGTATACATGGTATTAGATACTAGTGAATTAATTATCTTTGGAGGCAACATGAGAGCTTTTTGCTCAGTAATGCAGCTGCACTGCCAAAAATAAAAGGTATTTTATAGTAAGGAATATCCTGTCATGCAAAATAGCAAACAATGAAGCTTTTTTTAGTTAGAACATTATGCAAACTGACTTAAAATTGTTGAAAGCACACATGGAACGTTATTCAAATCAAAGTGCATCTTATATTTAGAGTAAATATTATAACCACTGTGCCATACAATAATATGTTTATGTAAACCCAATATATTTGAGTAAAGTTGGACAAAGCCAAAACGAATCTATTACTAGTGAACAGACGTGGATAATGAAAATTAACAACTGCTATTGTTCTCGGTGATGTCCTTGGTTGAAGTAGAGATGGGATGGAACCACTGAAGAGAAGCCTCAATGTCTCATGGAAACTGTGAGCTGAAGGCTAATTTACTGGTGAATGATGGAAACACTTCAAACTAACTTGGGTTTCATGATAAGTTTGAACTAAAACCTGTTTTTTTTCTGTATGAAAGTCTTAAAGTCCCTGAAGCACAGACTTAACTGCCTGAAAGGGCTAGTACAATAACCTGTTTGCACCTATTGCGTCCTGCCTGGCTGTAAACTAGAGTAGGACTATATGGCATGCTCCAAAACAGTATGAATAGGAAAATACTCAATAAACAACCATTGGTTAAACATACACACATATTCCTGGGCATTACCATGGTTAATTAGTCAGTCTAAGAGAAAGCATAATTACACATTTTCCCAAGTTCTTACTAAGTATCACATGGTTCCCTATTTAGGTAAGAAGGTACAACCCCAGTCAGTCAGGCTAGAATATGCTGAATATAAATATACATTGACTAAGTGCCTGATTTAAGGATACATGAAAGTGAATGTGTTTTACAGAATAAGAGTATGACAAACTGACACGTCACTCACCCATCTCTACACTTATATTTATGCCTCTTTGAATAAACAAAACTATGTCCAGTTCTGGAATCTTTATTCCACAGCCAACCAAGACTAGAACCGCCTCTAATTTAATGACATTAGTCCAGCCTAGAGTTTCACTACATACAACTTATCCAGATGGATAGCATGGTGGATGTTAATTACCTTTTACAAAAAAGAAAGTGAACATAAAACAACATGACAGCTGTGATGCCCTTAGGGTCTAGGACACTTGTTCGCCGCATCTTCATCGCTGACAGTTCAGCGCGGCAGTTAGAACGCTGAACTGTCAGCAATGAAGAATAACGTGGCCGCTTCATCGCGGACGCGGCTATGTAAGAGCCGGTCAGCTCTTACAAATGTAAAAGTAAAACGAAAATAACCCCCCCATATAAATGATTCCCAAACCCCAATACTAAAAATAACCCCAATACTAAAAATAACCCCAATACTAAAAATAACCCCCGATTCCTAATACTAACCCCCTAAACCCTAATACTAACCCCAACCCCTAATACTAACCCCTAAACCCTAATACTAACCCCGACCCCTAATAGTAACCCCCTAAACCCTAATACTAACCCCCGACCCCTAATACTAACCCCCTAAACCCTAATACTAACCCCGACCCCTAATACTAACCCCCTAAACCCTAATACTAACCCCCGACCCCTAATACTAAAATTAACCCCTTAAACCCTAATACTAAAATTAACCCCGAACACTAATACTAAAATTAACCCCCTAAACCCTAATTCTAAACCCCTAGACCCTAATTCTAAGCACCCTTAAACTAAAATAGGTAAAATACTTACCTTTAGCGAAGAAATGTCCTGCGATGAAATCTCCAGCGACGATCTGTGTTGTGCTGCAGAATCAGCGGTGAAGCGGGTGCGCGGAAGCAGCCGTGATGAAGAATCCCATCGACATGCCCTTATGGGTGGAAAGAGGGTAGCACCTCATAGAAAGATTATGTGTGTGTGTGTTTTTTAAAGCCTACCAAAGACAGCCCAGGAAAATCATCTATCTAGGAATCTGCTTTGTCTTTTCATTCCTATAATGAAGCAATATTAGCTGTGTATTGAAGGGTATATAGTAAGACATTTTGAATTCATTTGTTGCTTATGATGAATGTTCTTATTTAAATCTCCTGATTTTTGTTTTTCTCTTCGCTTCCATAATCATAAGAATATGTGAGGCTATCACCTAGAAGATGAATATGTTAAAGATCATTGAAAAGGTCATAAGACACAGCCCAGAATGTTTCCGGTGGATATAGTTTGCATAAGTGGTAGTAAAAGCTATGAAGAACTCATGGTGGTTTTAATTATTATCCAATTACACATCAATAGGGTTTTTTTTGTCAAACTGCCAAATGTTAAGCCTTGCAAGAACAGTGAAATCACCATGATCTATGCGGGTAATAAGATATTAACTGTACAGAATGATAAACATTTTTATATGTAGGATGTGTGGAATCGGAACAGAGAGAGCACGTCTAAGTTTAATTACATCTTTCTAAAATCCAGCATGAAATCATTATGCTATCATTATTACGGTTTCAATATCTATGCAAAATATTTTAATGGAATTGCAAATCTTAGGATCATTCTGATGTATTGTATGAATAACATTAAGGGATTTCTACAACCAGCATAGAAGAGCTTCTATGTCATTTTGCCTATTTTTACTGACTTATAGAACATAGAACTTCACGAATTCCAAAGCCAATGAGGCAGATTTACATCTATCACATTAATCAGCAGCATTTTTACCTTGAAAAGGTATGTTATAGGTGCAAACAGGAAATGTCAAGTTAAGAATTTAGGGTACTCTGTGTTCTTGTTTCGAAAAAGTAGGATCTATCAAAATTTATAAAAATATATATATGTATGTTTGCACAGGTCCCAGTGTTCCCATGGGCGTCCGCAGGGGGTTGTGGGGGGAGCTTGGCAAGTCTTGGCATATTGAGGGTTTAAATCCTGGTATAGAGTGGCAAAATCGAGCATATTGAGTGACAAATCCTGGAATATTGAGTGGCAAAATCCTGGCATATTGAGGGGCTAAATCCTGGCATATTGAGGGGCAAAATCCTGGCATAGAGTGGCAAAATCCTGGCATATTGGGTTGCTAAATCCTGGCATATTTAGGGGCAAAATCCTGGCATATTGAGGGGAAAAATCCTGGCATATTGGGTGGCAAAATCCTGGCATATTGAGGGGCAAAATCCTGGCATATTGAGGGGCTAAATCCTGGCATATTGAATGGATAAAACCTGGCATATAATGACAGTAAAAATATGCCCCCCCCTGAAAAAATTTCTGCGGATGCCCATGAGAATTTAGGGTACTGTGTGTTCTTGTTTCGAAAAAGTAGGATATATCAAAATGTATAAAAAAAAAATATATGTATGTTTGCACAGGTCCCAGTGTACCCATGGGTGTACGCGGGGGTGGGGGGGGGGGGTCGCTTGGCAAATCTTGGCATATTGAGGGTTTAAATCCTGGTGTAGAGTATCAAAATCGAACCATATTGGGTGGCAAAATCCTGGCATTTTGAGGGGCTAAATCCTGGCATACTGAGGGGCAAAATCCTAGCATAGAGTGGCAAAAATGGTGGCATATTGGGTGGCTAAATCGTGGCATATTGGGTGGCTAAATCCTGGCATATTAAATGGCAAAATCCTGGCATATTAAATGGCAAAACCCTGGCATATTGAGGGGCTAAATCCTGGCATATTAAATGGCTAAATCCTGGCATATTGAGGGGTTAAATCCTGGCATATTAAATGGCTAAATACTGGCATATTAAATGGCTAAATCCTGGCATATTGAGGGGCTAAATCCTGGCATATTGAATGGCTAAATCCTGGCATATTGAGGGGTTAAATCCTGGCATATTGATAGGTTAAATCCTGGCATATTAAATGGCTAAATCCTGGCATATTGATGGGTTAAATCCTGGCATATTAAATGGCTAAATCTTGGCATATTGAATGGATAAAACCTGGCATATAATGACAGTAAAAATATGCCCCCCCCCCCCCCCCCGTAAAAATTTCTGCGGATGCCCATGAGTGTACCTCGGCTGATTTGAATTAGTAACTTGCATAGTAAGCAAGGAGTATCTGATTGAAACAGACAGAGTTATTGTAGTTGAAAATGGGGATATATTATTTTATTGCTCATACAATAAAAATGATTTCCTCTAATAATAAACGAAGATATTTAAGTAGCACATGTGCACACATGCATGTATGTTGTTTATATCTGAAACATGTATGGTATAGAGGGGGCAAGAAGACTTCTGCAACCACTTGCTACTTTATGCTGTATTGCCTCCAGCTGCGGATATGATGTTATAGGTTTGTGGGATTCATAATGATAGATATTAAATTCACTCTCCACTGTGGTCTACTATTCCACCATCCATTGGAAAGTTTGGATGGATATGTCATAGATATGGTGTATTTTATTAGCTCATTATTTGCTGAATTTAAGTATCACCCTTACCGCTTCAAATGGCCTCTGTATTTTTAAAACCCAGGAGTTCGGTATACTCTCACGATATCTTTAAAGTCGTCTAAATTTATATCTGACTTTCATTTGTGACTTGTCCAACCTTCCACATAAATGTTCTTTTTTAAATATACAGTACAACTATTGCTATTTCAGATTCCTATGCTTCAAGTCACCTTTCTTGGCCCTTATTTTGATATATAAAATATATCAATATAAAAATAGTGTGCATCAAAGTGAAATTCTCTTTGTGCTTTGGTTAAACCAACGTTTTATTTATTTTATGATCTCTGAGGTCAAGTATTGTAAGAAATGGTAAATGTTAAAGTGTATATGCAGTGTTAAGACAGTCAAAGCAAGCGGGGGGGGGGGGGGCAATTAGCTAGTCTGATGCAGAATGGCAGGTCTGGAGATGCATTGGCAAGTCTGGGGGGCAGATTGGCAAGTCTGATGGGCAGAATGGCAAGTCTGATAAGCAGAATGGCAAGTCTGAAGGGCAGATTGGCAAGTCTGGGGACAGAATAAAATAATAATTTATATTAAATATTTACTAGTAAAATGTATCTAAATTTATATCCAAAGTTTATAAATTATTGCTGATTTTGCCACTGTATACCAAGTTTATGCATTATGGCCCATTTAGCCGTGTTATTTCAAGTTTATGCATTACAGCCCATTTGGCCATGTTATACCAAGTTTATGCATTACAGCTCATATAGCCAGGGAGCCGATACAGATCCCTTCCCTGTGTTGTTTAATTGGTCATTGGCCCCATGTTCTGTTGTTGGTAGCTGTGCCTTTTTTATCCATCACGACCTGGGACCACTAACCTATGGCTCAACTACCTGGGGGAAGGGTTCCAGCATCTCCTGTTATTTCTTCATACTACAGCCACTTGCCCTGCCTGTGGGCTATCAAGCCAAGTGCCCTGTCTGCAGGCTATTCAGCCTAGTGCACTATATCTGTGCTTAGTCCTGCCTTGACTGTCCCATGGGTATCCTCCAGTCTTCACTGTACCAACTCATCTTGTCTGTACCTGCCAGCCCTGTGTGTACTTGCCACTACTGTCCATACTCTCCAGTCCACCCTGCACTTACCATCCCTGCCTGTATGAACCAGCTTGTCTGTACCACCCCCATCTGTTATCTATCATGCATGGTGGGTTACAGACAGACTTCGCCAACTCCCCTGCAGAGAGGCTTCTCCACGACCTAGTCTTCCTGGTTTTGACAGTAATAGACACAAAGATTGACAAAGTATTGCTTAAAGGCAAGAAGCTTCCGAGATTCTTTTTAATAGGATTGACTTTTTTGAACTATGGAGAACTATGAGCCCTGGACAAAAGGGATTCACTAGCTATTTAAAACCACACCATTCATTCTCCATATTTGATATCATTGTAACTGATTCCCATGGACCTATGTACAAAAGGTGGCAGAAAGACAAAGTATAGATTAAGTGGGATATGGAGATTAACTCTCACGATTAACATTCAAGACAAGGCCCATACATGTACAGACTGGATTTAAAACGGAGCAATTGCAGTGTTTTGGCCACGATTCACGCTATTTTAAACTTACCTGGTACCTCATGAGTGAATGCTATCCAGGAAAGCAAAAAAAAAAAAGACTGCCGGGACCGCCCGTGACAGGCCATTGACAATTGTCACTGGCCTGTCAATAACGTACCATCCTCCTATGCAAATCGAGTAAGTGGCATTTCAGTCTGAATTTGATGCAGGACTGTCTTTAACGCAGGGCAAACAGGGCAGCTGCCACGGGCCCAGTTACTCCTGGGGGGCCCAAGCAGCTGCCCCATGGGAAACCTGCCCTTGCGTGTCCTCTTCGAAGCCAAGCTGCATCCACTGTAAAAAAAAAAATCATTCTCACCGCGGGAAGCTGAACAGGTAGCCAGGTAGGACACCATGCTGCCTGCCACTAGCCACCAGGGATCAGGGTAAGTCCAGGGGTGAGGGGGCATGTGATGGGGCATGTAATGGGGGTGATGCTGGCATGTAATGGGGGTGATGGGGTTAATGGAGGCATGTAATGGGGTGATAGGGAATGTAATGGGGGGTGGAGGCATGTAATGGGTGATGAAGGCATGTAATGGGGGTGATGGGGTTAATGGAGGCATGTAACTGGGGTGATGGGGCCTGTAATGGGGATGATGGAGGCATGTAATGGGGGTGATGGGGTTAATGGAGGCATATAATGGGGTGATGGGGTTAATGGAGGCATGTAATGGGGGTGATGGAGCATGTAATAGGGGTGATGGAGGCATATAATGGGGCTGATGGGGTTGATGGAGGCATGTAATGGGGGTGATGGGCTTAATGGAGGCATATAATGGGGATGATGGGGTTAATGGAGGCATATAATGGGGGTGATAGGGCATGTGATGGGGCAATGGAGGTATGTGATGGGGCAATGGGGGGGTGATGGAAGCATGCAATGGGAGTGATGGAGGCATGTAATGGGATGATGGGCGCATGTAATGGGGGTGATGTGGGTATGTAATGGTTGTGATGGGGGTATGTGATGGGGTCATGTATCGGGGTGATGTGGGTTATGGGGCACATCATGGGTGGGTAGGGGGATGCCCGAATTTAGTCTGCCTAGGGCAGCACAAAACCAAGATACACCACTGCCCTGTTCAATGGAGGCAATCATGAAAGAAGCGGTCTTAACCTTTAGTAAGGATATGTCTACGGACATATCACAATCCATTGCCATCCTCAATGGATGGGGTGAGGTGATCCTGGTTGCCTTAGCAGTTAGGCAGACCAGGATCAACCATTATCCTTTGCATTTATTTATGTGAAAATCAATCACACTGATCACATGCAATAAATGCAAAAAATACAGTAATTGACAGTCAGTGTTGTGTGAACACTGATTGTTAAAATCTTCCCTCGCTCTCACTGATACACTTTGCTCTAGTATCAAAGAGAGAAAGGATATAAATATACGGTGTTCCAGAAAAAAAAATTAAATTAAAAGAAAAACACTTTGTTTTCCTTTTTTAAATTTCATACATAACACAAAGGGTTAACTTAAAAAAATGGTCTCAAAAGAAAGCCCAATCTGTCCTTTAAAAAACATTATATAATAGGTGGGGATTCATTTAAGAAGAAAGTGTGCGCTTTTATTTAAACGCACACATAGATAAAGTAGCAAAATAGCTATTGTCCAGAATGGACAAACAAACAAAAGCATTGTCCTGAAGGGAATAAATGAAAAACATATTCTGAATGAGGAACATCAATCTAAAATATGAGAATTCACAAAATTATGTTTTAAAGGGAAAATAGTTAAGGGGATTGAAACAGCAAAAATATGATGTTCCTAGAAAAAGCATACTAAGAAGACAAAGAGGAAAAAGACCTGCATTATCAGAAGTATATGTATTATTGGAAACAATAGAACAAATCCTCTAAATACTCTAAATACTGAAAATAACAGCATTAGAAATAAAGATGAATGAGCTCTTGATGGAAAAAGGGGATACAACCAAATTAAAACAAAGGTGGTACTACCAATGTAATGAGTCAAATAGTATATTTTCCAATCAATTGCAAAAAAAATAAGAGCTAACACAAGGATTATTAAAATAATGAAAGATGGTAAAGAATGATTAAAACAAAAGCAGATAGTAGAAGCTTTTAAATAATATTATGAGAGATTATATAATTCGGAAAAGTGAAATAGAAGAAAGGTCAAAAATGATAAAATGCAATACATAAATTCAGTGTACAACCATATTATCTTAACAGTATATTTTTAATTTTTTTTTATTATTTTACATTACAGTATTTGCTCGAATATAAGACGACCCTGATTATAAGACAACCTCCCCCAACGTTGTCTGTCTATCTCTCCCCCTCCCTCCCCCCAAGGATGTCTGTCACATGACGGACATGCCGGGCAGCAGCGGAGGATGTCTGCGCGTTTGCGAGGGGGACCTGGATCCCAGTCTTATATTCTGATCTCGATTTGAGGTCAGACTATAAGACAACCTCGAAAATAAGACGACGGGTCTTTTTCGGAGCATTTGCTCTGAAAAACACCTTGTCTTATTTTCGAGCAAATATGGTATTTTAAAAGCACCCAGCTTAGATGAAAAAATATTGGAGACTTAGTCAAAATATATGGCCATATATTGCTTAGCCCATCATTATGCCAAAGTACTACAAACTTGGTGAGTCCTATCTCTATAGCTTACTTACATGGATCTGAATCTCTCAGACAATCGGTCTTTAACTATAACTTATACAATTTCACTGGGCACCATATATAGAGCAGCTGTGAGCAGGGCCGGCGCTACCGTAAGGTAGCACAGGCGGCTGCCTTAGGGCGCCCCAATGGGGGGGCGGGAAAATCACCTGCTCCCCCAGGCCCCTTTACTTACCTCCATGCTGCTGTTTATCCTGCTGTTCAATCCTGGGATATTGAGTCGCACAATCCGGGCCTATTGGAGGGGCAAAATCCTGGCATATTGAGGGTTAAACTTCTGGCATATTGGAGGGGCAAAATCCTGGGATATTGAGTGGCACAATCCTGGCATATTGGAGGGGCAAAATCCTGGCATATTAAATGGCATATTGGAGGGGCAAGATAATGGAATATTAAATGGCATATTGAGGGGCAACATCCTGGCATATTGAGGGGCAAAATCCTGGCATATTAAATGGCATATTGGAGGGGCAAGATCCTGAGATATTAAATGGCATATTGAGGGGCAACATCCTGGCATATTGAGTGCCAAAATCCTGGCATATCAAATGGCATATTGAGGGGCAAAATACTGGCATATTAAATGGCATATTGAGGGGCAAATTCCTGGCATGTTAAATGGCATATTGGAGGGGCAAAATCCTGGCATATTGAGGGGCAAAATTCTGGCATATTGAGGGGTAAAATATTGGCATATTAAATGGAAAAAGAATTGCATATTGAGGGTAAAATACTGGCATATTAAATGGCATATTGAGGGGCAAAATAATGGCATATTGAGTGGATAAATACTAGCATATTGAGTGGCAAAATAGTGTGTCTCAGGTTATGTGTGAATTGGTGTAACTGTGTGTGTAAGTGGTAAGGGTGTGTTTAAGTGTGTCACTTTCTGTATAAGGGTGTGTGTTTAAGTGTGTCACTGTGCCTGTGTAAGGATGTGTGTGTGTGTCACTGTATCTGTGTAAGGGTGTGTGTGTGTCACTGTATCTGTGTAAGGGTGTGTGTGTAAGTGTGTCACTGTGTCTGTGTAAGGGTGTGTGTAATTGTTTCATTGTGTATGTGTAAGGGTGTGTGTACGTTTGTCACTGTGTCTGTGTAAGGGTGTGTAAGTGTGTCTGTGTAAGGGTGTGTGTGTAAGGGGTAAGTGTGTCTCTGTGTGTGACTGCAAGGGTGTCTTTGTGTTTAAGGGTTTCAATGTGTGACACATTTAGAGCATGAGAGTTGAATATTTAGATGTATTTATTTTCTACACTATACATATATATATATATATATATATATATATATATATATATATAATGTAAGGAGGCTTAATGGTGTGGGAGGCGTGGCGGATCAGAGCAGTGGGGCACCAAAATGCACCTTCGCCTGTGTAGACGAAAATCCTTGCACCGGCCCTGGCTGTGAGTGTGTGGGGTGCATGCCCAGAAGCTGGTCAGGCTTTATATACACACAAAAGCTAGAATTTGGACAGCACCCCATAACCAAGATTTGTAATATAGCACACCACTGGAGAGATGATGACTTGAGAAAAGTAAACAAATAAAAATTATAAATATAATATATATAAATGAATTATAGAATAAGGTGTTTGATAAAATAAAGGAATTTGAAAATATAGAAACAAAGTATACTCCAAAAAATGTGTTACTACACTTTCTTTTCAAAAAAGAAAAACAACATTGTTACTCATTGTCACGAAGTGAATCATAACAGTTTGCGTGACTGGGGTTCTTGGAGGGCCCTGAGGGCGAAACACTTCCCTGTGGACTATGGACCCTGTCTTTGGATGTGCTCTGTTTGGGGGTGCATACTTTGGGGGTATCAGTGACACCCTACTCCAACAGAGCTGGACCTCAACACAGACTCACTCAGGATGTCAGCCAGGATGTGTACTGGACAGTCCAGGACTGTCCTGTGAGCCACCTGGATGTCTGAATCTAAAATATGGCATGTTTATTTTATGTTAAGTTATACTGTTTTTAATTACCTATTTCAGATAATGTTTTCTATTGTTTGAGGCTTACTATATTATAATTAGTTTCCCCTGTGACCCTCCCACCCCCCAGTTGATGTCATATTTGTAGTCTGCAAGTCTGCACTATTTTCACAAATAAAGGTTGTTCGTTCTTGGTGTACCTAACTGCTAGTGGTCCTGTCTTTGTGGGTGCAAAGAGAAAGGTTTCAGAAATACTTGCTGGGTGGATGCTGAGCTCTAATCAGAGGCTAAGGAGGTGATTTCCTACAATGGGCAGAGGTGCTACTGGCCTTGGGTAGCTGTTCCATTACACTCATATTTTATTGGCAATTAAAAGAATTATTGCAAAATCGAAAACGCCAGAGGACATATTATGGATATAGTATCCTATCTCTAATATATAATCAATACTTAATGGAAAATCGATTTCACTTAATTAATGGCAAAATATATCTATTTAATGAAATGTATCAAGGAATGAACGTTAACTAAAGTCACCGCACCATAAATAAATAAAGGCAATGTAAAATTATGTACATTGTGTCCATGTGTCTGCTTGTATATTTTGGTCTTTTATGTTTTATGTATACTTTTTTTTATATAAAATGCTGTAAATAACAAATTTAATTATACATGTATTTTATTTATTGAAATTTATTTTAAGAAAATCTCTGTGAATAAAGATTTATAATTACAATTTTAAAAAAGTAATAAAAGGAAAATATCAATTTATTCCTATTAATTTACTGCGTCACCAAACTAATGTAAAATCTTAAAACATAGAATACAGGGAATTTCTGATGGTATATGTACTGAACCAAAAATGTATAATATTTCTAAAAGCTAAATAAATCTCACACAATTACTTTATTTTACCCTGTGATAAAAATCACTTAATTTGTTTTTTCTGACCTTGGATTGTTCAAGGTATGTCCTGACATAGTCACTAACTTGCTGCACGTAGAGCGACACAAGCCATACCAAACCGACGTGGCTGGAAATAAGCTGAAATGTACATCTTTGGTTGATATGTTCCTCATGCAGAAGAGGCTTACTCCTCTGAAGATGGGATCAGTCCGATAAGCTTATGGAGATGTCTCCTCTGTAATGGTGCAAGTGAGCTAAAAATGGTTGTGCTCTTCCCAAGTATGTATTTTCCTATTGGGCAGGCTATTTTAGCACTGTCTCAGTCAGATGTGACTGCCATCTCTTTGTTTTTTCGATTATTTTCTACATTAAATTTTTAAAATGATGTGGATTAAGGGTTTTCCGAAACTGATTTATTTATAGATTTAACTGAAGAGTAGAAAGAAAAAAGGGGGAAACATGGCATGGGGGAGAGCGAGACAGACATTGATGGCATGGGGGAGGGCGAGACAGACATTGATGGCATGGGGGAGGGCGAGACAGACATTGATGGCATGGGGAGAGCAAGACAGACAGGGATGACATAGCGGGAGAACGAGACAGACTGTCAGGTTCCAGGACCTTCACCTACCTTGCCCAGGGGACCCTCACAGCCAAAGTCATCCTCTGTCCCTGTTTGCCGCCATCGCGCTGTAGCGCGACCGCGAGGTAGGCCGCATCCCCGGCCTCGAGTTGCTATTCACCCGCTAACAGTGAGTGCAACTACTTCCAAGAGGTTTAGGGGGCGGAGCTTACTCGCGAGAAATGTTGCGCGATTGGTTGTTGGCAAAGGGGCAGGGAGAATAGGAAGAGGAGGCTGTACCTCTTCTCCCTATTCACAACATGGTGCAGGGGCGGTCCCCAGGTGTAAAGGGGAGAGGTCCTTAATCAACAGCTCTATAAAAACCCCACACTCACCTCAATCATTGCTTGCTTGTTGAGCTGTGGTGTCTGTTCTCAGTACCATTTATTCCCCAGTTACCTGCTACTTTGATTGAAGATTTACCTGTGTACCGACCTCTTTTTCCCTGGACTATCCTTATTGCTGTATCCCTACCTGTACTTCTATACCTGTTTGTGTATCCTGACTACCGGCATTGACCTTTTGGATTGGACTGACTATTCTACCGCCTTACCCTTTTTTGTGTCACTTTTGGAGTCACCTCATCTCTCCACCCGCCACCCAGCGCTACGCTCCTTACCCCCGAATCTCACACAGACATGTTTGACATGTGGAGAGAGGGACAGACAGGGATGGCATAGAGGGAAAGCGAGACAGACATGGTGGGAGAGTGAGACAGACATTGAGTTTGTTAATGTTTGGCTGCATGCGACATTGTATATGTTACACTGTGTGTACCTGTGGCTGCCACTGACATTGTATGCATGTGCCTGCATATATATGTGACATTGAAAGTGTTACTATATGGATAAATGCATGGGGCAGCAAAATATATGTTCGCCTTGGGCGGCAAAAATGAAGCAAAGTTTTCAGATGTAGAAAAGTAACCTTCCACTTATGAACCTAACACACTGCTTTCCTTTAATTGCACAACTACAAGTGATGTATTTCTGTATTTACTGTTTTTTTTTTTGCAGAGGTTAATAAATGTATCTAGCAATGTGATAGCAATCTACATTTTTTCTCTGGAGATCACCTTATACTATGACATTATGAATAATTAACAGATGTAATGAGGCACCAGCAGGTTGATGTGCAATATAAATACATATTTAACTACTATATAAAGGTTATTTATTTCCAAATGCCACCACTGTTGTTAATTAATTTGCTTAGAGCACAGTAATACATTGCATGCAGTGATTAAATGGCTGCATTAAAATGAAATCATATTGTTTGAATTTAGAGCATTGTAAATAACAAGATGTGTTCTGAGACTTTTATTATATGGAAAACAGTACTAAGCATTAGCAACTCTTTTAAAATCAATATAGATTTTCCACGACTTTACCAGCACCTTTAATGGGATAGTACTGGGACCTACATTCCTGAAAAACCTACATTAGATGAATGCTAGTTTGTTGTTTTCAAGTTTCTTGGATCAAGGCAGGTAAGGTTAATTTACATTACTTTCAGGGTACTACTTTTTTTTAACCGTTTGTAATTGTGTACTGTGTGTGTATGTGTGACATGCAAACACTGAACAATACAGTGAGTTTTATTGCTGTGAAGTGTGCGGTACACTCAAACTGCATGTTACTGTGAATGTGTGTTTACATTATACACACATTCACATGCAGTTTGTGTGTTTCAGATATATATATATATGCACATACATGCATACACTCTAAAAAAAATGAACATGGCCCATGCACATCCCTGCACTATGGTATAATACATGTATTGTGTAATTTCAGTGCTATTAATCATTACTGTAACATAGCTGAGTTTTAATTTTAATTGCTGCCAGTGCCTACCATATGTAAGTGCTCTCTAATACCAGTGTATACTTTTGTAATATTGGCGCTGAGTTCTTTTAATGCAGTGTTGCATAATAAGAAGGAATACATTTTGCAGCTATACATACATTTTATACACTGCAATTATACACTTATTATACACATTTTATACACTGGAATAAAAGTACTCAGTGCCTATATTACAAAAGTATACATGGATATTAGAGATCACTTACAAATTTTTGGCCTCAGTTGTGTGTGAGTGTTTTTTGTGTGTGTTTTTTGGGCGGGATGGGTGATTGCATGTTAGAAAGTAGGGGGTGGCAGGGTCCAGGGGCCCAAACAAATGCTTGCCCAAGGTCCTATCAGGAAAAAACAAAATACCGGCACTTCTAAGGCCGGTATTATTTGCAGGGGAGCGGAGAGAAGGCAGACTATGTGTTTGCATAGTCTGCATGATACAAATATTGCTGTGCTTCCTGCACAGACTGCTGGCTCCGCCCCCTCGCGCATAGCACGATATCAGCAGAGCTAGGTGTCACATGACAACCCGGCTCTCAGGAAGAAGATGAGATGGGCTGTGCTGTGCAGGGCAGACCAGTTTTTGGTAGAAACATCCCCCTCTCATGTAATAAGGTAAGGCAGGGGGACACATTGAGTTGTGCTTGTTCCCCCCCCCCCCCCCCCCCATAAAATATGAATATGTCTATCTATGTTACTGTCTGTTCATATGTTTATGTGACTGTCTCTGTATGTGGGTATGTTTATGTTACTGTCTCTGCGTGTGGGTATGTCTGTGTGACTGTCTCTGCGTGTGGGTATGTCTATGTGACTGTCTCTGCGTGTGGGTATGTCTATGTGACTGTGTGTGTGTGAGAGAGGGAGAGAGAGAGAGAGAGAGAGAGAGAGAGAGAGAGAGAGAGAGAGTTTGCATGTGTGTGACGTGTGTTGGTGTCTGCTCACAATAGACATCAGATACAAATAGGATGTATATACTTCTCACTAGCAGTATATATACACAAACAGATATATGTATATATAACACATACACATTTATATATTTCACACTGGCATGATATACAAATATATTTATGCCAGTGAGAAGTATATGGATAATGAGAATTAAGCTCCAGGTACTCAGTACCTGTACCAAGGAGCCTGAAGCTTAATCTGATAGGGACATTGAGTGGATCTGCCCCTCAGTGGCTCCACCCTTTGTAGCTCCCCCCTTTTATGGCTCCACCCACATCTATGGCCGGTATTTTTTTTAGGAAAAGGGGGCAACCCTATCCATAATAGATGATGAATTTTGCCTTGAGTTCTGGGAATTTAGACAAACTCACCTCAGCTGCTAATGGATTGTCAGCGAATCAATGTCACTGTCTGGTTCTTTTGGGCATAGCTGGAAAAAAATCCATCAGAGAAATGTTGGATGACTAGCACTGTTTTATTTTTATTACACCTAATGCATTTTATTACATCGGCTTTCAAACTGGATGAGGGTGAACATTGATATTTCATTTTGATAAATATCATTCTTGCAAATAAACAAAGCATGTGATGCCTGCTGACTGTTAGCTGCCTGTTTTTCATACATCACAAGTGTGACCTAGTTTGCCCCAGGGTAGTAAAAATGCTGCATGATTTTATAAAATGTGCTAAACTCAATTCCATTTTTAGTTCAGAAACACTTGAATTCCCAGCTCCGTCATTAACATTAAATTCTCCAGATGGTTAAACGTTGGATTGCTCTGTTCCTTTGGCGCTCTATGGATGAATCCCTCAAATAATACTGAATAATACTGAAAGCTGACTGAATCTACAACTAGACACACAAAGCACCAAATCAGTATAACATGGTCTTAAAATCTGCACCACTGCATAACCTGATAGAAGCTAAATACAATCTTTATTACATAATATTTAAAAAAAACATAATAA
Source organism: Pelodytes ibericus (assembly GCA_036172795.1). NCBI lineage: Eukaryota > Metazoa > Chordata > Amphibia > Anura > Pelodytidae > Pelodytes > Pelodytes ibericus. The sequence goes on along the minus strand of CM069862.1, from coordinate 77,152,016 downwards.
GCTGGTTCTTCATTGTTGACCCCAACCCTGCCCATCTCGCCCCCCACTCCCCGCCTAGAAAACACAATAAGAAAGCAAATAACATTTCTTATGCACTTTTACCCAGAACAGTAGCTATTGTTTAAATACTTTAATATGTTAAAGGATCACTCTAGAAAACCTGAACATATATCCGCATATTCAAGCTGACACATTAAAAACAAATACAAAAATTACTATTATTATTTTCAGTTTTTTTTTTTAGATTTTGCAATACTTGGCTTGAAACCCTACCTTTTGCAGACTTTCTCCTAGTAGTTCAAGCTCTGTTCCTACAGGAGTAAGACAAAGGTCTCTATGCCAATTATCCAGCAATGTTTCTAGTTTACATAAATTGCAGATTACAAACTGTCTACAGTCTACAGAAACCTTGACAAACTAACTTGCTCCGCCCCTATGCTCCCTGATACAGCCAGAGCGCCTGGTGTCAGAAGATGATGACTTCCGGATTGGAGGGAGACGATATGCCTGACCTCGACAATGGCATATCATCATTTTGGTTTTAAAAAAAAGAAGAAAATAAATATGTGGAAGGGAGTCTGCATGTGTGTGTGTAAGGGAAAGGGAGTCTGTGTGGAAGGGTGTGTGCATGTGTGGAAGGGAGTCCATGTGCATGTGTGGAAGGGTATTTATGTAAGGGAATTAAGGGAGTGTGTGTAGGTATCTGTGTAAGAGAGAGTGTGTGTGTGTAGGTATCTGTGTAATGGAGTGTGTGTAGGTATCTGTGTAAGGGAGAGTGTGTGTAGGTATCTGTGTAAGGGAGAGTGTGTGTAGGTATCTGTGTAGGTATCTGTGTAAGGGAGTGTGTGTGTAGATATCTGTGTAAGGGAGTGTGTGTAGGTATCTGTGTAAGGGAGTGTGTGTGTAGGTATCTGTGTAAGGGAGTGTGTGTAGGTATCTGTGTAAGGGAGAGTGTGTGTAGGTATCTGTGTAAGGGAGTGTGTGTAGGTATCTGTGTAAGGGAGAGTGTGTGTGTGTGTAGGTATCTGTGTAAGGGAGAGTGTGTGTGTGTGTAGGTATCTGTGTAAGGAAGTGTGTGTAGGTATCTGTGTAAGGGAGTGTGTGTGTGTGTAGGTATTTGTGTAAGGGAGTGTGTGTAGGTATCTGTGTAAGGGAGAGAGTGTGTGTGTGTGTGTGTGTAGGTATCTGTGTAAGGGAGTGTGTGTAAGGGTGTCCCTGTGCGTTTAAGTGTGTCTGGATGTTTGTGCATGTGTGTAAGGGTGTGTGTGTATTTATGTAAATGGGTGTCTGTGTATAAGGGTGTCAAGGTGTTCTGTGTGTAAGTGGCTCTGTTTGTATGTGTGACTGTGTGTGTATTTGTGGCAGTGAATGTATATGTAGAAGTGTGATTGTATAATTAATGTGAGTTTTGCTCTTTGTCTTATTGCGTATTGTGATACAGTACTGTGTGCGTTTTATTCTTGTGGAGTCTGTGATACACTCACACAATGCACATTAATGTGAATTTTATATATGTATGAATATGAATTATATATAATTATATAGAATTTTCTCTCAATGAAAAATGAATGCGGCCCACGCACACATACATTTCTTGTGAAGTGGCCCACTGAAGAAAAAACGTGGACACCCCTGTTGTAGGTGTTCTTACTAGCTCAATTCTCTATTTAAGGTAGCTGTGTGGAGAACATTACACTATATTATCTTGTTCACCTTGCATCTTAGTAGCTCATTCCTTAACATGTGACATTATGTGTGTTCTGGTAATGCATACAATGCCCACCTTTCAACTTACTCGAGGGTAACAAATTATACTGCGACAGACAGATTTGTAGTTTAACTGACTTATAATTATGTAAACTAGGATCTTTTTTAAAATATGCCACAGCTTTTTTTAGCCGATGTTCAATATGTGGGAGAAAAGGAGCACATTTTATATGTCTGTATTATTAGTATATTTCCTGGGTGTCATTAACAAATTTTTACTTTAAGATGACTCACTTGCATATTGCTGAAATTTGAATTATTGACATCAATAAATCTGTGCTACATGCCAGTCACAGAATATAACATATTTTAGCGTGCATATACACATCTTTCCCCCAAAATATCAGCAGAAGAATTAGACTTTAGAGGAATGTTGTTTTGGTTTTGTCTGGATTATGTGACTGACATTCGGCCATCTTTAAAGACACCATATATATTTAAAGTTGTCTATATGTGCCTTTTTATGTAAGCTAAACTTACAGTTGCAGCATTGCTGTCTCTGCGCACATGACACGGCAATAGACTAATGGAGACAAATTGTAACTTAACATCGGAAGCATCAATGGTTTTGAGTAAATACCTTTCATTAAGTGTTAATCTCATAGCTTTGCTACTGTACATAAGGAATAGGAAGAACCACTGATGATTCCCCTATACATTTGTCTTTAAATATGGTCTGAGCTATCTCTAAGTTACAATAATGAACAAAAGCTGTTTTAATTAATAATAACACACAACATTTTGTATTGTTCTTGTCCGTATTGCTAGACATCAATCAAACATTCACAGTATGGGTTGAAAGAAGTATGTGAACCCCTCGATTAATGACTGCAACACAAGCTAAATGGTGTCAGGTATTAGCAAAACCTATGGGTCTATTCACTAAAATTTGACTTTGGAGGTCGAATTTCATTTTCAGAAATTTGGCACCCAGCTCCGAATCTTCCCCGTTGAAAGTAATGGCAGGTGAAATGATCAAAGCTATTTTCGGCACCTGACTTTGACTTAGTCTCAAAATTAGCTTCAAGTCATTTTGTCTCCCATTACTTTCAGTGGGGTAGATTCGAACCTGGGTGCTGAATTTGACTTAGTCTCAAAATGAAAGTTGACCCCCAAAGTAAAATAGACCCATTAGAGTCCAATCAATGATACAGGATTGGGGGGTGTTTTACAGCTACTTTGACTTATTCAAAAACACTCAAACATTTGGAGTTCGCTATTCACAAAAAGCATCTGCTAATGTAAACCATGCAAAAATGAATATCAGAAGACCTATAATCAAGCATTGTTAATTTGCATACAAATTTAATCGTAAAGAGTTTACATATTCATCAGTCCACAGTCAAATTGTTTATAAAGGGAGAGAAAAGCTTGCCATCATCAAGGGGACAATGAAATCCCCAGTTTATCAAGGTATCATACAGGATAGTGTCCAGACGGCTGCCACGTGAAGCTTAGCATAAGATGAGTGATGAAGCAGGACAATGACCCTAAATAAGTAAATCTACCTCAGAATGTCTTTAAAAAAATCTGTCTTTCAAAGTGATCCAATCAGAACCCAGACCTTAACCCAAGGTTACAAATGCTGTTGAATGACCTCAAGAGCGTCATTCACACCAATCATCTTACGAACATGGATCAGCTCAGGGGCGTACCTAGAGCATTTGGCACCCGGGGCAGACCCTGATATTATCACACCCCCCACCCCCCAACCCCATAATAAAAATGTAAGAAAACACCCACAATTTTTTCAATGTTTGAAAATTGTACAATTATAGATACCAGTAATATTGTGCCACTCAGAACCCAGTAATATTGTGCCAGTCAGATACCAGTAATATTGTGCCATTCAGATACCAGTAATATTGTGCCACTCAGAGCCCAGTAATATTGTGCCAGTCAGATACCAGGAATAGTGTGCCATTCAGAGCCCAGTAATATTGTGCCAGTCAGATACCAGTAATATTGTGCCATTCAGATACCAGTAATATTGTGCCACTCAGAGCCCAGTAATATTGTGCCAGTCAGATACCAGTAATATTGTGCGAGTCAGAGCCCAGTAATATTGTGCCAGTCAGATACCAGTAATATTGTGCCAGTCAGATACCAGTAATATTGTGCCACTCAGAGCCCAGTAATATTGTGCCAGTCAGATACCAGGAATATTGTGTCATTCAGAGCCCAGTAATAGTGTGCCAGTCAGAGCCCAGTAATATTGTGCCAGTCAGAGCCCAGGAATATTGTGCCATTCAGATATCAGTAATAGTGTGCCACTCAGATACTAGTAATAGTGTGCCAGTCAGAGCCCAGTAATATTGTGCCAGTCAGAGCCCAGGAATAGTGTGCCAGTCAGAGCCCAGTAATAGTGTGCCAGTCAGAACCCAGTAATAGTGTGCCACTCAGAGCCCAGTAATATTGTGCCAGTCAGAACCCAGTAATAGTGTGCCACTCAGAGCCCAGGAATAGTGTGCCAGTCAGAACCCAGTAATAGTGTGCCACTCAGAGCCCAGTAATAGTGTGCCACTCAGAGCCCAGGAATAGTGTGCCAGACTTGCATGAGATAATTTACATAAGCTAATGCAGATAAAAATAAGAACATTACTGATTACAAAATAATGGAAACAGCACTTATTTATGTTCAATGCAAGTTGGCTCTGGCTTCAACTGTTTAAACAATATAAGGATCTTATGGGAGATAAAATAAATTTGCAGTAAATCAAATCAAAAGATGTTACCATAGTGATGGTTAAAGGTGAACCTTTCTTTTGTTTGTTCTTTATAAGGCACATTAAAATGTACTTAGAAAACAAAACGTTAAGCCTGTGTTACATCCTCCTTCCAACAGTTGACTGGAGCAAAGACAGTTAACAGTTTAGCATTTATTAACAATAGTCATGTGTTATTATTTTTTTGTTTATTTCTTACAAGGGATTCTGAATGCTGCTATTACCATTTCCCATGTATGTGTATTAATTCTTTTCTTTTGCTGATGTGCTAAAAGAGTAACATTAACAGTTAACATTAGCAGGCTTAGATTTAATGGACATGATAATTTTTACATTTTGTAAAAATAGTTTTATCCCTAACAGACAGGATATTCTCTTTGTTGAACCCTAGGTGTACACCAGTGTTGGCAGCAGCGTTATAAATAACATCAATTAACAAAGACAGGCCTAGTTGTTTTGTCAGTTAAATGGCCTAGGCCCAAATGCTTCTGGCTGGCACTATCAACATTAAACAATGACTCATTATACACTTGCTCCATGATTCCGAGATGATAATATAATATTGATCTTAGTGGATCTACTTTCCAGTTAAATTTGTTGATGTCCACATGAACAACAAGGTATTTGTGTCTTTTGTCTATTCAGTCATAATATCATTCTAAAACTGTTCTATTATAATTGTAAGTTTATTTATAAATCACCAACATGTTTCATAGTTCTGAACAACTAGTCTTACTGAAGTCTTACTGAATCAATCATTTTCTACACATCATCTTTAGAAATCTATTTATTCAATCCTGTATGTTCACCTTGACTTGGGAGGGTGGTTTCAAACAATAACAACAGTGGAAAGTAACATTCAACACATTAACGTATGACGTATCGTCCTATATATCATGTGAAATTTGAAATTTCCTGTACAAAACATGTGATAAAAATGGTGCTGTTGGGGTAAATCTTCAAATATTTTCTCCAAAAACACATGTATTATTTCATTTTAAAACTTTATACAGAAAGGGAATACTTAAAATGGGTTTCCAATCCTAGGCCTTATTTCCAGTACTAGGCCTGGCTTCAGACATTTCTTTGTAAATATTTGGCTTTGTTACTGGAAGAGCCAGTGTGTTTTTTATTTTCTTCAAAATGTCCCCCATCATCTTCAGCTCTTTATGCAAAGCAGTCTGTATGACAGCATCTGTGTGTTTGTCTCCTGGAGGAAAGATGATAACTTTAGATGCAGGAGAAAGTCACATTTTTTGAAAAATCGACTTGTTATTTGAAAGATCAAGTACCATAACACAAATTTTGGCCACATTGTACATAAAAAAAAATATAGATATATTTAAAATGAATAACCATTATTGAGAAGTACTGCATAGTGTCACTATACATTAGATAAACCTGTACAATGATACATAGTGAATAGATTATCTCTGAGGAACATCCAGCAAAGAAATTAGCATAGCTTTTGAAGAGTTGCCATTGCAACAACAGTAAAGTAAAAAGATTCTTCTGCTGTGAGTAAAAAAAAGTCATGCATCTCTGTCAAACTCGATGACATGGCTTCCTCATGTGGTAATAAGGCTTCTTGGTTTGCCATTCATATCCATTTCACAAGGCATAGACAAAGGGCTCCCATTCTAATTACTTCCAACACAAAAGGGATTCATCGTAGCTTACTTTGTTGGAACGCTGCCACTTTTCATCTTTACTTTCATTTATTTTGGTGGCTTTTCAGCAATGCAAACAAGTTTGCCAAGACATGTATCTTAAAGTGAAACCCTGTCTAATTTTTTTTGATAACAGAATAAAGTCCAGAAGCACAATACAAATCGGCCACATGAGATGCACCTGAGTACGATGCTACTGTTTCTTGAATGTTACAGACAATGTTTCAAGATTAGCTTTTTTATTTTCAAGTAGCTATGCTCATTTTTTGGTGGCAGTGTTATTTTCATTTTTTTCGTTGTTGGTAGGTTCCACTGGGATCCCATCAGTCTGTTTAATTTTGGTCTGTGATTCCTCAATATACTGCTGTACGGCTTTAAGGACTGCATTTTCCACCAGCCTTTTGCTCAGGCTCACCAACTCTGCTTCATCTGGTTCCTTCCCGCTCTTTTGACCTAAGCACCCAACAGAAGAGATGTAAGTGGTATTAAAATTTACATGAGGAAAAGAAATTCATGAAAAAAAAAAATTGCCCTCTACCAAACTTGAAATGTTGTTGTTTCTTGTACAGTTAATTAATATTCTAAAATGGTTAGCAGCTACATTATTATATGGCATACTTTTTCATATACAATACGTATTTTAAGAAATACCTATATTTTATAAAGCCTATCTTACTTGACAGACGCTCCGCAGAGGTGAAACAGTGTGATAAATCATATTAATGAATAAACTGAACTGTTATAGAAACATATTTGAGTGTATATTAGACATTTGTTCATTTGAAATCTATTTCCTGCACTCAAAATGAAAAAATATCCATTTCCAGTAATCTACATATTCTTCCATGATGCCAGAACATACATCCCAACATTTCAAATGGTTAGAGAGAGACACAATCTCATTTTTGTGGGAGTGGCCAAAGGTGTGTCTACAGGTCGCACATTACTGGAACATTTTTTTTATGGTCAGTTGTTAACTATTTATGTACTTTAGCGGCTCGTTTGTATAGAAAAATCATGGAATTTACTTATACAAATGAATATACAAACACATTTACTGCCTTTTATATAAACTTTATTGCAAGATTTATTGATCTGGAGATCTTTGATACAATTATATCATACCAGATAATTTGATCTCCTAGAAAAGAGGGACAATAGAGCAGAACAAAGAAGAGGGTTTGAGGTGCAATATAGTGATTGGTCCTCCTTGGGAGGTGTGCCATAATGAATGGACATGGAAAGGGACAAACTTCATGTCTGCAAAGCTTCCAGGCTTCTTTATTAGAAACACAGAATACAATAGGTCTTTCTACAAATAATCCCCCAATTATAAAGCAAATACATTTACTACATTTTTCCCACAACCACCAACTTTTTAGAATGCATAATTGTCTACATCCAAGACTCCCAAGGCAGAGTCATTTAAGGCCATGCGATCCTGCATGGAAACCTGTACTAGCCGTCTGGAGCTCAATACAGGCCCTTTTAAGATATATTTGCCTCAAAGACATGAATAGATTAAACAGGAATCCACACAGTGCATGGAAAAACACACCAAATTGAGATATGGGTTTCTAATGCCACAAAGGTAATTTATGACTAAAAAATGTGCGTGACCTTTGTGTTCTTTCTTCATAGAGAACATACAGAAAAAAATCTTATCCAGGCACCATCACATAGTACTGCTGTCCTACGTCATATACATCTTTGGACAAAACCAAGGATTTCAGAATTATTGATGAAGCCGGCTACAATCTTAAAGCTCCCTCACAGTATAGTATTCTGGTATGAATACCTGCATAGATCAAAATCTTATTTTAGTGCATGTAGCAATGGGAAAAAGTAGACTGCTTCTTTAAACAATGACCACATAAAATAAATAGTCCCCAAAATAAAAATCACAAACTTGCGATCTTACGCATCTATTTAGAATTACAACATTATCAGTGTGAAAACCCACTGCAATGTGAGCAAAGTCAGAATAAATCATGCTCTTTTTTCATGTATGAAACTCACTCATATATATAAAAAGACACTGAGAGGTCATTTAATAGAGCCCGATGTTTTTAGTTTAATTGTACAAATAACAATTATTTCTGCATAACTTCAGTTTGTTTGGAAAGCAAAAATAATTAATAATTTGGAGCAATGTATCCCCCACATTCTTCTCTACATTACCAATTCCATCCTTTCCCCCCTCCCTCCACTGACAATATTGATATCACTCACACATACATGCATTTTGCTAGTAACAAAATACAGGAACATCAGCTAAGAGACTAAACAATGCACATTTGACAAGCCACTTGCAGAACAGGTTGTCAACCCTGGTTGTTACCGTCTTTCTATTCTATAAGGAATACTTAGTTTTAATGTTTAATTATAGGTGCACATGTGAAGAATGTGCCCTGTTTTTTGTGTTGCTATTACTTTTTTCACAGATAAAATGTAAAACATTTCAATAGTAACCTTCACAACATCTAGCTAATTTTAATTGCAACCTTGAACAGCTCATGTAATTTGAACGTGCCTACCTGCTATCTTTTTCCCACTGAATTTTCTTTTAAGCTACACATAAATAATGTAATCACTCATACATTTTTACAGGGAACAAACATAACATTAATCCACAGACGGCAACGTTAGACTTTGACACCAGCAGCCACACACAAACATAGAATGTGTCGGCAGATAAGAACCATTTAGTCCATCTAGTCTGCCCAATATCTAGGATTAGCTCTGCCACTACCCTCTCAGTAAAGTAATACTTCCTGAAATTACTTTTAAATCGTTGCCCCTCTAATTTAAGACTATGTCCTCTAGTTGTGGTAGTTTTTCTTCTTTTAAATATACCCTCTTCCTTTACTGTGTTGATTCCCTTTATGTATTTACATGTTTCTATCATATCCCTCCCTGGTACATCTTTCCTCCAAGCTATTCATGTTAAGATGCTTTAACCTTTCCTGGTACGTTTTATCCTTCAATGCATGAACCAGTTTAGTAGCCCTTCTCTGAACTCTCTCCAAAGTATCTATATCCTTCTGGAGATATGGTCTCCAGTACTGCGTACAATACTCCAAGTGAGGTCTCACCAGTGCTCTGTACAATGACATGAGCACTTCCCTCTTTCTACTGCTAATACCTTGCCCTATGCAACCAAGCATTCTGCTAGCATTTCCCGCTGCTCTATTACATTGCCTACCTACCTTTAAGTCCTCTGAAAGGGTCTAGGACACTTGATCGCCGCGACTTCATCGCTGACAGTTCAGCGCGGCAGTTAGAACGCTGAACTGTCAACAATGAAGAATAACGCGGCCGTTTGATCGCGGACGCGGCTATGTAAGAGCTGACAGGTCAGCGCTGAACTGTCAGCTCTTACAAATGTAAAAGTAAAAAGAAAATAACCCCCCCTAATAAACTATTCCCCCCCCCCCAAAGTGCCCCCCCAAACCCCAATACTAAAATTAACCCCAATACTAAAATTAACCCATAAAACCCCAATACTAAAATTAACCCCCGAACCCTTATACTAAACGCCGAACCCTAATACTAAAATTAACCCCCTAAACCCTAATACTAACCCCCTAAACCCTAATACTAAACCCAAACCATAATACTAACCCCCTAAACCCTAATACTAACCTCCAAACACTAATACTAACCCCCTAAACCCCAATACTAACCCCCGAACCCTAATACTAACCCCCTAAACCCTAATACTAACCCCCGAACCCTAATACTAAAATTAACCCCCTAAACCCTAATACTAAAATTAACCCCGAAGCCTAAAAACTAATTCTAACCCCCTAAACCCTAATTCTTACCCCTTAAACCCTAATTCTAACCACCCTTACTAAAATAAACTAAAATAGCTAAAATACTGAAATAAACTTACCTTTAGCGATGAAATGTCCCGCGATGAAATCTCCAGCGACGAGCTGTCTTGTGGTGCAGAGTCAGCGGTGAAGCGGCTGCGCAGAAACAGCCGCGATGAAGTGTCCCATTCCCCTCTGAAATTATTACTCCTAAATCCCTTTCCTAAGAGGACTATATCAAATATTCTATATTTCGATTTTTATACCCAAGGTGCATAATCGTGCACTTATCCACATTAAATGTCAGTTGCCACAGCTCTGACCATTTTACTAGTTTAGCTAAATTATTTTCCATGTCAACAGGTAGGGTACCATACAGGGTTCCATTATATAAATATAAGAACAGGTAAATCAGTCTATTGACAGAGGGACTAACACAGCTTTTAGTCAGACAGATGTTCACTTCTGTCTCATTTAAACTGTGTTTTTGAATGAATACTCCTGTCCTCTTTTGCAATTAATAATCATTTTTGAACAGTATCCATATGTTATTTAATATTAAGATCCGTATTAAGATCCAAGGTTTTGGGGTGTTACCTTTGGAATCAAGATCACCTATATTCAAGCAAATATTATGTGCTGGGCTGAACACACAGACATCAAGCTGCCTGTGCCACCAGTAAGATCCAGGTCCATGTTTTTGCACTAAAAAAACATTGCTTTATAATTAAGAAAACACAGTAATCACTGCCTGCCCCTGAAGAAGAATCAGAAAGAAGCTGAATGTTTTACAGCATCAGAGCAGACATCAATAATTTAATAAAGAGTTAACAAAATGGATTTCAACCTCAACAGGTTAATAAGTCATACTAATGTAGGTTTTAGCAATCTAAACTTGAAAGTGGAAACATAAATATACATACATGAAGATACTAGTTTGATCAGAAAATACAAAAAGAAATCATTAAAATCAAGAAGAATATTAGGACAAAAAGCCAGAGTTATTATAAAAAGGTGAAAATAAGAGCTTCTTGCTATATGAATGGAAATCTTTTATGTTCCGTTGCTAATAGTGTGAAGTCAAAGTCAGGGTCTTACACAAAGTACTTATTTAGCATAAAATGCAAGAAAGAAAATCTTCACTTGCCGAAATGATAATGGAAATTGGGGCACACTGTATTGTGCACTAAAAGTAGAAAAAGATTGGCATGGAAGTTAAAACGGACTGGCAATTAGGTGTCTCAGCCATCAATATTCACCACCCTGCATATGTTTAAAGACTAAGACAGCTTTGTTTCTATCAAGTACATTCTAAAAAATAAACTGTACTCCAGCCAGATAGTGCCTTAGAGCCTCAATAGCCAATTTGAATGCCAAAGAACGAGTACTGGATTTTCCTGGGAACAATTTCCATCAGAAATAACAATTTGATTCTATATACAGAGTCCGCTAGCACATTAGAGGCTCTGATACATCCCTTTTCACCATGCCAAAAACGTATCTAATACTCATATTTTATATAGGAATAACTAAGGGTGCAGATATTGAGGAATAATGAAAGATACATCAGTAGAAATAACCAGCTAACCACTTGGTCATGGCTTGTTTTAAGACATCCATCTTACTATTAAAGGGCATCAGTTTGCCACCCTAAATGACATATAAAACCCAAGGCACATTTATAAAAATTGCCTGTCTAAATTGGCTCAGGACTGCCTTTAGCCTGATCATATTAATCCCAATAGTGCTTGTTATAGGTCAGTATGTCTTACAGGTAGGCTGCCACACAGGTCCTGTGAGGCCATGGAACCTTGTTTGTAAGCCTCTGGAATGTTGCTGTGGAATGGCAGTGCCACCTCTGGCAAAACCTAAAGGAGTGGCAAAGGCAGTTTTGCCTTTGGCTTCTTACTCCAAAAGTATTGCTAGTAGACACTGAGCTCCATTTCTTCCTTACCAAGAGAGTCAAGCAAGATGTCCTTCCTTGGCATTGAATCTGCACCAAACCAGGATACTTAATTTACCTGTTGGAAGTTCATGCAAAAACATGTTTTATCTGGCTTAGGGACCTATAAGAACAACAGTTACTGCACGAACCCTCAATCCCAACCACAACTAATATTTTTCGAACATCATCCTTTACCAGGGTTTTCTTGCTTTTAGATAACTTGTTGTATTGAGATTATATTTTGACCCCAGGGTTTTGGGGTCCTATACCCTGATTAATCACAAAGATGATCTATAGATAAATAAAACACCTCCAAAAAAGTTAAATTTCTGTAAAGGTTTAAAGTAACTTTCCATGGGGATCTTGTTCTTGTTTTCAACCCGAATTACTATGTCGCTGTCAAAGGAATTCCATTACAGAGACGGTGACCCAGGTAACATTTATTTCAGAGTGGGTAAACAAGATTTATGCACATTTACAGCAGATTAATATGGTAGATATGTTTACCTCTCCTAAATCCTGGCTTAGAGGTCTCACAATTTACTCTTCACATGAGATAGATGACCTGAAATGCCACTCAAATAGAAGTGTGCTCTAGAAGTGGGAAGCAGTAACTTCACTTAGAGACTCTAATCAAACCTAAGGATGTTCTAAGCTGAGAACTCTCTTGGCTTTCTTCAGTATGTTTAGGGTGTTTAAGATGGGGAATATTGTTCTTCCCAGATTTCCTTTAATCTGCCAAAAAGTTCTTTTATTTTGGAATATTTTTTAAAGAACTTGTGAAAATATGCAGTTGCATATTTTTTTTAAGCAGAGGCGGCTCTAGACATGGTGAGGCCTCAGGCGAAACTTGAACATAAGGCCCTCACTTACTCTCATAATTAAAAAAAAAGATAGGCAAGCAATAATAAAAATGAACTGTTCAAATACCGTATTTTATGACCAAGCAATTACGAATTCACCACTCTCATAATTATTCTACAAATATCTATAAACAAAAGCGGCACTTGCCTTGTATGCCTTTAAGGGGTGGCACAAAATGCAAAAAACAAAATATTGGGGTGATGGGGACATGTATTTGGGGTTATGGGGCAATCATTAAGGGTGATGGGGCATGTAATGGGGGTGATGGGGCATGTCATGGGGTGATGGGGGCCTGTCATGGGGTGATGGAGGCATGTAATGGGGGTGATGGGGGAATGTAATAGGGGTGATGGAGGCATGTGATGGGGTGATGGGGGCATGTGATTGGGTGATGGAGGCATGTAATGGGGGTGATGGGGGAATGTAATAGGGGTGATGGAGGCATGTGATGGGGTGATGGGGGCATGTGATTGGGTGATGGAGGCATGTAATGGGGTGATGGGGACATGTTATGGTAGCATGTAATGTGTATGTAATGGAATGATGGGAGCATGTAATGAAGGTGATGGGGCATTTAATGTGTGTGCATGTGGGTGATGAGGCATGTAATGGTGTGATGGAGCATGTCCTGGGGTGTGCAACATGGGTTATGGATCATGTCGTGGGTGTGCAATACACAAGGCCTTAAGTGACTGCCTAACTTGCCTAATTAGAGAGCCGCCTCTGATTTTAAGTGCGTTAGTCTTCCTGTCTGCTATGATATGGTACTGCAGCACTGTGATGTCAGCAATGATTGGTATTCTATGTGTAAGACAGCAAACACACCTCCAACCTTTTGCCTTCCCCAAACCATTGGCTAGGTATGACACAAATGACACACATGTAAGAAAGAGCTGGTCGCTGAACTTGCTCTCTCTGCTGCTCCAAAGCATTGCTTGATCCAGTGTCAATTCTCTTGTTTTTGCACAGTTGGAACATTAAAAATTTAAATTTTAACCCCTTTGCTTCATAGAACATACCTGGTACATCTTGCGGTGAAACCTGCAGAGGCAGATTGAAAAGGTTGCTGACTATCCTATGATGTCTAAATATTGAGGTATCATAACAGCATTGATGGCAGGATTCCCTTCTAATATGGCACTGCCCTGTAGAAGGCATAGGCTCTGGAAGTGATCAGAGATACCTCCCGTCACCCTGTTTCTGTTGCTATATTGTCCCTAGAGGCAGTCAGCAACATTTCACTTAACAAAAAAAAACGAACCCTAGATTTAATGTTAGGGTTGCACTTAATGTTACAGATGTGTTAGGGTTAGAATTAGGTTCAGGGTTAGATTTAGGGTTAAGCTGATGATTAGGTTTGGGGTCAAAAGGTCACTGTAAGAGAAACTGGTTGGGAAACCAAAAATGCTACTATCGGTTATTGTCCTATAACTTGAAAAAAGAAAAACAGGAAAAATATTTAAATACAGAGTTTTTCTAAACTCTGAACAAATATTAATAATAAAAATATTATGGTATCTAAAGAAAGCCCTTTTTATGAGAATAAAATAGTTTATATTATGTGTGGGTACATTAAACGAGAAAGAGGAAAATTGCAGCTACTCAAACATCACAGAAATGTTAAATGTTGTCACAGATAACACCAATTTCAAAACAGTACTATCACTAAGAAGCCAATCAAGCAGAAATTGCATTCATCCTGATTAAAACTCATTTTTGGCATTTCCTCTCTTTAGTTGATCTGATAACCTCTCTCCTAATACCTGTGATGTTAACATTGCTGCTGAGACAAAATTAAAATGTGATAATATTGTAAAATGAAGGACATAAAACTTAACTTAGAACATAAAAAATTGTAACTACCAATTACCAAAATAGACATGCATATCAATCTTTAGATGATTTTTTAATACTTAACTCAGGTTAATTAAACATTTCACAAAAATACTTTTGTTTAACAGTTGTAATGATGTTTGTATTTCTTAAGACCTTTGGAAAATGGAATTTTCCACCTGCGTTCTCATCTAGAGGAACACAAATACAGCTGGGTATTTGTACTCTGGCTCACAACAGCTGAATTATTACATGGTCTCTATCTGTATCCAATTCTGCTTCAGGGAAGGTATGAAAAGAAACCACTGATAGAAAAAGAAAATAATCTGAGATCTCACAGTAGGAAACTTGCCTTAACACTGAAACCACTGATAGAAAAAGAAAATAATCTGAGATCTCACAGTAGGAAACTTGCCTTAACACTGTTATTTGTCACCACTAACATTGTCACTCTGCAGTGATCTGCTCTGGATAGTGTTATGTATCATGAATCAATTCAAGGCGCATTATTTGAAGTTTTGCAGACATTTCTTGTCCCAGTAAAACTCCATTAACTGACTGTTGACCAACACAAGCATAAGAGATTAACCCCTTAGTGACAAGACATTTTTACCATGACTTTCCCTTGGTGACAATGGCTGTTTTGACATTTCTGGGGTGTTTGTGTTTAGCTGTAATTTTCTTCTCTCTCACATACTGTACCCACACAAAAACACACAAAAATCATAAAATATGATGAAATTAAAAAAAAAAAAAAACACTTTTTCTAACTTTGACCTAAAAAATAATTTACACAAATACAATTATTAAAAAAGACCCCATCTAAATAGTTTCTAAATGTTGTCCCAAGTTCAGAAATATCCAAATTTCCATATTTTTTGGTATTTTTTTGCGAGTTATGGGGCAAAAAACAAAAATAGTGTATTTTGTTTTTTTCCTATATTGACCTTTCTGACCCCAACCCAAACCCTAAATTTAACCCTAACACTAAATTTAACCCCAACTCTAAAACTTATGCTATCTCTTACTATATTTTCATTTTAATTTAATTGTAACCCTATCCCTTATGCTAAAAATTATTTAATTTTAACCCTATAGGCTAATCAAACATAATACTAGTTTTAAAATTAAAAATGTTGCTTGGCTGCCTCTAGGGGCAGTCAAGCAGCATATTCAGAGCAACAGAAGTGAATTTACTTTCACTTCCGAAGCTCAGACCACCAGAGGGCATAGCCATATTGACGGAGCATGCTCCATCAAAATGGCTCCCACGATCGCTCCGTGGGGCGATTGTGGGTGCCCCAGATAGGAAATTTTGGTGCTGGCTATTGCCTCAACATCGAGGCAATAGACCAGCACCGTTAAAGCATTTTTGCGATCGTTGATCGCGAAAACTGTTTGTTTCGCAGCAGGACGAACAGAGTTCCCGCCAGGACGTGTCTGACACGTCCATTTTCGCGAAGGGGTTAATAAACTAAATATACTGGTAAGCAACCAGTATATTAAGATTTTCTTTCTAAATATAATTAAACAAACAAAGGATTGTTGCTTGTTTTAGGGCATCCAGCTTACTTTGCCATCCCGAATGGCATTTACAAGATGAGCCTAAATTAATCTGCTTTTAGCCTGATTTTATATATATATATACAAAAAACAAACCAATAACAAACAAAAAAGAGACAAATGAGCAAAAGATTTGCCTCGGAGCAACCTATTAGTTGAGGTTAGAGATTCTATTTTTCTCTATAAAATGGCATGAAGAAATTTTTTACCTGCTTCTTGGTAAAATACTGGTATCAAGTGTGCCATGACCACTGGTCCAGCCAGCCCTTGAGCCCTGATATTGGTTAGTAAACCATAAGCTTCCGAGGCAGATAATAACTAAACTGCTACCACTTGTCAGTATTTTAAACCAAAGGTATACCGCTCCAAGATTTAAATGGAAATTGTTTTTAAGGAGAGGGCCCCTGAAAGAGCATACAATTATTAATAATGTTAGGTTCCTTATGATCAATTGTTACCAACTTATGTTACTAGATGCACTATTGTTTAAAACGTTTGGAGTCATTTAGAAATGTATTTTAAATAAAAACAAATTTAGTCTTTTAAAATAACATCACATGGTTGAGCTATACAATGTAGACATTGTTCATGTTGTTAATGACTATCGTAACTGGAAACATCCGATTTTTAACCCCTTGGTAACATGACCTTTTGACCTTGTCTTTCCCTTGGTGACAAGGGCTGTTTTGACATTTCTGGGGTGTTTGTGTTTAGCTGTGATTTTCTTCTTTCTCACATACTGTACCAACACAGTTGGCATAAGAAGGGATTTCATTAGATACCATTATGATCATCATATCTTATCATTTACTATCATAAAATATGATGAAAAAATTAAAAAAGCCCTTTTTCTAACCTTGACTTTACACAAATAAAATTGTTAAAAAAGACCCCATCTAAATAGTTTCTAAATTTAGAAATATGCTTGTTTCCATGTTTTTCTGCAGTTTCCTACAGTGATCTTTTGACCCCAACCCAAACCCTAAGTCTAACCCTTATGCTAACCCTTAATTTATGCATTTGTTTTATTTAATTCTAACCCTATCCCTTATGCTAACCCTAATTTAATTGTAACCCTAACCATTATTCTAATCCTAACCCTAGAGTTTTAGATAATTGAGTCTCTTTGTTTATTGCAATGTTGCCGACTACCACTAGGGGCAGTCTAGCAATAGCATCAGAGCGACGGAAGTGAATTTTTTTTTCACTTCACACGATCTACCCAGAACGGGGAAGCAGCCATATTTGAGGAGAATGTCGCTCTCCAATAAGGCGCCCGCAATAAAAATTTCAGTGCTGCATAATGCCTTGACATCGAGCCAATAGAGCAGCACCAACAGATCGTTGGTCACGAAAACCGCTCGTTCCACCGCAGGACGTGCCTGACAATGTTGCCGGCTGGACGTTCCTGGCACGTCCTTTGTTGCAAAGGGGTTAATGGAATCTCTACATAGGTGTACAGAGACCCATTATAGGCAGCCATCACTCCTGTGTTCCAATGGCATGATGTGTTAACTAATTCAAGTTTACCATTTTAAAAGTCAACATCTTGACTGTACTTCCTATTCATTTTTCAACTCATTTGATGTATGTTTTCATGGAAAACAAGGGACGTTCTAGTTAAAAGTTTTAAAATAGTGTACATTATGATACAATACATATAGGGATCAGCGCACTCACAAAACTGGTTATATCTTAAAGCTAAAGTGTCTCAAAACTACATTAAAAAACACCTGTCTTGGATGATAAAAATGGAGATTTGGTCACATTAAACGGCATATCAAGTTTAGCCCACCACTGCATGAAACTACTCCAAAACTGGTGGGTCCTAACATGAAATATTATTAACAGAGTTTAATCGACTGGGCACAATTTATAAATCTATTGCTTCAATGTTGGTGGAGCCTTTGGTCTGTTAAAAATATACTACCTATCTAATACTACATATCTCCCCTACCTCTACCTTGCCCAGGTAGGGGGATTGAATCACCTGTAATTTTAATAATTAAAATGTCCCACACCATCACCGATGGCCTCGATCCCCATCTTTGACCCAAGGAAAGAGCCATCTAAAAATAATCCACCAAATACTATAAAAAATGGCCAATGGTAGAGCTAGGATTGGGAGTCTTGGGATTGACTGACTTCGTTTAAATTGAAATCCCTACTCTATGAGGCAGGACAGATGTATAGGATAGGGGCCATTTGTAATTTAGCATTAGGTCAGTTATTTTTATTTTTGGCCAAAAATGAGGATCAAGCACATCGTGGACAGTGTGGTACATTTTAATAGGTATAATTATTTTTACAGAGCACCCAGTGACTTTCACTGCTCACCCCAAAGGCTTTGTTTTTTTTACAGGTGACACGTTCCCCTTTACCTGGGCAAGATAGGGGCTGGGGTATGTAGTATTTTATTGTATATTAAGTAATTGTATTTTTCTTTGAGAAACTTTAGCTTTAATATCTAATCTGTTTTGTGAGTGTGCTGATCCAATTAAGTAATTATATGTAACTTTAGTAATTTATGCTGCACTACTTAATATTTCTGCTGGCTTATGGGTTTTATTGTGCTTCCCTTTCTACTTATTACTAAATACATGATGTAAATTGGAAAGACCAGTGTATTCATTAACCTGTTTAGTGCTGCCCCAACTAACATTATTTTGAAATGTATTAGTGTGAAAATCCCCTATTATTTTGTATATGTTGTATTCTGCAGTAATTATAATTCATTCTGAATGCTGATCAACACCATGTATTTTGTTTCCGAAATATTAAATGGTGAAAATTATCTCAGAGAGTTAGACTGCAGGAATGTAATCATTTGATCATCAGTGCCTAAGCATGCTGAAGTGAGATACATGATACCTAAAGGAAATGACAAGTCACAATTTGCAATCAGACACAACAGCTGTACGAGAAATGAATCCGTGCTTTATAATAAAGGTGTGACCCACGATGCTTTAAACACAAGGAAAGGTGTTCTTATAACCATTTGATGATTGCAGTGATGATGTTCATGCTTCTATAAGGACACATTAATAGTGTAATGTTTATTAAAGGGACAAGGAATTCATTAAGTATGGGGGGAAAAATAAGTTGCTTACTCTCTGTGGATGCATTGGATTGGCTCCCAGTAAATTGAACATGAAAGGCGATATCTGTAAAACCAAGGAAAAAATCTGACACTTAAAGCAAATAAGCATTTATTTGTTCCAGGTTTTTTTTTTGCAATACCTAACTTGCAGTCTTCTTGGCCATGTCCAAAAAAATGGGCATTTCTGGCATATGCTGGGAGCAAAACAAAGGGTTCTCATTTACAACCCCGGCCTTTGGTGTGTGAACTGTGTGCACCCAGGGGCGCCAGAGCCAATGCAGTACTGAGGTGGGTGCAAGAAACTACTCATGGACATGAGTGGCATCACTAGTCCCCCACATTGACAGGTACGCTCAGAGGCATCACCCCATGGATTTCCTCCAATACCATGCCAAACAGATTCCTTAGTAATGCCAGTCAGATGGATGCTATTAAATATGCCATACAGGAGCCAAACAAAATATGCCACATACAGGAGCACCACAAATTATTGCACACACAGGAGGCCGTTAGCTATGCCACACATAGGGGGTCCATAACTATGCCACACACAAGAGCCCCATAGTTATGCCACACACAAGCGACCCATAATTATGCCACACAAAAGAGCCCCTTAATTATGCCACACATGGGGGCCCAATAAATATGCCACACATGGGACCCCCATTAATTATGCGACACACGGGATCCCCACAAGGTCTGTCTCTCTCTCTCTCTCTCTCTCTCTCTCTCTCTCTCTCTCTCTCTCTCTCTCTGTATAACTAGTTGCATTTATACTTATTTGAACTTTTCAATATTATATTCAACTATTTTCATTTGTAATAAAAATGTTATTGAAAAATTGGTTTCCTTTCCTCTGCACCAACATTGCACCTTAAGGACTTAACACAGCAGCATACAGTACCCACAGCACTTGCCATGCACCTATATTGCACCCACAGCACTTGGCTTGCTCTCATATTGCACCTACACAATTTGGCATGCCACAGTGTCACTTTGCCCAACAGAACTGCCCCTATAAAACAAGCCAGTGTCACTTTCCCCATAGTACATATTATTTTGTCCCACAGACCATGCCATAGTATCACTTTACCAATTAAAATAAGCCATCGTTTTCCCATTAATATGTGTTAGCTGGCCCATAAATATGCCACAGCCAATTTGCCTAATAATATGCCAATATTATGTTGCCATTAATATGCCACAGACAATTTGCCCAATAATATGCCAGTATTATGTTGCCATTAATATGCCACAGACAATTTGCCCAATATGCCAGTATTATTTTTCCATTAATATGCCACAGACAATTTGTCCAATAATATGCCAGTATTATGTTGTCATTAATATGCCACAGACAATTTTCCCAATAATTTGCCAGTATCATTTTGCCATTAATAAGCCACAGAAAATTTGCCCAATAATATGCTAGTATTATGTTGCCATTAATATGCCACAGACAATTTGCCCAATAATATGCCAGTATTATTTTGCCATTTAATGTGGCACAGACAATTTGCCCAATAATATGCCAGTATTTTGCCATTAATAAGCCATGTCTTGGTGGAAGCATGCTACTAGGAGGTGGTTCATCTGTGCTGCCAGATGTTCATGTTAGTTTCCTTAACCTGTAGGTGTGGATCATTTCCGGGCCAGGGGCTATCCAGCTCTTCATGTTCTTGAGCCGCTGTTGGATATCTGTTAATGAGATGGTTACTGGTTCCTGTTCAGGGAGATTGCTGTGGTCCTGCAACCACTTTGCACTGGTATTATGTGTCTTTTATTTCTCCTATACGTTCTTCCAGCACTGTTCAGTATTTCCATCAGCTGACTGACTTCTCTCCGAGCTGCCTTGATATTAGCCTCCAACCTCGTTTTCCAGAGGGTATTTGTACTGCTGTTCTTCTTGAATGTGTAGCCAAACATTTCCAAAGTGACAGCAGCATATAGCAGCTCATTTGTTTATGGTGGTAGTAGGGATCGCCATGAGGGCTCTATTGGTATCTTCTAGCATACTATCTAATGGTACTTCTCTACAGAGCTTTGGTAATTGGTCTTGGCAGGTGACGGTAGCTAGTTATCCATGATCTTTTTCCTGTACAGCTGCTGTGCCCTGTAATGGCGGGTGTGGCAGTGAGGGTCCATCTTGTGGTGTTTCCTGCACATCCAGGTGTTCTTCTGAGTCTTCTTCTTGCATCAGGTTTCGAATGTGTAAATGCTCCATCTCAAGTTGTGAGAGCAGATGCGTTTTGAAGCGTTGAGTGACTAGCTGTTTCTCAGTTAATGTGGATGTAGGCCTTCTGTCCATCCACAGTCCCCTCAAACATTTCATATCCCCTTTCATTTGGTCTGCTGTTGTAGCAGCGTTCCATCAGTTCCAGGTTTTCCTGTCTCATCCATGTATGGTTTGTTTCAGTAGCCCACGTAACGTCAGATTATCCCGGTAATAATTGCCTTATCATATCCAAAAATAAGAAAAAAAACCTAACCACATGAGGTACTCCCAAACAGTGCTGGATGTGTTTTGTACAAGGCTGAAGAAGTTTAATGAAACAACTCCCTCTTGCTGTTCTGAAGCTACCTGGCCAGGGTTAAGTCTTCCTTCTATTTCCAGCACATCTTTACAGCAGTTGCCACATAAGTGGTTCTCAAAAAGTGAGTAAACATATGTTGTACTTGTGTTTGCATTGACCACTTTGTCTACTCTTGATTTTTAACCCCTTGGCGACACAGGACGGACTAGGTCCGTCCTGTGTGCCGAGGCATTAGTGACACAGGACGGACCTAGTCCTTTCAGTGCTCTAAGGGTATTGTAACGATGCTTCCGTGTGGAAGCATCGTACAATGCTAAAAAAAATGCCCGTCGGCATTTCGATCGCTCCGGAGAGCGATCGAAATGCCGGTTTTAAAGGCACAGTGCCTTTAAAACGCGGGCATTTCAAAAATGAGCATAGGAAGCGAATCTTTCGCTTCCTATGCTCAGAAAGTGTTTCTGATTGCCTCGCAAGTCGAGGCAATCAGAAACACAAAAAAAAAAATTCACGATATTGGTCACTGAGTGACCAAGATGGCGCTGCCCTTCTAAGGGCAAGAGCACAGGAGGCAGGAAGTACCTGCTTCCTGTGCTCTCTGGCAGCCACACGATTGCCTCTTCACAGAGGCAATCAGTGACTGCCAGGCACACTGACAGACAGTGGGGATGCTCTCCTGAACATCCCCACTGACTGCTCAGATCAATATTAACGCTATATTGATCTGACCAGTTATGATCTGCCTCCCTCTCCTCACATTTTTTTTAGTGAGGGAGAGAGACAGATCAAAGTTCTAAAAGTAAGTAAAAGTTAAAAAAAAACAATAAATACACAACACACAAATAATAAAACAATAAAAAAATTTTTATTAAAGCAATTCCCTGCGTTTAACCCCTTCCCTGCCACTGATCTTGCATAAGCAGTGATCGTGCACATCAGTGCATTTATTTTTGCTGTTTGTGCATTTTTTAGGGGTTAATTTTTTTTGTACTGTCATTTATTACAGTACTAAAAAGGCTCTTCTAAGAGTTATTAACCCCTTATTTGCCGTTGATCACTGCTTACGCAATGATATTGACGCCAAAGCAATTTTTATCTGTCTGCATATTTTTTTTTTTATTTTTTTTTTTTTACACATACCCGCTAGGGGATTACATGTAAAGTAAAAATATTTGAGTTTTTTTTTTTTAAGCTGTCTGAGCGCATAGCGATCAGTAACAGCGAATTAGTGGCAAAGGCGGTTTGGTGATTTCTCAATTAAGCTCACCATTCGCCCTGGTCAGATCTAAATTAATCAGATCAATATTCACAAATATTGATCTGCCTCCCTCTCCTCACTTACATTTTTGTGACGGAAAGAGACAGATCAGTATTAGTGATATAATATAACATTTTATAAAATTGTCAGGTTTTATGAAAGTCTTTCACTGTGTATTAACCCCTTCCCTGCCATTCATCACTGTGTAAGCAGTATTCTTGCACAGCAACAGTATGTTTTGCTGTCTGCACTGTTTTATGGATTAGTTTCTTTGTACTGTAATGTATTACAGTACTAGATAGGCTCCTCTAAGAGCTATTAACCCCTTCTTTGCTTAAGATCACTGCTTACGCACTGATCACGAGGCCGTGGACTCAGGGTTCGATTTTGACCCTATTCAGCTTTCTGATACATCATCTAGCGATGTATCGGTGGCTGCTGAGCCCTTGCCACAAGTAGTGATGGGGGTCTACCGATAAAAAAATATATGGTTTGGTGGGGGTAAATTACATTGGCTGGCTTCAAAGATATATCCCATAAAGGACACGGACGCAGGTTGACTACATGTCAAAATTCCAAGTTGGAATTTTGAGATGCGCATCTCACAAATGTTGCCTTCTAGCCAAAAACAAACCAACAAACCTATGCATGGGTGCTATCCCTGTACTCGGGAGATGTTGCTGAACACATATTGGGTTGTTGTTTGGCAGTGATATATACCAGAATCTGTGAATTCATGCCTGAAGTACAATGCATGTGGAAAAAAAACTCCCAAAAAAGTACTACCACAAACTTTTACAAAGGCTGGTGGTAGAATTAGTACCTATACAGTATTAAAATACCACCAGAATCTGAAAATTCCTGCCTGAACTACAATGTGTGTGGGGAAAAAATGACATCCCAACCCTTTGACATAGGTTGGTGGTAGAATTAGCACTTGGAAAGTGTTAAAATACCACAATTTTAAATACCCTAGGATGTCTAGTTTTCCAAAATATATGGTTTTATGGGGTAAAATACTTTGACAGGCTTCAAAAGTGTCCCAAATGGAACATGGGCGCAGGCTGACTACATGTCAAAATTCCAAGTTGGAAATGCACCCCCCCTAAACGTGGCCTTTTAGCCCCCAAATAATCTAACTAACCTACACATGGGTGGTATCCCTGTACTCAGGAGATGTTGCTGAACACATATTAAGGTGTTGTTTGGCACTGACACATAATAGGATCTGTGAATTCATGCCCGATGTACAATGAATGTGAAAAACAAATTACTATCCATAACATTGACATAGGCTGGTGGTAGAATTAGTGCATGAAAAGTGTTAAAATACTACCATTTGAAATACCCTAGGGTGTCTAGTTTTCAAAAATATATGGTTTTGTGGGGTAGAATACACTTTTTGGCTTCAAAAATGTCCCAAATGGGACATGGGCGCAGGTTTTCTGCACGTCAGAATTCCAAGTTGGAAAACCAAAAAGCGCACCTCTCAAATGTGGCCTTTTAACCCCCAAATAACTTAACCAACCTATACATGGGGGGTATCCCTGTACTCAGGAGATGTTGCTGAACACATATTGAGGTGTTGTTTGGCACTGCCATATAACAGGATCTGTGAATTCATGCCCAAAGTACAATGTATGTGAAAAAAATTACTACCCAAAACATTGACATAGGCTGGTAGTATAATTAGTGCATGGAAAGTGTTAAAATACTACCATTTGAAATACCCTAGGGTGTCTAGTTTAAAAAAATTTATGGTTTTGTGGGGTAGAATACACTTTCTGGCTTCAAAAATGTCCCAAATGGGACATGGGCACAAGTTTTCTGAATGTCAGAATTCCAAGTTGGAAAACCAAAATGCGCACCCCCTAAATGTGGCCTTTTAGCCCCAAAACAAACCAACAAACCTATGCATGGGTGGTATCCCTGTACTCAGGAGATGTTGCTGAACACATATTGAGGTGTTATTTGGAAATACCCCTTCACATTTTAAGGTAATGTTTACCTAAATTGCAATATATGTGAAAAATTAAAAAAAAAGATTTTTTGCTGCAAACTTTGGCATAGATTGGTGGTAAAATGGCTACATGAAATGTGTCAAAATACCCCAAGTTAAATGCCCTGAGTTGTCTAGTTTTCAAAAATATGTACATGTTGGGGGTCATTCATGGATTTAGTACAGAAATCAGTGTTACAATGTCACTATCGCTAATTTTGAAAGAAAGGATTTTAAAATAGCTTTGCGCCACTTATAGTTCTGGCCCTGTAACATGAATAAAAAAGCACAAAAACATAAAAACATGGGCTATTTCTGAACTCAGGACATATATTAGAAACTTTTTAGCAGTGTTTTTTTGTTGTCTCTTGTACATGAGTATACGATTTTTCAAATAAAAGTCATAAAAAAATAATTTTTTCAATTTTTTTGCCATATTTTATTATTTTTTTTACATCAAATTATATGCTATTATCAAAATAATGGTATCAAAAGAAAGCCCTTCTTATGACGATAAAAACGATATATAGTTTGTGCGGGTACACTAAATGAGACAGAAATAAATTACAGCAAAACACAAACACCTCAGAAATGTTAAAACAGCCCATGTCACCAAGCGTCGGACAAGCCAAAAAAGTCATGTCACTAAGGGGTTAATAGACATCACCTGTGAGATTAATAATCTGCAGTTTATAGCAGTTCTTTGCATTTCCACATGAGTATTTAACTCATT
This sequence comes from Pelodytes ibericus, assembly GCA_036172795.1. NCBI lineage: Eukaryota > Metazoa > Chordata > Amphibia > Anura > Pelodytidae > Pelodytes > Pelodytes ibericus. Next base: position 77,126,209 of record CM069862.1, on the reverse strand, counting down.
ACTATTTTATATTATTTGTCTGTCTGTTAATTCATTTTTTATGTATAATTGGTATTTATATGTCATGTATTAATTGCCTATTACATCTATAGTATTATTTTTTGTATATTAAACAATTATATATTTTTAAACTTCATTTGTGTATGTGTATTTACTTATGTGTACACAGTCTATCTTTTGATTTTTTTTAATTACCTAGATAAATTGTTTTGCGCTGTCTATTTTTATTAAAATTGGTTTCTCTTTTTCTTCAGTGGTTTTCCACTGTCTTATTCAAGACGAGCAGCTATTTTCCTTTGTTTATTGAGACCTCATCTACGATTTCCATTAGGAATCCCTGAAGCACGCTGTTTTTACGATTGTCTTGTATATTGCCCCCGCACCTCCTGGCCATACAGAGCACAGCGTGACAGGTGCAAGCACCGCACCCGTCACGCTGTGAGATAATCTGCTCGCCGGATGTCTGGTGACATCCGGCAGAAGATCCTGAATGCCAGTGTTCTGCAGCTGCAGAAACCGCAGAAAACGTCCTCCTCCCTGCAAATAAATGGAATTTAGCAGGAAGGGGGGTCTAGGACTCTTCTTCACCGCATCTTCTTCGCTGACAGTTCAGCGCGGCAGTTAGAACGCTGAACTGTCAGCAATGAAGAATAACGCGGCTATGTAAGAGCTGACAGTTCAACGTGGACTGTCAGCTCTTACAAATGTAAAAGTAAAAAGAAAATAACCCCCCCTAATAAATGATTCCCCCCCAAAGTGCCCCCCCGAACTTCAATACTAAAATTAACCCATAAAACCCCAATACTAAAATTAACCCCCGACCCCTAATACTAACCCCCTAAACCCTAATACTAACCCCCGACCCCTAATACTAAAATTAACCCCCTAAACCCTAATACTAAAATTAACCCCCTAAGCCTATTCTAACGACTCTTACTAAAATAAACTAAAATAGCCAAAATACTGAAATAAACTTACCTTTAGCAATGAAATGTCCCGCGATGAAATCTCCAGCGACGAGCTGTCTTGTGGTGCAGAGTCGGCGGTGAAGCGGTGAAGCGGAAGCAGCCGCGATGAAGTGTCCCATCCCCGGGAGGGGGACCAACAGTAAGGTAAAAAAAAAAGAATAAATGTGTGACTGTGTTTGGGTGTCTCAATGTGTGTAAGTGTGTGTCAGGGTGTCTAGGTGTGTGTGTCAGGGTGTTTGCGTAAGTGTATGTGAGTGTGTGTCTCAGCAGGGCCGGCCTTAGGGGTGTGCAACCTGTGCGATCGCACAAGGCGCAACATCCCTGGGGGCGCCTGCCCGCCCGTTAAAAAAAATAAAAAGCCGGTAGAGGCACTGGATTGGGGAGATCAAAAGATCCCCCCTCACCAGCCCTCTGCTCGGCATGCTCTGCTGAATCCAGGGGAGGGGGAGGAGCAAACCGGCTCAGTGGTGTAGCTCCGCCCCCACCCTGTGAAGCAGAGCAGCGTCTGCTTCACGGAGAGCTGCTGGCAGCAAGAGATAGTGCTGCTCGGCTCCCCATGCTTGCATTAAGCATGGGGAGCCGAGCAGCACTTTCTCTTGCTGCCCATGGCTCCCCGTGAAGCAGACTCTGCTCTGCTTCACAGGGTGGGGGCGGAACTACACTGCTGAGACCGGTTAGCTCCGTCCCCTCCCTGGATCCACCTTTGCAGGCAAAGGTAGGGGAGGGGGGGAGAGAGAGGCAGAACAGGGGTTAGGGGGGAGAGACAGAACAGGGGGAGGGTGAGAGAGAGAGAGACAGACAGACAGAAAGGGGCAAGGGGGAGAGGGGGAGAGAGAGACCAGAGGGAGGGGGGAGAGAGAGACAGAACAGTGGATGGGGGAGAGACAGAACAGGGGAGAGAGAGAGAGACAGTCACAGCAGGGGGAGAGATAGAACTGGGGGAGAGAGAGAAAACAGGGAGAGGTCGAGAGAGAGAGAGAGAAACAGAACAGGGGGGGAGAGAGACAGAACAGGGGGAGGGGGACAGAACAGGGGGAGGGGGTACAGAACAGGGGGAGAGAGACAGAACAGGGGACGGGGGAGAGAGACAGAACAGGTACGGGGGAGAGAGAGACAGAACAGGAGACAGGGGAGAGAGAGACAGAACAGGGGACAGGGGGAGAGAGACAGAACAGGGGAAGGGGGGAGAGAGACAGAACAGGGGACGGGGGGAGAGAGAGACAGGGCAAGGAAGAGTAAAGGGACAAACATGGGAAGGGAGAGAGACACATACATAGGGGGGTGAAAGAGACGGGGGGCGCCGCGGGGGAAGCCCGCACAGGGCGCCGGAACACTTAAGGCCGGCCCTGTGTCTCAGTGTGTGTCTGGGTGACTCAATGTGTGTCAGGGTGTCTAGGTGTGTATGTCAGGGTGTTTAGATGTGTGTGTCAGGGTGTATAGGTGTGTGTGTCAGGGTGTTTGCGTAAGTGTATGTGTGTGTCTCAATGTAAGTGTGTGTCTTGGTGTCTTATTGTGTGTAAGTGTGTGTCAGGGTGTCTCACTGTGTCTAGGTATGTATGTCAGGGTGTCTAGGTGTGTGTGTCAGGGTGTTTGCGTAAGTGTGTGTGTGTGTGTAAGAGTGTTTGCATAAGTGTATGTGTGTGAGTGTGTCTCAGGGTGTCTGTGTGTGTGCGAAAGAGAGAGACAGAGAGAGACAGTGTGTGTGAGAAAGAGACAAAAAGATGGTGTGTGAGAAAGTGACAGATATACGGTGTGTGAGAAAGAGACAGAAAGAGATGGTGTGTGAGAGAGAGAGAGAGAGAGAGAGATGGTTTGTGAGAAAGAGAGAGACGTGGGTGTGTGTGAGAGAGAGACTGTGTGTGAGAGAGAGAGACTGTGTGTGTGAGAGAGAGAGAGAGAGACTGTGTGTGTGTGTGTGTGTGTGTGTGTGTGTGAGAGAGAGAGAGAGAGAGAGTGTATGTGTGAGAGAGAGAAACGGAGTGTGTGTGTATGTGTGAGAGAGAGAGTGTGTGTGTCAGCTCATCCTGGCTCTAGCCCCAGATCATTTGAAGACCTAGCAACGCCCCTGCTGTCCAAGTCACAGATGCTTTCCAGAGTAATATAATGTACCTGAGAACACTGGGAGTTTAACCAAATCACTACCTCATTTTCTGTTTTCCAGGACAGAAATCAGGCCTAGAGATGCATATCAAATTGTGCAAGTTTGCAATATGATTATTCAGTTAAAGTGGGAATTTCAAACTTTAGGCCGGTGAACAAGCGTTGTCACTGCGTCCATTTTTTACTGGCCACATATAACTTCTGCATAATGCATAATTGTGCAATATGCAGACGTTATATGTGATCAGAAGGAAATCAAGTAACTAATCAAGTAGTGGATGCCACAGAATCACGTTAATTAGCAAACATTATATTTGGCTGGTAAAAAATGTCAGAGGTGGCAAACCTAATATGAATTCATGGACCTTTTGCATAATGGGCTTTATAAAGGGATTTCATTCAAGCAGTCAGGGCATTTGTGATTTGATTTATAAATACTGTTTTTGTACTCTTTTGTGGAAACTAAAAGCGTTACGGTTGGCACATAGCTTTATAAATACTATTTCTAAATATAATTTTATTTGTAATTAAAATCATTTCAGTAAGCTTGGACAGCGAGTGCAGGAATGCAGATGTTTTGTTAAGTGTAGTCTAGCACATAACATTCCCTTAGAGAGCTACCATAGTGAGTAATTTCTATTTTGGTCAGATCTACATTCATTCTCTGGTGTTTATCATTAGGGACTATAAGTGAGATGTACTTATCAAGAAGTCAACTCACTGCTATTTATCCCTGGGCTTAACCATATTCCAAAGAATGAATAGCTAATTATAGTTCAATTTAACATCATTGTTGCTATTATATATTTCACACATAGATGTGGGTTGTTGCTTTCATTTTCTAGTGTAGAAATTTTAGCATAGGCACTGTTAGATGCTGCTTATAAAAAAAAGAGCTCTACAAATGTAAGGATATATTAGTATGTTTGTTATTTCAAAGAATAAGCAATTACAAAACTTAACTTTTGTTATTTCTGTTAACTAGTATCGCATGATCAGTTTATATAATGTAATTTTTCTTTTTTTAATCTTACTACTGTTTAAGATATCTATAATAGCAAATGTCAAGCTAATTAAAACATTTTGGTAAAATATTAAAACACTGCATGCATGACGTGTACTTACAGATCACTAGTTAATGTAAAAAAAAAAATTGTCACAGCTTCATTTTTAAAAATTGTGAGAGCTGAAAAGTTTAGCTAAAGGTTTGATTTCGAAGTGTTGGATCAGCGGCTCACACAATGTCAGGGTGGTTTCATTCACCCAGCTCGAAATACAAGAATCAGCAAGAAGCATTTTTATTAATGATGACTTTCTTTTTGCCAAATGGCACATAGCATGTACTTTTATAAAACCAGAAGTGGAACAATAGGTACCAGTGTCCTTTAAGGTATTTAAAAATGCAATCATATTACAAATACTTACTCCACAATAGCGCAAATAGATTGTCCCAGCACTCTTTAGTTCATGTTACTTACATAAATGACATGATTACATCAGTTACAGGGCAGAGTTAATGGTGGGAGATCACACATATTTTATCAAGATAATTACACCTATTTTTTTCTATGTCATGATTTGCCTTTAATATCAGACTATAGAATGTGTATCTTATTGTAGCTTGTAGAATTTTAAACAAAAAAACACACTGGAAGATGGGGACAAAGGTAAAGAGATTATGATACGAGGAATAGAGAAGTGATAAAGGCTGGGTAAAGGACTAAGAATATTGATGGCACCCTCCATTTTATATGGCTTATGTAAATAGGACTCATACAGGAAGTTACACAGTACAACAGTTACATTTGCAGGAAGCAATATATGTATGGATCATCATGCACGTTATGGTGACAGTGATGACTACTTAAAGGAAATCTGCCAACCTAAACATTGCTTATACTTAGACCGTAGAGAAAGAAAAATGATGAAAGATTATCTATTCATTGTGTTAGCAAAATCAAGAACAAATGCATAACATAAGATAAATATATATATATATATATATATATATATATATATATATATATATATATATGTGTGTGTGTGTGTCTGTGGTGTCTCTTTCTTATGACATTACCTGTGGCTTTATATGCAAATTAAATCATTTTGAATGGGATGTCAAGTGATGTCATGAGAAGAAGACACCACAGACACATTTAAACTCTATTTTTCTCTTATGTTGATATTCTGATAATACAATATATAGATCATGTTTCAACATTTTTGTATTCTTTACATTCACAGTATAAGCAATGTTTAAGCTGAAGGGAGCCCCTTTAAGATGCACGAGAAGACTAGTGACAAAAAAAGGTTAAATCAGCAAGTATTTAGACCTTGCACTAGTTGATCTAATTCATATAGTAAATTATAAATGTTGTACGGATATCCTGTTACATTTATTTTGTATACATATGCTGTAAAATAAATGAAAAGTTATTCTATTCAGCTTTTTAGGCATGTATTTCCTGATTTGTCATCATTTCATACATGACACATATGTGAACTATGATCTGTTTGTGTTCTACGGGTAAACTGAATGTGAGAGTTTAGACATTCTTGTATCTGTTTCCTCAGCAACATTTACATCCCTTCCTGTGTTTGGATGAACCCTGCAAAAGGTTGCAACTAATGAGAGAATAGAAAGGAACTGTGAAATAATTATGTTCAGTAAGCTTTTCATGTGGAAGTATTCATTTAGTTAGAACTGTAATTGTACCAACATTTTCCAATGATAAAGTTGTTTCACTGTATGAGGTTTGTTTACTAAACAATTAATGTATTTTTCAGTGTATAAGACGACACCTATTTTTTGAGCCCAAAATTAGGAAATTTAGAATTTAGAAGTACACTCACACACACTTACACACTCAGCTACTTACACATACACATACACACTGACACTTTTTAATATAAAATAGACTTGCCCCAGTGCCCATATGGTGCTCGTTAATATTTGCCTTCCTCTAGCCAAGATTCTATCGGACTTGAACTTAGAGCTGGGGTCCCTAACTTCAGGGAAATTTTTGTTCAATCTTGAGTTGCCAGAAATGAATAACTCTTCTAAAAAACTAACAGTGCATGTTCTAATGGCCACCAAGATGTGTATATCAAGATATTGGAAAAAAACAAAGATACCCTCTGAAAATGAGATCCGCTCACAGGTTCAGTATCAATGTAGTATGGAAAAACTTTTCTACCTAGACAATCTGTCTCTCCCTTCATATTTTAACATTTGGAATCCCGTTATCTTACTTAGACCTTAATTATATTTATACACTAATAAGCTGGTTCAGCTAACCCGGACGCTTACAGACATAACTCTGGAGATCCTGCGCCTGCCCCCGCCCGCTCCACTGAAGCTTAAAACAGTCTAATAACTGGTATGGGCTCCGTTCCCTCCCCCACACTGAACCCCGCACATCTATGTGAAGTTGATTGCAAGGAAGATGGAATTTTTCGTAAGGTTTTATATTGTTTCATTGGATGTTTAAACTGAACCCTCAAAATTCTGAATTGAAGTTTACTAGATTAATGTTGTAAGCACTAGGAGAAGTTGTTTGTGCGGAGAAATGTCCTTCTAGAAATGCTCTACACTGTTCCATTGGATTGATGAACTGAACCTCAATACTTTTAATTGCAACATGGTAACTTGACTGTTGAAGGAATTAAGTTAAATGTGTAAACTCTGCTTTATAATACAAGGACGCACTACTAAATCTAAATCTGTCCAGACAACTTAGATTTATGATATATAAACCACTGTCTGGTTAACCTTTATTCTCCTCTCTCCACTATCCAATATACATAATTGGAAATATAAAATTTAATGGAGCATTCTGGATGGATATTTGTCCACATGTTAGCAACCCTAACTAAAGTTAGTAATTAACTCTTTACACATCCTTTAAGAACAACTAAGAATTACTCTAGTATATTGTTTAAAGCCTCCGTTCTTGGCACTGATGAGTCATAGGATATAATCCTCTTCCTTATGTGTTGACTGGGATACCTAAAGGTATTGTCTGTATTGCCTGATTTAATGTTTGTCTTATTTATGTTATTTCTATTTTTTTATGTATGTTTTCAATGGAAAATATTGAATAAAAAGTAAAATATTAAAAAATATATATTTGCCTTCCTCACATTACTGTAGCTTCCTCGTGCAGCCACGCTCCCTGCTAGATCTCCCCAGACAACTGCACTGGCTGAGAAGGCGCCATGTCGGTTCCCGCGCCCTGGAGAAAAGAAGGCTGCCCGTTGCAACAGCAGCCGGCACTTTAGGCAAACTCTTCATTTTCCTTTTAATGGTAGCGCTGACTCTGGCATTTCGGGCTCAGCCGAACTTCTTAAAGCGGCTGCAACCAAACTTCTTAAAGCGGCGGTGGCCGAAATTTCAACATTCTGTGTATAAGATGACCCCCAATTTTAAACATAAAAAATTTGGGAAAAAAATATTGTCTTATACACAGAAAAATATAGTATATTTATTTGGCAACCATGTTGCAACACTTAGCTCATATAGCTTAGTTAGAGAATATTTAATAAAACATATCTTTTTGATTGTCTTACCCTTCTTTCCAGCTTATCTATTAATGCATATGTTTTGTAATTCACTTGTCACTTCAGACTTAGTGAATAGCCCCCATTATTGATAAGTTCTACATGAGTCTGCCAAGATTCATGAACTTCACAAACCACAAATACAACTGTAAACATTGACTCAAGTGAATAACTAAGTTTTATGCTGTGAGATAGATGTGACTGAACATATGCTTTTCAATCTCAAAATATAACTAAAATGTAAATGATGGTGTCTGGTCATAAGATGCATGATGAAACGCCCAATTTAAATAATTTGCTCCCCTTTCAATATGTCTGGAAGCATGCATTTACAAATGAAATATCTCAACAGTGGTTAATTATGTTAACTGCGCAATAAAAGCTGTAATAGATAAGGCAAAGTGAAACTTATATTCTGAGCATGGCATACCAAAATAAAAGCTGCTGTGTTTTGTATGATTAAAATTACCAGTCAACAAATAACTCATCATATTTTTCTAAAATATGTTTTTCCATTTAAATTGGCCAGAGTATTTTTTCAACTGACTCATAAGCTACACTGTATAGTCAGTTGATTGCAACATAAATAGCTTTAACATGCTTAGATAATCCTTGATCTCATAATTAGTTATAAGCCAATGATGTTAATACAAGAGTCAAAACTGTGCCTGCTACTTGAAACAAAGCCCTCTCTGAAGGATTTATGCAAATGACAGTCCACATTTATTATCAGTGGGATAATGAAACAATATTCACAAGCTGTATGATTTAACCAATGAGCATTTGCACACCTAGACAGAGGAGGACTGACAACAGCCCTTGGGCCCCTTAAAGAGTATATTTGAATATTTGCTGCATTTGTAGGATTGACAGTATAAATATAAAATGATTATGATATAAAAATTGTCTAAGCATTGCACATGGTAAGGCTATTGATAGGTCTTCATTGCTTTTATTCAATTATCAAATAGAATATGCACTATAAAATGCATATGATATTTTAATGATTGGTCATCTGCTTTTGGAGGTTACAGGATGTTGCTAATGGCTCAGGGGAAGATGACATGAAGTGAGAAATAGGGATAAGGAAGGAGAGAGGAGGAGGTTGTGAAAGGTTAAATAAAAGTAGGGGAGAGAAATAAAGGGATACAAAAATGTGAAAAATAAAGGGTTAAATAATGGAAAAGGGCAGTAATACTGATAGAATGGAGGATAGAATACAAGATTGTGTCAGAAAAAATAATGATTTATGATAAATGAGGATCACAGAGGAATATGGGTAGGTAGGATAGGCAAGCAATAAAAAAGGCAAGGTTGGATATGGTAAGGACATAAGAATTAAGCAGTGATTGGAAAACACTGCACTACTTTGGACTACAACTCCTATGATGACATAATATAATGCTCAATCATGATCGTGAATTAGCCAAACAGTGGGCTGAGTGAGGATCATACAAACTGAAATTCATTTGAAATTATCTATAGTTCCCATCACGCTCAACCAACTCTACTGCATGCTGAGCATGATAATAATGATTGCCCATGACTAACATTTGTAAAAAAAATGAAAAATGTGTGAATAGAAAACAGTGCTGCAGACAACCTGTATTTTTCCCTTTGAACACAAAAAATACAATAAAAGGTGCAGCACAAATATTAATAAAAAAAAGTAAAGCTTAATAATAACAAAGCAACATATACGTTAAATGGTTTTTCCCTGGGAAAAACTACTAATGAAAAGGATTTAGGAATAATTATAGACAACAAACTTGGCAACAGTGCCCAATGCCAGTCAGCAGCTGCAAGGGCCAATAAGATATTGGCATGTATAAAACAAGGTATAGATTCACGGGAGGAGGATATCATCTTGCCTCTTTACAAATCAATGGTAAGACCTCACCTTGAATATGCAGTACAGTTCTGGGCACCAGTCCTTAAAAAGGATATTAAGGAACTAGAAAAAGTGCAAAGGAGAGCTACAAAATTAATAAGGGGTTTGGAGGATCTTAGTTATGAAGAGAGACTTAAAAAATTGAATTTATATACGTTAGAAAAAAGGCGTTTTAGAGGGGATCTGATAACATTATATAAATATTTGCAGGGCCAATATAAAGAGCTCTCCAGTGACCTGTTCATTAACAGAAAGGTACAAAGAACAAGAGGTCACCCCCTCAGACTGGAAGAGCAAAGATTTCATAGACAGCAAAGGAAGGGATTCTTTACGGTTAGGACAATAAAGTTATGGAACTCACTGCCAAGAGAGGTAGTGCTAGCAACCACAATAGATGCATTTAAAAATGGTTTGGATGTTTTTTTAGCAAAGCAGAACATACAGGGCTATTAATAATAGAATAAGCATTAATAAAAGAGCTTATTGATCCAAGGAGAAATCTGATTGCCTCTTGGAGTCAAGAAGGAATTTTTTCCCCCAGGAGGCAAAATTCGAAATAGCTTCCTTAGGGGTTTTTTGCCTTCTTTTGGATCAAAAGCTGTAATGATAGGTAGAAGGGTTGAACTTGATGGACTTGTGTCTTTTTTCAACCTAAATTACTATGTTACTATGTTACTATGTTATCTCAATGTTCTCCAAATGGATTAAAGTTGCTGGACACACATGTAAAAAATAAAACATAAAAAACAATAAGGGCCACCTTTGAATGAATGCCCTCACATGTACAAGAGCCTATAGAAACCAGGCTCTGGTGTGAATCGTTTGTGAGGAGTTATGGGTCACCTTCAGACCATAAACTTTTTCCTCTTCTTAACAATCTGGGTAGTGGGATGTTGCAAGGATTTTTGCCACCCTAGGCAAAACCTTGTTTTGCTGCCCCATGGCTCCAACTTTTGTTGTCCCTTCCTTTGCTGTCTATGAAATCTTTGCCCTTCCATGGAAATTTTAAAGGGGCAAAGAGGAAGGGAGGTCCATAGGTGCCAAATTAGGACAGCCCATCTGATTCAGGAACAGTTGGAACCATTGATAATGCTCCTCGCAGATGACTATATGCTAATTTTTGTATACAAAAGGCACAAGAATGTTAAAATGTGTCAGAAATCTGATTATTTAAACTACTACAAACTCTTTGTTTTTGGTTAGGTATGCTTAACACTTGTTTTGTCTCACGTAGAAAGTAACTGCAAGTCTTACTGGCATTAACTGAAAATTAATGTGTTGCTTTATTCTTTCCTTAATAGATTTAATTACACCTAATTAAAAATAACCCATTTCTGTTGCTATAGAAACAATATTTTAAACTTATTAATTCAGTGCCATTAATTGTTTTACAGATCAATGTTGAGTTCAGTTGGTAACATTTTCAGCAGTGACTGAATGAAACAGTCTTAGCATAAAAACAACACACAGAGCAATAATAAAATGTATATAAATAAAAAATAGTGACCACATACGGCACCGATGAGTAATTAAAAATACAAGATTAATAAAAAGAGAGACAGCGCTAAAATATACCCCAAAAAGAACAAGACATAATTTATAAAAATAGAAAAGATTTATTGTCACAAAATATACATGTATATAAGGTAAAAAGACTATAGCTGAGTCTAGTACCACAATAATATAATAATAAGAAAACAAATGGAGTAAAATATACACAAAAAGTAATATCAATATGCGGTAAAGTAGAATAAAATAATATATAAAATATATATAGTACAACCTTACCCACTGCTAGTATAGTGTTGTTCACCTGGCCAGGTACAGAACATATGTATAAAATATACACTATAAGCACAGACACAAAAACAGGACACCCCTCAGGATGCGTTTCGTAAAAAACTTCTTCAGCTGGTGGGTGAGTGTGCACAGAAGTTTTTTACGAAACGCATCCTGAGGGGTGTCCTGTTTTTGTGTCTGTGCTTATAGTGTATATTTTATACATATGTTCTGTACCTGGCCAGGTGAACAACACTATACTAGCAGTGGGTAAGGTTGTACTACTATATATATTTTATATATTATTATATTCTACTTTACCGCATATTGATATTACTTTTTGTGTATATTTTACTCCATTTGTTTTCTTATTATTATATTATTGTGGTACTAGACTCAGCTATAGTCTTTTTACCTTATATACATGTATATTTTGTGACAATAAATCTTTTCTATTTTTATAAATTATGTCTTGTTCTTTTTGGGGTATATTTTAGCGCTGTCTCTCTTTTTATTAATCTTGTATTTTTAATTACTCATCGGTGCCGTATGTGGTCACTATTTTTTATTTATATACATTTTATTATTGCTCTGTGTGTTGTTTTTATGCTAAGACTGTTTCATTCAGTCACTGCTGAAAATGTTACCAACTGAACTCAACATTGATCTGTAAAACAATTAAGACAAAATACAAGACTAAACGGGAAGTATCCTTCAGCCCTGGACCAAAGAACAAAAGATTGAAACATACGCAACAAAACAAATCACAGGTATTTTGATCACTTTTAATTTGAAAGGAATTCTTTAGGAAACCTTGTTAAATCTTGGCAGGTCTTAACAGATGTAACAGTTATCTAAATAATATCCAAGCTCCTGAGCATGGAGTACAGGGAAGTTATATTATTCACTTATTGTTGATGTAAGATTATTATAAAGTTAACAATTGAACAGACTATTCCATAATCTGTCTACGCTTTAGTAAATAATTAAAAAGAAAAACATAAAAATTATACTAGATGGTGACCTTTGTAGTGAATGATGTATTTTATTAAATTCCAAATTAGATGTTCAATTTTTTTCTTTATTAAATGTCTAGAAAAACACAAGAAATACAAAAACAAATTTCATGTATAATAATAATATTATCCATAAATATAGAAGTTTAATGGAAAAGTGCATGCATAAAATCATTCACCTATGAAGAAGAAACTGCACTGATTTAAACCAAGCTAATAAATAAGTTTTCCCAACACAGAGAAACAAACAAACAAAAATATTTTAGATGCATAAAAACATTGGATTACAGGAGCAAGTTCCAAAATGTATATTATACTATATCAGGGCTTTCAGAAAAATTTGCCGTGGGAATTAAGAAAACTGTACAATGAGTTAATCACGTCACATTAGTTAAGACCACCCGGAGGGATAAAATATTATCACAAATCTGCAAGTTCAAATTTGATACAAATACATCTTTCCATTTGTTGTTGATTATCTGTTTGGTTACCTAGATTCTGCCAGGAGGGTGGCTCTCTGTCCCACCAATGCCTGGCTTTGAAGATCTTGACCGCTAGTAGAATTATAATCGCCAGACTGAGAGTGACCTTATTCTTTACTTGGAGCTCAATATGGAATATAAGTTATAAGACTGAAGGGAGAAATCTATTCTAAACATATATTTAAAGATATCCATTAGCTTACATTTCATTTATTCCAATATCTCACATTCCCCCCATATATGATACAAGGTGTCTATGACAACACCAGCATTGGCTTGATAAAGCAGGCTGGAATTTATGTCGTCGGGTGCGAACCAATGGTTACCAATGGTGCAACATTTTGGAAAAGGTTTCCTGAAGTTTGATGCAGTGGATGGCTTTCCTAGTTTTAGTCCAGGAAACAAACCAGACTTCTAAATGTACAATTTTTAATATTACGTATTTGCAGTAATGTACTGTCACAGGTGGTTTTCTGTGTATTTTTAAGTGCTATGGATGAGGCTTATCTTTATCAGTGCAGCTGCTACCATTTCCATTTCTGACTGAATTTAGAGTGGTTTTCAGTGTTTCATATGATTTCTTGAGAGAATTCCACAGAATTTTATATTTCATGGTTACTTCCATATAATGAGTATCACATTGTTTATTAAGCAATGATTTAGTTCAGGGTTTTCCCTTTCCTATTTATATTCATACCTAAAATCTGATTTTTTTGGTGGGGGGGGGGGGGGGTGATAATACTCTCCTTTCCTTTGTTTGCATGATCCCAATCAACATAAGCCACCGAGTTACTCAATCAGAGCATTGGTGTCACTTGACCTCCCATTGCTCTGACAAACAGAGGTAAGAGGGAGAGCTTAAGAGTAAGAAAAGGCCCCTAAATATTAGGCCACTTGTATAAGCATTCCTCCTATACAAAACATAACAAAGGGCAGAGGGACATCCGATCTTCAGGGTGGGTAGTTACTGTGGGAGTCTTAGGGACTACAATGGATGAGGTAGGAATCTGCAAGGGGGGCTTATATTTATTCTTTTTTTCTGTTTTAAATTAGTGTTGGTGTGGACTGCCTTTTCCATGATGCTCAGCCAGCCAAACGACAATGCATCTTTAGCAGCAATACAACTCACAGCAATGTGCTGCGTATATGGATGCATGCCTCCCAACTGTCCCGCTTCACGGAGGACAGTAAGGATTTCTTTATCTTTCAGGACAGCAGAACTTTGGTGCCCAATACCGAAATAAAAAATGTAATTCTCTGGTGTCTAGAACACCAGACACTGGCTACTGCGCACACACAGCTTTGTGCCCATGTGCAGTGGCACTGACTGTTAGAGTGACAAAGCACGGTAACACTGACAATCAACCTCCAAAGCGCCGCCCCCAGGCATCTTGGTTTTCCAGGAGCAAGTGTTGGGAGGTATGCGAATGTATCACTATGTTGAATGTATGAATGTTTGCAGTATAACTGTATATCAGTGTATTTAAATATGTCACAGTTTCACGGCAACAAAACAGTAATGGTTGGTGTATGTGTAGGTTTGGATGTCTTTATAGTAATGTATATTGTATTTTCACTAACCATTTAGCGCTTCGTTATATTTTCCCTTGAAAATATAATATAGATAATACCAGCACTGCATAAATAAAACTGTTCTTTTAAATCGTCTCACATAACAAATTAAGTCATGACACAAATGTGGAAAGCTCAGAGATAGTGGCGGTATGATTAGGAGCTAATTTTGGACTAAATGAGTCACCATATTATCACATTCTCTGACAGGATACTGCATCTTTGAAGCAGCTAGGAGAATATAATATACATCCTAGTATGTAGTACACACAGCAATTTTAACTAAAAAAATAAATAAACAGGTCAACATACCCAAATATCAGGCTTTCATTTTTGCATGACTGGAACATTATCTATACACAAGAAAATAACATGCAATAAAAAAAACAAAAAAAAACAGGACTTATGTATAAATAGCAATCCTGGGGCAAACTTCTACCAAAGGAATATTGCTGCATATTGTTCCATTTGTAGATCTTAGAATTACTTTTGATATTTATATATAATATTTAAATATAACTCCTAACCTGATATTGCATAGACATATAAGGCACTGAATGCATCCTTTATGATTCTCTTATATTTTACAGGCATCCGTACATTATTATTACAGAAAGGAGATGATATTGCAAGGAGTAATAAAATGGTAAGTAAGAAATGATGATTCATGGTAAGAAATTGTTAAAATGATATGTAAGAAATTTTGAATTTTCCACATATTGCATCTCGTTATATTTGGGATCTACAGAATGGGCCTAACAATAAAATACTGAAAATGAAACGATGTTATAAAATATTTTGTAATGTTGAGATTAGCTGTAAAAACGGAATGCAAAAATTAAATACTAAAGAAATATAAATGTAATAAATATAACTTTATCTCAAGAGCACTGAGTATACACAGGAAGTATTTCAGTAACCTTATCCCAGGAAATGTTACGCTCAGTGGCTTGGTTTGGCACGCACATGTTATGTCTGCCCACCCGTTATTACAAAGCCTTATTCTATTAAACTATGCCAAAGATTTTAAATTGTAAAGACGATTGCCAAGGAGATCTATCATTGAATTAAAGTGGTTGTTGTCAATCTATACTTTCAATTTATCCTGATCATGTTGTGGCTGTTTATATCATTTATGTATTTTGCTAATGTTTTCCAAATAAAGTTGTTTAGGAAAATGTACAACATAACCTATTTATAATCTAACCTAGTAGTATGTTTGGGTGGTCAAATTTATACTCTGTATGCTGAGCATTTTATTAGGAAATGTCCAGTCTATGATTGTTTATCTTTATCCCGTTTGTGAGTTGCTTTTCTTCTTGTGAGACCAAGTTTAAAAGGGGAGGCTAGATTGTAATTTTCTTTTTACTGCACCAATCTGTTTTGGGGCTAAAAACATGAACCAAAGATCAGCGGTAAAGCATTTTTTTTTTTTTAGAAGATTAGATTTATTCAATTTCACAAATCTTATACAAGCCTCACATTTATGAAATAGGCTAATATATCATTACAAATCTCATAATCAGACAAGACATCCATATATAAATGCTGGTCAAGGTTTATTATATTTGATACAATTAGAGGGATATTCAATGCTTATTCATTTTTAAACTCAGTCATGTTTATTTTTCTATAACCTGTACAATGTTGTACAGGGTAGATCAAATGGTTCCCATTTTTTTAATCCAATTCTCCAGGCCGCACACTCTATGCATATCCATTCCCATACCCCTAAATGTGCCTATCTTCATCGTAAGCTGAAATATCATTTGGATTTTATGTTCTGCCACGTAGGGATTTCTCTTGATTTCCAATTTCTGCCAATGAGCAATATAGCGCTAAGTAGGGTATGGATTATTATTCATAGTGGGCCAATCCAAGTGGATCAGAATGCAGTCAGGTGTATTTTTAACTTATATTCCTGTTATCTGTTACATTTTATTGGCTAAAACATGAAACATGAACCAAAGATCAGTGGTACTAAATACTAAACATCCAATCTGTGACATTTGGGTGAATCGCTCTAGTGAAATGATACGCAAACTGCACATTTTCTTTATACATATACTGGCTTTGCTATTGTCTCCATAGACTTAACATTGGCCATAAGCTACTTTTTTTTCGCCACCCTGCCAGTAAAATCCTTTCTGGATGGCAACACTAGGCACATCATGTGCAAATCAGTTGTGCACATGTAGTGAAATGGTAAAAAGCATATAGGGCCATTTATTTTACAGAGGGCAACTTTTTGCGGCTGCCCTAGTGAACCTGGACACCTGAGGACACTCACATCTCAGTTTGATAACAAATTGGAGCAATCAAAATCAAGTTCTGGGAGTAAGTCAAGTTTACATGAAAATAAATAACAATATAGGCAATTTATTTTATGTATTTGAGGGTCTCTGATTATTAATCCACATGTATTTAAACTGATCCCAAAAAAAATATTTTTTTTATACATATATTAAAGTTGAAAGTCAGGGAAATAAAGTTAGGGTGAAAAAATCCTTCTTGACTACAAAAGGCAATCAGATTTCTCCTTGGATCAAGAAACTCTATTATATTGTATATATATATATATATATATATATATATATATATATAAGCTACAAAAATGTTTTTATTAATCTTTTCAACTCAAGTCAGTAATTGTTATATAAAGGGAGTTATATCCTTTCATCTATATTTATTCCTGTAATTGTTTTATTGTTTTATATTCAAGATTTATTTTCTGTTTGCAATTTTTGGTTAAGAATTTTGGTAAAGAAATAATGCCTATGCTTTTCACATATGAGACAATGGCAAGTTAAAGTGACAGCATTATTGCCTCATTAGCAACAGATTAGCTGAACACATGCATTCTATCCATGTAAAACATAGTAAAAATGATCAGACAAGCAGTTAACACACCAGTTCCATATCTGACACCTTTCAAATACCCCCTGATGTTCATATTTCTTAACTTGCAGACACAGTTTGATGCCTTCATTATCTTTAACACGTTTTCTTTCTACTCTTTTCAAATATGACAGTGGATTATATGCTGTGTTATTCAGTGAGTTTATTTTGCTACTTGAATTGTTTTCCTGCCTATGCTTTATTACTTGCACTTTAACAAAACCAAGTCAATCTTTTTTCCCCTCCTTAGTGTGATTACACTGAACCAAGTCTATTGTGTGCAGAATGGAATGACTATAAAACCTGCAGAGCTGTTCTATAGCAGAGGTGTGTTCTGCACTGTAACTGCAGAATACATATAGTAGGTTTAGCATAAACGATAAGCATAAAATAATCAAACCAGTGGATCACACTTAAAAATTACCAAATGTATGCAAAAAAGACTTTTTCTTTTTCTAAACTGTACTAGCACCAGGGCCACCATCAGACATTTCAGGGTCCCTTAAAGAAAAAGGTTTCTGCCCCCCCGTCCCTATATCTTCCTATCACCCCCTACCCTACCACAGTTATTTTATCCAGGTCTTTGTATATCATGCCAGTGAGATTTAAATGCACCCAAGGATATTCCCCATCACCAGCATTGCACATGCAGGACTTACCCCTGCCCACCAGGACATGCACCATCGCCTGCATTGCCCACCCAGGACGTACCCCTGCCCCCCTGGTCAAGTCCTATCGCCCAAATGGCACATCCAGGACTTACCCCTGCCCCCCAGGACATGCACCCTCACCCAGATTGCACATCCAGAATTTACCCCTGCACCCCAATACATGCCCCATCAGCCATACTGCACAAATCCAGTACCTACCCCTGCATCCCAGAACATGCCCCATCACCCATATTTCACATCTAGAATGTATCCCTGCCCTGCATGACATGTCCCATAACCCACATTGCACATCCAGAACTTACATCCGGCTGCCAGCTCTCCATGCAGAAGGCTGGTGAGGGGAGGTCCTTTATTTAAACTTTTTTTTAAAAGCGCCCGGGTCCGAGCAGGCCGACTGAACCACCAGTCCCGTGACAGGTGTATTGCCTGATTGTTGCTCTGACTAGTGATATTCTGCTAAGCAATCATTTGGCTGCTTCCAGCCCCTGTATTTTCAAATGTAAGAATGATATTCATACAAAATACAGGTATGTGTAAGATATCAATTTTGGATAGTTTATAGTTTATTATACCTTATCTAATATAATAAAATATATTTTAAAAAAAATATTGGCTGGTCTTTAGGTGATCATGTACACAAACAAAGAATGGACAAGAAATCATATGGTACAAAGCTTTGAAGAGCAAGGAATAATCTATATATATATATATATATATATATATATATGTTTTATAATGAATAGCCAAAATGTTATATCTTGCTTTTGGCACCAACCTAATGATTATACAAAAAGAAATGTTTATTAATGGCAAACTCTTAAATAAGATAACAGATAATTTCATGAAACACACAGAGCCATAAATTCATTGATTAACTACTTATATTTCAAAGTTCTGAGCTTTCATACTTGTAACTGGGGATTTTATGCCCCCCTACCATCACGCTTTAGGACTGCAAGCCCATGGTACCCGTTTTGATTTTCTGGTGTCCAATACATCAGAGAATACATTTTCTCTGAAAATGAAAATGTTGACAGGCCACCTCTCAAGCCACACCAACAAGGGTCGCGTATTGCCGGGACAAGAAGTTGCGAGGTATAGGATTCCATCACACAAAGTTGTTACAATCAGGATTCAGGGCCAAAATTATGATATGTTTAAATGTGTCCCTCCCTTCCCAAATCCATTTATTCAACAGCCCCATACTGGCATTGAGTGTATAAAAAAATATCCCCTGTAAATATTTGTCGAGAATGGGATATAAAAGCGATTTTCCGGCCTGAATGGATCTGTGCTGTTACACAAGTCTGTTACCTCAATTTTACATTATTTTGGACATGGTATCTATGATTCTTATTACAATGTTCCCAAAATGCTGGTTAACTATACAGTTTAAATGCATAACTAATATTAGCTTCACTGGACTGGAAATGGAACTTGACGCTACAGAGATTTCAGTTTATCCCGAGGAAAGGCTCACGTTAGGACAACATGGAATAAATTATTCCAGCACATGCCCATGAGAAACATACCCATACATTCTAAATGTTCCTCTTTGGGAAGGACAGCAATCCTTTCACGTTCAGATCCCTAATGTTGCATAGAGATGAAGATAGCAATGTTAAGATGTTTTGATACAAAAATGGCACTAGAAAGCTGTTTGGGGACAGAGCTAGCACTAGTAAGTTGTTTGGGGACAAATATGACTCTGACAAGCTGCTTGAGGACTGAAATGTATTTGTCAGGCCGGGGATGCACTGTCAAGCTGTTTTGGGATAGATTTGACATTGTCAAGCTGTTTATGGACAGAGATGGCATTGCCAAGCTGTTTGGGGACAGATGTGGCACTGGCAAGATGTTTGAGAATGGGGATAGCACTGGCAAGCTGTTTGTGGATGGAGATGGCACTCGCAAGCTGTTTAGTGACACTGATGGCGGTGGTAAGAGGTTTAGGGACAATGTGTTCTCTCCCTCCCTGCTGCTTTCCCTCTCATGGCAAGGGAGGGGGATCTCGTTGGCAAGCAGCTGTAGTTAAGTGCAGGTTTTAACACTATGTTGTCATGTGATACTCGGTGCTCTGATGCTGAGTGCGAGGGTGTGGAGCTGTATGTGTTGGTGTACACACTTCACTCCATCTAGCTGCAGCTGGGGCAAACTACCAAATGCTGGGATTGCACCTGGTGTTTATTGTATATGAATGTATTATAGAGCTCCACATCAATACAACTCACTTTGCTTATTTTCTGACACTAATTTCATAATTGCAATAACCTATAGATTATGAAATTGCCTAAAAAGCCTTTGCTATTGCCCCACTCATTGCCATGTCCTCCAAGCCACTCCCTCTTTGGCCATTTGGCATGTTAAGAAGCATACAATACTGGAGCCAGGGTCCACAAAACACCGAAAGTATCATGGGATGAATTAACAAGTCTCTCAACAGTATGGTAATTGCAGACTAGCAGAATACATTCTGAGCATACACAAAAAATGATAAGAAAATTAATTTATAAGGTTTACTTCACTTTTTTAAACCAGGGATCTAATCCACTTTTTGTTTTCAAGTGGTTCTCACTTTTTTGGAGGGGCCTTGGTGGTAGCCCAAATCAGTTATAATCCACCCACTTTAACCAAACTTTGCCTGTTCTTGATCACATCCTGCTATTTTGTGACACATGCTATTCTCTTTTTCATAAAGTGTTGTTCACAAAGACTTTTACTAAATGTTTTGGAGCACCAGTGTGTACATATATTTTCCTGTCAGTGGAGGCCTTGAATGCACAAATCATTTTGTGCTTAATTCGTTTGTTCGACTTTTATGTTGCTAAATATGACCTTTGGTTCTCTAGCAATAAATGCCTATTGTAGCAAAAATGACATCAAATTGTGCTAAACATAGTGCTAGCCAATTTGATAGCAAATACTAGTTCATCCAAACAGACATTTATGGTACCAGTAATTGTTTTGCTATTGTCGATTCTGTACACGCAGCTGTTTCGCCTGTGTGGAGCCAAAATATTGGAAATCAATTTTGTCATCATGGAACAGAAAGTATGTCTATTTCTGCATTTTATATTGCTCTGTGATGGCCAAGCAGTATTTATACTGATTTTGATTGATTATGGTTTAGAATAATTTTAAATAACTAGGACATAAATAAAATTTTCATGTTTATGCTCATAGGTTAGCGATCTTTTAGGAATGTATACTTATTATAAAACTGTTCACATACTGTGTTCCAGGGATTGTAATGTCCCCCAGACGTAAGTATTATGGAAGAAAAATAGGTTATCCCCTGTTAATATTCACTACAAAAAAGTTGTCCTTCAAATATACAAATCTTTATTATTATTATTTTATGTAATGTAAAATTTAAAATGACAGTTGTCCTTTAAGTACTTGACACTTGCATCCCCTTGTGCAGAGAATAATAAACTATAGAAACATGCGACACAAAATTGCATCCGTCCCACTGATCCAGTGAGCTTGATGGCTATTGCCACAAACTGTGTCATAATGCTGTTCACATTGTCCTTCTTTGTACTATCTGCATTTGTTCCACACATCCATCCATCATGATAATGTGACCACAAAAGAAGTGGTTAATGATCACTCTTACACTAGAAACAATAACAGGAATAATGTAGCCTTACAATTTGAGGCACAGTTTCCCTTTAAAAATATGGTCTAAAAAAAAAAAACTCATCCAAAATAAGCTGACATTATACATGCTGAGCAATTAATCGAAAATAGCTCATATGTCAGAATCCTGACAGACTAACTGATCTCCTGGAAGACTGGTGAGAAGTAACTATCAGCGGGAGAATGGCATCTCAGACGGTATAGTGTTTTGTATAGTGTGATGTGAGGACAAAGCAAGAAAAGAAAATAAATAACACGGACATCAGACATGTTAGGCCACATTATTACAGAACATGCTCTTCAGAGGCAGATTAAAAGAAAAAGTAAAACCAGCGGCAGCAGAACAGCCTAGAGTAATGTTATTAATGTTAGCAGGGGAAAATCAAGGAAATATTTAAAACTGGAGTTTTCATTAAACATAGAGGAATGTAATAAATCTAGCAGACATAGCATAACCCGTGGTCCGTGGCATTATAAGAATGAATACTTGGCACAAAGTGAACTGAAGCATAAATCCAACAAGTGTCAGTCTGATGACAAAGGCATGTTCTGCTGTGTTGTTTTTTTATGAACAATGATCTGTCCTGTCAAACAATATAACAGCTCAGTCTACAGCTTGGTCTCATCTGGATCACATTTTTGGTCCAATTCTTTATAAATTGTTATTGTAACTGAAATAAGTTACAGATGATGGTGACTGGCGACCGTGCTCATGTTAGCTTGGCATAATAAATTCATCTGTTTACATGTAATAGTGACTGAGGTCATGGGATGACCTCACTAAGGAGTGACAGGTGTTTATAGACTACATCCCTCACCTACTGTGTGTCACACCTTGCGCTGGCTTAAAATCCCATTAATACAAAATCATTATGTTAAATGACATTAAAAACCCTTTATAAAATATTGCCCAATTGCTATAAAAAGAGTTCAAGTTTGTTAAATGAGTAAAATAACATAATATGCAAAGCAGAGATCATTTGGTAAAATTTGGTTAATATGGAAAAGATTTTAAAAAGGGTATACATTTAAACCTTACTGTTTTGCAAATTATTTATGGCATAGTTCTCTAATAGGTCAGTACTAATAATTCCTGTTGGTAGTTAATTACTCTAAGCAGTTGATTTTACACACAAAATGTTGAAAAGGGTCAATTAGTCATGCAAATTAGGGATTCTATATTGTTTGTAAATAATTATCTGTACATTGTGTCAGTAGAATTATTATATTGCGAGAAATGTGTATTTATGACATCACCATGTGTCTTTTACTTCGTTTCTGAGTAGCTTGAATTCATAGAGTATTCAGATCTTCGAGAAGATCCAAAAGAGGTCCGAAACACAGAGAAAATCAGCGCTACCTGAGCTGACCCTTAAAACTGGACTGATTACTGAATTGCAAAATACCGTATTTGCTCGATTATAAGACGACCCCCCAAACTTTGGATATTCCTTTAGGAAAAAAACTAAAAGCCTGAATATAAGACTACCCTATAGGAAAAAAAGTTCAACTTGTATATATTCACATGTAAATTGCTTTTTTAATAAAAAAAATTATATAAAAAAATGCATTTCTTGTTTTTATTTCCTTTTATGTGCCAATGCTGCCTTTGCCCCCAGCTTTGTCTCTCTCCCTCTCCCTTTGACTCCCCCCTCACCTCTGTCTCTTCCCCCCTTGTTTCTCTCTGCCCCCTCCCCTTGTTGCTCTGTCACCCCTCCCTCTGTCTCTTCCCCCCTCCCTCCCCTTGTTGCTCTGTCTCTTCCCCCCTCCCTCCCCTTGTTGCTCTGCTCCCTTCCCTCCCCCTGTCTCTCTGCCCCCCATCCCTCCCCCTGTCTCCTTGCCCCCTCCATCCCCCTGTCTCCCTGACCCCTCCCTCCCCCTTAACTATAACTAGATCCCTGGTGGCTAGTGGGGGCAGCCGGGGGATGTCTGCACGATACGTGCAGACATCCTCCATGCTGCCCGACACGGCAGTCTATTATGACGGACAGCTGGTCCTTCATAATAGACTGCCGTATCGGGCAGCATGGAGGATGTCTGCACGTATTGTGCAGACATCCCCCAGCTGCCCGATTCTCACTGGTGGCTAGCGGGGCAGTGGAGGATGTCTGCGCGATGAGCGCAGACCTCCCCTGCTGCCGCCCGGCACGACCGTTGGGACTTCTGTGACGAAGCAGGAAGTACCCTGTGCTCATCGCGCAGACATCCCCTGCTGTTAGAGAGGGGGATCCAGGTCCCCTGCAGCTCTGCTGGGGACCTGGATCGCTGTCTTATAATCTGATCTCAATTTGAGGTCAGATTATAAGAAGACCTCGATTATAAGGGGAATTTTCAGAAAATAATTTCAGAAAAAAAACTTGTCTTATAATCGAGCAAATACGGTACAGCCTTAGCAGCTGTGCTGGAATAATATCTCCACACTGCATATCTTTCCAGTTCAGCTTTCAATGCCTGATTTTTGCAGTTCACTTGTCAGTTTGCGCTGTACTGTGTCTCTGTAGGCACAGTACGAACAATATTTAAGTTACAGGTATGGATATGCATCATTTTAGGAAAATAATCTGTAATCTTTAATCTGTGACAATTAATACTTGTAAAAAAGAATTCCAAGCTTTCAAAACTGCTGATTCATTTTGGCTCAATCTATCCTTGTGTTCTAAAAATAAAATGAAATAGATGAGACACTATCTCAAGGTCAGCAATATAGATCAAACGTCTACAGTTGCATTGCTAAAGAGCCAGAACGGGGCATGCTTTAAGGACACCTCTAATTTTGCAGTCGGGAAATGGCTCCATGCTTTTTTTTATTTGTAAAGCATCTATTTAAAAAAAAAAAAAAAAAGTACATTGTATAAAACCCTGGTTGTAACTTGACCCCTCAAACTTTGAATATTAATGAGAAAACAAACAAAAGCCTGACTATAAGCTGATCCTCTTGGAAAAAAAAGTTTTACCTAGTAAATATTCCTTCACATGTAAATAGTTTTTTCATATTTAATAAAAATACATTTCTTGTTTTTATTTCCTTTTTCTGTCCCCCTCCATGCCAATGCACCCCAACAATTACCAAATCACTCTAACTTGTCAATGCAACTCCAGGTTTGCTAATGCACCCCCAGACTTGCCAAAGCACCCCAGACTTACCAACAATGCCCCAAACTTGCCAATGCACATCCACACTTGCCACTGCACACCCAGGACTTACCAATTCAAACCGAAGACTAACCAATGTACCCCTGACTTGCCAATGCATCCCAGACATGCCAATCCACCTCCAGACTTGCCAATGCAGCCCCAGTCCTGTCAATGCATCCCCATTCTTGCCAATGCACCTACTGACTTTTCAATGCATCCCCAGTCTTGCCAATGCATCCGCAGAATTGCCAATTCTGATGGAATGCAGTGGTCACGAAACCTCCTGGCGTTTTGCCTGAGAAACCCAGACAGAAGTGGCGGGCAGAAACAGAGGATGTCATGCACAGTACAGGATCAAGATTCCCCGCAGCTCTCTAGTTTTATAGTCAGACCATTATTTGAGGTCTGATTAGACAACCTCAAATATTAGGCAAGGGTCTCTCTCAGAGCATTTGCTCTGAAGAAACCTAGTCTTATATTAAAACAAATACAATACATATGTTTAAACATTAAGTTGATAACAATATGTAAGCAGTAATAACATGTTTTATGTTTGTGTATTAAATTGCCCAGATTTTTTTTCTAAGGAGAAGAATACTTACTAAACGTGCACCATGCAGATTGTTATTGTTGTGCAAATGATACTGATAAAATGTCCCCTGACACCAGCCCCACAATAAATGTGCAGACTGGGGACAGGAAAAAGGCCCTTTTCCAAGGTCAGTGGTATGAGATATTGATATCATTGATGGATTTTTTTGAAAGGTGCACCCTTGGCATGAGCACTGCATGTGTCCTCTGTTCAGGGCCACTTTGAGACACAAGTGGATATAGGAAAATAATGCAAAAGTGTACTGCCTCTTTGTGAGATACTAATGGCATCGCTGTTAATTGCTGGATGGATATTTTTGGTTGCAAGGTGCACTCTGACATGAGCACTGCTTGTATCTCCTGTGCAGGGATGCTTTAAAACACGGGTGGGCTCTGGGCCATGTTTGCAACAGTGGGCAGCCTTTAATTTCAATTCCACCCATATATAGGAAAATGTCAAAACATTATAGAAACTTCTGAAGCTTAAATATGTACTCCTCATCCTTCCCATGCCTGGCCAGTGTGGGGGCAAGGGGACCCCATAAAAAAAATATAGTTGTGCCCTCTACCTCAATTGAATCATTTCCCCCCTGTTCTTTACACTTTGCACAGTTCAGGAAAGATTTATTTAGGTCTAAACTTGTTGATTAAAAATATATCACTATATATGCTATAGTCAAGAATTTCTAGACCATTTTCATGTGCATTTAGCTTTTAATAAAGGTGTGAGACCTCACCCAGTTTGCAGACTCATCCAAGCTGTTCCAGTGATTTCAGTATACTTTTGCTTGGCTCGCTTGTTTATTTTCAATGCTCGCTCTTGCTTTTGCTTTCCTCTCTGGTCTTGCTTATTACCTATGCTCGTTCCTACCTTTGCTTTGCATACCTGTACCTTGTCCATCCCTCTCTCGCTAGCCCACCGAGTGGCGCTCCCACAAAGTGGTAACCCTTCCCTTGCTCGGCCACATAGAGGTATCCCCCACAGAGTGGCATCCCTCTCTAGCTCGGCCATGTAGTGGTATCCCCCACAGAGTGGCATCCCTCTCTAGCTCGGCCATGTAGTGGTATCCCCCACAGAGTGGCAAACCTTCTCTTGCTCGGTCACAGAATGGTGCTCCCACAAAGTGGCAACCCTTCCCTTGCTTGGCCACCGACTGGTACACCCCCAGAGTGGCACCTTCCCAATCCAGCCAGAGACCAGATCCTGCCCTGTTCCAGAGTAACCCCTACCTGTGAGCATTCCGTGATATATGACCAGGGAATCTGTACGTGTGATAACTTATGTTCTCTTAAGGAAGTTATCGAGTAAAGTAGTAGTACTGGTCACCTTTCGGAGGTTGCTCGTGTAATTGTAGGCTATGTCTGCTCTTATGCCCTGTATCCTGATTCTCTGTATTTCTCAGCCCTGTCTCAGAACTCTGTTAAACTCTCATGTTGCTGTTACTTTAGTTTCTGCTCTGATCCATTTCTGGTTTTCTTGCTCTCTGTTATTCTATTGCTCCTTTCCAGGTTTTCTTAGTTTCCTCTTGCTTAGTTCCTCTATAAATGCAACCACACCCATTTACTCTGTTTGGTTTCTTCAGCTCTGCAGGTGTTTTCTCTGTTTGTATGTCTATGTATTGTTATTAGTTTGCTTTTCAATTTTAGCGTAGGGACTTGCCTAATTGTGAGGTACCTTGACGTGATTGGCAAGCTTCAAGTTATGGCCATAATTAACAAAATCCTCACTGTTTAATATAAGAGTGTTAGGTCAGGTCCTGCATGTTTGTTTGTATATATATATCCAGCTTGGTTCCCCTTATGATGCATCTGAGGATCTCGGCTCTTAACTCCATCTGTTGGCTCATCTCTTTGCTTTATCCTGCTACATCCTGATAACATGTTCTAGTTATACTCCATGCTTGCTGCAGGATATTTGCAGGATCACATCAGTTATCCCCTAAGCATCACTGGATTCCACAGCTGCTTCACAGGGCCTGGGAAAGTGACTGCATGAACTTGGGGGTCGCAAACACCTGATGGATTGCAATTACCCAGCACCAGGCCTATATCTCCATTTTCAGCGCATTGAACTCCTGCATCGGGCACTCAGGGTCCCATAACATCCTGGACCTGTCCCTGACATATGGCTATAGTCATGGGCCTAACAAAGGGTTTTCATGATTTTTTTTTTTTCTTTACTTCTTTATTCAAGATTTTTTTTAACATACAGAAAAAATATTTAAAACACATCCGTATCCATACAAAATCGAAAGCTGGCTGCGGTGATTTACATGGTAGCAAGCTATAAAGGTACTATGTTTTATGTTTCTCAATAGTACCACATTCTAAAGTGTTTGCCTTCATTACATAAAAGACGCTCCTAATACATAAACTAGTATTAACAAAGCCCTTATTTCACTAGCGCTGTTGTGTCTTTTACAGCCTTGACAGTTTACAATTTGATCTGCCTTCTACCAAAACATTCATTCAAGACAACTCAATCATTTCAGACTCACCACCTGCATCACCAACCATCATTCCAAGGAGGTCGGGGCTATGAAGGGGGGGGGGGGTGTCAGGCCTGATATTATTCTATTCATCTTTCTATTTCTAGATCAACGCCGTACCATGGTTGCCTGGGACTTTCCATTCTCTTAAGCCTGTCTCTCTTAGATCTCTTGATCTTGTATATAAGACCATCCTTTCCAGATCTTCTCGTATACTATGATTTTTTTTTAGATACTTTTATAGAAATACTTTTCTGAAGACGCCTGATACTCGATTTGGGATTTGATTTCAAGCCAAGATGGAATCTCTGACCTCTTCCAATATCTCGAGAGGCAGATCTTAAATGCCAAAAGAATATTTACACACAACATCCTTTCATATCGATCTCTATAAGGGAGGTCAACATGGAAAAGGACCATCTGTGGAGTCAGCTCCATCCTTTGGGGGAGCACCCTATCCAACACCCACCCAAGTTTTTCTTTGAATTTGTCTAGACGCCTGCACTCCCACCAGATATGAAGCTGAGTACCCTTCTCCCTAGAGCATCTCCAGCATAGGTCGTCTCCCTCTACGTTAAATTTCGCCATACGGGCAGGAACAAGGTACCATCTGTTTACCAGTTTGTAAAAATGCTCCTGTATATTCACACAGTGGGACGCCCTTCTGGTCTCCCCCCATGCATCACACCAAACTTTATGCGGGAATGATTGACCCATATCCGTCTCCCATTGGAGTATTGCTTTAAACTTACCCCTCTGGCCGAAATGGTCCAAAAATGTCGACGTTTTAGCGATTGAGTTCCTTACCGGCGGTTGTTCCAGAAAGGCGTCCCACTGCAGATAGTCCTTTGGGGGATATTCTGTCAACACACTCTTGATCCTAAGATACATGAAAATCTGGCTTGGCTCAATATTAAATTTTTGTTGTAAGACCGGGAACTGAATTAATTGATCTCCGTTATATAGGTCCCTGATTATAACAATCCCTTTGTCCCTCCATTTTGTCAGTCTCAAATCTGGGGTGCACAGGGCTAACACTTGGAGCGGGGCAAGTTTTGAGAGTGTGTTACCGATGCCTACTAGTTTTTTTAATCTATAGAATGTTTCCATGAGGTCTCTTATTGTTTTAGGTACAATGTTCAAGTTTTTAAATGCCTTCTGAGGCAACCATCGAATTAACGATAAATCCGAAATCTGAGTTTGTGATGTCTCTATGTTTAGCCAGGGAGGGTTACTTATTTTCGCCTGGTTACATGCATTTATATGTGCCATCTGGCAACTTCTATATATTTTAGTGATATCCGGGTATCCAAGTTCTCCATTTTGAGGTGTTTGTTTTAAACTTAGACTAGGTATTCTCGGTTTCCTTGCCTCCCAAACAAACTTCGAGAAAAATCAAATTTCCTAAGTGTTTCTGTCGGAATATTATAAGGGATGACTCTAAATATGTAGGTAAGTTTGGGAAGGATATACGCCTTTAGGATGTTTATTCGTCCCATCCAAGATAGTTCTGTCCTGGCCCACCGTTTAGTATCTTCTTGTAACTTGCTAAATAAATAAGAATAGTTTAGTTCTACCATATTATCAATCAGGGGTGGTATTTTTAAGCCCAAATAATCAATACATTCCAGAGCATTACTTTGTCTATTGAAGCTTTGAAGTAGAATATGATGGCTAGGTTCGAAAAAAAACGGAATGATCTGCGTTTTGGCCAGATTTAAGCTATAATTAGACATTTGGCTGTACCTATCTACGGCGTTGAGTAGTTCCGGGATCGAATTTTCTGGTGCTGACAAACTTAGAATTATGTTGTCCGCATATAATGTGATTATATGCTTAGATTCTCCAATCTGTATGCCGTTTATCCGTTTAGATTGACGCAACTGTTGTGCCAATGGTTCGACTGTTAAGGTATACAGAAGTGGAGCAAGCGGGCAGCCCTGTCTTGTTCCATTTTTAATGTCAAACCGATCGGAAGCCAGGGAAGGACCCTCTATCCTTGCTTGTGGATTCGAATACAAGGCCATTATAGAGTTGAAGATCTTACCACTCAGTCCAAACGCCCGGAGAGTCTCAGTCAGAAATCTCCAGTCTACCCTATCGAAAGCCTTCTCTGCATCTAGGGCCAAGATGACTGCTGGAGACTTCTTTAGATGTATAAACTCCAGTATACCTAAGACTCTCCGGACGTTATCTGCTCCTGTTCTACCTGGAATAAATCCAGACTGATCCGGATGGACCAGGTCCCCGATTACTCGCTTTAATCTGTTAGCCCATATCTTTGAATAGATCTTGATGTCTAGATTAATTAGGGATATGGGTCTATAATTTGTTACAGCCTCCGGATTCTTCCCTGGCTTCGGAATCGGTAGTATTGATGCTTCCAACATTTCCATAGGAAACCCCTTATCTGCGTTTATTGAGTTGAATAGCCTAGCCAGCACGGGGATATCACAGGGCTTAGAGTTTGATAGAATATAGACGAGAATCCGTCGGGGCCAGGAGCTTTCCCTCTTTTTAGATCTTTGATCGTATTGGTTATTTCTAGTACTGTTATGGGGGAGTTTAAATTATCCAGCTTCTCTTTAGATACTTTAGGGAGATTCAAGGATTCCAGATATCCAATAACCTCTTCTGTAGTGGTTTTTAATTTTGGTAGATTATATAGTGATTGATAGTATTTCCTAAAGGATTCCGCAATCTGTGTAGGGGAAATATATTCCTGATCCTTATCTACTATTTTTTTTATCCTATTGGCCGCATTTTGCAGTTTGATTTTCCTGGACATTTCCTTCCCCACTCGGTTGTTACTATAGTACCATTTATTTTTTAAACGGGATAGTGCGAACTCGGTGTTTACTTTAAGTCTTTGAATTATTTGTTTTTGAATTGACTGGACTCGCTCTGTCAGATCCCTTATTGGGTTTGTTTTATGTTGTCTTTCTAATAGTGCTAGCGTGGCATATAATTGTGGTAAGTCCTTCCCCCTTTGTTTCCTCAACCAGATTCCTTTTTTAATCAGATGTCCCCTGAGGACACATTTCATTGCGCACCACAAGGTGCTGTCAGAAATGTCCGGATCATCATTGTGCTCCAGATATCTTACCGCTTGGTCTTGCAGATCTTGTTTACTTTCGGTCGAGTCGAGAATACTCTCGTTCAACCTCCACCTTTTGTTCATTCTATATGCTTGTTCTGTATTGATAACCAGACTGATTGGAGCATGATCTGACCATGTGATGGACCCAATGCTGGAGGATGTACATCTGTCCAGCATGGGGCCCAACACAAAGAGGTAATCAATTCTAGAGTATGATCGGTGAGGATTGGAAAAAAAAGTATAGTCTCTCTGATCCCTATGATGTATTCTCCATATGTCATATAGATTGTGTTTAAATATGCAGGAAGAGAACGCTTCTGCCCTAGCTTTCAATCTCGAGTTATCTTTACTTGGTTTTAAACCAATCCTATCCATTTCTACATTGGCTATTGTATTTAAATCACCTCCCACTATTATCATTCCTCTAGCGATCTTATCTACAGCCGCCATGGTCGTATTGATAAATCTAATTGGTCTATCAGATGGTGCATATAAATTTACTAGGGTATATAGCGTATCGTTTATCTTACAGACTAGGATTACTCTTCTTCCTTCCTGATCCGTCTCATGAAAGCAATATTCAAATTTATTCCTCCCTGCTATCATTATGGTAACTCCCCTTTTTTTTTTGTCAGGCAAGGATGCAGAGTATAAGCCTGGATATTTTTTATATTTCCACAATATTTTTGTGTTCTGTTTCCAATGCGTTTCCTGTATAAAGGCCACATCCACCTGATTCCTTTCCAGTGTGTCATACAGGTACGAGCGTTTGTACGGTGAATTCCATCCCTGGGCATTTATTGATAAAATTTTAAGAGACATCAAAGTCTGTTTTACTCAAATTTGGCCCTTGTCCCCCTCCCCACCCCCCTCCACCACCTCCCCACCTTGCAAAACTTGATTCATACATACTCATACACTCCACAATTACGGTTTTCCGAAGCCGCGGGGTTCGCAACCACCGAGGCCGAGGAAATCGGTCCGAAATATCAAGTCCCTATAACATCAGGGACGGGCGTGCCGAGAGTCCCGAAGGCTCACAGACAAAGATATAACTCAGGAGCTCCCGGGGTGCCACGTTAGATTACTTAAATGTTATGCATACATGTATTATAGCATAAGCGTGGCAGAGGTTCATGCTAGGGAATTAGCATGCGTCTTTTATGCAATCACAGCACAAACATAAGCATAACAGAAAGTGTCACATTTGTCTATATTTTTTTTTTTTTTTCTTTCTGCCTTTCCTTTTTATTTACTTTTTTACTTGTTTGTTTCTTGTCTGTTGTTTTTTTTTTTGTTTTTTTTTTTTCTTTTCCCCCTTTCTTTCCACTTTCCCCTTTTCCTTTCCTTTCCCATCTAATCCCCTTAGTTTTAGATATGTTAGTATTATTTGCAGCTTAATGCTATATGATCGGGCCAAATCGTAAATCCATTAAATGTGTCTTAACCAAATCACCCCTATTGTCTGACCATCCAAATCTACCATTGGCCCACATCTTTGCGAAAACCCTATACTTTCCTTATCTTTTGTTCGCTCTTGCCTTGGAGTCTCTTACTTCTAACTAATATCTTCCTATAGTGCATCTGTTTAAATTGTGAGTTAGCTGAAATAAGTGAGTTAAACATATTCAGAAGTGTGATATTATACATCTTATTTCTATTCTTATGTGTATTTGAGGTACAAAAATATCCCTATTGTTGTTCCTAACTTCCCACTTTGCTCATCTTAACTGTGTGTTCCCCATTGTATTATCATTAAACCACTTGCTATATCCTTTCTGTATAGTCTATTACTTCCTTTACTTTCCCTCACTATCCTTTCCCCCCCCCCCCCCCCTCTCCCGTTTATTGTGAAAAATTATGGTGTGTCCTTATCTATATTTTGGTTTCCTACGCGTGGGGTGGACCATAGTCAACCCATTGTCTAAAGGTTCTTTACATTTGGATTGGTTCCCAGGATAAGACCTGCCACAATCTTACTTGGGGTTGCATTCCCTCCTTTCATACCTTTGTTTGGATTACCTTTAATACTTTACCCTGTCCTATATTGTTAGCCCTATAGCTGCCTGTCCTTCCCTTTCCTTCCCTCTTTCTCTCCCCTTTCCTTCCCTCATCTTTTAATTCTGCCCTTTCTCCCAGTTCCCTACCCTTCTTTCCCCCACCTTCTTCCCTTCTCCACCTCTCCCTCCCACCTGCCCCTGCCTCTTTACCGTTCGGATGACCACAGTTTATTTACATACTATCGAGGTTCTATTGTCTGTTTTTTAAACCCCACAAAATAATTTTGTCTCTAGCTTGATGTGGGTCATGACATATGTGGATCTTGTCTTGATAGAGGATTCTCAATTTTGTTGGAAAGCCCCAAGAGTACCGTATTCCCAGATCTCGCAGACAGGTGGTATATTCTGAGTATTTTTGTCTAGCTTGTCTTGTGTGATATGATAAGTCCGAGAAGAACTTGAGGGATGTAAATTTCGATGATTTGGCTGGGTCCTTCCGAAATTCTTTCATCAGGTCTTCTTTTAATCTTGCGCTATTAAAACAGACTATAACGTCTCTTGGGTCCTTTGTATGTGAGATAGAGGCTGGCTTTGGAAGTCTATGAGCTCTTTCTATTGCGTAATGATGGATTATTGTAGGGTCAAAATAAGTAGATAGAATTTCTCTTATGAAAGGTATTAAGTCTGTGACCTCCTCAGGAATGCCGCGTATTTTTACATTTTGTCTGCGTGAGCGGTCTTCCAAGTCCGCCAATTTCAACTCCAGTTTTGAGACTTCCATATTTGTTTGTTCGTGTTTTAATTGAGTTGTTTCTAATTTTGAATGGACTGCTTGTAGATCTATTGATTGTGCTGATATTGCAGACTTTAACTGCGATAGCTCCTCTTTGTAGTTTGCTAAGTTACTATCGAGATCAATCTTTATTTTTGCATATAATGAGTCCAGTGCAGTAATCAGATTTGCTTGAGTTATATATGTTGTCAATTCTTGTGCAGATGAATCTGATACCCGATCTGGGGAGCTCTTATCCGTTGCAACTGAGATATTCATTTGTCCTTTAGGTGAATAATATGCTTCAATTGGGTGAGGTTTCCCCATTTTTTGTGTGTTTTTTGTTTTCTCTGATTTGTCCAGCTTGGGAGGCATTTCCGTAGTGAGTAGCTGTCTGCCTCTGTGGAAAAATATCCGCAAGTGTAGATTTTATTTTTATTTTTTTTGATTAATGTGGTTACCAAGGATGATGGCGTTATGCTGCACAGAGGGGAGACAATTATACTTCTTTTAGATGTACCGTTCTCTATAGGTGGAGGGGTCCGTTTTCAAAAGTGGATTTACACCACTATATAGGACCTTAGCCCCCACAATCCAGCAGAGGGAACAGTATAGCTTTGAAGACAAGCTTAAACTCCTTTAGGTGTTAATTTCAGTAAGTGGCTTGTTGGAATTGCCTTAGAGTGAATGCATACCGATTTATACACCATGCAGAGTATTTGCTCCCCCACAGTCCCCTTACTGCACCAAAAGCCAGTACTTTGTCCACTTTTACTTTGCAAAAAATATAGGTGCTGACATTCAGAGTTCCACTAAAGTGGGTTTTTTTTTTTTTATTTAAGGGTATAGAGCAGGGAGGAAAACTTGTATTATAAGGTTTTTTTTTTCCTTTTTTTTTTTTGCAGATTTGTAGTGCAGGCAGAAACAGTAATGCTCTCAACACATTGCATGGTAATATGTTTCCCTTATAGGCGTTTCCGCCATTTTTACTTGCCGCCTCCGGAGTGAGAAACCCCCGTCTGATGGAAACAGGTCCCTGGTTCCCCGCCTTAAATGCGTCCAGCTCTGGATCCTGCCGGTAAGTCTGTTCTTATTTGGGCTCAAGCTCGACTCCGTCGGCGAGTATCAGAAGGAAAAACCTCCGTTTGTAGAAGGTTGCTTGTTTGGGTCAGAGAAGGGCAGTTTGTAAGCTCAGTCCTGTCGAAATTACTTCACTCCTGGGAGAAACGCCATCAGCTGCTCTGCTCAAGCCTCTCTCGATCCTCGGCACGCCCCTCACATTCCACGTCTACGTCCTACGTCATGCTCTCATTAAACCACTAAGTGGTTTTCATGATTTTTACTCACCCGTTATTCCATTTTATGGCGGTCATTGAATACCATTATTTCTAAGCTAAAAACATATAATGACCGGGAAAATAAATTGGAAAATTGAACACGCAACTCTACTAGGTTACAGGAATATACGTAGGAATGTCTTTGTATTTTTATATTGCAGCATTAAAAGTTTAGGTATAGGCTTATTTATGTCAAATTATAACACAATAGTGAGGGTGAACAAAACATACAGACAGATAATAAAT
Organism: Pelodytes ibericus; assembly: GCA_036172795.1. NCBI lineage: Eukaryota > Metazoa > Chordata > Amphibia > Anura > Pelodytidae > Pelodytes > Pelodytes ibericus. Next base: position 77,090,960 of record CM069862.1, on the reverse strand, counting down.
TACAGAACAATCAACTTATCTTCTCTACTGATGGTTTTGCTTTGCTGGTACAAAACATTCACATAGAAAGAAGAAAAACAATACAAAACATGATTGAAGCTCCTCCCCCTTCCGTCTACGCATTTCGCACTGATTGGCTTCCTCATAGACGTTCATGAGGAAGACAATCCGTGTGTAACACATAGACGGAAGGACGAGGGGCTTCAACGTGAGTCTCGGAAGCGGAAGATCTGAACTTTCTACAAGAGCCAACTCATATCATCACGCATATGCTGATCACAAGAGCCCTCAGTGTAAGCATGTCAACATTGTTCTGTATTAAAAAAAAAACACTTATTGATATTGCTGTTTGCTTCTCCTCTATTTGTCCTACTGTCTTCTGTGCCTCCTTGAGTATGTGACAACTCATATTGCCACTTTGCCAAATTGGCTCTGTTTGCCATTTACTACATGCCGATCATACGGAACCTGGACATTTAGGCTCTACCACACTTGAGTGGAATTGTCCCAGGGGGTTATTACCACCAAAGGGGATCAATCAAAACAGTCTGCACTATGTTTTGTATTGTTTTTCTTCTTCAGTTGAGAAGATAAGTTGATTGTTCTTTCATTTATTATCTGTCTATATATTTTGCGCACCCTCAATATTTTGTTATGATTTGAACTACTGGAGGTGCTGTATTCAAAGGGGGACTTCAATGGAGTGGTTGCTGCACTGCACAATATTTTGTTTGTGCGCCACTGTCACAATTTATTTCATAGGCTTATGTATGCACCTAAAATAAAATGTTATATAAGGGATTAAACTTGAAAAGGGAGATTAAGAAATGTAGAATGGGATATGGGATATGTGCAACATGTATATTTCTGATAATATATAATTAATGCTATGTCAATGTTACTGTTTCTTGTTTTTAATTGTGTTTTTGTACAGTTTAAGAAAAGTATAATATTATGTACATTTGTTTTCCTTCAACAGCTGCCATTTTAACTGGAACACATGGATAAATATATTCACTAATATTTAGTGGAATAAATGTGTGTTGCAATGTGTGTTGCAAATACTTTGCTTCATTTTGTGAACTGTGTTATCCATCTGTGACATCTTTTCCAGCAATGACAAGAGTGTCTTTGATATTACAACACAAAAATATATCTTATTCCATTTTTAAAACATATAATATCATATAGCATTACATTAGCTCCTCATTGAGTCATGAGCACATCAGTTGTTTTTTTAACAGTGTTCTATGCTCAGCTACTTCTATTCCCAGAAATAGAGAAAGTTACCTCTTTAAAAAGACGTATATTCAGACAATCTGTCATTTGGGTTATAAATGCAAACGCACTTATATAGAGTGTGCAGTGAATGAGAATTTCAGCTAGTCTTTTTATGCTCAATCTCTTGGAAGATGAGTTTTTAATTATTTTTTGATTAATTACATGGAGCACAAATACTTACAATCCACACAGCATAATATGATATTTTAAAACATGAAAAACATGTTTTCATCAAAAGTGCTATTTTTAATACCAAGCACAAATAGGCTTATTTTTGTCTCTGCTCCTCTATGCTTCATATAGATGTCTCATTTTCAAGAGAATGTTAATATAATTAAGTAATCTTCATAATGTCACGCTTAGCCTGCAACACATTTTTTAAATAATAGTTAAATGACTATTCTATTTTAGCACAGCTTTTTCTAGCAGTAATAATGTTATTCACATGTAGAGCCACTAATTGTGGCTAGAGTAATTTTAGACAAATTAGGGGATTTCACTAAACAAGCGTATTGACTGGATCCTGAACAATAACTACTTTTGATTACAGGACAATTTTTATCTGCAGCAGAAGGCTGCATCAATGGGCAACAGGTTAGCCCCCAGCTATGCTAGTTTATTTACGTCCCATTGGGAGGAAACTATTGTATTTTCAGACCATGGCTGCTGTCCTACCATAGATTTATAGATGATTATTAGGTTTGTCTGGCAGGGAAGTGAGGAATAGTTCAAATCTTTCCTGAACCAAATGGATGATAAGGACTGGGGTACAGCCTTAACCGATCAATATTTTGGCCCTTACTTTCTATATGGAAGAAAATGTATTGAAAACGAAGACATTTTTACAAAGTTGTTTTCAGTATAGTGATTTTTTTTTTTTTTACAAAGTGCTTTAAGAGGAAGAATACATTAGAAACATAAAATGTTTGTGGGCCAATGTTCTAAATACTTTTATTAGTCCCTGGCCTTATTGTATATCTAGGAAAGTCTTGTGTTCATCCCACGCATGAGTGTACAAGATCAAGTTAAAATTCTTCTCTATAACTGGTAAATTACAAGTCTACAATGCAGTGTGAAAAAAAAGCATGCTTGTCTTGTGATTTGGAATAGCTATGCATGTTATCTAATCCCTGGATTAGACAGAAAGAAACACTGCAAACCTTATCCACATAAGACTAAGCATTATCCTGTCCTGTGGTCATAATAATTACAGATTAATAACCATTACGATCCTAATGAACTCCATATTCATTATTCTATATTAATGATCAAAGGAGTCAGTGTAGTCACTAAACAATAAAGCTATAGAATGTGTTACATTCTCTTGTCATTCATTGCACCCACTCATCAGTGAGAGGAAGATTTCTAAACACTAGGTGAGAGCAAAGGGCTGTGACAGCACAGATTGTTTTATTCAATTAGTACTTGTAGTTTCACCAATAAAGCTGTGTTGTTTTAAATAATAACGCCACACTGGGAATTGGCAAGGTCAGTAACGTGATGGGGAATCTCACAGACTGATTGGAAATGAGTCTACCTACTATGTTCCATGTGTAATGATGGCAGAAACCCACTGGGTTTATATCCTTTCCAATTAATAAACTGGGTGTGCACCTCTGTTTGTATAAATAAAACATCTTTATATTATCTCCAGAAGGCCTACACTCTGTCTGAACCTGGGGGGAAATATGTAAACATAAAAAGTAAGAATTTCATAATATCCATGTTCCTGCATTGACAGTAATATCTGGACTTGGCGATCCTAGCTCGCGCCATTCCAACCTTATTTCTATGAAAATACTTTTAACTGGAAAGTGCCATTTCTAAATCAAGGATCCTTTAAAGGTACAGTAATGCTTTATAATAAATACTCCCATATTACCAAAATTAAGCGGGTCCTGAGTAAAAAGTTTACTGGAAATGTATTACAGTTCAATAATGATTACCACACATATGTATATGCAATCAAAAATGGATTAATGATTGTTTGTTTTTTGTTTATTAAAATAATCATGCAGGGCTAAATAGAGAACTTAAATGGTCTATAATGTTATAATAACTTAGTGCAAATGGGGCACATATAATTCCGTCACTAGTGGTCTGTTATAAAAACAATCATTAATCAATTTTTGATTGCATTTACATATGTGTGGTAATCTATGTTTATTTGTATTGTCACTTTAAACTTTTGTAATTGTTACACTGTAACTTTAAATTTTAATTAACCTTTGTATGCCGATCATGTGATTTTGTTATGGGCGTGTATAAGTATCTGAATTGTTGCAACTGTTTTTTATACACACACCTTGAGAATGGCGTGGTTAGGCACCGAAACCAGTTGGTGGTTTTAGTTTATGCTGTAACAAACGGACCATGTGGTTTATAAAGCAATCTGTGGAATATGTGCTATTATTATCATGAGACTGACCTGCACCAACTAAAAGAGGTCATTTGAATTTTTTTTAGCAAAGACTTTATATCATTAGACACATTGTATGTCAAATGGATAGTGCTCCTCTCTTTCCCTCTAAATATACATATGTTCACAATGCATACCTGGCAGCTTTCTAACAGCACATGTTGTGGTAGTGCCATGTCACGAGGCATGGTGACTGAGCTAAAACTGAGCTCACAAATCGGTCATTAATGACTAAGTTGGAAAACCTTTTCCAACTTGCTTGTCATTTCCGCACAGATGTAATGGCTGATTTGTGCAGTTCACTTGCAGTTTAGTTTAACGAATAGCTGTTCTCTACAACCTCCTGCTGGAACCACAATTGTGTCCAGTTACAAGTATTTGCTCTAAACCAGCGTGAAAATAGTGAAAACAGGACTGGAAAATCGGTTGCACTGTTCCTTCAGGCTTTACTGTTTCAGCCCAATCTAACATCATACTTCAACTCATTTAATTGTTTCAGTGATGAACATCTTGAGTGGAAAAAATAAAAGTTAGTGTGCAATATGCTGCAAGTATTTTTGCATTTTTCTTTATATATTTTATTTTAGTATACATATTATTTTCATCAAAGAAAAACAAAGTTACCTGCGCAGGTAACTTTGTTTTTCTTTGGTTTTTACTATATATTGGGGCTGATGTGTACTGTAGTCATTGCAGCCGCCCAGTGATTGGAGTGAGCGCAGGACTTTTCTTTCTGCATATTATTTTCATCACTCCAGTTTTTTGTTTATTTTTCTAGTGTGCAACATGCTGTCCTTATAAACACACCATACCCAACTTCACAGTAAAAATCTGATTTTACACTTTAAACAACAATTAAAGTGTGTTTATAACCCTTGCTTCATTAGCGGAAGCAAGGGTTAATAAAACAGTATCCCCTTCTACTAAGTAAGTCTGGCGTCTATCTTTAGAGATACATGCGGGTTTACTCACAGTTCTGCCTCAGCCGGTCAGGAGGCTGACACATGCTGACAGTGTCAGCGCACGCACCGCCAATCAGAGTGGTGGCTTTATTGGCCTTCTGCAGTGCCAATTATATACATACAGACCAGTGATGGAGAGAGACAGTTGTCAAACTGTTCCTCTATTCTGCCATGGAGATGGAAGCTCTCGACATTGCAAAGAAGGGTGAATATTCAAATCACACTTTTAATGTGGCAGAAATCGACTTCTGTCTCATTACAAGAAAAATAATATGTTTTTCTACCTCTTTAAAGGAGAGATTAATTTCACAAATTGCCAATTTGACCCAGCAATGTAACAGACTGAGCTTGCAGCAAAGTGTGTAAACCAAAAAATGTCCGCTCAGTAGATATTTTCCACTCATTGCAATAAACATAGTTGACTATATACATGCACCATAGGCTTAAGCATTAACAAATACATTACAGATTTACCAAGCTGATACATGTCATAACACTAATTATTAAAACCAATTATATTTATAGATAAAAGATGAATGCCAGCACTCTTTGTATTCTGGCATCAATGTCTCAATGGACATAAAAAGGATTAAAACACATGACATAAATGTAGTGATAAGATGCTAAGTGCTTAACCCCTTTGTGACGCATGGTGCTTGCATCCCAAACGACGCAAGCACCAAAATGTTGTGATTTGTTACAGGTCACCGATCATAAGGTGATCAGTAGCCAGGAACACTATGGCAGAGACCCGATCAGGGTCTTAATACACCCTTTGGGTCCCTGCCAAAAGATCGTGAGACCTCTGGACGTCACATGTGACGACACAGAGGCGTGCCCAAAACAAAGTTTGAGCACGGCGCAATTTAGTGAAATTTCCCCTGTCAGACTGAGGCCACTCAAAGTGGCTTCATCTGACAGGTAGGATCTAAGCAGGGACTTGCACAGCTCATCGCGGGGAGCCGCGGTGGACATACTATGCCGTCCTAGCGTCTTTTAGACATTGAAAATCAGGACGGCATAGTACGTCCTAGCGTCAGGAAGTGGTTAAATGACACTTTTAACATCATCATTATTTCTAAAGCAATCAGACTGTTGGGAGACTACTTTGCAGCCACAATAATAATCTAGTTGCAATACAGGAAATGACTTTATATGCATTTTTGCTCTAAAAAAAAAATGTGATGATGTTATCAAATCATTCATACAGTGACTAACTTGAGAGTATGGAGAGGAAATAAAATGCAATGTATCTGAAAAAGTACAGGGCATTTTCTCCAAATTCCAATGTCCTTTTAAAAATAATAACATATAAGGATTGGTGGAGGCCTTAATCTAAATATAACACTATCCGTATATTCTGCAATGGATATATTTCCCATCATAGTAGGAGAGTCTGCGGTAGGCATATGGCAGCAGTGAGAATTATATAAAATGATAAATAACGGTTTAGAGACTAGCAACCAATTGGTTTTCACCTACTGTCAAAACTGATATGTTTCTTTGCTTCTCTTTGCACAAGCAACTGAAGGCTGCTGGTGTAGATTTAAAGAAACAATGACATGTGACATTTAAAGGAAGGAAGGAGATTGCATTGAATTCTGTGCCTTCAATAAAAAGGAAACTAGCTGGGTATTTTACAGGCATATGTAAAAATATCTGTGTCAAGTCCCATCCTATATAAATATATATATTTTTAGGAGAGCAATCGGTTACGCTGCATCTTGTACTCTTCCACTAAAGGGTTCAATATTACAATTATTCATTAAATAAACCTAGATGTTGTGCCAGTACAGTAATTTGAATTGTCTTCAAAAAAGACTAACCCTAAATTTGGAATTCTTATTGTGGGAGGCTCAATCCATGGGAGAAAGCCTCCACTAACGTTTGCAAGGAGACAATCTTCTCCTATGGACCACCATTCAAAAGCAGTTTCAATTTCTTTTGCAGATGACCATGTGACCATGTAACACTGATTGGTGTTCAGCATCTGTGACCCCGAACACACGTCCACCTGAGATGGAAATTCTGATCTTTCCCCAATTATTGCCGGTTTGTTACATGACTGACGCACACACACACTAATGATGGGGAGAGCCAGTAACTTGATTGGATCTTCTTCTGTCACAGAGTGCTCTTTCTTAAAAAGAATAAAGCTTGAATGCTACACAAATAGTGAATTATTCAAACAGAAATTTTAATGAGGACAGCAGTGTGCTTGTGTCTAGGATTGAGTCCCTCTTTAACCCCTTCCCGTTGGTTAGACATTCCTATGCCTACTTTTTACTGCCTAGAGGCTCGTAGGACAGAATAGAATGTCCGACATGAAACAGTTCATCGCAGCTCCCAGCGATAATCTGTGTGCGGATCCCGCTGCAGAGACTTGTAGCAGGGTCCCCACTGTCAGATGAGGCCACTTTGAGTGGCCACAGTCTGACACAGAAAATGTAGCTGACCCTCAAAGTAAGTGTTGCCTACATTTTATTGAAAAAACCTGTAGGACGGCATAGACCGTCCCGACAGGAACAGCTCATCATGGTTTCCCGCGATGAGCTGTGCAGTGGATCCCGCTGCAGGGACTTGCAGCGGGATACCCAGTGTCAGATGAGGCCACTTTGAATGGCCTCAGTCTGACATAGAAAATGTAGCGAACGCTCAAACCGAGCTACATTTCCAGCAAGTAGTGGCCAAGCCAGGAACAAAAAGACGCCGATTTGGTGCTTTGGTCGTTAAGAAACAAAGCACCATCCGGTACGAAGGGGTTAATATGCATTTCTTACTTTATTTTGTTCATTAACTCTGAATTGATGATCAATATACTGGGTAGTAATTCTGCATGCAGATTATTTTATACATTCTGCAAGTCTGGCACCATTATAGTTATTTTGATGATATGACCTGTATTTCGCACTGAAAAATAGGGAAAATGGCCTTGCATACAAGGAGAAACATTGATACATGTACATTCTATTATCTTCGCTAGTAACTTAGCACTAAACCATCCATTAAATCTGTATAAATATCCTTTGCATAATGACACAACATGAAATTGACTCTTATAATATCAGTACAAAAACAATACTTAAAGTATCATGCTACTCTTAGTGTCAAATGACAATGCTGTTTTATCTATATAAAATCTAAAGGGTCTAATCAGTAAAGAGGGAATAGCAGTGAATTGAGATGGGAATTTCTAACCTTAGGCAAAAGTAGCCGAGCTGGAAAAGCTCTCCGATGCAGCTGAATAGGTGATTTTCTTTTCCAACTCCGCTACACTTGCCTTAAATTTGAAATTCCCATCTCAATTCTCTGCAACCTTAAATGAACTGGCTTCATTCCACATAGCTAAAAAAAACATTTTTTTTTTAAAGAAATCGATTCATTTAGAGATAGTATAAATAGTATTGTCGACCACTAGCCTCTTTTTTATAATACTATTATAATACTGTCATATCCTAAAATATATATATTTTTATGAATCCGTAATTCTGTACTGGAAAAGCTCATATTGTCACGTACACTTAGTATAAAATTAATTTAAAACTGAAACTGGCGTATGAGACACTCTGAAAAGGGAATAATCAAATTTCCTGTTTTAATGGATTGCACTTACACTCATGATATACTGTATAAATGTGCACCTGTTATTCAACGACTTGCCACATTGTTCACAAATGTATATGTAGTCTGGGAAACTCTGGACCTTTTTAGTGGGTATTTTAGACCAGGAAGTAAAGTGCAGATAACTATCATTTAAGCTGTACATTTGTTCACAACTGCACCATCATAGTGTGTAGATTTTTAAATTAGCCACCCTTCTATTTACAATTTATAATAACGTGTCATTATTATTATTGAATATAAATAATGTTCTGCACAGTCTTTTCTCTACTCTATAAAACAGTCTCCTTGGATTCCTACTGTCTCCATTAATGATGTTAATTCCATGAGATATACTATTTATTTTAAATGCAACTCTATAAAGTAAATAAAATAAAAATAGTATATATGCGAATTTCAGAACCATTTATATTTGGGATAAAGTATCCTGATTTTGTGCACACCTCAGTTGGTCCTCAAATATTTGAAGGCACTATATCTTTAAAACAGTGTGTATATTTGTGCAAACTTAATCACTAATTAAAGTGACTACAAAAAATATATTTTTAAACTAATTACGAAAAATGCAAAATGTGAATTACTTAGAGAAGAAAATTTAGTTCACAAATGTTCATTTCTAATTTCCAGAACGCCTACTCAAGTATTATACCATATGGAGGAATCTAATGGAGATGTCAAAACTGGATACATAAATCTACAAAAACCTTGCCACTAATTGCTAACGATTATTGTGGCTTATGTTGACAGAAATTGTCACTGTATTTTAAAAATAAATTTTCACAACTAGGCCAGTGGAACAGCACAAGATACAGACATGAGTGAGGGAGGACTCTGCAGTAATAAGAGAGCACGGATACAACATGGAGAGGAAAACGTGATGTAAACAAGCAAATGATCTGAGGTGATTATTTTTATCTTGCATGTGATAACATGTATCACCGGACCTGAAACAGGTAGAGCTTTCAAAACCAGGTATTTACCACAGTTTAGCTAATCCAAAAAGAGGTTTTGATTCAGTGCACAAAATCGCTCTCACTCCCCTAGGATTTGTCAAATCTGTTTTAATTGCACTGCCCATTCCAGTGCTTTTTGCTGCAGGCCGAATATCCATCTGCGTTTGACAGTGCTCCCTGTGTAAATGGAGACAAATACAGTTGATGTGATGGTATTACATCTTAAGGCAAAGAGACTGATTTTGGCTAATTATTTAGAAATCCAATGTAGTGTTTTCTGCTACTCACAAACTATTAAAAAATATACTGAATACTTGTGTCAAGGTGTTTTCACGCTGAAGTAAGGAATGAATGACTTCAAAAACAACATCATAATTCATTGTATGGCCCTTTAGACCACAAGCTAGTCTGATTATGGTAACTCCATTAGAGCACAACTCTGTAGAACATTTATGGATCTACTTAGGTATTACCTCCAATGTTACTCACTACTGAAGTTCTTCTCTTATTGTGTAATAATAATAACTACAATGTCGAGATGTTGTTCCGCATGATGCTCAATTAGATTTTTGTCAGCCTTTAAGAGCAGATATTTATTTAACTAAGTATAAATCAGATATTTATTCAACTAACCAAGTCTCATCGTTGTGGACTTTAGGTTTTTCCAATCTATGAACCCCAATGATATCCTTCAGATACAAATTAGTATAATGTTTGCTCTGATACTGATTTCTACTTGGGACTTTTACTATTGACAAAAAGCACTATGGTGGGTGTCAGTATGCCTATGTGATATTTGTTTGGTTTGAATTTCACTGACATTATGGTGATTTTAAAGCAGTAATGTGACACCAGTTGTACTTTTACAGGTGTATGGCCAAAACAGATTCCAATGTCTTTCCGTCTGTGATGTCCAAATTCCCAAAAACCAAGCTGAGTTGACCCTCAGGTCTCCCCCGGACAATCTGCCATGTACAGTATCAGTGCCAAATATATTTCTGCAAAATCAACTCAAAAAAATCTAAAAGTGACATACCTGATTTTTCTTGTAAAATCCAGAGACATCTAAATATCCATTACTCCCATACACTGAAATCCCTATACTAAATGCAATGTCTACTGTGTTATATATAAATACCTTATGCAATATTTTACATTATAAAACACATAAATCACCAGACCACCAAACACTTTCAAAGACCCATTCATAATGCTAATGCTGAGATCCTGAAAGAAGCATTTAAAAGGAAAACACCCCCAGCTTTCTTGCCTATGAAGAAACATGACAAGCTCACAGGCAGTGAGGTGAACTAGAAGCAATATATTCTCTGCTTAAATATGTTACCAAATGTTGAGTTATGGAAGATGCTTTTTTTTTACTATTTTTTTAGTACCATGGAATGGATCTCCTTATTTATATGTAATTCGTCAAATTAGCAGCTCCTTATACATTCCCCCAATTAAAATGTTACACATGGGTTGGGATGGCAAACATACAAAAGCTAGAATTAAAGTCCAAATCCCAGTTTTGGCTGCTATCAAAGCAAACTATTGCGAGAGAAACCACAGAATGGAAAGTATACACAATGGCATAAAACATTACAAAGTGCTAGAATGTTCTAAAACATATCAATTCCCTCAGAGGGGCACATCTATGGGAAGTAGGGCTAATTCATAATGAGAACATGTCGGTGAATGCCATTGCTACACATATATTTCATGCCATTTAACAAACTCAGTGATCCATTTTCAAACAAAACATTTCCACCTCAGCTGTGTATCAGGCAGCTAAAATTGCTGTGGACTGACCAGACAATATGCATTTGTTCAACTAATTAAACAGATTACAACATAGCTAAAATGACATGTTACTTCAAAATCAAATGGACGCATACAACAGCAGTCAGGTTAACAGCCATGTATATATATTTATGAATGGATAATCACATCATAACCTCCTATATCTAGAGAAAATAAGTGCTACAATCTGTATTTTGAAAAAATAAAAATATATACATAGATATATAAATAGCATATGACTTATCTAACTGTTTTCAGTTGGAATGTTTGTCTGTTCTATATAACAGGGGTCTCCAAACAGCAGTGCTCCAAATGTTGCAGGACTACATCTCCCATACTCCTCTGCCAGCCTCTTAACTGAAAGAGCATTATGGGAGATGTAGGCCATCCGCAGCTTGAAGGCTACATTTTGGAGACCCAAATCTGATTTTGTTTCCATACCCCAGAGATCTCAGAAATATTACCCAAAGGTGGACATTCATTTATAACACAGATGGATTGCTGATTCAGTGCAATAGTGGCTAGCTGCTGCATACTATACTAAAAGAGTTCTGAATATTTGTGTGGCCAGATACAATTTACCACAGACACCTGAAGAACACTTTTCATTATCATTCTTTGGGCTCATTTTGGTATGGCAATGATCCAGAAATGGGTATGACAATAAACCTTCATAATATATCATGTAAACCAATTCAATAATCTCGCACTATTCTGTACTTTGGTCTGAAACCAACTTTATCTTTCATTAATCATCATAATAGATCCATCCTGCTTTTCAAAATATTGTCATTTCTAATCCAGCTTCCTGACTAGAAGAACAAATGTAAAACATATGCAGAAACTAGAATTCTTTGGCCTAGACACTGAAAATTTGGAATGTCTTTGTCCTTCATTCATTTAGAAACAGTAGAACATTTTTGTATTCTTTTTATTTAGTGGTAAGTAAACACTTTAAAGATAGTACATATGGGAGAAACCAGTCAATTCACTAAGCTCAAACAGCTGACTTCTTTCTAGTATACCATAGAAATTTCTAACTATAAACATCAAAATGCACATAGACAAATTCCTTCATTTACTGGATAAAAATCCCATTTTTATTATTTGATAAGGATAAATTTAATATTAGGAAAAAAAGTATTGCACTACATGTCTCTATGTATAAACACATGTATGTATTGATGCATAGATGTATTTCTGCACACATTAGCTATACATATTTTAAATATATGCATGCATGTTTATACATATAAATATATAGATATACATTTTTATGCACATGTTTTAACTCAAGCCATCAGGGACAAGTCTGAGATATGAAGGATCAACTAAACTAAGGAAAATAGAACAACTATACACTGAATACTACATAACAAAGTTTAAAAATCACAATGCTCTAAGGTACATGTTAAGGACATTCAGTTTTACCTTGTCTGGATCTGTTAATGGAAACAAGCTGCCAGAACACTGAGGGAAGGAAATCAGACACGTCTTTTAAATACCTTTATTTATAAATTTAAAAAAAAAAAGATGTAGCCTGCTGTGAATATTTACATGCCAACTCCCACTGTCTCTACACTTGCATTCAAACCTGTGCTTTTCCGTTTTGCAAGAATAAACTCTACAATTGCATTCCTCACAGACCCCCTAGATCCCTAGCTGCGGACAGCTCACACCACACAGAATGGGGACACTTACTGATTTTCTCATCATCTCTGGAAAAGGGAAAGCAGCAGAGCTGGCCCATGGCACCTGGTGGCTTGTGTTTCTCCTGATCCTCTTCTCTGAGAACACCTCAAACTGCAGATTAGTACACAGGCTGGCAGAATGCTGCTTATTTTACAGGCATGGGAGGAGGGACAGGAGAAGAGAACCAGAGGCTATAAAGAGGAAATAGCTCCTCCTTTCTGTCCTGCTGTTTGCTGCAATTGCTTTAGGACTGACAGCAGAAGGAAGAGGAATAGATAGCTGGCTCTGTAAACCAGTTCTTATGCTTACTTGCTCTTATATCGTACTATGTTACTAGCATACATTCCTCCAGCATTTTTACAATGCAATCATTTACTTCCTCTTTTCCAGGGCAATGGTTTATTTATGGTACTATGTGCTGATGTTATGGATCATGCTGTACCGAATATCTGAAGATAAAACTCTCAACTTGCTCTGGAGTTTTACTTAATGATATATGTGGGTATTTTATTTTTTAAATGACGTGCAAAATAACTGTTCCAATCAGTTAACACTATTAATTATGCATTCTGCCATAAATTAACATATTAAACATCTCTCACACAGCTATTGTTTATATTGTGAATGGAGGAAATAAAATGATCTGTGTATTGTGTTACAGAAACTGCAAGGAAATTCATAAATTAAAATGAATAATGTGTGTGGTGTCAATTGTTGATGACATTACCTGTGTTTTCGTATCATATGCAGGGCCGGCCTTAAGTGACCCGGTGCCCTGTGAGGGCTTCCCCAGTGGCGCCCCCCTTTACCCTTTCACCAACCTATGTATGTGTCCCTTTCCTCTTCCTTGCTATGTCTGTCTCTCTCTAACTCCCCCCATACCTGTTTTCTCTCACCCTCTGTCCTGTCTCTCTCCCCCCTCCCCTGCGAAGTAGAATTTGCTCATTGCGCACCACAGTGCATGCGTACCAAGACACACACACCCCTCACGCCATTTACTAGCGTAGCAAGCAACTGGTAAAACTTATATCAGTTACATGCTACACTAGTAAGTGGAAGACACACACGGGGGACACACGGGAGCCTAAGGTGCCGATCAAAACTCCCATTAACAAGTCCACCTCTGTCACCCATGTGTGTCTTCCACTTACTAGCGTAGCATGTAACTGATATAAGTTTTACTAGGTGCTTGCTACACTAGTAAATGACAATAATCACCAAGATGCAGTGGTGTATCTTGGTTTTGTGCTGCCCTAGGCAGACAAAATTCGGGCACCCCCCCCCCCCCCCACACGTTGCACACCCACGACATGCCCCATCACCCCATTACATGCCCCATCACCCACATTGCACACACACACACTAAATTCCCCATCACCCCCATTACATACCCCATCACCCACATTGCACACACACTAAATGCCCCATCACCCACATTACATGCCACCATCACCCTCATTTCATACCGCCACCACGTCCATTACATTCCCCCATCACCCCGATTAACTGGAAGGAGCTCAAACTTGCTGAACGGTGGGGGAGGGAGCAAAAATGTTTCGAGAACCAGAAGTGTGCTTTAACACCCTCTGGCAAAGTGCCGCCTAGGCGAGTTCCTTTTTTGCCTTGTGGAAGATACAATACTGCCAAGATGCTTATACTTACCTGTCAACGCAGCTGATCCGGAGGGGGCATGAGGGGGGGGTGTCCCTCGGCTGAGTGACAGCTGTAACTTGGTGCACATGCGCTGTGGTGCGCAATGTGCAGTAGAATTTTCTCGAGGAATTTGACAGAACACGCCATCAGAAATTTCAGGGCCCCTTACTGAATATAATTCTGCTTCAGGGCCGATCCTAGGGTCACAGACGCCACAGTTAGTTTGGCCATTAATATGCCACAGCCAATTTGCCCACTAATATGCCAGTGTAAGTTTGCCCATTAAGATGCCTGTTAGTTTGTCCATTAACATGCCACCACCAGTTTTCCCAATGAAAGCATTAGCCCCTCTCCCCCATTCCCCAGTACTCACCTTGCTGCTGCTCTCTCGCGTCTCCTCCGCATAGTGTTCCCTTCATGCACACTGGTGCATGAAACTGGAAATAGCCGCTGACTGGATGCAGACTACAGCCTTCTTTATGACAGTCACGCGGGCAGCAGGAGCATGTAGTGGCCCTTTTACATGTGGGCCCCGGGAAGTGCCCACTTTGCACATCAGTTAAAGCGGCCCTGCCTACACACATACACAGCCACACTTACACACTCACGCATAAATAAACACAGTCACACTTACACACACACACTTACACAGCCACACACTTAGTCATCATTACACACACACACACATATATACACTTACAGAGACACCCCTATACGCACTGTCACACACACAGAAATAAACACACAGTCACATTTACACACACACTTACACACTTAGTCATCATTACACACACACACACACACATACATACATACATACATACATACACTTACAGAGACACCCTTATACACACACAGAAATACACCCAGTCACACACACATAAATATACACACTTACAGACACCCTTAGATACTTAGACACACAGTCACACTTACAGACACACACACAGTCACACTTACAGACAGTAACACACACATTGACTCACACACAGAGAAATACACACAATTAGACAGAAAAATACACACATATTGACACACCCACACACATTGACACACACACTTCAATAAAAATAAAGTTTTACTATTGGTCCTCCTCCCTGCTTAGTTAATTTAATGCAGGGAGGAGATTTCCGCCCGTCTCTGCTCGTGTGACTGCTCCGTTTGCCCGCACTTATTTTTTTTAAAGGGCTGGGGCCCGTCCCCCACTGATGGCGGCCCTGGCCATAGATGTCATACACAAGAGACACCACAGATACATTTTAAACCTATTTTCTCTTAACACAATGCATATCATATTTTTCAACATTTGTTATTCTTTACACTAACAATATAAACAATTTTTAACCCCTTAAGGACCAGCTGTTAGGGAGGTTTTTGTTCATTCTGGACAATGGCTGTTTTAACATTTCTACAGTGATTGTGTTTAGTTGTAATTTTCATCTTTTTCATTTAATATACCAACACATATTACATACTGTTTGTATCTACATAAAAAGGGTTTTCTTTAGATAACATTATTTTCATTATGTGATATAATTTACAATTACAAAAAAACATAACATATGAGAACATGTTAAATAAAATATTTTTCTAACTTTGACCTGAAAAATCTTTTATGCAATTACAAACAGTAAAAAAAATGACTCCATCTCTAAGGATTCTAATATTTGTCCTGAGTTTCGAAATGTCAATGTTTACATGTTTTTTTTCTGGTGTTTTTGCAATTTACGAGGCAATAACCAATAGTAGTGTTTTTTGTTCCTTAACTATTTTCTCCTACAGTGACCTTCTGACCCCAACCCTAAACTTAAATTTAACCCTAAATCTAACCCTAACTCATCTCTTTTTTTCAATTTAGTGTTGCTGACTGCATGCTGCTCTCCAATATGGCACCTGCAATCCCCACATGGGGTGACAGAGGTGCCCTCAGGGGCAAATTTTGGTGTGGCATCAAACCTCTAAGTCTTCGGAAAAAAATTACCCCTTAATACCTTTTACTCTGGGTTTTTATTCTTATTTTTATTTTATAACAGGTTTGAAACCTAGTGCAGAGGTCAGCAAATAGAAATTTGGTTAAATGTGTGACATTGGTTAAATGGGTTGATATTTACATTATGTTAGTGAAAATGGGCAAACGCATTTTTTTTTTCATAGAGGGCAAATATATCCTGTTAATGCTACAAAGGGATGATGCATTATAAGTATGACATAGAGCATGTGTGGCACTAACTGTGTCACATGAAACGACATACATGCACTTGATGCACACTGCCTGCTTTCCCAGGTCCTCTTCCCAGTCTCCCACACAATTGAAGATGAAGAATCCAAAGGACATATTTTTTAAATTTTAAGTTTTGTTTATCGACTTCCACTAGGCAAGTAAAATAAAACATTTTTTTTTTTTTAAATGACAACCATAGGTAGCAAAATGTAATAGAAGGATTGTGAATGTGGTGTACAATATTTTTACTGTAATGTGGCAAGTGTCAGACAGCTCATCTAGTTACCGTATTTGCTCGAATATAAGACAAGGTTTTTTTCAGAATGCTCTGAAATATGCCCCTCGTCTTACATTCGAGGTTCGTCTTATAATCAGACCTCAAATCGAAAAATCAAAATAGCCTCTGAATGCCAGCGGATTCAATATGAAGTGCAAAAAATAGCCTCCAACGTCCCATTTCTCATAAGAGGAAAGGGTTGAATCGGCTCAAATTATCCAAAGTCATCCCGAATAATAATATTTATAAAATGTCCAATTTAAATAAATAATAATAAAAAATTAAAAAATGATATATATATATATATATATATATATATACAGGGAGTGCAGAATTATTAGGCAAGTTGTATTTTTGAGGATTAATTTTATTATTGAACAACAACCATGTTCTCAATGAACCCAAAAAACTCATTAATATCAAAGCTGAATATTTTTGGAAGTAGTTTTTAGTTTGTTTTTAGTTTTAGCTATTTTAGGGGGATATCTGTGTGTGCAGGTGACTATTACTGTGCATAATTATTAGGAAACTTAACAAAAAACAAATATATACCCATTTCAATTATTTATTTTTACCAGTGAAACCAATATAACATCTCAACATTCACAAATATACATTTCTGACATTCAAAAACAAAACAAAAACAAATCAGTGACCAATATAGCCACCTTTCTTTGCAAGGACACTCAAAAGCCTGCCATCCATGGATTCTGTCAGTGTTTTGATCTGTTCACCATCAACATTGCGTGCAGCAGCAACCACAGCCTCCCAAACACTGTTCAGAGAGGTGTACTGTTTTCCCTCCTTGTAAATCTCACATTTGATGATGGACCACAGGTTCTCAATGGGGTTCAGATCAGGTGAACAAGGAGGCCATGTCATTAGATTTTCTTCTTTTATACCCTTTCTTGCCAGCCACGCTGTGGAGTACTTGGACGCGTGTGATGGAGCATTGTCCTGCATGAAAATCATGTTTTTCTTGAAGGATGCAGACTTCTTCCTGTACCACTGCTTGAAGAAGGTGTCTTCCAGGAACTGGCAGTAGGACTGGGAGTTGAGCTTGACTCCATCCTCAACCCGAAAAGGCCCCACAAGCTCATCTTTGATGATACCAGCCCAAACCAGTACTCCACCTCCACCTTGCTGGCATCTGAGTCGGACTGGAGCTCTCTGCCCTTTACCAATCCAGCCACGGGCCCATCCATCTGGCCCATCAAGACTCACTCTCATTTCATCAGTCCATAAAACCTTAGAAAAATCAGTCTTGAGATATTTCTTGGCCCAGTCTTGACGTTTCAGCTTGTGTGTCTTGTTCAGTGGTGGTCGTCTTTCAGCCTTTCTTACCTTGGCCATGTCTCTGAGTATTGCACACCTTGTGCTTTTGGGCACTCCAGTGATGTTGCAGCTCTGAAATATGGCCAAACTGGTGGCAAGTGGCATCGTGGCAGCTGCACGCTTGACTTTTCTCAGTTCATGGGCAGTTATTTTGCGCCTTGGTTTTTCCACACGCTTCTTGCGACCCTGTTGACTATTTTGAATGAAACGCTTGATTGTTCGATGATCACGCTTCAGAAGCTTTGCAATTTTAAGAGTGCTGCATCCCTCTGCAAGATATCTCACTATTTTTGACTTTTCTGAGCCTGTCAAGTCCTTCTTTTGACCCATTTTGCCAAAGGAAAGGAAGTTGCCTAATAATTATGCACACCTGATATAGGGTGTTGATGTCAATAGACCACACCCCTTCTCATTACAGAGATGCACATCACCTAATATGCTTAATTGGTAGTAGGCTTTCGAGCCTATACAGCTTGGAGTAAGACAACATGCATAAAGAGGATGATGTGTTCAAAATACTCATTTGCCTAATAATTCTGCACTCCCTGTATATATGTGTGTGTTTATATGTATGTTATATATATATATATATATATATATATATATGTGTTTTATATATATATATTATATTTATATATATTTATATTTATATATATATATATATATGTATGTATGTTATTTATTTATGTATGTTATATATATATCTATATATGTTATATATATTTATATATACTGAACATATATATAACATAATATAATAAAAAAACATTATTAAATAATTAAATATGTACAATAATATAAAATTAAACAAATATAATTACATATTATTAATACAAGGATATATATAAAATAGTTATTACATACAAATACTAAATATTAAGTATTTACATAAATAAATACATATATCACATACAATATGTAATACAAGAAAAGATTGCATATAGGGGGCCAGATGGCAATTGTCCCACTGGGCCCAATAGTTGTAAGGGATCAATCCTTCAGTGTCCACTTAGAACCTCAATATGGACATTTTGAGTGGAGGATTGTTGGTTTTGTGTATGATCATTTAGACCAGGGGAGAGAGCATGCATATTTGATAGCATACCCAAGTATACAAAATATGCTTAACTGAACATACAAAAAAATAGCGTTTGTTTAATTCAGTGTGCTACAACAAACTAAGCAAATATTTGTATTTCTTGGAATGGCCCTTTAATAAAAACAATATATCAAATCACTCAGTTTGATAGTACCAGGCTCTTTATTACATATTTGGTACACCTCTAATAGTAACCTTTTCAGTTAGCACAACAGCTCAATAAAATGCATGCAAGGCTCTCTTACCCTGCTGTTTTTACTACGGGAGTACTTTAGTTTCAACTCTATAAAAGAAATCTGTTGGTAATAAGCAGCCACGGTAAGATGTCTAGCCCACTGGGTAAAGTAAGAGACATGTTTCAATGGAAGCATGCAGGGGACCGATAGGTAAATGACTATGATATACAACTGCAAATGAGGTTTCTTATTTTGTTTTTCTTTTACATTGCATATATTTTATTATGTTAGGATCATCGGTTAAATTATCACACAGAGCCTATTTTATTGTGCCTGTGAATATACATGTCCTTTTCGAATACTATTAGCAGCCCTCTGCTTTTCTCCTCAACACTGGGAATTCATTATTCTCTGTTTGTACAAACTAAGTCATTTAATGCTATTTGGCAGACCGTATTGACTCTGTCTCCTCCAGTAAGTGCAGCAAGTTTATGTCATCCTCTTTTTGCAACTGGCAGCATGAACCTGTGTGCCCTGTCTCATGCATGTACACCAGATATCTCAGTGCAGGACATTACTGCTTTGGGACTACTGTCCAAGGATTTTTTTGTTTTGTTTTTTAGAGAATAAAGTATTTCTGTAACTTTCTTCATTGCTAAGGGAATTTAAGTAAAATCAGTTCACTTGGACATGGAGTAAATAGAAAAGAGAATAAATACCACTGCTTTACCATTCATGGGGTCCTAACTCCAAACCACCTTGCTGCCATTTACGCTGTAGTGCGACCTCACTCAGTCCTCCCATGGAGATCGTGTCTCTAGCCAGCACAAGTGTCAGGTGCATGCTGGAACTTGGACATGGAACCATGGATGCATACTCGCATCACTCTGTGTACTTAAACTCTTATTTTAAAAAAGCCTGCACTCCTTCACCCTGTTGTGTTCCTATTGTTTTGCTCTGTATTTTGTAAGTATTCGCCCCAGTTCTAACCTAGACTTATTTGACCTGCACTATTTAACCCTCCACCAGAGGTCACTTATTACTGGCCTTACAGAGTAAGGTTCAAAGTACTTCAGGGATCATCCAAGTCCTTGGCTTTATTTACCTTGAGGATCAATCTTGGGGTGCAGTCTGTCAAGGTGAAACACTCCCTACAGTATTTTGTGTTCCATTGGTGTTGTGCCACCTGCCATGACCAGATTGACTGACACATTTACCTTTAGTAAAAAAAAAAAAAAACTCAAGCACCAAGAAGATTCCATATTATTAATATGATATAATATTGTCACTGACACATTACTTGTGTCCTTGAGCTCCATGTCATGGCAGCCTGGAACTTGCTTGTCAACATCCAGCGACCAGGTCCTAGGTCATTTAGCTATGTTGTACGACCTGCAATATTGTGCTTCAACCTCCCCAGTACAGGTAGAAGCCTTATCAAGCATCTGGAGTGCAATGGGGGGCTGTTTAAGCAACATATGTGTCTTGGACAATGGTACAGTCTGAATGCACTATGCACAGCCATCAGTAATGCTGGGACAGCTTTAAATGTAAAAACAATTCTGGCAACACAAAACACATGGGGAAAGATACAATTAATAGTATAGTATGCCATTTTAAAATAAACACACACTGAATATATATATAAATATATATACTTACTGGCAGGTGCAAGGGAAAAGAACTGTTTCCACTCACATATGAATTCACAAGACAATAAAAAAAAAATAACAATGCCATCTGAGCCTTTGTGTTACTATTTTTACTTGAAGGATGCTTAAAGTCTGCTAAATACAAAAACAAATACTTATATGAAGTAGCTCACCAACCTAAACTGTTTAACATTGCTCTGTGGGTGACTAAATGTGAAACACCGATTGTTCCTGCTTTTCTAAATTCATTTTATCTTCTCATTTGTAAACGTGGTATCTGAAAAGATGCACGGTTCAGTACATATTTATCTATGCCCTAATTCTTCTCTGCAAACAAGCACTAGCAATGTACCTTTTACTAACAAGAACAATCTGACACCTTTATTCTTCTATAGAAAGCTGAAAGAGCTAAATATACCAGCAACTGAATTTATGAGTGCACATCCCACAGCAAAGCTAAGGTTCGGCTGAGGAGAGTCATTTTAGCCCAGGCCAGGCTGCCATAATAGATTAGATGCATAGGTTCATATCATGTCTTTCACATATGTTAAAGTGTACAGTATCCTCAGTGGGGGTTTTTTTTGTGCTTATGTTATATTTGTCTTTAATATGCTGTACATTGCAACATGGAACTTTGTGGTTGCTATGTCATATTATTTAACTTATTTAGTATTCACAGAGATTGTATTTCACCAGTGTCCATTTAAGTAGTTGTGTAGGAGTTTGTTACTAAATCTGTATAGCTCTATTAGATATAATCTGTGCTACTTTATGTTCATACAAATCATATTAGCTATGTCTGGTTCTCGTTTGTTGCATACGTTTATGTTTATTTAACAATGTACTTTGTATATTTAGCAACAATTGTTTTGAAAATCAGTGTAGTAGGACTAGAACAGGGAGGCTTCTGATTGGCTGACAGCGACAGCTAATCAGATGCCCTCCTTTTTCAGGATGAAATCCCTGTCCTGCTGGGCACAGATTTCATTCTGTATCCATCCTCCACCAATGCTCAGAGATATGGCTTTTTTTTCTTCTTTTTTTACAGGCACATTTGTTTTTTTAGAGCGTGTTATGTGGAGTTTCATCTCATGCCATATAACAGAAATTTTACATAATATTAGTTATAATAGGTCATTATCACTAATATTATTTCCTGCCATTAATGAAATGTAATTTATTATAATGTTCAATTTAAAGAGCATTAACTGATCCCACTGTCTGGTAGAACAGGGAAAGATATTAACAAATGGCACACTGAAACCAACAATGCACTACAGTGGTTCCTACATGATTGTTTTTTTCTGCGGCCACCACAGCAGAGATGTTTTGGCGAGTACGGGTATGGCTGCCAATTTAGAAAAATAATTATCATGTCTCTGGCAACAGCACCGCCCTGTGGCAGAGTGCCAGAGGTGCTTATCACCATGGGGGCCGCTTGGCTTAGGTCGGACTCTATTTAGGATAGTGGTGGTGGCCCTCATGGAAGCAAAAAATAACTGATGGCTGTGCGGTCTCCTTTCTATCACATAGCAATTGAGTAAACTGATACAAACATTGTAGTTGATTTTAAGGTAATGTGGTCCAACTACCCATTCAAGGAATGGTAGAAACTGCCGAATTTTCTATAATATAATATAAAATATTTACTAATAGCAATGGTGTTGATACTAGTGGGGTGCTAGGCAAACATATATTTAAAGCAAGATTATAAATCCATTACCGTTAAAGGTTTAGGGGCACTAAGAAATTAAAACAAAATGAGCAAATAGCGCACCTCTGCAACGTCCTTACAAATAGTCATTCACGTGATATCCAAGGTAAAAGTAAAAATCATTATTCAATGGGATAAAAACATAGCCCAGAGATCTGTGGATTCTTGTTTCGTACACTTAGAAATTCCCTTGTTTTTGAAAAAAAAGCTAATTTTGTCCATTAAAATAACATGAAATGGATCAGAAATACAGTGTAGACACTGTTAATATTGCAAATGACTATTGTAGCTGGAAACAGCTAATTTTTAATTGAAGATTATCATTTTAAAATTCAACATCTTAACTGTATTTCCCATACATAACTGATTTGAAGTATATTTTTATGGAAAACAAGGAAATTACTAAGTGACCCCAAACTTTTGAACGGTAGTTATAATGACCAAAATAGTTATCTTCTGTTGAACTGTCTAGGGATGTGCACACTGTTTCTTGTTTTATTTCCTGATGTCTGCCCCAAATATACCGCAGTTCTTTTTAGATTAAACAAAGTCATTATTTCCTCTTTACATCTCCAGCACTCTCACTGGGGCTCCCACTCTCACTGGGGGGAAAGTGCTTACTATAGTGCTTAGTGAGCACATCAGGCTTTAGATAGCTGCTCCCTTTGCTCTGTGTGATTACAAAATAAGATGTCCGGTACATGGTTTTCGAGAAAAACTAATTCTTGTTGTTTAAAAATATGATCGGTTAATAATTACTTGACCCACAGTGGTAGATTTTTTTTTTTAAATCGCCTGTGTGTTTTATTTTGTCATCGTGGCCTACTTGGTAATGTTTTGTTTACAGAGACTCGCACCATTTAAGTACATTTATCAAGCTAATTATTTAAAGCAAAGCTGTAATAGCAGATCTTAGCAAGAACAAAATGATGTTATACACTAACATGTAACTGACAAGGGAACTGTAAAAATCAGTGATTATCAGTAAAGTTGGAAAAACATGGATTCAAATAACAAACAAAATAGGAAATATTTATAATGCTTTACCTAAGTACATAACTCCCAAGTGTCTCTGTTTTGGAGAGACAGTCCCTATTTTGCTCCCTTTTATCTCCTGTACTGGCCCTCTTTGCTATGAGCTTAGAATTTTTGTTTTCTAGAACTGGATCACAGAGTTACAGAGCAATAAAACTGCAGTAAATGTCTTTGTTTTATTAATTTGTACATACAAGATGTTATTATTATTCTAAATGACATAACTAATAACCAAGATGTTATTATTATTCTAAATGACATAACGAATAACCAATTGGCCATAAAGTCTGAGAATGTTCTGGCAAGGCCCTGCCCATAGTACCAACTTTAGCCACTCCCATAAAAACCAGCGTCCCTCTTTGTGAAAACCTCTGTTCTAAGCGGTTATAACATTTGATTTATTAATCAGAATATACACATTTAAGTTAAATTATAATAAAAATTAAAGACAAATGTAAAGTGGAAAATATTTTGTACATCACAGCAGCAAATTTAAATATCATGCAGTTACAGGTCTTTAGCTTGCTGGTAATATCTGAATGTCATTTAATTGAGTCTCAGAACTAGACAAATTAAAAACTTGAGAGGGAAAGATGAGGCAAAAAATACTGTTAAAAACGTATTTGGATTGGAAACGTATAGTTCTTCTTGCAATAAATGTAACGTTTAACCTCATGCTTTGCATTCCATATAAAAATTCCAATTATTTGACAAATTCCAGGAAAGGTCAAGTAATCAGTTCTAACCTATAGCCAGGGATTCATATGGAAACTGTATACCACAGAGTTGAAAATTATTCTGCATGATTTAAGAGTGATCAATTAATATCTATGTGAAATTTGGGTTACAAGCACCTCCAGCATTGATTTGTTAAAATGAAACACTACTTTGATTTGAAAATGAATTACCATATGAGTTCAATAATTATAACAATATATCCATTTATTACATTTTTAGATATCTGTTTTCAAAATATTTACTCACATATATTTGCAGCTGCTACTGATCCTACTACTCTGTACAGCATTTAGTTGGAGCTTGGAGGATAAAAAGGAAAAAAGCAACAATGTCCTGGGTCACATAGGAGGCTGTAAATAGCATGCACCTAGAGGTGTGTCCTCCAGACATACTGCTGTATGCTTGGAATACTTGAGATGGAGACAGTGGGTGGAGTTAAAGATCTATTTTGGTTTTTGATGTAGTAGAACATTATTAAGCATAGGTATGCATTCCGGAAAAGTCAGAAGACATAATATCCCCCCCCCCCCCCAAAAAAAAAATCCCGCTTAACATTGCTATCACCACCACAAGTTAGGGATAGGGGTAGGGATACCCCTGGGTAGGGAGATGCAAATAAGATCAACAATGATTGCCTTTTTGCCTCACTAGTCACTTCATACATGGACCCCTTGGAGCAAGTGAGATTTGTCAGGATGACTACATAGGGTACATATATTGCCTTGGCATGCAGATTTTTTCAAATGAATATACCTATGCAATTTAGTCCTATGTAATTGTAAATAATGAATATGTATTTTAAAACTGAACTTAATAAAATGTAATTGACTACTCTCACGTACCTTTTGTACTGTATCCACAAAATATGTTCCTATATTTTATTCTCCCTCAACCAAATTCTGTTGCAGAGTCAATCAGTTACTGTTGTTATTTTTTGGCAGATTATGAAAACACACTGAAGCATGGAGATTGGAAAACATAATATGAATGCCTTTATAAATAGACTGCTAGGACTACTCGGGAGGTTAGAATTCTGGAAGCAGAGATGTGAAAAGTGTTTGGATTGCAGTTTAAAACAGTTTTCATTACATAAACCATTGGAGTGAAATTTAATTTTCATCAATATTCACATTTATGCATTTTCGATCTGTCATATCTATGGTTCGTCAGTACTGAGTTCTGGCAGAGCTGACCCTTACATGGGTCACGGAGGGTCAATTTGAAGCCCCAGGGTAGAGACAAGCCCAAGCAGGTGCATGGGGTGCACCCCACCAGGGTGCTCTACACATCAGGACCAGGATAAAGGGTAGAGTCTTTGTAAGCTGAATCAGCACAGACTTCATGCTCAGCACTTACTTTAAAGTTGGAGCGCTGGATGTCAGTTACATTAATATTTAGGACTAACGCACTGACAAGCTGTATGGGGACAAAATGGCACTGACAAGCTTTCTGGGGACAAAGATTTTGTATACTACTCATTTATTTCAATTTATTGGGTTATAAACTTATCTTCTAAATATTACATTGTGTCAGTGTGTCGTTTATCAAATTTTTTAACAGATTATAGAAATTATCACAATAATGGGGACAAAGATAGCAGTGACAAGCTGTAGGGGGACAAAGATGGCAGTGAAAAGCTTTTTGGTGACAATGAATGCACTGGCATGCTGTTTGGGCACAAGGAGGACACTGACAAGCTTTTTGGGCACAAATATGGCACTGACAATTTTTTTGTATACAAGGATGGCACTGTGAAGTTGTGTGGGGAAATTTGGCACTGACAAGCTGTTTGGGCCAAAATATGGCACTGGTAAGTTGTTTTGGGGCAAATATGGCAGTGACAAGTTGTTTGGAGACAAAAATGGCACTGACAAGCTGTTTGTGGGGCGAATATGGAACTGATAAGCTGTTTGGGGTCAAATATTGCACTGACAAGCTATTTGGGGGTCAAATATTGCACTGACAAGCTATTTGGGGGCCAAATATGGCACTGGTAAGTTCGTTGGACACAAAGATGGAACTGGTAAGTTGTTTTGGGGCAAATATGGAAGTGACAAGCTGTTTGGAGACAAAGATGGCACTGACAAGCTGTTTGTGGGGCGAATATGGCACTGATAAGCTTTTTGGGGTCAAATATTGCACTGACAAGCTATTTGGGGGTCACATATTGCGCTGACAAGCTATTTGGTGGCCAAATATGGCACTGGTAAGTTGGTTGGACACAAAGATGGTACTGGTAAGTTGTTTGAGGGTCAAATATTGCAACATTTGGAGACAAAGATGGCACTGACAAGCTGTTTGTGGGGCGAATATGGCAATGATAAGCTGTTTGAGGGTCAAATATTGCACTGACAAGCTATTTGGGGGCAAAATATGGCACTGGTAAGTTGGTTGGACACAAATATGGCACTGGGGTAAATATGGCACTAGCAAGCTGTTTGGGAGGAAGATATGGCAGTGACAAACTGGCAAATGGTGTCAAATGTGTCACTGACAAGGTGTTTAGGGGCAAAAGTGGCACTGACAAGGTGTTTAGGGGGCACAAGTGGCACTGACAAGCTGTTTGGGCAAAATTATGGCACTGACAAGCTTTTTAGGTGTACAAATGGCACTGCTTAGCTGTTTGGGGCAAGTATGGCACTGACAAACCATTTGGGTGCATAGATATCACTGACAAGCTGTTGGAGGGAAAATATGTCATAAGGTGGGCACAAGCTGTTTGGGTGCAAAGATGCCACTAACGAGCTGAATGGGTGCAAGTGATGGTACTGACAATATACATGGGGCAAATATGGTACTAACAAGCTGTTTGGGGACAAAGATGGCCCTGAGTGCAAGTTTTATTGGCAAACTGAATTACATTAGCGTGAAATCGTAATTGTATCTTATCATTAAATAACATAATAGGTGCAGTGGTGTATCTTGGTTTTGTGCTGCCCTAGGAAGCCAAATTTTGGGCACCCGCCACCCACGACATGACCCATAACCCACGTTGCACACCAAGGACATGCCCCATCACCCCATTACATACACATTGCCAATATTATTTGCCATTAATATTCCCCAGCTAATTTGCCCAATTATATGCCAGTATCATTTTCCATTAATATGCCCCTGCCAATTTGCCCAATAATATGCCAGTATTTGTCATTTAATCAGCCCCTGTCAATTTGCCCAATATTATGCCAGTATTATTTTGTCATTAATATTCCCCAGCCAATTTGCCCAATAATATACCAGTATTTGCCACTGAATATGCCCCTGCAAATTTGCCCAATATTATGCCAGTATAATTTGCCATTAATATTCCCCAGCCAATTTGCCCAATAATATGCCAGTGTTATTCTGCCATTTAGAATGCCCCAGTAAATTTGACAATAATATGCCAGTATTAATTGCTATTTAATATCCCACAGTCAATTTGCCCAATAATATGCCAGTGTTTTTTTGCCATTTAGTATGCCCAAGTAATTTTGCCAATAATATGCCAGTGTTATGTCCCATTAATATGCCCCTGCCAATTTGCCCAATAATATGCCAGTGTTCTTTGCCATTTAGTATGCCCCAGAAAATGTGCCCAATAATATGACAGTGTTATTTGCCATTTAGTATGCCCCTGCTAATTTTCCCAATAGTGTGCCAGTGTTATATGCCATTTAGTATGCCCCAGTAAATTTGCAAATAATATGCCAGTGTTATTTGCCATTTAATATGCCCCTGCTAATTTGCCCAATAATATGCCAGTGTTATTTACCATTTAATATGCCCCTGCTAATTTGCCCAATAATATGCCAGTGTTCTTTGCCATTTAATATGCCCCTGCTAATTTGCCCAATAATATGCCAGTGTTGTTTGCCATTTAATATCCCACAGCCAATTTGCCCAATAATATGCCAGTGTTAACTGCCATTTAGTATGCCCAAGCCAATTTGACCAATAATATGCAAGTGTTATTTGCCATTAATATGCTCCAGTAATTTTGCACCCCCACCCCATCATTTCCCCAGCACTTACCTTTCAATGGTGGTTAGTGGCAGGCAGCATGGTCTCCTCCATGCTGCCTGTTTGGCTCCCAGGCGGTTGTGCCGACAGGTCACGTGACCTGGCGGGCGTATGACGTCAGCGCGCCGGTCACGTGACTGTCGGCACTTCCGTGTCACACTGCACGGGGAGCCGAACAGGCAGCACAGAGGTTTCTCCCCGTGTAGCCTGCTGGCAGAGGGAAGGTGAGGAGGGATCTTCCGATCCTTTCTCACCTCCGTCTCTGCCTGCAAGCGCGTTTTTGTTGTTTCTTTGTTTTTTCAGTGCCGCCCCCCAAAATTTGCCGCCCTAGGCATCCGGCTAGGATGCCTTGTGGTAAATACAGCACTGAATAGGTGTATGTGTGTTTAATGGGCACAGTTTTAGTGGGGAGGAGTAAGCATTTTATCCTTGGACCCAAGGAGCACAATGTCTTGAGTCAGCCCTGAGTTCTGGGGTATATTTTAAAAGCACAACACAGGCAATTTTACATTGATTTAATTAGACTTTTTTTTATATAATTAAATAAAGGCTGAGTTGACCCTGTCGGTAATTGAACCTACAATCTTGAGTGTTAAGCAGATGGAACATTTGGTATACCTGTATTAGCCCACTGAGCTAATTGGCAAAAAGCACCAATTCAGTATTTCAACCACATTCATGGTGGTTGTATCTTTCCACAGGCATTAACTATTTAATGGTTGTGATTTATTAAGTTATTCA
Source organism: Pelodytes ibericus (assembly GCA_036172795.1). Classification (NCBI taxonomy): domain Eukaryota; kingdom Metazoa; phylum Chordata; class Amphibia; order Anura; family Pelodytidae; genus Pelodytes; species Pelodytes ibericus. The sequence continues at coordinate 77,061,589 of CM069862.1, read as the reverse complement.
CATGGACAGAGACATCATTTCCTTTCAATGATAGCTCTGCCTGAGAGTCTTCTTTGCTAATTTATGTAACGTGTTTTACATTTCGTAAATTAACTCTCTAATTACACCATTACCTATTTACATAATTATTTTTCCTTTTCTTTTTTTATTTTACATAAATCATTATTTTTAGTTAAAAAAAAGACTTTAACAAATATATTTTTATCAAAATATAAAATTTAGTTATTAATCTATAAATATTTTTTTCTTAGTACTAAATTAAAATTCACTGGACTTTAAATACACTATATGGAGACACACCACTTAATTATTTAATTCAGGTGTTTCAATCAAACCCATTGCCACAGGTGTGTAAAGTCAAGCACCTAGCTATGCAGTCTGCATTTACAAACATTTGTGGAAAAAATAGTCTTTCTGAAGGGCTGGTCAGTGAATTCAAGCGTAGTAATGTGATAGGATGCTATATTTGAAATAAGTCTGTTCATAAAATGTCATCCCTGCTAGATATTCCACAGTCATCTGTAAGTGGCATTATTGGAAAGTGGAAGTGTTTAGGAACAGCATGGTGTGGAAAAAGTCGCCAATAGCTGAAGAGTTCCAAACGTCCACTGTCATTAATATTAGCACAAAAACTTTGTAGCAGGAGCTTTATGGAAGGGGTTTACACCAAGTACAATGCCAAGCATTAAAAAGCACACCAACTGTGGAGCAGAGGAGACATGTTCTATAGAGTCTTCAATGTTTGGCATTCTGATGGGCAAGTCGGGGTTTAGCATTACCTGCCTGACTGCACTGTGCCAACTGTAAAGTTTGGTGCAGGACGGATAACGGTAGGGGGCTAGTTTTCAGGAATTGTAAACATTTTGGACAATGTAATGTTTCCACGTTTGTGGGAACAGTTTGGGAAAGGCCCTTTTCTATTCGAGCATGAGTGTGTCCCAGTGCACAAATTAAGGTCCATAAAGGCCTAACTTAAGAACTAACCCCATTTATATGAATATTGTTATTCTGTAATTCTGCACTGTATTTTTTATATTTAATCTTTGTTAAAAATGATGTATATATTTTTATAATTTAAGCACCATCTATTAAGATTTTTTTAAGAAACAAAGACATACCTGTGGGAATCAATAAAATTATTATTCAATTTAGAACTGCTTAAGATCTTGGAAGGATTATCTAGTTCAAGTAAAATATAATTTGCTGTAATCCACAGGGAACCCTAGTTCTAGTTCCCACCAAGATTAAAATGTATGTACCGTATTTGCTCGAATATAAGACAAGGTTTTTTTCAGAGCAAATGCTCTGAAAAATCCCCCTCGTCTTACATTCGAGGTCTTCTTATAATCTGACCTCAAATTGAGGTCAGATTATAAGACATGGATCCAGGTCCCCAGCAGAGCTGGGATCCCCCTCTCTAACAGTAGGGGATGTCTGCGCGATGAGCGCAGACTCCCCTGCTTCCGCCCGGCACGACCGCTGGGGCTTCTATGAAGAAGCCGGGTACTTCCGGCTACGTCACAGAAGTCTCGGCGAGCGTGCCGGGCGGCAGCAGGGGAGGTCTGCGCTCATCGCGCAGACATCCTCTGCTGCCCCACTAGCCACCAGGGAAAAGCGGGCAGCTGGGGGATGTCTGCACTATACGTGCAGACATCGTCCATGCTGCCCGACACCTCCGTCTATTATGACGGACCAGCTGTCCGTCATAATAGACGGAGGTGTCGGGCAGCATGGAGGATGTCTGCACGTATCGTGCAGACATCACCCAGCTACCCCCACTAGCCACCAGGGAAAGGGGGGAGAAAGAGGATGGAGATAGAGAGAGGGGGGAGATAGAGAGAGAGGGGGGGAGATAGAGAGAGAGGGGGGAGATAGAGAGAGAGAGGGGGGGAGATAGAGAGAGAGGGGGGGAGAGAGAGAGAGGGGGAGATAGAGAGAGAGAGGGGGGGAGATAGAGAGAGAGCGAGAGAGAGGGGGGGGGGAGAGAGAGAGAGAGAGAGAGAGAGAGAGAGAGGGGGAGAGAGGGGGAGAGAGGAGATGGAGATAGAGAGAGAGAGAGGGGGGAGAGAGAGAGGAGATGGAGATAGAGAGAGAGAGGGGGGGGAGATAGAGAGAGGGGGGGGAGATAGAGAGAGAGAGGGTAGAGAGAGAGAGAGAGAGAGAGATACTAGGGGAGGGAGGGGGGAGATAGAGAGAGAGACTACGCTGGGGGGGGGGAGAGAGGCCACAAGGAAATAAAAACAAGAAATGCATTTGTATAATATCAATTTTTTATTACATATTAAAAAGCAATTTACATATATACAAGTTAAAAAAAAAAATTCCTATAGGGTAGTCTTATATTCAGGCTTTAAGTTTTTTTCCTAAAGGAATATACAAAGTTTGGGGGGTCGTCTTATAATCAGGGTCGTCTTATAATCGAGCAAATACGGTATATTACAAACATTGTCTGGTGTTTTTGAGCCATTCAATGAAAGATGCACACAACAGAAGTGGTTTGCCTTTTACTCCTGTGAAGACACCATAGCTCATTGATGTTCCTGGAAAACTAGAAGTGTAGTGCCTCATCAGACGAGGACAATTTGAGATAAAATGCTGTCTCTTCACATTCTGCCTCTAGGATCCTGTCGGCTACCCTGGTGTATTACTCTGTGGACCTTTTAGGCTGTGTTCTTTCATCTTTCATTAAACATCCTAGATTCTATAAAGTTTGTGGGTTTATTATTCCCATTGGATACACTCATCTATTAAGACGCTTTGGAAGGTGTTTATCCGTTGCTCCGTGCTTCTAATTGGAATTTCATTCCACCAATCTACTCTGTTTGTTTAAATGTATTACATTATTCTGTTTTTTTTCTTTTTTTTTTTTTCGTTTTTTAGATTGGACACTGCATCATTTTATTTTGCCCTGATAATTACAATTTAGGTTTTATACATTTTTTTGTTACTAGTAAGTGTGCACTTTTACATAATTATTGTGGATGATGAAATGGACCATTCACAGTATCACTGGGGTTTTTTTTTAAAATGTGTAACTGGGAGAGTTTACACTGTATTGTTACCAATCCATAATGGGGAGAAATGCTGTGCATTTACCAGCATCTCACAAATACAGTGACAAGCCGTATACAAGGAAAATGTTAGATGCATTAGAGACACATTCTAAGCTTTTCACAACATTGTATATGAAGTTAGAAATTTAATACAGCAGACCAATGCCACACAGAAACATATTTACACGAGTAACTGATTTGTGGCCATATGATATTAGTATCCCAGCATTAAAAACAGGAGGCTTGGCCATGTGCTGAAGCAGTGGACTCACAGACTTGAAACTGAACACAATTAGTGTTAGCAATGCTAAAAACATATTGTGCACTGTACCACAAAACAATAAATACCCAAGAAAGATGCTAAACCAAATATAGAATCACAGATGGCCAGGAAAAATGTTTGAATCCCGCAATGCACACATACTAGACTTACAAGAAGATTTATTAGATACACTGGTCTTTTCTCAAGACTATGTACCATAAGAAATAATCTGCATAAAAAGTCAGTGTTACAAAACGTAATTACTGTTGCCAACTACTGTCAATGTGTAGTATGTTTATATTCTAATATTTGAATCCAACAATATAGTTTAAAAAAATAAAATAAGGTACAAAAAGCATGCTACTTAAAGTTCTTAATTTTGCATATTGTACGGCTACAGACCTCTGATTGATTGTCATAAAAAGACATTTTATTTAAATCAACATTTGACCATTTGGGAATAAGAGTGTGCAATTTATCCACAGAGAAAACAGGGCATTTGTTGCAGTGTTGACAGTCATTAAATTTGGTAAATTTAAAATAATAGTTGGTCAAACTGGTAAAAGGTCCTTTAAAAATGCATATCCTTCACGAATAGGCCCGAATTTTTGTAATGTCTTCTGTATTTTGTTGGCCTTATTGTTGAACTTAGTAATGAATGAACAGACATATTTATCTTCCCCTGTTAGTTCTTTAAATTTTAAGAGGTCCCCTCTGTCAAGGTGCTTAAATTTGGTTAAATCTTTTTCTAAGAGTTGAAGAGGATAATGGTTTTCTCTAAATGTATTATTTTCACACTTTCATAATTAATAAAACCATTAACGACAGAAATGGTAAACTTCAGAACATATTGATTAATGTGTAATGTAGAGATAAATGTTCTCATGCTGGACTCTGACCTCTTCCATATAATTAAAATGTTGCCGATCCAACCCCCCTCCCCCACGCTGGGCCAATTTTTTGAAGTCATGACAAAAATTACTGTTTTATTCTTCTGTGGAGCATTTAAATTGGATTCCATATCTACAATTGGATTACCAGGCAAACATGGAAAAATTCTATTTTATAAACAATGTAGAGAAGATAGACAACTATAACCTTACATGGACTTACTGGTCACTAGTATAATGCTACAAGGAATCGAATGCTAACATGACAAAAATAAGCAAAACTTATAATAGAATATTTTAGCAAATTATCCAGGTGGCTAAAAGACCCTATTTACATTTTGAATACAGTGTAACTCTTGGTTAAAATACTTCAATAGCTCAAATCTAGAGACATAGTCCATAAAGCCATAACCAATGCTACATCTCCATACCTGTGGAGGATGAGTAATTAATTATGCTACACATGTTATTTTAGGAACCCTAGGGGGATTTAAATGGTTTATTGATATCTAAAGAGAGATGTACACAGGATAAATTATGTTAAGAATTGTTCCCATGATGATAGTACTCAATCAAGTAGAGCAAGCTTAAATTTAGTTAAGGCAGTCAGACACTGTCAGAGACTGTCTGCACATAGATATCATAGAGCCTATGTACAATGCCCCAGCTCTTCCTATGTAACCATGGAAACAAATAAACATGTAACAGTACAGTATGATAAAATGTAACATTGATATAGTAAATGCCAAGTCATCAAATTCAAAAGTCTAAATATTTGTGACACATTTTAGACGTATGGCTCTCATATCAGTGCAGTCTGTTTTCATTTTTTCCACTATCCCATTCACAACCTTTGTATTTAACTAATTACATTTTTGATTACATTATACCCGGAGATGACAATGGTCTTTAGGAGTCGCTCTATGATTACATTGCTTCTTTTGTGCTTCTGGAGCTTATCAACTCACAATGAAACCACTACAGCTCATCATCACATTTGGGAATATAAGTTATAACGTTGCAGCTGATTTCAACTCTCATTATTGCTTTAGGTTGCACTCTGACAATTTCTATCTCAATGTGTTGGCTGTTGCTATGCTGGCATTGAGAATTTTATATTTGGCAAACTCAGTTGATAAACCTGACTACAAATGTAAATAAAGTATAGAACCCATCTTAAGGTGTTAAGCTCTGAAAACTCTTCCAGTGCAATAACATATACTTTACATTCATTTGTCAATGTAATATCTCTATCTTGTGGTGCTTTTAATTGTCAGGATTAAAATGTATTATTGATACACCTCCATAGGCCCAAATCAAAAGGACTATGGAGGAGACTTAATTTGATGTAGGTACAGTGTTATACACGTCTAGTTGGTCTGCCCTGAGGAGTGACAGCATTGCTGTATATACACCGCAGCATTGAAACTCCTATGACAAGTTACCCATGGTGGCAATCTGTATTTGCCTACACGATACTGCTGGTGAAGGTTTAAACAAACATTCATTTGGATTTGCTATCAGCATTTGCTGTGACTTTTAAAATATCAGATTTCCTGACTCCATTTCCATTTATTGTTGTTTGTGGTTCACCGTGATAGAGCCCTTGTCCTCAACTCAGATCTGGGCTCAGTTGATCTATTCTGCTTTCCATTCTTAATAATGTGGTGTGTACTTGTACTTAAGAGCGATGTTTTCACATTTAATTTGTATAACATGCCTGATGAAGACAGCTGAGAGGTCTTGAAAGATTGCACTTTAAACCTACTAAGTTAGCCAATAATAATATCAATTTGAATTTCCACTCTATGGTTTTCCAATTGGTACTTTAAAATACAAACTAGGCACTATGTCCTCTCGAAATTGGTAATAGTGGTACAGGATAACTACTATCAGTATACACTTCGCCAAAAACAGTTAGTGGTATAATACAGTACACAGACACTTAAGTGGCATGGCTCACTCTTACATTTGCAAAGAAGGTGGTACATTATAGATCTCACCAGTTTGTATAGCTGTTATGCATTACCTTCCTTTTGTAGATCAGCAAGCATCATGGGAAACTTTGGCTGGCTGGGCTGGAGTTAGTCAATCCATCTACATTTAACTACAGTTCCTGTGTAGGTCAGCCAGACAAAAGGCTAGCATGAAGCTGCCTTAGCATCATGGGAAGTGTATTCAACAGCAAATGAAGTGTTAGATAGTTGCTGTGAACTACATTTCCCACAATGCCCAGCCAACCAAAACTTTAATGATGTTGACTGCGCATCATGGGAAATGTAGTAAACATTAAATTGACAAAATAAAAATCTTAATGTGAATGCTCTACACAAGTCTCTTCCTAACTGACTGGGATGATCCTCTATGGTGGTCCTACAGCATTATAGGTTAATTCCTCCGGTATCAAATTTAACTTTAAATCTCAAAAAAAGACAAAGTTTATGACTATAGTCTTTACTTGTCCCATGGGGGTACCCTTTATAGCCCATTATGTGTGCTCATTCACAGTTAGCTTTTTTCAGTTGTTGTTGCTATGAATCTGTAGCAAAACTGATTATGATTTTTGTGAGCAGAAGCAATGTCCCTCATTACCCAGTTATTAATGGAAGACATCGATGGCGAAAAATAGTGATAAGGAGACAAGAGCTGGTTTTTGCTGAGGGCAAAAAGCTAGGATTGCAGACATAAAATCAATAATTCAGGCACAGACAGTGATTAAAATGCTGCACTGTACATTCAGGCTGCTTAGAGCTTTAACTCTGTGGTTTATCAAATACTTCAAATATATTTTTTAATAAATAGTCAATTGCCCTGCCTTTAACTGGGTTTGCAGGGGCATTTGAAAGGGATGGAAGAGAGGACAACCTCTAGGGAATGGTAGTGGTGACCTAAGGTGAAAGGGATGTTGAGCAGTGTGTGGAGCTGTATGCTGAAGCAAATAGACAACAACTCCCATAGTTATTCTATTTTCAATATAACCAATGCAGCATGTTTGGAATTTGTTTTGTCAATGGACACATGTCTATTTATATAATGATATAAAGCATTATGCGAAAAACTGTAATAAAAGCATTCACTATTATTTATTTTATGAATCTCCTACACATTTCACAGCTCTGAACAATAGAGCAAAGTTACAAAAAAGTAGATGACAGGCAATCCAATTGCATAACCCATGTATAAATACAAACAGTTACACAAGGGCTTGAAGACCCTGGTCTTGGGAGCTTGCAGTCACTTAGGAGGTCAGAGATGATATGACTTGAATGGTGGAATTATTTATCATGGTGTTAGAGGGTCTTCCTTTGAATTAAATATAAAAAGTGTTTGGGGGCATGGTTGTACTGTAAAAAGATTAGAAATACATATATTTTAGTTTTTGTTGTTATCTGCTTTTGTCATAAGAGAAATAAATGTTGCAGAAAGAAAAAAATCCCCTTTGGGCCTATAAGCAGTCTGCCATAGCACTATTAATGCTTCTCACTAGTGTTGCCATTCAGTCAGTATTTTACCGGCAGACTGGTAAAAAAAAAAAAAAATTACATCCAAAAGGTGAGTTCATGACCGTCCATGAAGAAATTCCTTTGCGAGCGAAATGCTATTGTATATGCTTTATGGTATCCGTGTTACTCTGAGAGATGCTCTATATACATATTTATGTTGGCGTGTCTGCCGTGGGTTATATCTTTAGATCTTATAGTTTCTATCTTCAGTACTCTGTGTTGTGTTTTAAAATGTTCATTCACTCTGTCCCACCTTTCCAAACAAATTACTTTAATCACCTTTTATCACCTTATCCAGATAAAGGCCTTTTACACATATATTGCTACTCAGGCTCCAGCAACAGAGATGAAATAAAATATTTAGTCTTTCCAGAGAGTTTCTTTCTTTATTGATAGTTTGCCCAGGACAAGATAACACAGGGATATTAAATACTTCAGTCCAGCACAGTAACCTTCTACCTTGTTATCTAGCGTTCTCTCTCACTACACTCCAAAACTTCTTCTACCCACCAAACCAATCTCCACTCCCTAACTTTACTACTCCTTTAGGTGATGTCCTTCCTCTTTTACCCCCAGCAACAATCCCAAGAAGGAACATATTTATCTCTAATGTTCATTAAAACCTCCCCAGGTAAAATTGCCTATGAAGTTAATTAAAACTACCAAGGTAAAATCTCACACCCTCCCTCTGGTATTATCCCTCATCTTCTATCTAATTTCAAGCAAGCTCCTATCTTCCTGTGTGTCACAATGAAAATATACCTACACACCCATAAACACACATGCACATATATACAAATATATATATATATACACACACACACATACAAATACACATATGCACAGACCCATATGCCTACAAAAGTGCGAAGAATAGTCAAAGTGGAAAGATAGATTAACACAACACAACAGAATTTCCTACCGGGACTCTGCAGAAAAACGCCAGCAGGGGATGGGAAAGTTCATCGCAGTTGCATGGACGCAGCCGCTTCACCGTCCCGTATCTTGCGATGGCCAGTTCGTCGCGTGAGAGGTCATCGCCCGTATTGCTGAATACATTAATATTATTAATGTTTAATAGGGGTTAATTTTGGTATTAGGGTTGGGGGGGTGGGTTAGGTATTAGTATAAGAGTTTGAGGAGGATAGCATTAGTATAAGGGTTAATGTTAGTATTAGGGTTCTGGGGGTTAGGTATTAGTACTAGGGTTCGGGGGGTTTATGTTAGAATTAGGGCTCGCGGGTAGTGTTAATATTAGGGTTTGGGTTGAGTGGGTTAGTATGGGGGTTCGGGGTCACTTTTATGGGGAGTTGATTTATTAGGGTGGGTTGATTTATTGGTGGGTGTATGTTTGTAAGCTTACATTGCCGCAATGAAGCGGCAGCGTTAATCTTCATCCCTTGATAGTACAGTGTTCAAACTGCCGCACTGAACTGTCAGCGGTGAAGCAGCCGTGAAGCACTGTCCTAGAACCCGCCAGCATACAGAGCTGCCTATGGAGCTAATAGGCACAGATATCTGTATTTTGAAAGTAAATAGATGTATATTTTCTTGTATTAAAACCATTTATTCTCTACGAATACTATACCTCTTGAACAAATGACTCATTAAAAAGTGAGATCATGTCCAGGGGGTAGCCAAGTAAGCACAAAAAACATTGGATGGTCTACACTATATTGTGCTATTCTTTCTTTTATTTCTATGTGTGAAAATTTGAGATTTCTAGTCTGTTATTCCATTTACAAATCCCTACCAGTTCATTTTTAAAGATAGGCTTCCAAGAAAATAATGGAGCCTGCTCCGTTCAATAATCACAACTGTATTGCATGCTAACTGTAAACGATTAAAAAAAATAGTCCACACATGTTATTTGTACAAGAATACAATATGCCACTATCATAGCAACAAAAACAAGTTTACATAGATTGATTTAGATATTGGTTAAATTATTATTTTTGTACACACAATATAAAAATGTGTAGGCAGTGCTGATTTTTATTTATATAGTTTTATTTCTCCAACTGTATTCCTCTCTCTCACTGGTATTGCTGACCTTTGCAGCTAAATCCTAATATAGCACATCACAGAGGGATTACCACATGCCAGAAATAAAAATTCTCTCTCTAATCATGTAGCATATATAAGCTGATAACTTCTTTGCAATGCGCTACCAACTTCCATGGTGTAAGCATCGAAAGATTGAATTGAGCATTTTAATACATTTTTTAGCCATTGTGAAATGGAAACTTGCTATGGAAACTAATACAACTACTTGAATCTAAGCCATTAAAAGGCTTTTTGGCCTTAGGAACAAAATTCAAGTGCTGTTATTCTAATAAAGTTTATTAGCTTTGTTCTGTATTAATAGCACAGTCTACTGTTATTTATGGAAACAGTTACAATACAATATGTGAGGAGTTAACTAAAGGGATATTACAGAATATTCCGTTCCAGATTGATGGCTTGACTGGTACCACAGAACAGTGCCTTATACCTAAATTAATCTGCGTAACCTGGTTTCTTGCACAAATAACATGTGTCGATTATTTTTTTTTTAATCTTTCCCTGTGAGCCTGCAATACTGTTATGACTGACTATCCGACAGAGTAGGCTCCATTATTCTGATAGCATCAGTGGGCAGGGCTGCCACCAGAAATTTCAGGGCCCCTTACTGAAAAAAAATATGCCAACCCCCCCTGGATAGTTTATCCATTAATATGCCACTGATAATTTGTCCATTAATATGCCACTGGTGATTTGTCCAATAATAGCCACTGATGATTTGTCCAATAATACTTACCTGGATGCTGCCCGTCCTCTGCAGTCTCCTCCGCAGGGTTTCTTCCTGCACGCACAATGTCATTTCCGGCCTCTGTGACTAAAAGCCGGGTCCGCATTTCTGCCGGCTGCAGCCTGATCGTGACTGTCTCCGTGTGAGACAGTCTCACGGGCTGCGGGGGCCCATGGGGCAGCTGCTTTTGGCCCCCAGGAATGAATGGGCCCTGGTAGCTGCCCCACATTTGTGCACACTTTTTTTATAGGGCTGGGGCCTGGAGCGGGCCCCCTTCACCAGGGACCGGTCTATCGCCAGTCTCCCCCTGATGGCGGCACTGCCGTCTGTCATGCTGCTTTGCTGATTTTAATGTCCAAGGACTTCATTAAAACTTACCTTTTTCCTTTATACGTAAACACGGACTTGTTTGGTATATTTTCTACTTACCCCTGGATGTTTGGCTGGCGTTTCCTGGATGTGTACGGAATGATTTTTATCAAATGATAAACAACCTCACTCTTAGCCAAACAGTAGCTGGATAAGTCTACTAAAATAAAAAAAAATCTTTAATTAACCACAAGCCATGTATGTTGTGACTAATTCTCTCCATCATGTCATAATTAGTTCCAGATTATTCTCCTTGCAAACAGACTTATTTTCCTGTCAAAATGAGTCAGCAGTCAGGTAAAAATGATTCTTGTCAAGGCCAAAAATAGACATACTAAGTGGATCTACATTTCTCCTTAATTTAGTGGAATAAGGTCACTCTGGTCATACTGATTTAGATTAGATATTGTCTTTATATGGTGCTAACTTTATTTATTTTCTCTTTCTCTCACTTTTTTTATTCTCCTCCTATATGGAAAAAATTGTATGCCATATTTTCCACCAAAAGGTTAATTGATTGAAAATGCTTTGCGTGTTAAATAGCTTAATGCTGCTGTACGCCTGGAACATATTATTTTATTGTCCTTATGTAGTATGTTTTATTTAATAGTTTCTTCATTCTGTACCCCAAAAGAATATGTGGAAAAAATGGTTACATTTCATCATGTATAAAATCACAAAAATATCTTAAGATTTTCTATGTTCTTTCCAGCACTTCATGCTATATAAAGCAGTGAAAAAATGTAACAAATCATATAAAATCATCAGTAAGTGCATCTGCATACCATGATCCAGCCAAACCAAGAATCTAAAAAACATTTCCCCCTATAGAGCTATACGGAGCAAAGATAGCTCAATTAGGTGCTTTAATTATATTCCTCCATTAATGTATTTTTGTTTAAAATGCCTAAAATTTATGTAATCTTTCAGTTAAACATATCTTAAATTCTGCCTATAGTTTTAAAGTTGGGCCATCAGATCTTTAGACAGTTTTCGTCAACTGCATGTTTTCTGTGACAAAACGAAACAATAACTAAACAAAATCTAAAAAAAAGTTAAAAGGACTGGAACTATGACTAAAATACATTGCAATTTTCATCAACTAACGAAAACATAATGAATTTGTTAAGGAGGGACTATTGCATTTACCTATTTGGACTTCTGGTTCCCTTGGATCTCTGAAGCCCGGTCCCCTGACTTTATAGGCAGCTGGATTGGCTGAGACACATGCTCCCTGTGTCTGTTTGCATCCTGGAACAATGCCCTGCAAACTGCAAAGGAAGAGGATACTCCTCTATCTGATTCGCCTGGTACTGCCCCTCCCATCTCCCTAGCAAGTTAACTTAACACTGTGTAACAGCCTTCTCAGACCTGTTCCCTCCCTCTCAGCTAGAGATTTAGTTGACTAAAATCTATTGAAGACTTAGTAAACTAAAACTATAGCAATTCAGATGACTAAAATACAACTAAACTAAATGGCATTTTAGTCAAAAGACTATGACTAAAATGAAATTAAACTTTGCTGTCAAAATTAACACTCTGATAGAGATGTAATTATTCTATGAATAAATATTTGGAATCCAATTAGTATATAGGGAAAGAGTAAACACTTTAATGCCAGGTTCAGATACAAAATAAAGTGTTCTGCTGATCCAATTTTACACGCTTTATTATGTATTGAAATGCATTGCATGATGACCAGTAATACACGTAATAGTGCTAATAATTACAGTTGTTAGTATATTAGTCACAGGCCTCCCCTCACGCATTCAGAATTACTCAAGGTACATTAGGATCCCACATTATTAACATACATGCAGTTCGTGCGTGGTTTTCAAAGTGTGACATTTTAATAATGTAGGAGCATTTTGTTCCAATACTTTAGAGCTTAGTGGTTCCTTGAGCAGATATCAAAATCGTTACTGGATAAATTGCTCACTGTAATGTCATAAATAGTATTAAAAAACAATAAAAGATTTTAATTTACATATTAGGAATCTTTCAGTATATAAAGAGTAAGGTAACTATTAGGTGATTTGGTTAAATTTTAGTTAAACTCAGTCAGTTCCTCACCATCAGTGATACTCACGTCCTTTCCTCGGCCAACTAGAAACCCTAACTAAGCTGCTGCAGAAACCACATATAGGACAAGTCCATTTTTATAGCACATTCCCACATCCCCAACAGACTAAAGCTGGCATCACTTTATTGGACATAAGAAACTTCCAAAGGGGAATACAGCATGCTCTAAAATCTGACATCAGACCTTTCAAAATGGGTCTTCAACTGAACCAGGCAATCATAACTTTAACTTTCCCAATAGCAGCCAGTTTGGGGTAAGGATAACAATGAACTGTAATAAGATGTTATTATTCATCAAGCAATACAAGTTTGGGGGGGAAAAATTACTGGAGACCATATCTCCAGAAGGATATTGATACTTTGGAGAGAGTTCAGAGAAGGGCTACTAAACTGGTTCATGGGTTGAAGGATAAAACTTACCAGAAAGGTTAAAGCATCTTAACATGTATAGCTTGGAGGAAAGATGTAACAGGGGGGTTATGATAGAAACATTTAAATACATAAAGGGAATCAACACAGTAAATAGGGCACAGCCGGTATTTAGGATCTTGGGGTCGGCATATATAATATACCGGCAATGCAAAGCCCGGTATTTCCGTTGGTGTTAGCAGCACTATGCTGCTGCTGTATCTCCCCCACGTGCAGAGCCTTCCTCCTTCCAGGACACTGTCCCGGAATCAGCGGACTCTGCTCATTCGGGGTGAGAGAATAATCAGCAGGTCTCAATGCCGTGACCTGCTCTGTGCAGCTGTCCTGCAAGCTGCACTGAAGACACCCGATGGAAAGGAACAGTTCAACCTGACAACCAGAGACCCCCTCCATGAGAAAGAGAGAGAGAGAGAGAGAGAGAGAGAGAGACTATGTGAGAGAGAGTGAAAGTGACAGTCTGTGTGTGAGAGAGAGACTATGTGAGAGAGAGTGAAAGTGACAGTCTGTGTGTGAGAGACTGTGTGAGAGAGAGTGAAAGTGACAGTCTGTGTGAGAGAGAGTGACAGTCTGTGAGTGAGAGAGTGACAGTCTGTGAGAGAGAGTGTGACAGTCTATGAGAGAGAGTGTGACAGTCTATGAGAGTCTGTGTGAGAGAGAGACAGTCTGTGAGAGAAAGTGACAGTCTGTGAGAGTGAAAGTGACAGTCTGTGAGAGAGACAGTCTGTGAGAGTGAGACTGTGAGAGAGACAGTCTGTGAGAGTGAAAGTGACAGTCTGTGAGAGAGTGAAAGTCACAGTCTGTGAGAGAGAGACAGTCTGAGAGTGAAAGTGACTGTCTCTCTCACAGACTGTCACTCTCTCTCACAGACTGTCTCTCTCTCTCACAGACTGTCTGTGTGAGAGAGACAGTCTGTGAGAGAGAGTGAGGGAATGACAGTCTGTGAGAGTTTGTGAGAGAGAGAGTGACAGTCTGTGAGAGAGTGAGTAAAGGTCTGTGTGTGAGCAAAAGAGACAGCCTGTGTGTGAGAAACTGCATGTCTTTGTGTGATAGACATCTTGTCTGTGTGTGTGATAGACAGCATGTGTGTGAGAGACAGCTTGTGTGTGTATATGATATACAAATAATTTATATATCATTTCAGTGATAATCTGCCCCCTTTGTAGCTCCACCCCTCACGGTCCCTCCCTCTTGCAGCTCCGCCCACACATATGGCCAGTATTTTTTTGACGAAAAGGTGGCAACCCTAACAGTAAAGGAAGAGAGTATATTTAAAAGAAAGAAAAAAAAACTACCACAACTAGAGGACATAGTCTTAAATTAGAGGGCAACGAGTAATTTCAGGAAGTATTACTTTACTGAGAGTGTAGTGGATGTATGAAATAGCCTTCCAGCAGAAGTGGTAGAGGTAAGCCTAGTGGCTAGCCTAGATATAAGATAAGCCAGGGACTAATAGAAATATTTCTAAAATTGGGCAGACTAGATGGGGGAAATAAGAAAATGAAAAAATGGTGAATTCTAGCGCTTGATCCCCACAAGCTGCAACAACCTGTGTGATTTTCTGCACCCATACACAGACAAGATATATACAAAACAAATATACCAAAGAAAATGTTGTGGTTGGACTTATCATTTATTCACAGAACATTCCAAAATGCCGCCTCCTTAAACAAATTGCATATAAGGATGCTATACTCAAAAATGTTTTATATGTATAGTTAATGGCAAGGTATGCCAAAAAGAAAGTTTACATATGCATGTATGCATCCCAAATGCAACAAAAAAATAATGTAATCTCAAAAAACTTTAATAAAAATTATGAATTTTTTTTTTTAAATTGTATATACAATATATAAAATATATATATATTATAAGCAAGGGACATGTATATATATATATATATATACATCTCCATATCTTCTGTGAATAAATGAAGAATATTTGTTTTATTTTCAATTTTCTCAAAATCTTGGAGGATATGTACTTTTTGCCAACCGAGCCAACCACATGGTGGGCTATTGCAATGAAAACAAGAAAATCTCAAAGAGTGCGACAGCAGGCGTGATTCATTCATCAGCTAAGAACCTGGAGAAGAACAAATGATGGATATAAAAGCTGAGAAGACATGCCAGCAGGAACAACACGCCAGGAGGAAGCCCACAGTGGGTGAAACGCTTTGCATGAGCCAATTTACATGCACTGTTCTCTAGATCTTATATTTGAACTTTTTTATGGTTTTTATTAATGCTGCCACTTGTTGTTTGCTGTTTCCTTTTCCTGTAAGATACTACAGTGTTTGTATTAAATATTTGTACATTTTTATACTTACATCTGCTCCTCTGCAATTTTTTGCCTATATCCATCGGAGTATCAAGTAAAGGGAGAGGAGCAGAGACCAAATGGCACATTTGATGAGCTCGAAATACCTGTCTGTGAGTGCAATCATTACAATTTTTGCACGTGAACATCTACCATTACTGTCTTACACCATATATTTTTCTATTTCTTCCTATGTTTATCTGATGAAACATTGTGAGGATCTTTTCAACCAATTTATCAGGCAATTAACATTTGCTTAATTCTTGGTGATGGACACAGCGCACCAACCACGCCATTTTTTTGGTGCATTTGTTTTGTTTATGGATGGGGCAAATGATTCTTATCTGCAGCACATTCTATGTTTCTATGTAAAAATAACACACTGAAAATGTGATAGCTTCACAACAAATACAAAGGAGGACACTACGGCTTGCTAACATGCCATACAATGATAAATATGGGGGTTTCTGAGAGGTTTGGTCTTTTAAGACTACAGCCATAATCTTTCTATCATTTCTTTCGTTATTGTTTTCTGTGTTTATACAAAAAGAAAAGAATGAATAGACTAAATAGCTTTCATAACAACTTAATTAGCCTCTAACTAAAATGGGTACTGATGAAGAGACAAGTGTCAGTGGGTACAGAGTGTCTCTTTTGAACCAGAACTTCTTCCTGGAGACAAAACAATATTATTACATTTAGTTATTGCTGGTTGTAACATCTCCAGATATAGTCTTAGAAACAAGACAGAGCTCAATGTATCCTTCCTGGTAAAATAACGTGTTATAATTAAAACAGTAAAATAAATATAATCCTATTAAAAAAGGAAGCTTTATAATTGTAAGTAGAAGAAAATCTGGTATTTAGAAAATAACCTTTACAACTTAATGACAATTCTCGGATTTGTCATCAGCATGACATATTGAGGATTTTATCTGTCGCGTCAAAGTTCTTTTCTAGTAGATTTAACTGTTGGCATTTAAATGTTTTCTATAAGTTGCTAAATTATATCTCAATCACCACACCTTTCAGGGGAGACCAATGCTGTTTAATATTACTATTTTTGCACCTCACAGATTCTGTTATGACCAGTTTCAATGAAAAAAAGATGATCAGAACATGATGTGACATTTACAGTTGCTACTAGGTTTTGAGTTAAATAGACTAAAATTGCGCTTGCATTGGCCCATAAGTGTATGTAACAAATAAGTTGCGAAATGTGTTGTACACAGATATTTGTGCGCAAAAGTACCTTCTATTCCATCATTAAATACATGGTCAAACGGCCGTTTGGATGGCCTACAACCTGCTGAAAATAGCAACGTATCACTGTTCTTTGATATGCATTATGTTGCAGGAAACCACAGCAGAATCCCTTCCGGCAGGCTAAGTTTAACCAACACTCAAAATTAATTCCAGTTAGCATTAGATAAATTGCTCCATCCCCGAACTTCCGGCACAACCCAGTGACGTCATCAGCAGAGGTGGGCACCAACATTGTCCATGGTAGACATTTACTGGATTTTTTGATGGACAGTTGAGGCTGTTCTGTCACTTCCAGAATTAGACCAGGATTATTATGTATTTGTTTCTTGATCTTTACTTGGCGTTTGCAGTTTTATCTCCAAAGAAACAGGGATAGCATTTAGCACAGTTCTTATAATGCAAGTTTTGGAAAAGTCAGAAGCCGGGTAAGTACTTATACAGGAATTGGAGATTCCTGGAGCCAGGTAAGTACTTAAGGAGTTATGAGATACAATTGATAGAAACACAGGAACAAGGTAAGTAATTTGCACAGTTTTTAATATGCATGGACTGGAGAACACTGGAGCAAGGGAAGAGCTTAAGCAGGTAATGGATGCAGTTTGATATATAAACATGATCAAGGTAAGTACCTTTCCACATTTATTAATATGCAAGTTTTGGTGAACACAGGAACAAGGTAAGTACTTTACAACTATTTTAAAGAAATGTTATATTCACCAAATTGAGTAGAAATAATAGGAGAGCCTTTCCAGGAGAGCTCTTAGGAAATAATCCAAGAGTTAAACTGGTTAAGGTATGGAACCCACAAGTCTTCACCAAAAGTCAGCTACAGCTGTCTGATTCCTTGGGTAACAAAGATTCAAAAACTTGTGCCAAATTGGCGTTCTATTGTCTCTAAATTGCACGCTCTTCAGTACTTCAGACTTTCATGGAGAAAGCTGAAAGTATCGGAGCTCTAAGATGTGCTTCTGCTCAGATGGAAGCAGGGCCACAACGGTCACAAGCCCTGTGACATGTTTATGGGCCGTCAAAGATCTTGCTATGGATACTGGTGTCCTTGAACAAAACCTTTGGTCATCGGTGATTTCACGGGACATTCACATTTTCTGGCAGGGAATAAAACCCAGGAAACAAACACACACTAAACATTCATTAATGCGTGAATAACAGAAACATGGTGATTTACCCAGCGCCCTTGTGTACACTAGCATAAAGGAGTGTGTATCGCCTAATCATACACACAGTGAAAAACACAATGAACATGTAAATAAATTAATTCAGTGCGCTCTAGTCTAAAAAAAAAAAAAAAAAAAGTTGCCACCTTGAAAGTTCAATGAGAAATGCTTCAGTTCTAGTCCTACATAACTGCACATGCTGGTCGGCTTTACAGTTTGAATCTACTGTTTATGGCATCATGGGTTGAGATAGCAGCTGTGGGATAGATTCACTGGTTTAACTTGCAATGTGAGCATGGAGAGTGCTTGCAATAGTCTGACTGATATGAATGAGGAAGTCAGATTTCCTATCAGGCAATTAAGATGTTGCCTTAGGGCACTGTACATTATAGGACATCTGGCTATGAGAAATTACATTTGGTTTTTAAATTGCTTGCTCTTAATCAGATTTACTAGTCTAAATCCATTTTATAGACCTACAGTACTTAAATGTACAGCTTAGCATACAGAATAAGTAATATAATGAAGCTATCCTATGAGCTATCATGGACTTTAGCTTCAAGGTATAATAAAACATTAATTGATAGCCACATAGCTTATGCCTGGAGCCTTGTGAGACCAAAGTGTAGGTGTATTGAATAAGAGACAGATCACTCAACCTGTGGAGCACAGCTGGCGATGTGCTAGAACTACGAGCATGCGTATAAGCAACATGCTCCATAAAATGCTTCTTGTTTCTCATCCTTCACCATAGTAGATTTTAGAAAATGTGGTTGTGTGTTTTAATAAACCTCCCATAATGCAATGTAGTCATATGCTTTGTTTAATAACAGATCACATAATATTTACTATGTAAACAGATGCATTGACAATGTGAACACCTAACAACTGTAATCATATTTTGACATAACACAAACGTGTCACTGCGCACGCTATGCATTACCTAAGATGGCTTAAATTCACCTGGCCGACTCTCCTCTTTCATACTGTGCTGAATACAGCCATTCTAGAAAATGCATAGTGAGTGCACTAGCGTCACAGACACAGGTGGACAAAATAATCCCAGGTAGCATGCTTAAATTAATGGAAAATAACTTGGATTACAAGTTTTCTAGACCTCAAAACCCAGGTTTGTGTTCCACAGGAACACCTTCCTTGAGTTTCCAATACTGATATAGAACTAGGTTAATTACATTTCCCTTAAAGCCCAAACTCTCAAACATAAATGTAAATGTTGAAGAGAAAAGGAAAGGAATGGAAAAGAAAAATCAAGTAACGAGATAAAGGAGAAATGAAAAAGCATCTGAATTTTGCTTTAACTTCTCCTACGACTATTGTTGTTTCAGCTTAATAACCAAGTCATTTTGTAGCATTTTACTAAATGTACTTGCATTGAAGGGGTGTACTTCTTTATTAGTCAATATGCACAATGTACCCTTGTAGGCGCACAGGAAGAGATCAAACTAATGACACCACCATACAAATGTTCACACCAAGTCAAATTATTTGATTAAGGCTTTTTTTTTTTTTATTTGGAACTTTGCAGTACAGTAAATTACTGTATCCCATTATGATGGAACTTAATCAAAAATCAAGAAACACAAATATATAGTTCATATATTATGCTTGATGTCTGCATGTTTTAAAACATATGTCAAATGAAAAAATACTGTTCAACATTTCTACTTAACATAATTATACAAAATGGTTAAAATAACCTGTTTTAACCTAATATAATGATTAACTGAATGCCCCCAAAAAGCCTTCATTTTTTTAATTTAGACAGTAGGTGAGGTTTATTTGCATGCTAAGGACTATACGTAATTGTATCTGCCTTGTAATCATAGAAGCGGTTTCTCTATCAAGTCTGAAATTATTAAAACATGTTTGTGATCATAACTAAATTAACTTTGGTGTTAATATTAATTGTAAGCTCACCTCTATGCAAGTGGATTGAATTGAATTCTGAATATCTAAAAGTTAGTTATTACACTATATTTCCATTTTGAGTATTTTTGGTCTCCTGTGTTTTGAATACAAGTTGTCAGCAGAAATGAGAACTCCATTTATTTATGTGCACTATTTTTCAGTCACATCAATTTAGGGTACCTATTCAGAATGTTCTCAAGTCCCACTTTATCTGGAACAGTTCACATTTTGGACAGCTATCTAGTGGTCCCAACTTCATTCTCCTATGCCCAGGATACTGGAGACCGATAATGCAGAGTTACTTTGACTACAGTGCTCCTGCTCCTGCACGAGATCTTAGACACTGTCCATCTGATATATTTGACACTAACCATCTGATGCCATGCCCCTCAGTGTCCTGCATCACCAAAAGTGTAAGTGGAGGAATGCATTTCGGAACCATAAAAAAAAAAAAAAAAAAAAAGCCTACAGAAGTGTATGCCTTCTATAGATGTATTAACGATAATACATTAAAGTTTTAGGACCTTTTCATTCATTGAACTGTAAAATTGCTGCAAATTTTTTTTTAAAAAAGTATCCATAATAAAGCAACTTTTACAACAAGACATACAATTTACTCCCTCAGCTGAATTGGAATATGGGTCAGTTCGGAAGTGCAAAGTATTAGCTAAAGGTACTGTGATCCAAGGGAGATTTCTAGGAAATGATATTGGCTTTAAGAGATTGAAAATTCGGAAAAGGAAGATAATGAAAATATCCTAATTAGGTATGTATATTAAGCTTCCAAATGCCAGAGGAAAAACAGAAAAACGGTCCTCTGTGGTTCACAGTACAGGGAGTGCAGAATTATTAGGCAAATGAGTATTTTGACCACATCATCCTCTTTATGCATTTTGTCTTACTCCAAGCTGTATAGGCTCGAAAGCCTACTACCAATTAAGCATATTAGGTGATGTGCATCTCTGTAATGAGAAGGGGTGTGGTCTAATGACATCAACACCCTATATCAGGTGTGCATAATTATTAGGCAACTTCCTTTCCTTTGGCATAATGGGTCAAAAGAAGGACTTGACAGGCTCAGAAAAGTCAAAAATAGTGAGATATCTTGCAGAGGGATGCAGCACTCTTAAAATTGCAAATCTTCTGAAGCGTGATCATCAAACAATCAAGCGTTTCATTCAAAATAGTCAACAGGGTCGCAAGAAGCGTGTGGAAAAACCAAGGCGCAAAATAACTGCCCATGAACTGAGAAAAGTCAAGCGTGCAGCTGCCACGATGCCACTTGCCACCAGTTTGGCCATATTTCAGAGCTGCAACATCACTGGAGTGCCCAAAAGCACAAGGTGTGCAATACTCAGAGACATGGCCAAGGTAAGAAAGGCTGAAAGACGACCACCACTGAACAAGACACACAAGCTGAAACGTCAAGACTGGGCCAAGAAATATCTCAAGACTGATTTTTCTAAGGTTTTATGGACTGATGAAATGAGAGTGAGTCTTGATGGGCCAGATGGATGGGCCCGTGGCTGGATTGGTAAAGGGCAGAGAGCTCCAGTCCGACTCAGACGCCAGCAAGGTGGAGGTGGAGTACTGGTTTGGGCTGGTATCATCAAAGATGAGCTTGTGGGGCCTTTTCGGGTTGAGGATGGAGTCAAGCTCAACTCTCAGTCCAACTGCCAGTTCCTGGAAGACACCTTCTTCAAGCAGTGGTACAGGAAGAAGTCTGCATCCTTCAAGAAAAACATGATTTTCATGCAGGACAATGCTCCATCACACGCGTCCAAGTACTCCACAGTGTGGCTGGCAAGAAAGGGTATAAAAGAAGAAAATCTAATGACATGGCCTCCTTGTTCACCTGATCTGAACCCCATTGAGAACCTGTGGTCCATCATCAAATGTGAGATTTACAAGGAGGGAAAAGAGTACACCTCTCTGAACAGTGTCTGGGAGGCTGTGGTTGCTGCTGCACGCAATGTTGATGGTGAACAGATCAAAACACTGACAGAATCCTTGGATGGCAGGCTTTTGAGTGTCCTTGCAAAGAAAGGTGGCTATATTGGTCACTGATTTGTTTTTGAATGTCAGAAATGTATATTTGTGAATGTTGAGATGTTATATTGGTTTCACTGGTAAAAATAAATAATTGAAATGGGTATATATTTGTTTTTTGTTAAGTTGCCTAATAATTATGCACAGTAATAGTCACCTGCACACACAGATATCCCCCTAAAAAAGCTAAAACTAAAAACAAACTAAAAACTACTTCCAAAAATATTCAGCTTTGATATTAATGAGTTTTTTGGGTTCATTGAGAACATGGTTGTTGTTCAATAATAAAATTAATCCTCAAAAATACAACTTGCCTAATAATTATGCACTCCCTGTATATCTGTCTAGTAAACACATCGCAGTAGTTAAATAAAAAGTATAGAAAAGACTATAATTTGCTTAAAGATAATAATGACCCTGCAACATTTAAACAAAACTACCCACCATTGCGATTTATACAATATCATTGTGAGCCATTGTATTTATGGAATATAATCTAAAAATTAAAAGCATTTATATCATCACAAAGTTTGCCAATCAGTCCACTGTTATATAATTTCAATGTTATATTACATTTTAAACAGCTAAAGTTTCTGAGTCTTCTGCAATTTCTTTCTTCACTGAAATCTGCTCTTCTGCTCTTTCTGTGTCACCAGGTGCATGCACTGCTGGACCAGATGGAAACGCTCGAGACACAACAGCTTCTGTTTGAAAGAGCTGCACTATCTGACCCAGCTGTTTCCCAATAGAAGACAGCTCACTGCGAATGCCCTTCAGGTTCTTGTTTGTGTACCTCTGTTGCTCCTGAATCGATGTTAATCTCTCAAATAATAGACTCATATTTTTCTCATTATTTTCCTGTTGCACTTTCTCGGCTTCTAATCTTTGTCTTTGCAGAGAAACTAAATCTGCAATTGATGCTTGACTTGAAAGTTGGCTTGGGTAACAAGAATAGTTTAATTGTTGAAGACTTGGTTGGCTAGTGCTTCCAACTGTTTGTGAAATATGCTCTTGTTTTACCTTGTGTGGATCAACTAGCACTGGCTGCCTTCTGAAATTCCCCTCTCCTGCGACAAGTGGTAACATTTGCACTTCTACTTTCTGTGTTTTTTTGGAGTCACTTAAACTCAAATTCACTGCTTCATTAGTTAACGTGGTGTTAAAAACTGGGAAAGTAGAAGTGCATGTAGATCCATGCTGCGACACATCACTTGATGGCCTAGCATGAAGTCCTGAAGCCTTCAAAACTGGACTTTCTGTTTGTTTCTGTGTTTCTTTACTCAGGCCCGGTGTCTCCTCAAGATGACCGAAAACTGTCAATCCTGTGCTGGTATCTTCAACATATCTGAAATTCCTGGAATCAAGGAGAGGTCCTCTGCAACTTGGACTATTGGCTGTTGTCCAGAATGGAGGGAAACAGAAGGAATATGATGTTTAACAAGTTATTATTGATACTCAGGTGATCAATGAAATCTACAATGTAACAAGCACTAAACTTACATAACAATATTATCATATTCTAAAATCAGACTGTACCACTTTAAGCAAAAAAAAAAAAGAAAGCAATATGTATAACAAAACTCTTAATGTTTTGATAAGAATGATGTGCAGAATAATTTGAGATGGATAGCAGCCATTTTCTTATATTTGATCCTGTATCCCTCTGTGTCGAACCTTAGTTTCTTTGAGATTCTTGGCTTTGTGGTATTTTTATGCTGGTCTCATCACTCCTTAAGTCATGTTCAAAGAAACACTACGCTATAGGGCCTTTAATTATACATGGCTTGTGAGAGCCCGGCACACAAAGATGAAGGAGGAAAAGAAAAACACCAACGGTAGCAAATGAATTTATATGAAGGGGAAGGCAGGCAATGGTGTTCTTTCTATGTCACACAAAATATAATGACAAAGAAATGTAAGAGGTAAAGATTAATGGATTTCAAAATACTACAAATTAATTTAAAAGATGAAAGAAAAAAATCATGTGTTATAAAAATGAAAAATGTAATCTACTAATTTATCAGACAGAGGTAACCTGCCAGTAGCTTTCTCGGCGTGTAATTTGCCATGTAAAATAGTGCGTTAACCATCAAATCTACTGTGAAGTTTTTTGGGATATATTTTTCTGGACACTGTCAAAGCCAAATTTAACATGAGGTTATGTGAAAAAGGATTCCAGAACACTATGTCAAGGTATTTATAGGGAATCAATTCCTCCTATATATTTCCATAGATCTTCAGTACTAACATTTACAGGTCTGTAATCTACAGAATGACATAACAATTTATACTGATGTCTATAATGGTACTTCACACAGGTGAAGAAGCCTGAGAATCGATAGTCGGACGTTCATTAAGTCTAAATTCAGATTTAGAGATCTTAGGAGTATTACAGTCATTGGTTATTTTCTACCTAGTATGTGATACTTATGGACATATTTTTTTTACTACAAACCAGCTGATGTTTGTGGGATTTGTATTTCAAAAACAGGAGGAGACCAAGTTGTTGTCTGATCTGGGCTCATAGCTTTTCTTTGGGGACGGGCATCATTAACCTTCATGATACCATGGCATCCTCTTGTTTGTCTGTACTGTGGAATTGGGCACAATTGGTAGATAATAAATCAAGTTGGGCTAATTCTTGTTTTCAGCAATCTATTTAAAACAAAAGGTCAGGTTTACCTATATTAAGACATATTTTACTTTGGTAAAATCTATCTTTGGTTGATTTTAAAATGTGGAGTGCTACATACATACGCCTGCCGCAAAGTTCAGATAGAATAAGGGCCAGACAGAAACCCACTGGGGTCACAACAGGCCAGTAGGCTGTCCATTGGCCCTCAATGTTGTTCATCATCAACGTAAAATGGAACGTCAAAAGTTAAACCTAACTTACCAATTTAATTAAATCCCCACCTATTGTAGGTCCTGTTGTAAGCTAGGTGTGCTTTATATCTATATCTTTGTCTTTTTATATGGCTCCTGTGTTTTCACACAAGCTAAAATGCAGGCCAGCTTTTGGCCTACAACTGCCAACATGCAAAGCAAGTCAAATATTAATTGGGTGCCATGGGAGTAGCTACACTTAGAAAAGATCATCATGTGTTATCAACTTCAGTACATAGAAAACCTGTAGCTTGTTACTTATATATTCATTTAACTTGGGACAACAGGCAGCAACACTGCCTTAGATCAACTTGAAGACCTCATTCAATAAAACAGGCTTAAACTTAGAAAGCTTTTATTTCTCAAACAATTATTTTGATCAGCTGCTATAGATTTTTAAATGTTTTGCTCGCCAACTAAATAATGACCTTACACTCATAGTTACATTTCTTATCAATTAAATAATTATGTGTAAATATGCATTTCTGGATGCATTTTGCATTTAAAATAGTTTGTGAGATGTAAAAGAATTTACTTTAGAATAAAAGTTAATTTATGCCATACTTTTATGCAGGGCTATACTAGTAGAGTGAATTATAAATCTTTGATTAGATGCAAAAATGTTAAAAAAGCAATTTGGACAAAGCATGGTTAATGCTCAAGGGGAATGAGAGTTTAAAGAACTTTAAAAAAAGAATGCAGACGGTTTGTCTTGAGCCACAGCCTTTAAATAATTTACACTACACAAAAACATAAAATAATTATATTTAGTTATAGCAAAGAAATGTGGCACCATCCTGTGGGTATTTATAAAAAAATATACACAGAAAATAAAGCAAAATCAGGTTAAGCAAGATCCAAAACACTTGTTCTATAAAGTATAATTATAGTGCCACCTGCTGGCTATTATCTTAAATGGGCATTGAAAATTACATTTCAGTGGTCACATGGCCAATACCATAAGTCGAAAACATAATGGATTTTTATTGTAATTTCTTTTACTAGCCGTTTGGTTTGATGTATGAACATATATATTTTCAGATGACAACTGTGATCATTTGGAATTGAAAAGCCATTGAACTGCTTTCACAAGTCATAATGTATATGGGGCCTGTTCAAAAGGCTCCAACAGTGGATTGTTATGAGCAAATCTTTATAACTTGTACCTTCTAGACAACATGTGGGTATCCCTTAGGATTGGAAGAAAGGTGATATGGTCTTAAACATAGAAAGGCTTTCTGTTAGGGCGGTTACATTGTGTTACAAAGCCGTTTTGGCTGCTTCAATCAATATATAAAAAAACGGTTAAAAGTTTTTCTAGATATGGAATTAGCGTGTGACTGCCTTCAACTGTTCGAGCTTCATGTGCCCGTACCATCAACACGTTTTTGAGTTAAATTTAATGGCGGAAAAATGATGGGGTAAGCGTTGGAGTAAGCCTACTGATATGCATAAGATCCTTATACAGTTAAGACTTAACTTGTATTACTAAATTTGCAAAATTCAAAACACGGGGGAGGGCACGTGGCTGTTAACAGACACCTGAAAACATCTCACAAACAAAAAGAAAATCACAACAATGGGGTGAGGGGAGGTGGTTGTTAATCATGGTCACCTGAGACCCACCCACAAACAACTTCAAAACATGTGCTAAATTAGAACTTCCTACCCATAAAAGTTGAAGTGCACCAAGCCTCGCTTTCAATACACAGAACCAGGAAGTGGCAACACATCATCACATGCATCCAAACATTTATATTGGACCTTCTCTGATGAACTCTCACACCTTAGAAAGATGAATTAAAGCAAACGTGTTGTGTTTTGCTCCAATACATTCTTTTGCACCTTATGTACATATCTACACTGGTGATGATTTTTGGACTGGTCTGGATTTCAAATTACGATCACTAGCTTACTGCCCTTTGTACTAACCTGTGTCTTCATATCATCTTGCAGTGCTGGTTTATCATTATGTCTCTTAATGTAAGAAATTAATATTTGCTGCTCAATTGTTTGTGCACAAAAGTCTTTGTGTCCTTTTTCCCATACATATTACCAGTTATCCAGCCCTTTTGTGATTCTTTGAGGGCATTAGAATTATATAAAAGAGTGGAGCTCCTAAACTCTAGTGAATGCGAGTACATCCAATTCCATAATTTACGGCTACTTATGTATTACAATTGTGCACCATTATTCTGTTTGAAAATGCATCCTGTTTGTGTGATACCTCACGAGTGATTACAGTTTATGTATTGATGTGTTCTTGACTCTGCTTATTACAGCGCACCTCTCACTTGTTTGTATTCTAGAAAAGTGAATTAATCAGCCCTGTGCAGTATGAATGTATCCAAAAAAGGGATTTGCTAACACAATGTTTTTATTTTCTATATGCAAGTTAAAAACAATGTGTGACAGTCCTTTTATCCAAAACTTTATTCAGACCTCAAATAGAGGTCTGATTATATGACTAGGATCCAGGAACCGCAGAGCTACAGGTGACCTGGATCCCCTTCCCATGCAGCCTGTGGATGTCTGCACGATGCTCGCTGATACCCTCTGCTGCTGCCACGCACTTCTGCCAGGACTTCGGGGGGGTGGGCGGTGGGTATGATTGGTAAGTATGAAGGGCAGATTGGCAAATAAAAGGAAATAAAAACAGTTTGCATGTGAATTAATATGTATAAGTAAAACTTTTTTCCCTATAGGGTAGTCTTTTATTCAGGCCTTTTCTAAATGAATATCCAAAGTTTGGGGGTTCATGTTATAATCAAGGTCGTCTTATATTCAAACAAATATAGTATTGTATTTTTTTGCGGTTTTATCACTTGTATATTGGTGTGTAGATGCTTGTGCACTTTTCCCCATGTTGCTGTATTTGGTGTTTATCACTTGTTCTAGTAATTATGACATCCAGTGGTGTGTGCTTAAAAGGCTGTAGTGTGGACGTAACATTGGATTATCTCTTTTTATACCATTTGGGATTATGAGGCTTAGTAAAGTAAATAATGTAGAAACATGAGGCAGACTAAAGCAAGCATGAAATTCAGACAAAGAAAAAATAATTAGTAATAATGTTAGAGTAAGCTACTTTGTTTTACCTTACTGAAAGACATTAACAAAAATGTTTATTGTATTTTCAGATGGCCAAAATAATAAGAAAAAAAAACCCAGTAAGCTGTTCCAGGACTAAAAACATTTCACAGACCTCAGACAGATTCACACAAAGCATTCAGCGAAAAACTAACCACATCACATGGTCACTTTCTAATAATCTAATCTAACTACAGGCAGTTCAGAAATAAAACACAAACGCAGTATTTACGTAAACTTACAAATCTGCACTTATTGATAGCAGGCACCCAAGATATGGTGACCAACTTGTCTGCTCCAGGTACAACAACAAAAATGGAGATTCACAGGAAGTGCTAGCGAATAGTCTTAGTACTATGTGACAACAAGTCAGCAGTATTTTGAAAGAACGTGGAATCAGGTTTGTATTTAAAGAACTAACTACAAATCTACTATTTGAGCTAGAGAAAGAAAGAAAAAATTCTACAGCACATACAAAACATATATAGGTTTTTTTCATGATTATCTTATTAGTGTTAAGTGGCCTTTCAGCAGCCCACTGATTGGCAAGTCATTTGATTAAATACAAATACATTGAGCAATCAATAAAAAGAATGTATAGTTTATACTACTTTGAAAACGATAATAAAGTTATCGTTGCACAACCGTCTCACCAAATAAAGTGAATTTGTAACTATTCTTCCCATGAACACATTAGCCGAATAGTTTGTCACTGCTAATAGCAGACCACTTTTATATACTGAAATGGCATGACCGAAGGAATCACTTTAACAAAGAAAAAATGTATATATAAATAATAGAATAAATATGAATATTTTATAGCTTGTTGATCCAAGTAAAAATTGGATTGCCTTTTGTAGTCAAGAAGAAATGATCCCCCTATGTGGCAAAATTATAAATCGAGCCGTTTGTGCCTTCTTTTTGATCAGGAACGTAGAAATAATGTGAATATAATTGTATTACTAAATATACATACTATAAATCAGATGGTTACTTTCCAAAGACTAAGATCTAATAATTAGCGTGACTTTTGTAGAGGGTGTTTGCCTGAGCTCTGAAACATTCAGTAGAAAGGGGTATATTATGGAGGTTCATCCAAAACAACATCAAACAAGCCCTCTTACTTACCAAAGAAGATGGACGCCTCGGTGTGGTAATAACCACCCGGTTGCCTTTGCTTTACCATTGAGCAAAGATCTATACGACACAATATTTCATCTCCGAACTGATGGTCTTGAAAGTCCTTGTACAGACTAGGGTCAATTTTTTTCAGCCCCTGCGTAATACAGAAAATACATTAATCATGTCAATTGTAAAGACGTATTTTTTGTATTAAAAAAAAAACACACACACACACACACACGGCGAAGTGTCATGAGAAAAAAGGCGCTATTTGCCATTCATTATGTATAACAGCGATTGTAAAAAAAAAAAAAATATATTAATCTCGACATTTTACAGTGTGAGGGAACAAAAGTCCCCCTGTGTCAGAGGTTCTCGGACACTAATCAAAAGCTATTCACCACCTGATTCACTGGTGTATTGAGTGTTGGCGCAACCCAGAAGTTCAGAACCAGCAGAGTATGTTTTAAACATAGGAATACACACAGATGGCACCAATTACTGTCACTATCTGGATATGGTCCAGGTTTATAAAATCACCCCCAATGTGTCCATTAGGACCAAAAGTGATAAGTGATACCAGCATCCACTAATATATTACCAATTCTTTATGAATAAAGTATCATTTTAGAATGGCATAAATACTTTGATTATCAACATTGTACTGTGGAATTAATACATCAATATATTATTATAATTTAGAGTTATTCCCAATGCATCAGTATACAATAGAACAAATCTACTGGATAAATACACCACAAATAAGCTTGATGCTTTATTTCTTATTTAAGTGGAATATAAGAAATGGAGGGACCATCTCGCATGTTGCTTCAATAAGAATAAAAATATAAAACAGTTATGTGTACTGAACTGATGGGCAGTGCTTCTTGTTGTGTATTTATTCCTTTGCTATCAAGAGGACTGCAATCATAAACTCAGTGTAAGTCTGCACCAGGAGGAATAGGAGTGTAAAAAATTGTACAATAGACAAGAAGAGGATGTACAACCGCAGCTATCAACTACCAGAGAGCAAGCACCCTATAATCCAGAAAGGTATAAACAAGTAAAATGAATATAACTGTGAGTGATAATTATTAATTCAGAGTAGTCATGCTGAATGCTGCTATATAAATTAAACATATTGTAACAGCTGTCACAGTGGTCTGGACCGTTCATTTTTGTAGATTTTCTCCCAAACATCATTTTTGTCTCACTCTTTTGTTAGAATCTAAATTATTACATCTGAAAAATGAAAGTAGGAGCTCCTAAATACTAGCGATTGAAGGAGGAACAGGAAAAAGGATGCTTAGGACTATTTTTGAAATATATTAAACCCTTCGTACTAGTAAAGTATCATGGGTAGATTACAGAAGAAGCAAGTGAGAATGTAAGCCACTTGCCAGGTAAATCTTCTTGTCACAATATAGATATCTAAGGTCAATGTTTTCCCAGAAATAGAGGTTTTATATATATCTTAATGAGCAGCACAGAGATACAGCTGCACAAAATAACAGCTCACCTGCTTCCGTAGCTTGGGGGCTCTTGACAGTTTCATGAAGGTCAAATGGGGTACCAAGCCTTTGTAGCCTGCCGCAACAATGCCCTTCTCTTTAAATATTTTCTCCATGGTGTCTGGAGAAACCGCAAGACATTGATGGTAAGAAATGACACATTTCAAGGACATTACTTTATATATTCACCCACATAAACAGAGCAACTTCCCCTCTTCTTTAATACAGAAATATAAATGAAATATCCTTAAAATTAAAGTTATGGTTAATCTGTCTCCAAAATAGAAATCTTTAAATTGATAACCATGTATATGTATTGTCGTACACAAACGTTAAATAACTGTAAAGAAATGTTAACCCTCTCGCTGCCAAAAAGAACCGTGTCAGAGCACTGCATGTTTTTGTTCTAACATGACCTAAGTGACATAAATTAACACAGCATGCAATGTCTTGGCCCCGTTGGCAAAGACACGGTGCAGTGACTACTAATGACAAACATCTGAGGTGGGGCCCAAGACGTGGCATGCCACAGATCTGGCTTTCAGTGGGTGGCAGATTCCATCAGGCATTATAAGAGAAAGTGTTCTACAGTGGTTGAGAAAAGATATGAAAGATCTGCTTTGGTATGTAGCACTTTACCTTATTAAGCAAAATTGTGCCCCAGTGAAGGTTTTGGCTGTGCAAGTACATATTTGTGGAATCTTACATAGTATCATAAGGGTCCCTGAGGTGGTATCCAGAGAGCAGGGCAGGCCAGTTATCCAAAACCATTTGAAGCAGTTTCAAAGTCCTGACTGCAGTTTATATTGCGTTACATGACCCTCACATGTGTGCAATAATGGGTGGTTAAGAGTGGCTGGATAATTAGCAGGCAGGATATAAAATGGTCACCCTGTCTGCCACTTTCCTTTTTGAAGCCAGGAAGGAGAGCTGAAAAATGGTGTTTCTCTGAGAGTGACTTTACTGAAAAAAAAAGAAAAGACCAAGGATATTTACTTTTACTTCTAATTTAATAAAAACATTTGATCGTGGGTAGGGTTGCCACCTTTTCTTCAAAAAATACCGGCCTTACTGGTGCCTCCATAGACTTAACATTGGCATCAAGCCAATTTTTTTACCGGCCTGATGGTAAAATACCGGCCAGGTGGCAACCCTAATAGTGGGCCACGGGCTTCATTTACCATAAAACTCTGTGGTGACTAATAATCTGTGGCAAATCCATCACATCCAAACGAGCATTGTGTCATAGTGTGAATACAATGAAATGATATCTCGCACTATTCAGTTATTGTTGGCAGCTTTCTGCACGGGAAGAAATCATAACCATGTGGCTTGGCACATGGTGGTCCACAAATAATATGGCCCACACATGTAGTATCCTAATATGCGGAATGAACACTGATTACTCCTGTGTGACATTACACTGGAACCCCAATGCTTAGAAATCTGCCATACAAGAACATCTGGTCAACAATTAAGTTATGTTTAAAGAAGGTTGAAAGATTGCATCAAGGAGAGGCATTTTAAATAGAAATGCTTTAATGCTCTGTATACAAAAAGTCAGTTGTGAGACTGCCAAATCTTTGATCCCCTTACATTGGGGCGAGCCCCCCCCTCAGGGAATGTATTATGAAGGTGGAACACATATGCCATATGGAGGGGCTGGCCATGCGAGCCAATAATGCCCATGATAGATACACGTAGATGTGGTTTTACTGGCTGGAATTTAACGAAAGCCCTGACATCCAGGCAGTCCTACATCCCAAGTAAGCCCTTTATAGAGACAAAGGCGGGGGCTCTGATGCATCACATCACACCCCCACCCCCTTGCTATCATCATTCTCCCTGTATCTCATCTCAGTTCCTTTTTTTGCAAGGAACTATACTACGCAATACTGGTCTGACCTCGGGGTACCCTGGAGTCTAGATTTCGACCCACTATCCACGGGCCTAACAGGGCTCTAACGATCTGTGGTATGATCAGTGATGTTTCTGATGTTTATAACTGGTACCTAAATTTGTGTAAGCTTATTTGTATTGTGGTTAAGAGATGCCCCCACGCTGCTGCAACAGTTGTGTACCCTCCGATTCCTACCCCCTCACCACTCTCACCCATTCACGGTCTATTTTCCTTTTTGTCCAACCCCAGTTAACCTTTATTTGTTGTATTAATATTTACTTGACAAAATTAAATAAAAACTGATTAAAATAAAATAAATGCTTTAATGAACAAAAACAAAGTACCTTACTGAGCCCTCTTTGCTCCGTTTAGGTCTATCAGGGGCAGACATGTTGTTTAGACTCTTGGGTCAGGCAGGTCTGAACTTCTTCATCTGACCCAAATGTAAAGAGAGCTCAGTAAGGCACATTATTTATATTATTTAATTAAAGCATTTCTATTTAAAATGTCTATGCTTGAAACAATCTTTCAATTAAACATAAGTATGTTTTGTGGGCAACAGTTGTCCTATGAAAGACAACAGTCGGGTACATATATAGATTAAATAAAAGCAAGTATTTTTCTAAAACAAAATCAATAGTGTATTTTTAAGAAGATTTTTTTATCCTCCACAGCAGCACTCTGTGCTGTGATAGGGGGATAGAGTCTATGAGTCAATCCCTGTGTATGATCACTTAGTATTAGTGCAATGATGCTGTTTGCAATGAGAACTGCAGCAGAGGCTCCGACAGCTGCCACCAACTGATGGGGACTGAAATGGCAAATAGTTCTGCTAGGAAGGGAAAGTCCTAATTTTAACAATTAAAAACTCACATAATTGATTTGGTTTTATAATAATGCTTTTTTAAAAAAAAAATCTAATTGAAGTACCTGACATTTGTCCTTTAAAGTGCCATTTTTTTTTTTCCATGAGTGAAAATTGACAAGTGAAAATTAGAGTGGCCCTAGGATGAGGATAAACTGGTATGCACTTTTTAAGGTATAAGTCAGTTTATCTTCTGACTGGCACCCATAATGCATCAGGCAGCATCAGGGCCACGGCTGTTGCTACAGCAGTGAGAGACACTAGTTTTCAAAGGGGACTTTTAAAGAGGGACCTGATCCGTGTTAAGTTACCTAGTCACATGTCCTGTGAATCTATCAAAGCAATAAATGGGCGCTATTTGAAATGCGGAGCCATCTTTCCTCTCTCTCTTTTAAACTTAATGGAGAGCAGTGCGTAAACCCTCGAGTATCTCTTAAGATAGAAATTGGGTTTGCTAAATATAAAATAAATTAACATTTTTGTTTAAAGTAAGCTTTCCTTTAATACCTTGCTATTTCTTATGCTGGACTCCCCACAACCACATTGTGATTTGTCAGATCAGGCTAGCATAGAGGATATTTTCCCCTTGGTTACCTCCACATCTCACCCCTGAATTTCCCATCTCAGAAGGCTAGTAATGGTTGACACTCTAAAGAAAATCTGAATGCCTGTTTGACTATTAAAACGTATACCCCAGTGTATAAATGTACAAGATATGATCACCTGCAATTCTTTTGAGTGAATTTACGAAATCTCCTTCAGTCATTTTTCCGTATACAACTTCATGCTTAAACTCATCCACCCCATGAAAGGAGCAAACCAACTCTTTCCCCTGCAATATCTCTTCAATCGATTCCTTGCTCTCAAAAAGAGCGCTCACAGCTCTATGAAGGAAAGAACATAATACACCAAATGCTCAATAAAGAACTAAAAATAAACAAACAGTAAATTGAAGCCGAATGTGGTTATCTAGATTCATGAACAAATAAACCTTTTGTAAACATACAAGGGATGATCTCATGAGTTGAGCATTCTGCGAGCTGTGCTATAAGGAGCACACGCTCTAAAAGTGTTAGACCCTTACAGTTATGTTAGCAAATAGAATTCATTGCATGTGCAAAGATGTAGAAATTAGTGTAATCAATAAGAACATTAGCAACAAAAAAGCTTCTAGATTGTTTCAGAAAATAAGACACAAACTGAGACTTTTGTATTATTTATTTTGTATGGCAACTTAAAACTGTATTTTGACAGTGTTCTTAAATACAAACATGTAAATTAAGGCACTGGATCTTTGTTCCATTGTATATATACATAAGGTAATAACGTCGGCTGTAGACGAAACACGTCAGGAAGCTGGTTATACAGTATATGTTGGTAACTGGATGCAGTAGATTAAATACCCATTGACTTATAAGGGCTTTAAATATGAATTGTACTTCAAAATTGTACAATAAAGATGAAAGCAAGAACTGCAAAATGAGACTATTTTTACAGGAACCTATATAGAGTTCCTTTCACTGCAAATTATGGAAAAGCAAAAATCTCCATACGGTTCTTAAACAATACTGAGGGATTGGCAACTGATTGCTATTACTTGGCAAGATTCCATTAGCTACTCATGACATTTCATAGGATGAAATATGGTTACGGTGTCAGTCTTTGGCATTTACCAACAGGAAATGAGTCCTGACCTTTGAAATTACTGCTGTTCTGCAAAACACACCATAAAGCAGCCATTTTTTTCACACAATAAACTGGCAGCTATTTATTAGTCCAAACAATCTGCAATATGCTGCTGAAGTACCATGCTGAGGTCTGATGACTTGACAACCTTTGGAAATTATAATAAATATTGTAGAAAAAGCAAAGAGAATCATTTGATGATGATCTCACACACAATTACTATGGAGCAAAAAAAGGGAGGAGCAAAATGTGTTTTTTTTTTTAATAATAATATTTGTATGAAGTTTAGCAGACCAGAGATACTTACAAATTAACTTCATCTTCATTAGCTAAGTGCATTACAAAGAGGGTGAGGTGAAAGGAACCCTTTGGGATCATAGCCCTGGAAAGTCTTTCATCTTTCTGCAATACAGCCTCCTGAAAAATCTCAATGGCCCCAAGAACCTGCACACGACAAAATCACAGTTTATTTTGAAATGTTTTAAAATAAAATTTAAAAAAATAGCAAATATAGCTTAGTTTCTTTTACCATTATGTTGATAATAGTGAGTTGAAAAAGTAAATTGGATTTAAAAAGGAAATGCAGTCATAAGTTAAGTATTCTGCAGTTCACAAGATCTTTTCTATTAGACATTCCTTTAAGAAGATATTGTCTGTAAAATAATTTAATGGAGCCATTAGAAGTCTTTATGGAAATGCCATGCAAGTTACAACTCAAATGATAAAGGCTAAAAATACTCAATATATAGTCAAGTAAAATTATGAAGCAGGTAATTTTAAATACCGTATTTATCAGCGTATAACACGCGCCGGCGTATAACACGCACCTCATTTTAAGAAGGAAATTTCAGGAAAAAAAACTTAAATTTCAAATAAAGAACTTTATTCATTTTAATATGCCAGGATATTGCCCCCAATATGCCATTTAATATGCCAGGATTTTGCCCCCAATATGCCATTTTAATATGCCAGGATATTGCCCCCAATATGCCATTTTAATATGCCAGGATATTGCCCCCAATATGCCATTTTAATATGCCAGGATATTGCCCCCAATATGCCATTTTAATATGCCAGGATATTGCCACCAATATGCCATTTTAATATGCCAGGATATTGCCACCAATATGCCATTTTAATATGCCAGGATATTGCCCCCAATATGCCATTTTAATATGCCAGGATATTGCCCCCAATATGCCATTTTAATACGCCAGGATATTGCCCCCAATATGCCATTTCAATATGCCAGGATATTGCCCCCAATATGCCATGTAATATACCAGGATATTGCCCCCAATATGCCATGTAATACGCTAGGATATTGCCCCTTAGTATGCTCGTTATGCCACCCTCCTCCCCCCTTCCCCAGATCCCAGTACTTACCTCGTTCCTGCTCTGTCCCCCGGTGCTCTGAAGCTGCGTGGCTGTGAGGGAAGCGTTGTGAGCTCCCCACCAGCCGTGCGGAACAATAAAGTTTGTTTAAAAAAAACACACTTTGTTGACCGCGCGGCTGGAGGGGAGCTCACAACGCTTTCCTCACAGCCACGCAGCTTCAGAGCACCGGGGGGACAGAGCAGGAACGAGGTAAGTTTTAGATTTTTTTTCAGCCACCGATCGGCGTATAACACGCACACATCATTTGCCCCCTATTTTCAGGGATAAATACGGTAGTAATTATGGTCAAATGTCTAAGAGTGTAATAAACACCACAGAAAACAATGGACTGTCCAAGCAAATCAATTAAGTGTTCAGATTGTATAACAATACAGCTTAAGTTAATTGAAACTGGAAATATATTGTATAGTAATTAAAATATTATAGAGGTGTTGTAAATTATATTATAATTACCTTAGGATTTGTAATAGGAAGAGATATAAAATAATTTGCCCTCTTTTGCTTTTTACTGGTATCCTCATCTTCATTTTCTAAGACATGTTTTCTTTTCCTTTTCTTTTTCACTTTTTTGTCAAGTGTGTTGGGGACTGAAACAATATGATATCAATTCATTAAAAGGACACTACCACTTACATAAGATGTAACTGGATAACCTGTGCATTTAAAACAAACACATATATAAGAAATATGACACCGTTTTTTCTTCTTCTATGTTTGAATTAATTGCATATAAAAGTAAAAATAAAAGTAGGCGTCTGTCTCCAGCATCCATTTTGAGAATTTTACCCATGACGCAACATTCTCCAAAATCTTCCAGCAAGTCTCACTTTACAACTGTGGCCAAAGCATGCAAGATGATATCATAAGATATACCCCTGCTCTTTTACTGGCTCCTGTGTATCATAGTGAGCAGTACTAGGTGGCCCTTGTGATGTAATAGTAACATTATTCTCCCATTCAGTGCAAGTCTATGATCAGAATTCTGACTGTCCCCAGCCCCAAAGTTAGATAATAGTGCAGTAAAGTCACTGGGGGGTGGCAAGCAAAAAAAAAAAACAATATTTCACAAAATGGCGGTGCACAGTCACACTCGTTTAGTAAAATATTTCATAAAATAAACTCTCATAACAAAAACAAAATCCACAATGCAAAAAAAAAAAAACTTAATTTTTTGGTGGTAGTGTCCCTTTAAACGCATTCACGCTTAAAAATAGCCCAAAAGACTGTAATCTCAGATTTACTTCAAAATTATAGCCACCGGCAAAACTCAGCAAGTCTTCAATTGTTATATAAATGGTATTGCAAGCTTCAGTACAGTCCTAGTAATATTAGTAGTATTTAGGGATTTTTAATCACAGAAGTTTAACTACCAAGTACAAAGGGTGTTACTTTCACTTACTGTTGGTGGATGAATATTTATTGATAAAAGTATTTTACTAGCAAAGATACAGTGAGATTTCTCTTGTTTTCAAGTTTGTACTCTGTCCGTGAGCATTGCATTGTTTTGTTACAATAGGTTACAAAAGACTATTAGAAATACGAAATAATATTAAAATCCAAATAAACAAACTTAACACAGAACACAAAATATAACAACCATGAATACATGTGGATTCTGTATTGAGGTATATTGACAGAGATCTCTTAAGGGATTTCACTGGAAGAAGATTTGATGGAGTAGAAAATTAAGTAGGAGATCCAAACTACCAAAAGGAATCATCTTTTTTCACAGATTTTATTGAATCTCCTTATGAGGATTTATAACCTACCAATAAAAGTTTATCATGCATACATTTACCAAAATTGGAAATTAAACTTACTTTCAAGCACAGTAGCAATATCTATATTTGCAAAAGGCAGTGCCTCTAATGAAACAGATGTTGACATTGGTTCTTGGATGTTTGGCTTTTGTTTCTTATGTTTCATCCTCCTCCTTTTTTTCTTTTGAATATTTTCTTCTGGAGCATTCTCTTGTTTCTCTAATAACCAAAAGAAAAGAATACAAAATTAAAACATTGTTTAGTTTATTTGTTTTATTTAACTATATGGTGGCATGATACTAAGCAGTCACCACACAAAAAAAAACAAAGATTTTAAAAGACTTTATTTTCATAAGAAATTCACTTGCTTAAACCACTGAGATTTACCAGTAAGATTACTATTCTAGAAAACATACTTTTGAAGATTCATTTCTTTACTGCATGACTACATACCAATTGGAACGGATGTAAATGGGGAAAAAACCCTATTGCTGGTAAGCAATGAAGGAGCATGGGTCTCCGTCGGCACAGATCTCTGGCACCGCTCACTCTTAGTGCAAAAGTACAAAGTTATGATATTACACCAACCACATAGCTTTTCAAGTGGTCCTTTCCAGCAGACAAACAGAGCCTTGCTTCTCTGCTAGACAACAGGGACCTTTGCATTGTCACAGACTGAGGATGCCCAGGACATAAGGTCCCATTTCCCAAGCAATCTGGGATGTGTGGTTAGCCTACTGAGTCACTCCTTCACATGGAGCTTTTTGTTAGCTGCAGCAGCCTGCCTGCACCAGGTAAAAAAAAAAAACCATGAATACACAGATTCAAATATGAACACACAGTCAGATATATATTATTTATGTGTGTGTGTGTGTGATATATATACACACACACATGCATATATTATGTGTGTGACTGTGTGTATATTGTAATAGAATTATATTAACTCTAAAATCTACATGGTTCCCAAAGCTTCCTAATAATTTATATAATATAAATAATATGTGTTTTCTGAGTATGTGACTGTGTGTTCTTATATCAATAAGTGTGTATATGATGTATATTTGAGGGTGAGAGTCCAATCACAGGTGTATATTATAGTAGAATCTAATCCTTGATATACTGTGTCCCTAAATGGCAGAAAAAATTTTATAGTCATCCTACCTGAACAGCTGTGGCTGTTGGAACAAAAGCCAAGGACTAAAGGGCAAAATATCTATGATATTGCAGTGGGAACCCTTCCTTTTCAATGTCATCAGTAGAACGCAAATTGTTTAAAACTGATCTAGCTCTGCAGGTTGAGGGACAGGCTGCAATGTGATCAATTGTGTAGTTTACACTGAATAGTGGTTCTGGGTAGAGGACAAATGGCATGCAACTTGTAAGTACATGACATATTACCCTCATCTTGGGCTTACTGTACAAATATATTTTGTTATATATTTTGTATACTTGTTGGCATTTGCACATGAGCTGTTGGCAGACACTTCTTCTGAGGCATCCCTGGTAGGTTTATGCTTAAATAATAGAGCTTATTACAAAGTATATATATTCTCACCAGCTACTTACCAAGAGACAGGAAATATATATGAATCACTCCTTATATTATATATAATGTTAAACTATACCTACTAACACATTTTATGAGCAGCAAGTGATATTTGATCCCTGCAAATCTTTAAGTGAATTGCTTACAAAAAGTACAATTTTATGCCTGCAAGGTGTGACATTATGTAACTTTGCAAAACGATCTTTTGACCATTTTATATGGAAATGTCTTGTAACTTCGGCTTTACTGGTGTGATATTCGCCATCTAGAAAGTTGACACAGGAGGTGATAGAGCAATAACTATAGCTTGTACACGGTCTGCAATACAGGGTCATAATATAATAAGTTGGTAAGTAGATGTTGTAAACTACATATTCCATGATGCTTAGCTTAACCAAACTGGCTAAGCAACAACGGATCTGTAGTACACAATAGCTCTAGTACCAACAATCGTTTGTGTGCATCGGTTCCCAGCCTGGTTTCAGACCTGTCTCCGCCTCCTCCTTCTGGGCTGAATTCTTGATATCCTCTCCCATATCTAATGTCTCTTCCGGAGGAGGCTCGAGTATTGGAAAGAATTCCATGGCCGGAGGAGGGTACAGTAAGAAGTCCCCAAGCTTACGGTTGCGTTTTAATAGTGACGTCACGATAGACGCGCCTTTCTGTGGCGCACGACGTGTGACGGTGGAATTGAAATTACATAGGAAGCTAACTGTCCGCAGCACTGCCATTATTTCGAAGTACGGATACAGGGAGGGGAAAAACACATTGCAATGCGAACATGACATAAAAAGTACTGACCTTATCTTAAAAAAAAAAAAAGCATATGGTGCTCCGTTACTCAACCCATGAAAAAATTAGCCTATGATATGATTGCACTGAACATCGAAATCGTCTCCTTGGTGTCCATACTGACCGACAATCCTATGCGTTCATGATAGTATTATAGTATTTGGACGTGTATAATAAGAATTCAACTCACTGAAATCGGTTTAAATCGGTATTTGAAAAATAAAAAGATATAACTGTATATGAAAGGCCATTTCTCACAGTGTATTATGGCATTTTTCTTAAATGGACCTTTTAAAGTACCATTCAAAATAAATTATATAACTACTGTCCAAAAGATAAAAAAATAAGACTATGGAGAAATTTTGGTGTAATGACATACAGAAAGTTTTAGATAGAAATGCTTTGTAACAACTCGTAGTGCAGAGATGATCAGGAGATAAATGATCTAGGTCTACCTAAGTGTAGGACAGGATGTGCTGAGACTAGATGATCTACTCAATAAGTGCACCAATGTGTAAAGGTTAGTGTTATATGCGTTGTCCCTAGTATGATGATGAACTGGCGTGTACTTTTTATAGTACACACCAGTTTATCCTCTGACGGACAGCTGCCATGCTTCCATAGGAAGCAGGCAGCCGTCTGGTCGGCGACTGGCTCCTAGTTTTTGCATGGGATCAGCAGGGGGGGCCTTAACTAAGTCCCCTCTGCTGATCCCATGAAAAAACTAGGGTCGCAGCGAGAGACCCTCGTATTCGTAGGGTGAGCCCCCACTCTGGCAACCACATGACAACCGGGAACTGCTGTTTCTTGCATGTGAGACACAAAGTTATTAAACCCATGTGTATCTATTTGTACAGTGTTTTGTTGTAAAATCAATTATTTGTGATTTTGTTTATCATTTGAATCATCTTTTGAGTTGCTGAAGTTCTTTCTTTCCCGATAGTAAAAACGTAAAAAAAAATATGATGTAAAAATTGCTGGCAACTGGCTTTTAAGATTAGAAAAATGACAGTTCCCGTTGACATCTAGCATAGTTCACCTAAAGAGCTTATTTGTTCTTGTCATGTCAGAATTTTAGTGTCATTGAGCTCCTCAGTTGCCATAGAAACAGGCTAAGAAAGCTCATTAAACAAGAAGTTCTCCAATTACTGCTGCACATCTTTAATCACTGGGTACCAAAATATTATTTAGATTAAGTGAGATATCAACATAGAACTTTAAATATCTAGGGATATTTGAAAAAAAAAGACTACTAGTGGGGCCAGTGCTTTGCATTAGCCCCCAGCTGAAGATAGGCGTGCGTAGCAGCTGGATATATGATCCATGCAATCACAGGATAGCAAGAATAGCAACAATCTGTGCTTCCTACTATAGACTACATTCCCTATGATGCTACGGTCACTTTTGACTGGCTGTGCATGATAGGAAATGTAGTCACAAGCATTACATAATAAATATACGTTTTAAAGCTGCAATGACCGTATCCTAGATTTGTCCCTTTACCTGCCACATAACCCCAGCAAACCAATACATGTGGGGTACTGCTATACTCGGGGGAAGTTGCTGAACATATATTGGGGTTTTGTTTGGCAATAAAATAGAACAACGTCTTTAAATTCATACCTAAAGTTAAAAGTGTGTGGAAATAAAACACACACAAAATTACTATGCCAAAACTTGTCAAGATTGGTGGTAAAATGACTGAATGAAAAGTGTCAAAACAGCCCAAGTTGAATACCCTCGGATGTCTACTTTATAAAAATGTGTACATGTCGGAGGTTATTCAGGGTTCACGACAGATATTGGTGTTTCAATGTCACTAAAGCTATTTTTTTTAAATGCTTTTTTTTAACAGCTATATGCTACTTGTATTTATTAACCTATAACATGCAAAAAAAGCAAAAAAACAAATAATCATTGGATATTTTTTAAACTCAGTACCAATATTAGAATCTATTTAGCAGGTTTTTTTTTATTAGCTTTTTGAGCTTAGTAGGAAAATTAAATTTTAACCATATTTTACTATTTTTTTTCATAATACAATAAATGATATGAACAAACTAATGGCATCACAAGAAAGCCCTTCATGTCCTGAAAAAAACAATATATATTTTTTGTGGGTACAGCAACTGACAAAAAAGAAAATTAAAGCTAAACACAAACACCTCAGAAGTGTTAGAACAGCCTCGGTCACTAACACACAACATTCCAAAAACAGTACCAAGGGGTCATGAAGGGGTTAAGGGACATCTAGCTATCATGAGTTTAAAACAAAGGGTCCATCACTGCTGTAACAGTGAGTGATAATCGGCAATGAGATTAGGCTATATGGCGTATTCAAGGTACTGGATTCTAGGTAATGAGAAAATGTCATGTAACGTATACAGTACTTGCCACTTCCCTATTCCTTTAATAAGTTCATTGTAAAAATAATAATAATAATAATAATAATGATATGCGCATCACTTTATTTTTTATTATTCATTTACCTTGTGATTTGGGGAATTTCACTAGTGTTTTACTGCATTGATTTATGTATCATTTTTTTTAGTTACTTTAAGCTTTAACCCATTAAGCGCCTATAACTTTTTCATCTGCCCAAAATAATAGGGTCTACTATGTCACAATTAGTAAACACCCAGACTAGGGCATCAATTGAACATGTAGACTGGGAAGGAT
This sequence comes from Pelodytes ibericus, assembly GCA_036172795.1. Lineage (NCBI taxonomy): Eukaryota > Metazoa > Chordata > Amphibia > Anura > Pelodytidae > Pelodytes > Pelodytes ibericus. Next base: position 77,018,237 of record CM069862.1, on the reverse strand, counting down.
TGTTTTCTTTCTAAACACAGAAGACAAGCGGAATACCTTTAAACACACATTATAAAAGTACACATCCCAATATATACCTTTGGGAAACAAACACAAAAGACACAAATCAAACCAATGTGGCTTACCGGTAATGTAAAACAGGAAATGCAAAACAAGAAAATGTAATTCAAACATTATAAAAGCAAGGGATCAGCATTATCATTTATAGAGTACAAAGATGCCAACAAAGCCTGCAAAAAGGCAATTAAAATGGCTAAATTGGAAAATGAGGAAAGTATTGCTAAGGAGAGTAAAACTAACCCCAATTTTTTTTAAGTATATAAATGGAAAAAAGCTAAAGGCAGAAAATGTTGGGCTCCCAAATGGGAAATGTGGTTAGTGAGGACAGAGAGAAAGCAGATATTTCAGATACTTTTTTTTCTTCTGTTTATACTAAGAAAGAACCGATGGATGAACCCCTACTACCGGAATTTACGGAACAGTCATCGCAAACATGGGATTAGCTGACACAGGATAAAGTGCTTAAGCAAGTAAACTCTGTTAAGATAGACAAGGCCCCAGGGCAAGGTGATATACACCCAAGGGTACTTAGAGAGTTAAGCATAATTCTGCCCAGACCAATATTTTTGATCTTTAGGGATTTTTTCAGTTCAGGTATAATGCCAACAGACTGGCAAAAAAATGGAGATGTCATTCCAATATTTAAACAGGGATCAAAATCTATGCCGGGTAATTTTAGGCTAGTGAGCTTGACATCTGTATTGGGGAAAATGATTTGAAAGATTAGTAAAGGTATACACTCAAGAATACATCATGAATCAGAATATAATTAGTAAAAGTCAACATGGTTTTGTGAAAGACAAGTCTTGTCAAACAAACTTAATAACATTCTATGAAGAAGTCAGTAAAAATATAGATCTAGGTGTGGCGGTTGATGGGATCTATTTAGACTTTGTTAAATCATTTGATACAGTTCCACATAAAGGGTTACTCTACAAATTGAGATAAATAAGTTTGGGGCAAATGTATGTACTTGTACTGAATATTGGCTAAAAGATAGAATGCAGAGGGTTGTTGTAAATGGAAAATCCTCTACTTGGACAAGGGTATTAAGCGGAGTATCTCAAGGGTCTGTTTTAGGCCCTCTTCTTTTTAATTTGTTTATTAATGATCTCCCAAGTTGTGTTGAGAGCCATGTCTCAGTGTTTGCTGATGACAGAAAATGAATGCCTGCAGACTTCCAACAGAAGCTCATTAACTTTCAGAGATATATGGTCAAATGAAGGATAAAAAGAAAGGATAGGTAATATAGACTAACCTTGATGTTTGTTCTTTACAGGAAGATATGGACAGAGTGGGGGAATGGGCAATTAAGTGGGAAATGAGGTTCAATATAGACAAAAGTAAAGTTATGCATTATGGTTAAATAATAAATATATACTTTAAATGATATCCCCCTGGGAAAAACTACTAATGAAAAGAATTTAGGAATAATTTTAGATAACAGACTTAGCAACAGTGCTCAATGCCAGTCAGCAGCTGCAAGGGCCAATAAGATATCGGCATGTATAAAGCAAGGTATTGATTCACGGGAGGAGGATATCATCTTGCCACTTTACAAGCAAATGGTAAGACCTCACCTTGAATATGCAGTACAATTCTGGGCACCAGTCCTTAAAAAGAATATTATGGAACCATGAAAAGTGCAAGGGAGGGCTACAAAATTAATAAGGCGATTGGAAGATCTTAAAAAGTTGCATTTATATACGTTACCAAAAAGACGTCTCAGAGGGGATTTGATAACATTATATAAATAGGTGCAGGGTCAATATAAAGAGCTCTCCAGTGACCTGTTCATTAACAAAAATTTAAAAAAGAACAAGAGGTCACCCCCTCAGACTGGAAGACCAAAGATTTCATAGACAGCAAAGGAAGGGATTCTTTACGGTAAGGAAAATAAAGTTATGGAACTCACTGCCAAGAGAGGTAGTGCTATCAACCACAATAGATGCATTTAAAAATGGTCTGGATGTTTTTTTAGGAAAGCAGAACATACAGGGCTATTAATAATAGAAAATTCATTAATAATAGAGCTTATTGATCCAAGGAGAAATCTGATTGCCCTTTGGAGTCAAGAAGGAATTTTTCACCCTAGGAGGCAACATTCAAAATAGCTTCCTTAGGGGTTTTTGCCTTCTTTTGGATCAAAAGTGGGAATGATAGATAGAGGGTTTGAACTTGATGGACTTGTGTCTTTTTCAACCTAAATTACTATGTTACTATGTTACTCAATAAAGGGAGAATTGCAGGGAATTTAAATGGGAATTTCAATCTTTAGGCCAGTGTAGCTGAGTTGGAAAAAATCTCCAATGCAGCTGAATGGGAGACTTATTCCAGCTCTTCTGCTTTTGGCCTTAAATTCCCATATCAGTCCCTTGCAATTCTCTCTTTATTTTAACATTTAGGGCATGTATTCACGACAGAGGGAAATGCGAAGAGAATTTCAACGTCAAGGCCAAAGTAGAAGAGTTACTGCGGATTTGACTTGACTTTGAAAAACTGTTGCAGTTCAGTCGCATGTTATTCTTTCAGGAATAGCATGAGATTAGGGTTGCCACCTGGCCGGTATTTTATCGGCAGGCCGGTAAATAATTGGCATCAGGCCAATGTTAAGTCTATGGAGACAGCACCAAGGCCGGTATTTTTTTTTGAAGAAAAGGTGGCAACCCTACACGAGATACAAAAACATCCAGCATAGTATCTACCTCAATATATTTTAAATGTGTCTGTGGTGTCTCCTGATTATGATATCACCTGTGTCTGTGGTGTCTCCTGATTATGATATCACCTGTGTCTGTGGTGTCTCGTGATTATGATATCACCTGTGTCTGTGGTGTCTCCTGATTATGATATCACCTGTGTCTGTGGTGTCTCCTGATTATGATATCACCTGTGGCTTGATATGCAGATTAACTCGTTTTCAATGGGAAATGTATAATTTGCATATGAAGCCACAAGGTGATGTCATAAGTAGGAGACACCACAGCCATATTTAAAATGTATATTTCTCCTATTTTATGTATTTGCATGAAATTTTGTACAGCTCATTTGGGATTATTTTTTATACTCTACATTCACAGTATAAGCAATGTTTAGGATTAACTTTAAGTGAAGTGAAAGGAGGGAAACACCATGTATTTGGTGAGTAATAGTCATGACTAGATGTAATTTGAAAATATGAATAATGAATCAACATCTTAGTAAAACAAAAAATATTCTTAACTGGTTTGGGGTAAATCGACTTAACAATTTTTAAAACTTTTTATTAAAAAATGAAACATGCTTTAGGGAATAATGAAACATACATGTTTGTGCCTTCCAATCTCTACATGGGGACACATAAATAGATTTGCTATGTATGCACAATATACTTGTGTTCAATATATTTCCTATAGGTGGCAGCAACTGAATAAATAAATATAGTGCAGTCTGAAACATGTATATTTGTTGGAAGGTGACCGTTTTAGCAGGAAGAATGTCTGGAAATATTGGCCTGAACAAAATAAATCTAATCCATCTGCAACATTTATTAATAGATAAGATGATTATGAAATACTTCCACTGTAATAGAAATATTTTCATTACTTTCAATTATGTAATGGTAATGTTGTATTAGGCATAATTATCTCATGTAATTAAAATCACATTAAAGACCTGCTTAAAATATTCTATACCGCCATTGTATTTCATAATGTAATCCTTCTTCACTATTCTAATTTGGTGAGGGATGTCCCTTCTCTCACCTGCCAATTTTCCGCAACAATGTCACAATTCTTCATACATAGAACAAAATGGTCATTGGTCAAAAGGGTGGAATTCTGTAGGGAAGACATTCTGTGACATCACTCCTGCATTGATCGATGTGATTGGCTGGCATAGCAATCAGTGCTGCTATAATGCTTATCTCCTGGCTCCAAATGTTATTGAGGAAAGGTTCAAAAAAGAAATCCAGTCAGTTATAAATCTGGTGTGTGCACAAGCATCAAAGAGCCTACTCAATAAAGAGAGAATTGTGGGGAATTTCAAACAAAGCAAAAGTAGCTGAGTTGGAAAAATTCTCTAATGCAGCTGAATGGGAGAATTTTTCCAACTTAGCTATTTTGGCTTTGTTTGAAATTCCCCTCTCAATTCCCTGCAATTCTCTTTTTATTGAGTAGATTCTAAAATAGTGTGTTTATGTGCAGTGCCCTAGAAGCACATGTTGCACCTACTATTTTGGCTTGATTTGCCACTGTCCCAAGACTCCCATGTGTAAAGGTCCACTAAAACTCTCTGCCACCATGTATAAGTTGTCTTTCTCTCTAACTCAGTTTGTAACACCCTTTTAGGTTTTTGTAAATGCTAATATAAATTGGTGGTGCTACATAAACATGTGTTAATAGCACCTACAAAAAAAAGTGCTCAGGTCTTAATAATAATATAATCGCTTGTTTTCTCAGTAGAAAAAATATGGATGATCCAAAACCTTTCGACAATACAACTTTAAACAATCCTTAATAAGCTCAGTATATGTCTGTACCCCCAAAAAAAGTAAAAAAAAATTACACCGATCAGCTATAACATTATGACCACTGACAGGTGGCAAGCTGGTGGAGGCAGTGTGATGTTTTGGCCAATGTTCTTCTGGGAAAGTTTAGGTCCTGCCATTCATGTGGAGGTTACTTTGAAATGTACCACCTACCTATGCATTGTTGCAGACTATATACACCCTTTCGTGGAAACTGTACTCCCTGATGGCATTGGCATCTCAAAGAAGTTTGCAGTTCAGGCTGGTAATATCAGAGTCTGAAATAAACTCCCCTTGCATGCCCTAGGCTCTGGAAGAGGTTATAGCATTCTCAAAGGACATATCACTGCCCCGTTTGTTCCTCATTGTTACCTGTCCCCTGGATTTATTATTGATTTGATCTATGGGGCCCCATGTTGTCTCCTGTTCCCAAAGCCCCAAGAGCCTGTCACTACCCAGGGCCTTTGCGCTGTACAGAGGCACCCATTCAGTGCAACAAGACTTTATGCCCATGCAGAGCTTTCCAAGTAGTGTGTGCAATGTTATTATATGTTATTGATTAAATACACATTTCAACACTAGAGTTTACTGTCCTGTGTCTCTTGTAGTTTATATCTGAAGGTGCCATGTTAATTAGATTATGTCTTACAGTTTCTAAATTACCTGTTTAAATAAGGTCTTCTATTGTTTGAGGCAAACCATAATATAATTAGTTCCCTGTGCCTCCCCCCCCATTTGATGTAATGTTTGTGTGTATATTTGAGTCTGTGCTTTTTGAGAAATAACTGTTGTTTATTCTTGTTGTACCTAACTGCTAGTGGTCCCAGTGCGTTATTTACTGCTAGGCATCCTAGGTGGATGCCTAGGGCGACAAATTTTGGGGGCCGCCTCCCCAAAAGTGAAAAAAAAACCTCACTGGCAGCCTGATAGCGACGATCGGGCTCCCCATGCATTTTTTTCTTAGTGGGCGGAGTGATGACAGGACACGTGACCCAGTGCTCTGACATCAGACACGCGGCAGGTCACTTGACCTATAGGGCATGTAATGGAGATGATGGGGCAGGTAATGGAGGTGATGGAGCATGTGATGGAGGCATGTAATGGGGTGATGGAGGCATATAATGGGGGAGATAGGGCATGTAATGTAGATGATGGGGCATGTAATGGAGGTGATGGGGCATGTGATTGGGTGATGGAGGCATGCAATGGGGGTAATGGAGGCATATAATGGGGGTGATGGAGGCATATAATGGGGCTAATGGGGGCATGCAATGGGCTGATTGAGGCATGCAATGGGCGTGATGGTGCATGTAATGGGGTGATGGAGGCATGTAATGGGGGTGATGGGGCATGCAATGGGGGTGATGGAGGCGTGTAATTGGGGTGATGGAGGCGTGCAATGGGGGTGATGGAGGCATGTGATGGGGTCATGTAATGGGGTGATGTGGGTTATGGGGCATGTCGTGCGTGTGCAATGTGGGTAGAGGAGTGCCCAAATTTTGTATGCCTAGTGCAGCACAAAACCAAGATACACCACTGAGTGGGTCTGTCTGCTATTTGGGTACAAAGAGCAAGTCTCTAGGGAAGACTTGCTGGGAGGATGTTGAACATTAATTGGGGGCTAAGGAGGTGATTACAACGGGCAGAGGTGGTACTGGCAGAGGTGGTACTGGAACTGGTAGCCGTTCCGTTACAGTTAGGCTCACTGTCAGAGGCGGCTCTCTAATTAGGCAAGTTAGGCGGCTGCCTAAGGCCTCGCACTTCGGGGGGCCTCGCAGCAGCCTAACTCACCTAACAGATAATGTTTTGCCACCATTCTGCTACCTACTCCATTGAGTAGGTAGTTGACATTGTAAGGTGACAGGAGCTTATCTCTGCCTGCGTGTTGTATGTAGCAGGCAGCGATAAGTCAACTGTCACACTAACCTCCGTGCCATCAGCGTCGGCACTTTCAGGTAAGGGGCCGTCTTCACAGACAGCGATTCTGTTTTTTTTTCTCTCCTGCACACGAAGATTACCGCTCTGCTCCGCCGCCACTGCAACCAAAACGGCAACAGCAGAAGCGCCAGCACAACGTGGTCTATGAGCAGTGGCGTAGCGTGGGGGGTGCAGGGGGGGCCGGCCGCACCGGGCGCAATATCTGGGGGGGCGCACTAGCCCTATGCGGCCGCGTGGCCGCCAGGGCCGTCTTTAACGCGGGGCAAACGGGGCAGCTGCCCTGGGCCCATTTACTCCTGGGGGGCCCCAAGGCAGCTGTCCCGTGGGCCCCCAGCCCCTGCTGCCGCGTTCACAGTGCATTGCGCTTGTGAACGCTTTTTTCCGGCAAGCCGCATCCGATGGATGCGACGGCCGAAAAAAAAAACTGACGCCGGATGTGACGCCGGTGTCTGCTTCCCTCCTCCGTGCAAGAGGGAAGACTGCACGGAGGAGACATCCGGCGGGGGACACGGAGCCGCTTCATGTAAGTACGGGGGGGGGGGGGGGGCTGGCTGGCACAATATTCCTGGTATCTGACTGGCACTATATTACTGGGTATCTGATTGGCACTATATTACTGGGTATCTGATTGGCACTATATTACTGGGTATCTGATTGGCACTATATTACTGGGCATCTGATTGGCACTATATTACTGGGTATCTGATTGGCACTATATTACTGGGCATCTGATTGGCAATATATTACTTGGCATCTGATTGGCACTATATTACTGGGCATCTGATTGGCACAATATTACTGGGTATCTGATTGGCACTATATTACTGGGTATCTGATTGGCACAATATTACTGGGTATCTGATTGGCACTATATTACTGGGTATCTGATTGGCACAATATTACTGGGCATCTGATTGGCACTATATTACTGGGTATCTGATTGGCACTATATTACTGGGTATCTGATTGGCACAATATTACTGGGCATCTGATTGGCACTATATTACTGGGTATCTGATTGGCACTATATTACTGGGTATCTGATTGGCACAATATTACTGGGCATCTGATTGGCACTATATTACTGGGCATCTGATTGGCACTATATTACTGGGCATCTGATTGGCACAATATTACTGGGTATCTGATTGGCACTATATTACTGGGTATCTGATTGGCACAATATTACTGGGTATCTGATTGGCACTATATTACTGGGTATCTGATTGGCACAATATTACTGGGCATCTGATTGGCACTATATTACTGGGTATCTGATTGGCACAATATTACTGGGTATCTGATTGGCACAATATTACTGGGCATCTGATTGGCACTATATTACTGGGTATCTGATTGGCACTATATTACTGGGTATCTGATTGGCACAATATTACTGGGCATCTGATTGGCACTATATTACTGGGTATCTGACTGGCACTATATTACTGGGCATCTGATTGGCACTATATTACTGGGTATCTGATTGGCACTATATTACTGGGTATCTGATTGGCACTATATTACTGGGCATCTGGCTGGCACAATAATACTGGGCATCTGGCTGGCATAATATTACAGGCATCTGGCTGGCACTATATTACTTGGCATCTGATTGGCACAATATTACTGGGTATCTGATTGGCACTATATTACTGGGTATCTGAATGGCACTATATTACTGGGTATCTGATTGGCACAATATTACTGGGCATCTGATTGGCACAATATTACTGGGCATCTGATTGGCACAATATTACTGGGTATCTGACTGGCACTATATTACTGGGTATCTGATTGGCACAATATTACTGGGTATCTGAATGGCACTATATTACTGGGCATCTGATTGGCACAATATTACTGGGTATCTGATTGGCACTATATTACTGGGTATCTGATTGGCACAATATTACTGGGCATCTGATTGGCACTATATTACTGGGTATCTGACTGGCACTATATTACTGGGCATCTGATTGGCACTATATTACTGGGTATCTGATTGGCACTATATTACTGGGTATCTGATTGGCACTATATTACTGGGCATCTGGCTGGCACAATAATACTGGGCATCTGGCTGGCATAATATTACAGGCATCTGGCTGGCACTATATTACTTGGCATCTGATTGGCACAATATTACTGGGTATCTGATTGGCACTATATTACTGGGTATCTGAATGGCACTATATTACTGGGTATCTGATTGGCACAATATTACTGGGCATCTGATTGGCACAATATTACTGGGTATCTGACTGGCACTATATTACTGGGTATCTGATTGGCACAATATTACTGGGCATCTTATTGGCACAATATTACTGGGTATCTGACTGGCACTATATTACTGGGTATCTGATTGGCACAATATTACTGGGTATCTGAATGGCACTATATTACTGGGCATCTGATTGGCACAATATTACTGGGTATCTGACTGGCACTATATTACTGGGTATCTGATTGGCACAATATTACTGGGTATCTGATTGGCACAATATTACTGGGCATCTGATTGGCACAATATTACTGGGTATCTGACTGCCACTATATTACTGGGTATCTGATTGGCACAATATTACTGGGTATCTGAATGGCACTATATTACTGGGCATCTGATTGGCAAAATATTACTGGGTATCTGACTGGCACTATATTACTGGGTATCTGATTGGCACAATATTACTGGGTATCTGATTGGCACTATATTACTGGGTATCTGATTGGCACAATATTACTGGGTATCTGATTGGCACTATATTACTGGGTATCTGAATGGCACTATATTACTGGGTATCTGATTGGCACAATATTACTGGGCATCTGATTGGCACTATATTACTTGGCATCTGATTGGCACTATATTACTGGGCATCTGATTGGCACGATATTACTGGGTATCTGATTGGCACTATATTACTTGGCATCTGATTGGCACTATATTACTGGGCATCTGACTGGCACTATATTACTGGGCATCTGGCTGGCACAATAATACTGGGCATCTGACTGGCACAATAATACTGGGCATCTGACTGGCACTATATTACTGGGCATCTGGCTGGCACAATAATACTGGGCATCTGACTGGCACAATAATACTGGGCATCTGACTGGCACTATATTACTGGGCATCTGGCTGGCACAATAATACTGGGCATCTGGCTGGCATAATATTACAGGCATCTGGCTGGCACTATATTACTGGGCTCTGACTGGCACAATATTACAGGCATCTGACTGGCATAATATTACAGGCATCTGACTGGCACAATATTACAGGCCTCTGACTGGCACAATATTCCTGGCCTCTGACTGGCACACTATTACAAGCATCTGACTGGCATAATATTACAGGCATCTGACTGGCATAATATTACAGGCATCTGACTGGCACAATATTACAGGCATCTGACTGGCACAATATTCCTGGCCTCTGACTGCACACTATTACAGGCATCTGACTGGCATAATATTACAGGCATCTGACAGGCACCATATTCCTGGGCTCTGACAGGCACAATATTCCTGGGCTCTGACAGGCACAATATTCCTGGTATCTGACTGGCACAATATTATTGGTATCTGACTGGCACAATATTACTGGTATCTGACTGGCACATTATTACTGGGCTCTGACTGGCACAATATTGCAGGCATCTGACTGGCACAATATTGCAGGCATCTGACTGGCACAATATTACTAGGCTCTGACTGGCACAATATTACTGGGCTCTGACTGGCACAATATTACTGGCATCCGAAAGTTACAATATTACTGGCATCTGAATGGCACAACAATTATGGCATATGTGTGTGTGTGTGGGGGGGGGGGGGGGGGGGGGGTAACATTAGAGGTACAGGATTGAGGAAGTTGGCTCCATCTAGCCCAGTCTTGGATCATCTCCAGGGTATGGTTCCATTTTGATGTTTAGTTTTTGTTCTTGATATTGTTTGTCGTTTACGATGGTTGTGAGACGACATATAATAGCATGGCCCATGCTAGGTTACTACATGTGTATATTTGTATTCATAGACCTGCTGAAAATGTGGAGAATGTGTGTAATGCATGTTCACACTCAATAAAGTGTTGGAAAATAAACTTGTATTTAGATGCATTTTACTTTAATTACATAAGTATTTTCATAACAAACAATACATGTGCTTGGGGGGTAAGGGTTTCTTTAACTAATCTAGTAGAAGAGACTCGAGTGCTAAAATCCACGGGTTAGGGGGCGCAAATTACTTGCCTTGCCCCGGGTGCTGACAACCCACGCTACGCCACTGTCTATGAGACCACTGGACACTGAGACCCTCTTCTTCTCCCTGCACATGTCCTGACAGGTAACTAAGCAGGGAGGGAGAGGGACATCTAAAAGAAAAACTGTCTCGCTGCTCTGATGCCCGTTATGCTGGTCATAAAAAAAAGTTTTAAAAAAATCTGCTGGTGTGTCTGTGTGCTGACCGAGTTGTGTGAGGGTGTGTACTGACTGAGTGTGTGAGTGAGGGTGTGTGCTGACTGAGTGTGTGTGTGTGTGCTGACCGAGTGTCTGTGTGCACACACTAGCACACACATACACACTCAAATGCTGATCAGATACACACAAGCACACATAGTGTATGTGTGTGCTAGTGTGTGTATCGGATGAGCATATAAGCGTGTATGTGTGTGCTATACCAATCACTTTTGATATAGGTATTTGTAGACTAATTATAAGACAAATAAAAACAAGGAGTGGTGAATTCCTAATTGCTGGGATTTAAGGCTGGTCTTAAAATATGCTATTTAAACAGTTCATTTTTATTATAGCTTGCATATCTATTTTTAATTATGAGTGTCAGTGAGGGCCTCACGTTCGAGTTTCGCCTTAGGCCTCACAAAGTCTAGAGCCGCCTTTGCTCACTGTGCATTCACGTGCTGTTGTTTATGGTTTTCCACCATGAAGGAACAAATGTCTAGACACTGTCTCTCTGCTATATTTATTTTATTTTTATTCTACAATAAAGTTTCTAAGTAATTTATTCATGCAATAGTGCTGGACGTTTTCTACTATTTGTGCAGCCACTGTGTGTATTTGTATCCCTAATTTTGGATGTTAGTTCCTTTAACAATGCAAACATGGAGTGCAGCAAAACTCAGGCTAAATGATGTGAGTAGAGTAGCCACCCAGCAAGCCTGTAAAAAAATTACTTGATGCAATATCATTAATAAAGAAAAGGTGGCAGCCCTGCATTTGAGGGTTTGTTGCAAAACCTATAGAGAAATGTATTTGGGTTTTGTGACTAAATCCCCAAATCGTTTTTTTTACTGCACCATATTGCTCCCTGGTAAGCCAGGGGGCGCAACGCAAATTCCTGTGCAGGCAGAGCAAGGTAGTGAGGGAGGATATACCACCAACAGAGGCAGCTGGCCCCTAAAGTCGGTCACTTTAGGTCTAGGCAGCCTTGAGAGATACACAAAAGTGACTACATGAGAAGAGACACAACACATTTATTTACACAAGACCAGAAATGAAGGATACTGACTTGCTAAAGGCTGTAAATTATTACCAGGAAAGTTTGTTTTACCAACTGTTTTTATAGCAACAATAAAGATTCTGTCCTTCCTCTCTTAGTGTAAGTCTAACTGGATGGTTTTGTTAACATATTCAGTCCTGTTTTATGGCCCTTTTTAAATGAGTGGTGAATTCAGCACAATACTAAATAAATATTAACATGTATTAAATATAATAGAGAAAATATCCTGTCAGACACAAAAGAGTCTACACAATATAGCCAGATCTGATCTGAAACTGATTGGGATTAGGCATGAAGTCCGGCTACTTTGACTGTCCGGATACCAAAGCCTAAGAGACACTTTAATTTTGATCGGCATAGTGCCAACCATGGTGCTCCTCCTCTCCCATGCTGTTCCCCTGGACCCCTGCCATGTGTGACACAGGTTACCTTGCAGGTTTCCGCCTGCTCACCTTCACCACGGAGGATTACAGGAGTGCCAGCCAAGGTAAGTTACTGCCCATTTGCAATGTTATACCATGTTTATGCATTACTGCTGATTTTGCCATGATAGCTTAGAGATTACTGCTGATTTTGCCATGTTATACCATGTTTATACCATACTGCTGATTTTGCCATGATATGTCAAGCTTATATATTACTGCTGATTGTGACATGTTATGCCAAATGTATGCATTGCAGCTCATTGATGGCATGGGTACATTTACTAAGATACGAGTAAAGAACAGGTTTAACCCCTTCGCGACCATATGACGAGTTAAATCGTCATAAGAGCCGCAGCATTAGCGACCTTATGACGAGTTAACTCGTCATGCAGTCTAGCCGGCGGTGCGCTCCGTGGGCACCGCCAGCCAGCCTGCAATGGGTCCAGGACTGAGCCTCGCACCCGAGGCAAAGCTCCTGGACCCGATCGGTGGATTTCCAGGCATGTGATCATGGTGATTGAGTGATCACCGCGATAACATGCAAATTAGATGCAAAGTCAGTGTGTTCACACACTGACTTTGCCTCCAATTCACTCTGTGCTTCATGTTCTTATAGTGAAGCACAGAGAGTGACCTGTAAGTAAAAATAAATTAATAAAGAACGTTGCCGAGGAAAAAAATTAACCCTTTCATTGCTGATCACAGTTTGTAACTGTGATCAGTTTCCTTCCACTTTATGGCCCTCATTTAGGTTTTTTTTTTTACAATTTTTTTTATTTTTGCAATTTATAAAGTTTTTTTTAATAAATTAAGAAAAATTGTAATATATTTATTTAATAAAATTTAACCCCTGCATGCCTGTTGCATGATTTTTATGGATCTGACATCGCACTCTTCAGAGGTTTTTTTTTAGGGGGGTTTGGGAACCAATATTTTTCTTTTTTATTAGTTAGTTAATTAGGTTGGATAAGTGGGTTAGTGTTGCACTAGTTGTGTAGCTTATTATTGGGAAAATAATGGGGAAAAACTTTTTTTTCCTCCAAAATTTCCTCTTTTATATGTATTTTTTAATACTAAAATGTAAATCATTTTTATGTATAGGGTATCAAAAGAAAGCCCTAACTGTCCTTTAAAAAACAACATATAACTTGTATGGGTACGTTAAATGAGAGAGAGGGAAATTATGTTTTAAAAACCGCATATTAAAAATTGAGAAACACTCTGGTCCTTGGCCCAGGAAAATCCCTGGTCCTTAAAGGGTTAACACTCTAGTGCACAATTTCTAAACTGCTTAAGCGGGTGCACACCCAGACACATTATTTACTTTAACTATGATCGGCATAGTTATGACCATAGTGCTAATCCTTTGCCATGCTCTTCCTCTGGACCCCTGCCATGTGTGACACAGGTTACCTTGCAGGCTTACCTTGCAAGTTACTGCCCATTTACCATGTTATACCATGTTTATGCATTACTGCAGATTTTGCCATTGTATGCCAAGCGTATATATGCTGAGTTTATACATTACTGCTAATTTTGCCATGTGATTCCAAATGTATACAGTACTGCTGATTTGAAATGATATGCCAAGTTTATACAGGACTGCTGATTTTGACATGTTATTTCATGTTCATACAGTACTGCTGAATTTTCCATGATGTGCCAAGTTTAAATATTACTGCTGTTTTTTCCATGTGCAGTGAGAGTTTTTGCTTAAAATAAGACCTGCTCCACTAGACATACCGAAACATGGTACTATTGGATAGAATTATTGATGAAAGGAGAAGTGTATTGATCATACCATCTATGGTCTGCACACACGGTATATATAATAACTGCAGAGTAGTTTGGTTTAGAGAGGACGTAAGAAAATGTTAATTATAATATGGATAATGATATGTTCCCTTCTTTAGTAACAAATCCCAGTCTAACCACATTAACCAAAAATATTGTATTTTCTGTAACCCCAGGAATCCCCTTCCCCCTTAATCTCCCCCATTTTATCATATATTTTCCCTTGATGTGATACTGTCTGTATTGTATATTATTTTCTGTGTTATTTTGTGAAAACCTAATAAAATTTTATTTACAAAAAAAAAATAAGACCTGCACCTTGTGGTATATCCTGAGTATAAAGTGGGTGCAAACCTTGGTGCCCGGGTAAGTCCTGAGTACAAATGTGGGTGCTGGGGTAAGTCCTGAGTGCAAATGTGGGTGATGGGGCAAGTTCTGCATGCTAGGGTTAGTCCTGTGGGTGCAGTCTGGGTGCTGGGCTAAGTCCTGGGTACTATATGGGTGTAGAGGAAAGAAATACAAACAAGGAATGCCGTTTTGTGATTGGCAAGGAGAGGGGGAGGGGTGAGCTCTTGGAAAAAAATATTATATATGGCAGTATGGCATTATAGCATTATGTGGTTAATCGGTGCATATATATTAATCTGAGAATAACAGTTTTAAAAACTTTGTTGGAGCCTTAGATATTGTGGTCCAGTACAATCCTGCAGTGTTTTCTCACTTGTAATCTGGGGCTATTTATCAAGACAAGGAAGTGACACCTAGGCATAACACATTCTTTTTTTGTGCTTTATATTTTTCAAGAAAGAGCCATTGTGCTATGTCATGGAAGCAGGTGTGTAATATTTCACAATGATTTAGAAGTATTAGAAATATATGAAAGATTTCAGTGCTAATTGAACTGTTGCATTGTCCTGCATAAAAACACTAGAGTTGAATTTTGATAGTCTAACCATTTTGTCAAAGTTGCAGTAAAAGTTACTTTCAGGAACTAGGTAAATAAAGCATACTGATATCACAAAGCAAAATCCTACAGAGATAGCTGGAGCATGGAAAATGAAATAGCAGCAAATGCTGTTAATATTTAACAGTTGGAAGGACAAACTTGCGCAGTAACCAAATATACTGATATAGAAAAGCAGCAGTAACACAATAATACAAAGGTATATATAAATTTTATGACAGGGTTCTTTTTTTAACGCCAGGCAAGGCTTTAGATACATGGTGACCAAGATGTATCAAGGAAAATGTCTATTTTTTCTTCAAGGAACACTTAACTTTTTTTTCACCTGTGCTTCTAATATAGAAGCAGAACTGAAAAGTTAGTTGTCCCTAGTATGAGGATGAACTGGCGTGTTCTTTTGATAGCACATGCTAGTTTATCCTCTGACCGACAGCTGCCATGCTTCCATAGGAAGCAGGCAGTTGTCTGGTCTGCGACTGGCTCACTCTACTAGATCAGAGAGAGACCCTCGTTTTTGTATGAGATCATCAGGGGGGGACCTTAACTAGGTCCCCCCTGCTGATCCCATGCAAAAACGAGGGTCTCTCGCTGTGCTAGTAGCTAGAGACCCTCGCATTCAGCTGTCAGAGCGGGGTGAGCCCCTGCTCTGATTGGCTGTGCGCATGCTGAGGTTTGACAGCATGCAACAACTGGGAACTGCTGTGTCTCGCATGTGAGACACAGCAGTTAGTAAACCCACGTGTATCTATTGAGATACACGTCGGGTTTACTTAATTCTACCGGCCCATGTATTGTTTAACCCTTGCTTCCTTTAAGGAGGCAAGGGTTAAACAACGTTTAATTTTCCTTTAAACTGATGTTACAATATTTAAATTGTATTATTAGTGCCCTTTGTTACAGGGGAGATATCATTTATGACTTTGTTTCAAAGCCCTCTCATAGATGGTGCTGTCTTGGCTTTCTACTATGCTCAATGTATATTTCACCTAAGGAAACCAAAATGTAATACAAAATAACTTTTCTCCAGGCGCAGAAACATTTTATACTGAATGGAAGAAATCTATCATTTCAATAAATGAAGAACACTGGTTTATACACTACCCGACACATATAATACTTCATTATTAGCATTCATGTCTTTTTTCTTTATTCTTTTGGGTCTATTCCCTAAAATTCGACTTTGGAGGTCAACTTTCATTTTAGGACTAAGTCAAATTTGGAATCCGAGTTTGACTTTGAGAAAAGAAAACTCACATTAATGGGAGGTAATGGGAGGTTAAATGATGGGAGGGTAATGGGAGGTTAAATGATCAAAGTTATGTTTGAGACTCAAGTCAAATTTTCACCTGAGTCTCAAAAATACCTTCAATCATTTTACCTCCCATTAGTTTATTGAATAGACCCAAGAGTTGCTTACAATGTAAGGGAAACGGTTGCCAATTGTGAGAAGTTTATTTGTTTACTGGCACAGGACTGTAATCAAATGTATTTGACTTTTACATTCATATAGCCATCATAAACACTGTGGGTAAAGTCAGATTTATATAATAAAATATTAGTATTTTTCAAAACAAGGACAAAAGTCTAATCCTGTTGACTATAACTCAGCATCAAGAAACAAAAAGGGAAGTTTTGACAGACTAAATGATCATAGGTCTATGTGTCTTTTAAGATTCACAAACTATTTACGAACTTCTTTGCCTCAGTAACAAAGAGGATGCACAGATATTCTAAAGCTTCCCCTAATACAAAAAGCCAACGTTAATCCACAGGCTATCAAACCAAAGTATTGACGACAGCACGTGGTTATAATATCAGCTTAATCTAATGTTGCCTGTGAGAAAGAGAACTCCGTCACTGTATGTTTACAGGACATAATACACAAATGTACACATTATTCAAGATCGTCTAGCACAGAATATGCACCTTTTCTTAGCATTGTATTATTAACCACCTCTACTAGAGAATAGCTTCCTAAGTAAATATTGTTTTAATATTGGTATTTGTTTGTTTACCAGCTTTTTTAAGCATTCGTGACAATTGTGTTATAGGATAAAAATCTAAAGATAAGAGACAGCTTCAGTATTCTTTTTAGATCAGACAGACAGATGGTAAACCCAGATTATAGTCCATCCTAATCACTTAGGAAGTCTACAGAAGCATTGCTTGGAGAATTAGTCACCCAGCGACCGTTAACACTGCTGTGATAGGAAGCCGGAAATCCTTTAACCCTTTGTTGTGAGGTAGTGTCTGCAGTATACTTTTAAGTTTAAGACTTCTTGCCATTGCCAATTTATAGTTTCTTTAGTGACCTCTATAGTCAATGATATTAATAGCAAAATTGTTGTAGAATTGTCCTATCTAGTCTGCCCATCATAAAGTCTCATTATTATTTTGTTCTGAATAGCCTTACACAGGTATAAAGCATTTTTGGATTTCTTTAGGTGATCTCGTGATGTCCATGTGATAAACTGGTGTTTATGTGCCTAATGAGTTGTCTGTTAAAGTGGTGTTGCTGGTGTTTGTTTCCCACAAGCCATAATCAAGTAGCAAGGATTAGGATTTACAGTTGGTTATTCAGCTTGCTTCCTATTTACCTAATACTGTAGTTCTCCAGGTGTAAATTAGTACTGGCTGGAGTTTAGATAGTTAGTGATGTACACATGTCAGTTAGTGGACAGAACTCTTCAAGTACTTATTACAGTGACACAGAAAACCATAAAGAATGTAAGAGGAATAATGTTGCTAAGAGAAGGAGGCCTAGCAGCCATTGTTTAAAGGAACAGTATCACCTAAACATTGTTTTACTTGTGAATGTGCAGAACAAAAAACGATGTGTACAGTGTGTTAGGAAAATTGCAAGCAGATGCCTAAATTAGGAGAAACACGTGTTTGAAATGTGTGAAATCTCCAGTTTATGACATCGCACGTGGCTGAAAATTCAAATTACACATTTCCCATTGAAAAGCAGTTTATTTGCATATCAAGCCACAGGTAATTTTGGTAAATGCCCTGATCACAGAGCCCTTCATCCCTCTAAGGTCAATATATGAGTGATAATAGTCAATTACTAGTAGGGTTGCCACCTGGCTGGTATTTTACCGGCAGGCCGGTAAAAAATTGGCATCAGGCCAATGTTAAGTCTATGGAGACAGGACCAAGGCCGGTATTTTTTTGAAGAAAAGGTGGCAACCCTAATTACTAGTCATCTACTGGGTAATAATAGAGTTGCCAACTGGGCCATTTTTTACCGGCTACATATAACTTTTGCAGACTGCTTTGCAGTACAAGAAGTCATATGTGATCAGAAGGAGGTCAATGACCAAATCAAGTAGTGGATCCCACAGACCCATGTTGATTAGGTAATTGATTTCCTCCTGGTCACATATGACTTCTACATACTGCAATGCAGCATGCAAATTTCTATGTGGCTGGTAAAATATGGCTGAGGTAGCAACCCTAGGTAATAACAACATCCATCATTTAGCTACCAATTCTATATAATTACTAGTTATTATACATCTGCTTGTGTAGTCCCTTTTCAGACCTCCAGCTTAGAGCATAACATTGAATAGGTTTTCAGCTTCATGTGACATTCGATCACATTGTCAGCACTGTTCAATAAATCAATTGCTGAGCTCAGCCCAGTGTAGAAAAATGTTTCATTTGTGCCCAAATGTTCATGTGTGTTTTGGATACAAATTTTTCTGTTTTTTCTTATACTGATCCTCCACTTCTGTTCACAGACACAACAGCTTCTGTCTGTTGATTTCAGTGTCCTTATGAGCCTAATACACTGCTAATCAGAACACAGATGTATGACTCGCCCTGAGCAAGTAAACAAACCACACTCTAAAATCTTTTCATTACTGTAAACTAGATATACAGTATGTTGACACATATTACGCTTAGTAGTATAATGTATTCTGCTTATGTAATAGCATATATATGACAGAACCCTCCAGCATTCTCTCTGCCTGCCCCTATCTGTGATCCCTGAACCCCCCTGGATGCCACAGCTGGAGTGCTGGCACCCATATTCTCAGAGACATCCCCTCCACCTCCCATCCAGATACCCTAGCTGAACTGCTGGCATCAGGACAGAGCACCGATGGCCTCTGCCCACTCTGCTGTGTGTCCCCAGGAACTGCCCTGGAGCACCCTCCAGTCCTTGGTCTGGCTGTCACCCCAGATACCTTTCTTTGTGGTCTTGAATTACAAATGCCAATCTCTGTGGAGGTTGCCCTGGGAGGGGATGCATGTGGCTTCTGTGACAGAACCCTCCCTCACTGGGGTTTTTGGAGAGAAGTAATGGCCCACCTCCTCCTGATATACAGTTTCTCACAAAAGTGAGTACACCTCTTACATTTTTGTAAATGTTTTTTATATCTTTGCATGTGATAACACTGAAGAAATGACACTCTGCTACAATGTAAAGTAGTAAGTGGAAATGTCCAAATTGGGCCCAAAGTGTCAATATTTTGTGTGGCCACCATTATTTTATTTCACAGCACTGCCTGAACCCTCATGGGCATGGAGTTCACCAGAGCTTCACATGTTGCCACTGGGGCCCTCTTCCACTCCTCCATGACAACATCACAGAACTGGCAGATGTCAGAGACCTTGCGCTCCCCCACCTTCTGTTTGAGGATGCCCCACAGATGCTCAAAAGGGTTTAAGTCTGGAGACATGCTTGGCCAGTCCATCACCTTTACCTTCAGCTTCTTTAGCAAGGCAGTGGTTGTCTTGGAGGTGTGTTTGGGGTCGTTATCGTGTTGGAATACGGCCATGCAGCCCAATCTCCAAAGGGAGGGGATCATGCTCTGCTTCAGTATGTCACAGTACATGTTGGCATTCATGGTTCCCTTTATGAACTGTAGCGCCCCAGTGCCGGCAGCACTCATGCAGGCCCAGACCATGACACGCCACCACCATGCTTGACTGTAGGCAAGACACACTTGTCTTTGTACTCCTCACCTGGTTGTCACCACACACGCTTGACACCATCTGAACCAAATAAGTTTATCTTGGTCTCATCGGACCACAGGACATGGTTCCAGTAATCCATGTCCTTAGTTTGCTTGTCTTCAGCAAACTGTTTGCAGGCTTTCTTGTGCATCATCTTTTGACAACCTCTGGATATGAAGCTTAGCACGTGCACTCAACTTCTTTGGTCGACCAAGGCAAGGCCTGTTCTGAGTGGAACCTGTCCTGTGTAACCATAGTATGGTCTTGCCCACCGTGCTGCAGTTCAGTTTCAGGGTCTTGGAAATCCTCTTATTGGCCATCTTTATGTAGAGCAACAATTATTTTTTTCAGATCCTCAGAGAGTTCTTTGCTATGGGGTGCCATGTTGAACTTCCAGTGACCAGTATGAGAGAGTGTGAGAGCAATAACACCAAACTGAACACAACTGCTCCCCATTCACACCTGGGTCCTTGTAACACTAACGAGTCACATGACACCGGGGAGGGAAAATGGCTAATTGTGCCCAATGTGGACATATCCACTTAGGGGTGTACTCCCTTTTGTTGTCAGCGGTTTAGACATTAATGGCTGTGTGCTGAGTTATTTTGAGGGGACAGCAAATTTACACTGTTAAACAGACTGTACACTTACTACTTTACAATGTAGTAGAGTGTAATTTCTTCAGTGTTGTCACCAGGGCCGCCATCAGAAATTTCAGGGCCCCTTACTGAAAAAAATTATGTTATATGCACGAAACGTGTCAAGCTGTACTATTGATCTGATTGCCACCACTTCCATCTTCTTGCTGTGTTCACTTGTATGAATTTGATTACATTAAACATCACTTTTTGATTATCGACCACCGACAGTGCCTGTCTGCCTTTATTTACTTTTCACTTACAGAGACACCCTTATACACACTGTCACACACATACTTTCACAGACACACACTTAGTCATCATTATATACACACACATATATACACTTACAGAGACAAACTTATACACACACATAAATACACACATAAATATACACACAGACACCCTTACATACTTAGACACACAGTCACACTTCAGACAGTAACACACAGATTGACTCACACACAGAGAAATACACACAATTACACAGACAGAGAAATACACACACACTGACACACCCACACACATTCACACACACACTTTAATAAAAATTAAAGTTTTATTACTGGTCCTCTTCCCTGCTTAGTTAATTTAATTTGCACGGAGGAGGATGTTTCCGGCAGTGTCTGCGGCCCGTCGCTGCCCCTGTGTCTCACATGGAGACAGTCATGATCAGGTAGAATCTGGTGAGACATAGGACACTCTCTCCTTGATCCCTCCTCCTAGAGGTGTGGCTATCAGTGAGAGAGTGCCCTGTGTCTGGCCAGCTTCTACCCGATCATGACTGTCCCCATGTCACACGGGCAGCGGGGGGCCCACAGGGCAGCTGCCTTGGGCCCCCAGGAATGAGTGGGCCCTGGGCAGATGCCCCGTTTGTCCGCAATTTTTTTTTTAAAGGGGCCCTTGATGGTGTATCACCCGTCACCCCCTGATGGCGGCCGTGGTTGTCACATGAAAAGAAATAATAAAATATTTACAAAAATATGAGGGGTGTACTCGCTTTTATGAGATACTGTATTATGGGCCTTGGCATTGAAAAGGGGTTCTGTTTTTTGGGGAGGTGGGTACAATGGGTAAGTTTGCACTTTGTAATATGCTCCAATCAAGCATATTGGATATTCCATATGGGAACAAGATATCCATTTGGGATGAATTCCGAATTTGATATCACTTTGATATTGAATTTGATATTTTACTAAGCATGTTTCCTTGTTTGTTTAAAATTTGTTGGTAGCTCTCATCTGCTCGCACCTTGTATACGTCTATGGTGCTTAGTGGTTTATCTTTCCTGTTTCTCTTTTTTTTTTCTCCATATACGTATATATCTCATATGAATTCTCATCTGCTGTGCACGGTTTCCTCCTTTTTTCTTTTATTTTTTTTACATTTTTTAATTTTTGTCATATTTTATAATTTGTCATTATGATATCCTCTCTGGTATATTCGTCTGCCTCTCCTAGTTATACATTACTTTAATATATGTGGGTTTTATCCATTAGGCATTCCACTACTGACCAATAGGCCCCTCCTCTTTCTTATCGACATAGCTATAATGTTTCATCAATGTTATCAGTACTTCTGCAATCTGTATCAGTATATCGTTTGTTTTTCTTTTAACTCACTTTAGTGCACTTATTAATATGCCCTCAGACAGCATTTGCGGTTTAAGAACCTGGCAGATGTACTATATAGTCAATTGACCTATTCGTATGAATGGGGACACTATTTCGGTTTATAGAATAGCAATAGCATTACATGTATTACATATGAGAGTCAAATAGAACTGTCCAATACTGTGCTTACAGCGCACTTTGAAAAATTGTAATTGTTTTGGGTGCTAAATAGTACATTTGCGTCTTGCGGTGCACTTCATATCTGAGAGTCAAATAGAACAGTCCAATACTGTGCTTACAGCGCACTTTGAAAAATTCTGGCTACCTCCTCCTCCTCCGGCGCCGCTTCCACCTACACTGCCACGGTCACCGCCTATGGGTCACTTAGTATAAACTGAAAGAGAATACCCTGCACTCCAACCCTCTCTCAAATGGATAATTCTGTTGATCCTCTTGGCAGCCATGCTTTAGATTTATATTTATGTTCTTCCAAAGCTAAAATCAAAGATTCCATCTAGCTATTTTATGTCTCAGCTGTATTTTTAATTTGTATGTATTTAATGTATTTGAAGTTATTTCCCTATCCATATTTGTTTGCAGGGCACTTGTCCTACTCTTACCCACATTTTAATTCCTTTTGCAGCCCACTAGCCCTTTCCAGGACTTTTTTAGAGGCATTTTAGTGCCCAAAAGTTCGGGTCCCCATTGACTTCAATGGGGTTCAGGTCGGGGTCAAGTTCGGGGTCAAGTTCGAGCCCGAACCCGGACTTTTTTCCGAAGTTCGGCCGAACCCGCCGAACCCGAACATCCAGGTGTCCGCTCAACTCTATTGATAGGTCAAAAAATAGTTGAGGCTAGGTCGGTTGTGCAGACCGAAACACCAATATCCCTGTGGGTTAGAAAACATTTGCCTCGCAGGGACGTTTTGATGACATTGATTTCCTACTAATTATAATGCACCATTACATAAAGGGGCAGTGTCATCTTTTTTACACTATCATCAGCACTTTAAAAACTGACTATACTGTGTCCTGATTATGTTCAATTATTTTTAAAAAGTTAGGTTTTTTTATTTAAATTGAATAAAACATTCCTACAAAAACTGTACTTCCTATTATTACTGATATTAATGGCACTAAAATGAAAAGCTGATTTTATTGAAAAATAAATTCTACGCCTGTAAAACTTTTAGCCACTTAATATGTTAATAAGATTATAATCCAGCAAATCCATTTAACTTGTATTGTCCTGTACAATGATCTCGCTGTTGACAGTCTACTGGTCAAGAGTTCACACTGGACCATCAAAAATGAATTATGAATAAAGCGCCCAGTGTAATTTAATCCATCTGTCCTCTTCTGTGACAAGAGCTTAAGAAAAGGGAATTATCTGATTCATAGCTAGAAGACCAGAAGTGTGCTATGCAGAGTCCATTCTCATGTTGAGACAATATCCCAAGGGGATGAATGAATTAATTATTTGTTATCCCCAGCACTCAAGCTGCTTCTTGTTCAGACAGAGAAAGTAAGAGAATTAAATAGTTTTAGAAGATATTCAAAGTTTCTATATAGTACAGTAAACATTAAAACCACTGAAAAAAACAACATAAAGCACATTGCATGAGCTTTACAACTAGCGGCACACTGGTCTAAAACTTGAATGTTTAAAGATGTTATATAGTAAGAACAGGACATTTAGAAAACTCAGTTTTGGAAGGAAAAGGTTCAGTTTTTTTATTCCTCTCACCTCCAAACCTAAACCTATTTTCCCTGTCTGCTGTTGTAGGGACATGTGCAAGGCTGCTTTAAGATCCTAGTCGGCCCTGGGCAAAGTCTTTATCAGTGGGCCCCCTCGACCCAATTTTTCTAAAGTTGCATTGTAAAAAAAACTATATGTAATTGTAAACTTTTTAATATTATATGCAACTATTTTCATATCACATTCAACTATTTGTATATGTAATAATAATGTTATTGAACAATTGCATTTCTTGGTTTTATTTCCTTTTTCTGCACCTACACAGCACCATACAGTACCCACAGCACTTGCCATGTACCTATATTGCACCAACAGCACTTGACTTGCACTCATATTGCACCCACACAATTTGGCATACCGCAGTGTCACTTTGTCCCACAGAAATGCCCCTGAAGAACAAGCCACAGTGTCACTTTCCCCCATAGTACATGCAATTTTGCCCCATAGAACATGTCACAGCATCAATTTGCCAATTAAAATAAGCCTCTGTCAGGTTCCAATTAAAATGCCAGTAACTTTGTCATTAACATATGCAACAGTCAGTTTGCCTATTAAAATATACCACCGTTTCTCCATTAAATATACCACAGCTTGCCTAATAATATGCAACAGTCAATTTGCCCATTAATATGCCACAGCCATTTTGCTATGAATATGCCACAGCCAATTTGCACCTTAATTTGCTAGTATTATTTTGCCATTAATATGCCATTGTTATGTTCCCATTTATATGCCACAGCCAATTTGCCCATTTATATGCCAGTATTACCTTTGCTGTTAATATGTCAGTATTATTTTGCCATTAATATGCCACAGCCAATTTGCCCATTTATATGCCAGTATTACCTTTGCTGTTAATATGTCAGTATTATTTTGCCATTAATATGCCAGTGTTATTTTGCCATTAATATGCTAGTATTATTTTGCCATTAATATGCCACAGTCAATTTGCCCATTAATATGCCACCCTCCTCCCCCTTCCCCAGTACTCACCTCCTGGCTGCTCTGTGTTCCCGGTCATCTCTTCGGTGCAGTCTTCCCTCCTGCACGGAGGAGGGAAAAAAAGCCACTGGATATGACATACTGTCATGTGAGACCATCACATGAGCGGAGGGGGGGGGCACATTGCCTAATATTGTGTGGGTTCCACTTTTGTCTGTAAAACAGCCTTGGCCTGTCGAGGCATGGACTTCAAAAGATATTAGCAGCAGATCCTTTAAGACCTGTAAGATGCGAGGTGGGGCCTCCGTGGATCGGACTTGTTTGTCTGGTACATCCCACAGATGCTCAATTGGCTTGAGATCTGGGGAATTTGGAGGCCAAATCAACACCTTGAACCCGTGATTGTATTCCTCAAACCATTCCTGTACCGTTTTTACTTTGTGGCAGGGCGCATTATTCTGCTTAAAGAGGCCAATGCACCAGGGAGTACCATTTCCATGAAAGGGTGTACATTGTCTGCAACAATGCTTAGGTAGGTGGTACGTGTCAAAGTAACATCCACATGAATGGCGGGACCCAAGGTTTCCCAGCAGAACATCGCCCAAAGCATCACACTGTCTGCACCGTCTTGCCTTTTTCACAAAGTGGATCCTGGTGCCATGTGTTCTCCAGCTAAACGACACACACGCATCCATCTAAAAGAAAATTCATCAGACCAGACAACCTTCTTCCATTTCTATGTAGTCCAGTTCTAATGCTCATGTGCTCATAGTAGGCACTTTCGGCAGTGAACAAAGGTCAGCATGGGCACCCTGACAGGTCTGTGTTTACACAGCCCCAGACACAACAAACTCACTAATGAATTAATTTAGCTATTGATTACTAGTTAATATATCTGTATTGGGGTAAGCATGCTGTGACAGATAGGACTATATTGATCATGGCTTCTTTAGCCACTATCCGTTGAACTAGAGAATGAAAGTGGAGTTGCTGTCTTGAAGAGGGCATTAAATCATGCATGTGAAATTAGGCAGAAAGCATCCTCACAAGGATTATATTGTCATCACTTAATTGAGCTGCCTGATACATCAGCTGAGCAGCCTCAGATGGAGGGCAGTAAATGGAAGCACAAAGAGTTACAAGGGTGGGTGCAGCAACGCCCAGGTGGTCTAATCTGGCCCATCACCATAGAAAAACACAATCTTTTCTTCTCAAACTGATATTCATGTTTCAATCTCCCAAATGTATTCTCACACTGGCATATTTACATGCTGTGACTGCTCACGTGCAAATCTCTTGGAGACTGGTAACCATCATGGGACTTCAACATAGCTGATGTAATGTTTATGACCATTTTCCTTTCCTGCACTGAAGCAACACACATGTATGTTTTCAGTTATAACACCAGCTAGTACTTGGAATGCAATTTGACTGATTTCACTATGACAATATGCTCATTATTATGATCAATGCTGATTTCCTTCTATGTTAATCTCTTTGTATTTGCATATACAAAATATAAAGATGGAGATGTGTGATAGTGGTGCGCACACAGACATAACACCTAATTATGAATAATGCTAACTCCTAAAACTTCACCGTAAACCTCCTTCACCCATTATAGTTTCAGGTGCAAAAAGTGTAATTGTGCAGCTGCTGGTTAAAGGATTTTCACTTGTGCTTCTCTATTAGCAGGTCCAGAGTAAACCCGACATGTATCTTAACCCCTTCATGACGCATGGTGCTTGCGTCCTAAACGACGCAAGCACCAAAAAGTCACAATTTGTTCCTGGCTACTGATCACAAGGTGATTGGTAGCTAGGAACACTGTGTGAGAGACCTATGTCGTGAGACCTCCAGATGCCACTGAAAATCAGGACGACATAGTACGTCCTAACGTCACGAAAGGGTTAATAGATACACGCAGGTTTACTCTCTGCTGTGCCTCACAGATGACATCCAGCAGTTCCTGAGGCTGGTGAACACTGGCAGTGTCAGCACGTGCCCAGCCAATCAGAGTGGGGGCTCGCCTTGCTTGTGATTGGTGCCTGCAGTGTGTGGTTGTCTCTCACTCTACTAGTGCAGAGAGAGACTGCTTAAAAAAAATCTTGCCAGCAGTGGCGCTGGCTGGGGAGATCAAAGGATCTCTCCTCACCAGCCTCACTGTGGTTGAGTAGGCAGCTGTATGTCTGCGCTGCCCAGGCTCACAGACATCCTACCATGCTCCTCACGGGGTGTGCAATGTGGGTGCTGGGGCATGTGCTGTGTTTGCAATGTGGGTGATGGGGCATGTCTTGGGTGTACAATGTGGGTGCTGGGGCATGTCCTGGGTGTGCAATGTGGGTTATGGAGCATGTTCAGGGTGTTCAATGTGGGTTACGGGGCGTGTCCGGGGTGTGCAATGTGGGTTATGGTGCATGTACTTAGGTGTGCAAGTTGGTGCTATGGCAAGTGATGTGGGAGCAATAATGAAATGGAGTGGGGGAAGCCCAGACCCTTTGTTTTGTAAGGGCCAAACAATTTCTGATGTTGGCCCAGGCACCAGGTTTGTGTTACCTATATTTCAATGCCACAAGCCAATTAAATCTTGCCTACCACCTGTCCTCAGGAAGTGCTACTAGTTAAGCTGCTACACCAACAATACTCTAAGAGGGAGAAGGAAGGGCGTGCAGGTACAGACAGTCAAGAGGAAGAAAGCAGGGCTCGAGTCCTGCAGGAACGCGTGGGAACGGTGTTCCTGCACTTTTTTCATGGCAGGAACGCCGTTCCCTTTGCTCCTGCAGTGGCGGATCTGGATTTGAGCCGCCGTGTTAAAAAAAAAAACGAGAGACGCGAGATTTCGGCCGTTTCGCGGGCTTTTCTCTGCACGAAGGAGGTGTTAGTCCAGGGACACGGAGCAGCAGCTACCAGGTAAGTGATGGGGAGGAGGGTGGTTCCTGGGCTCTGACTGGCACAATATTCCTGGGCATCTGACTGGCACACTATTCCTGGGCATCTGACTGGCACAATATTCCTGGGCTCTGACTGGCACAATATTCCTGGGCTCTGACTGGCATAATATTACTGGGCATCTGACTGGCATAATATTACTGGGCATCTGACTGGCACACTATTACTGGGCATCTGAGAGGCATAATATTACTGGGCATCTGACTGGCACACTATTCCTGGTATCTGACTGGCACAATATTCCTGGTATCTGACTGGCACAATATTCCTGGGCTCTGACTGGCACACTATTCCTGGGCATCTGATTGGCACACTATTCCTGGTATCTGACTGGCACAATATTACTGGGCTCTGACTGGCCCACTATTCCTGGTATCTGACTTGCACACTATTACTGGGCTCTGAGTGGCACAATATTCCTGGTATCTGACTGGCACAGAGGGGCAAAATCCTGGCACATAGAGGGGAAAATCCTGGCATATAGAGGGGCAAAATCCTTGCACATAGAGGGGAAAAGCCTGGCATATAGAGGGGCAAAATCCTGGAATAGAGGGGCAGAATCCTGGCATATAGAGGGGCAAAATCCTGGAATAGAGGGGCAAAATCCTGACATAGAGGGGCATAATCCTGGCAAATAGAGGGGCAAGGGCAGAGTCCTGTCATATAGAGGGGCAAAATCCTGACATAGAGGGGCAAAATACTGGCATATAGAGGCAAAATCCTGGCATATAGAGGCAAAATACTGGCACAGAGGGGCAAAATCCTGACATAGAGGGGCATAATCCTGGCAAATAGAGGGGAAGGGGCAGAGTCCTGTCATATAGAGGGGCAAAATCCTGACATAGAGGGGCAAAATCCTGGAATAGAGGGGCAAAATCCTGGAATAGAGGGACAAAATCCTGGCATAGAGGGGCAAAATCCTGGCATATAGAGGGTCAAAATCCTGGAATAGAGGGACAAAATCCTGGAATAGAGGGACAAAATCCTGGCACATAGAGGGGAAAATCCTGGCATATAGAGGCGCAAAATCCTGGAATAGAGGGGCAAAATCCTGGAATAGAGGGGCAAAATCCTGGCATATAGAGGGGCAGAATCCCGGCATATAGATGGGCAGAATCCTGGCATATAGAGGGGGGAAATCCTGGCATATAGAGGCAAAATCCTGGCATAGAGGGGCAAAATCCTGACATAGAGGGGAAAAATCCTGGCAAATAGAGGGGCAGGGGCAGAGTCCTGTCATATAGAGGGGCAAAATCCTGGCATAGAGGGGCAAAATCCTGGCATATAGAGGCAAAATCCTGTCATAGAGGGGCAAAATCCTGACATAGAGGGGCAAAATCCTGGCAAATAGAGGGGCAGAGTCCTGTCATATAGAGGGGCAAAATTCTGACATAGAGGGGCAAAATCCTGGCATAGAGGGGCAAAATCCTGGAATAGAGAGGCAAAATCCTGGCATATAGAGGGGCAAAATCCTGGCACATAGAGGGGCTAAATCCTGGCACATAGAGGGACAAAATCCTGGTATATAGAGGGTCAAAATCCTGGAATAGAGGGACAAAATCCTGGCATAGAGGGGCAAAATCCTGGCATATAGAGGGTCAAGATCCTGGAATAGAGGGACAAAATCCTGGCATAGAGGGACAAAATCCTGGCATAGAGGGGAAAAATCCTGGCACATAGAGGGGAAAATCCTGGCATATAGAGGGGCAAAATCCTGGAATAGAGGGGCAAAATCCTGGAATAGAGGGGCAAAATCCTGGCATATAGAGGGGCAGAATCCTTGCATAGAGGGGCAAAATCCTGACATAGAGGGGCAAAATCCTGACATATAGAGGGGCAGAATCCTGGAATAGAGGGGCAAAATCTTGACATAGAGGGGCACAATCCTGGAATAGAGGGGCAGAATCCTGGCATAGAGGGGCAAAATTCACTGAATTTTCGGTGAAATATATATTTGGGGGGGGGGGGGGGTCGCAGTGGATTTTGTGTGAGTTCCCACACTTTTTTCCCCAGGACTTGACCCCTGGAAGAAAGCAAAAATATGTGTCAGCATATGGTTTAACAGATAAAGCATATCAGTGAGAGAAAGAAAATATGGTAATTAATAAAAAAAAAAAAAAAGCACGTAAGTATAGAGGACAACTTACAAAGAAGAATATGGCTTCAAAAGGGCAGATTAAAAAAAAAGTGGCAAGTATGAGAGCAAGTGAAGAACTGGAGACTGGAGTGGAAGAATAAGTTATAGAAGGAGACTGGGAAAATCACAGTAAAGAGAAAACATATATAGAGGAGAAGACAGGTCCAGTGAGAGAGACAGGTAACGTGGAATAGAAGGAAGTAATAGATTAGTGACACGAATCTACCAAGAAGTAAGAGACATTGGGGCTTGTTCACTAAAAAGTAAACTGCAGAAATCAGGCATTAACAACTGAGCTGGAAAATTATCCAACTTGCCTATCTTTCCACATCAGCTATTAATGCCTAATTTTTGCAGTTTACTTGTCAGTTTACCACAGTTCACTTTTTAGTGAATAGACTCCAAAGAGAGACATTACCAATATATAAGAACATTGATGTTACAGTACTTGGTAACCAAAAAACAAAAGAGGCGATGATAATAGAAGCAAAATAAGAGAAAATAAACAGATGCTGTTTGTTATGAAAGAGAAATGGTAATAAATTGTACGTAAAGTGCTACTAAACTTTATTTTTCTCTTTGTGAAGAGTGAAAATGTGAGGGGCATTAGTATGACTTTTTACAGTACATGCCAGTTTATGCCATAGGAACTTGGCCCCCTCTTAAAAAACAAAGGTCTCTCTCTGCCCCAACAGACCCAGATCCTATGTGTGGGGCAAGCCTCAACACTTATTGGCAGAGTGCACACTGACAGTGTATTTGTGTGCCAGCATCCAAAAGAGCTCTGCCTCAGAGGCAGCTCTCAGAGTAAACCCACATGTAGCTATAAAGAGATACATCGGCTTAACTCATGAGGGGGAATTACACTGTTTTTAACCCCAAAAAGAAAGCAAGGGTTAAACAAAGTTTAGTTGTCCTTTAAGTCAGAGGCGCAACTAGAAACCACCGGGTGCCGGTGCAAAAATTGGCCCCGGGCTCCTCGAACCCACCATGCAACTCCACCCCAGAAATGCCACTTACATGCCTCCAAACTGTGCCGCTTTGTGCCTGGCCTTGTCTTATATCTAGGATAGCCTTATACCTATCCCATGCATGCTAAAACTCCTTCACTGTATTAACCTTTACCACTTCTACTGGAAGACTATTCCATACATCCACTACCCTCTCAGTAACGTAATAATACTTTCATTAGTCACTGGCCTTGTCTTATATTTAGGATAGCCTTATACCTATCCCATGCACACTTAATCTCCTTCACTGTATTTACCTCTACCACTTCTTTGGGCAGAATTGGGCAGACTAGATGGAACGAATGGTTCTTATCTGCCGACACATTCTATGTTTCTATGTTCTATGTTTCTGCTGGAAAACTATTCCATGCATCCACTACCTTCTCTGTAAAGTAATACTTTCATTAGTCCCTGACCTTATCTTATATCTAGGGTAGCTTTATGCCTATCCCATGCATGCGTTAACTCCTTTGATGTGTTTACCTCTACCACTTCTGCTGTAAGGTTATTTCATGCATCCACTACCCTCTCAGTAAAGTAATATTTTCATTAGTCCCTGGCCTTATCTTATTTCAAGGATAGCTTGAGTTGGACCCCAAATATATGTATATAACTATATAACTAGCTGCATGGATACTTATATGAACTTTTTAATGTTATATTCAACTATTTTCATTAATAAAAATGTTTTTGAAATTTTTTTTAATTTCTTATTTTTATTACGTTCCTCTGCACCCACATTGCACTTAAGATCCTAACACAGCACTATACAGTACCCACAGCACTTGGCTTGTACTCATATTGCACCCACACTATTTGACATGCCACAGTATAAATTTGCCCACCAGAACATACCACAGTGTCACTTTGTCTCACTGAACTGCCCCTGCAGAACATGCCTCAGTGTCACTTTCCCCCATAGTATATGTTATTTTGCCCCACAGAACATGCCACAGTATCACTTTGGCCACAGCCAATTTTCCCATTAATATGTCACCGCCAGACATTCAGAATGCCCATTAATATGCCACAGCCATATTGCCAATATGCCACAGCCAATTTTCCCAATAATATGCCACTATTAACCTGCCAGTTATTTTGCCATTTTCCAGTTATTTTGCCATTTGCCAGTTATTTGCCCATTTGCAGTTATTTGCCCATTTGCCAGTTATTTGCCAGTGTTATTTGCCCATTTGCCAATTATTTGCCTGTGTTATTTGCCCATTTGCCAGTTATGTGACCATTTGCCACTTATTTTGCCCATTTGCCAATTATTTGCCCCAGTTATTTGGCCCATTTGCCAGTTATTTGCCCCAGTTATTTGGCCCATTTGCCAGATATTTTGGCCCATTTGCCAGTTATTTGCCCCAGTTATTTTCCCATTTGCCAGTTATTTGGCCCATTTGCCAGTTATTTGGCCCATTTGCCAGTTATTTTCCCATGTGCCAGTTATTTGCCCCAGTTATTTTCCCATGTGCCAGTTATTTTCCCATTTGCCAGTTATTTTCCCATTTGACAGTTATTTTCCCATTTGACAGTTATTTGCCCCAGTTATTTTCCCATGTGCCAGTTATTTTCCCATTTGCCAGTTATTTTCCCATGTGCTAGTTATTTTCCCATTTGACGGTTATTTGGCCCATTTGCCAGTTATTTGGCCCATTTGCCAGTTATTTTCCCATGTGCCAGTTATTTTCCCCAGTTATTTTCCCATGTGCCAGTTATTTTCCCATTTGCCAGTTATTTTCCCATGTGCTAGTTATTTTCCTATTTGCCAGTTATTTTCCCATTTGACAGTTATTTGCCCCAGTTATTTTCCCATTTGCCAGTTATTTTCCCATGTGCTAGTTATTTTCCCATTTGACAGTTATTTTCCCATGTGCCAGTTATTTCCCCCAGTTATTTTCCCATGTGCCAGTTATTTGCCCCAGTTATTTTCCCATGTGCCAGTTATTTTCCCATGTGCCAGTTATTTCCCCCAGTTATTTTCCCATGTGCCAGTTATTTGCCCCAGTTATTTTCCCATGTGCCAGTTATTTTCCCATTTGCCAGTTATTTTCCCATGTGCCAGTTATTTTCCCATTTGACAGTTATTTGCCCATCTTAAATGCCCGTGTTATTTGCCCATTTGCCAGGTCCCCCTGGCCTTTAGGCTAAACAAATATGGATCAGATTGTGGAAGAGTTGAGCGTGCAGAGAGACAGAAATGTATGTGCATGTTGGCCACATAAATGTGTATATATATATATATATATATATATATATATATATATATATATATACATTTCCAGTAACTTACAGCTTGTGTGTATCACAGACTTCAATAAAACTCACGGTATTGATGCTCCTGGAACTGTCAAGTGCAAGGAGCCTTGACAGGTGAGGTGGTGGGACCCAGGAAAGGGTTAAGTTCTTTTGTGATGTCACAGCTGTGGGAGGGGTCATATAAATATACCCCTCCATCTTAGAATCAGTTAGATTTTAACAGAAAGGCAAAGTGATAGTTGTGGGTTTCTCACCCCATTTTCCAGTTATTTTGCCATTTGCCAGTTATTTGCCCATTTGCAGTTATTTGCCCATTTGCCAGTTATTTGCCAGTGTTATTTGCCCATTTGCCAATTATTTGCCTGTGTTATTTGCCCATTTGCCAGTTATGTGACCATTTGCCACTTATTTTGCCCATTTGCCAATTATTTGCCCCAGTTATTTGGCCCATTTGCCAGTTATTTGCCCCAGTTATTTGGCCCATTTGCCAGATATTTTGGCCCATTTGCCAGTTATTTGCCCCAGTTATTTTCCCATTTGCCAGTTATTTGGCCCATTTGCCAGTTATTTGGCCCATTTGCCAGTTATTTTCCCATGTGCCAGTTATTTGCCCCAGTTATTTTCCCATGTGCCAGTTATTTTCCCATTTGCCAGTTATTTTCCCATTTGACAGTTATTTTCCCATTTGACAGTTATTTGCCCCAGTTATTTTCCCATGTGCCAGTTATTTTCCCATTTGCCAGTTATTTTCCCATGTGCTAGTTATTTTCCCATTTGACGGTTATTTGGCCCATTTGCCAGTTATTTGGCCCATTTGCCAGTTATTTTCCCATGTGCCAGTTATTTTCCCCAGTTATTTTCCCATGTGCCAGTTATTTTCCCATTTGCCAGTTATTTTCCCATGTGCTAGTTATTTTCCTATTTGCCAGTTATTTTCCCATTTGACAGTTATTTGCCCCAGTTATTTTCCCATTTGCCAGTTATTTTCCCATGTGCTAGTTATTTTCCCATTTGCCAGTTATTTTCCCATGTGCCAGTTATTTCCCCCAGTTATTTTCCCATGTGCCAGTTATTTGCCCCAGTTATTTTCCCATGTGCCAGTTATTTTCCCATGTGCCAGTTATTTCCCCCAGTTATTTTCCCATGTGCCAGTTATTTGCCCCAGTTATTTTCCCATGTGCCAGTTATTTTCCCATTTGCCAGTTATTTTCCCATGTGCCAGTTATTTTCCCATTTGACAGTTATTTGCCCATCTTAAATGCCCGTGTTATTTGCCCATTTGCCAGGCCCCCCTGGCCTTTAGGCTAAACAAATATGGATCAGATTGTGGAAGAGTTGAGCGTGCAGAGAGACAGAAATGTATGTGCATGTTGGCCACATAAATGTGTATATATATATATATATATATATATATATATATATATATACATTTCCAGTAACTTACAGCTTGTGTGTATCACAGACTTCAATAAAACTCACGGTATTGATGCTCCTGGAACTGTCAAGTGCAAGGAGCCTTGACAGGTGAGGTGGTGGGACCCAGGAAAGGGTTAAGTTCTTTTGTGATGTCACAGCTGTGGGAGGGGTCATATAAATATACCCCTCCATCTTAGAATCAGTTAGATTTTAACAGAAAGGCAAAGTGATAGTTGTGGGTTTCTCACCTCTGTCAGTTTGCCTGTTTTTTCCCTTTGTTTTTCAGGATGGAAGCGGCCCTGGACGCCATGCTGAAGGGGATTCGGGAGGCAGAGTTGGAAGGAGGCTCCGAATGGATTACTGATCACCTGCAAATGGTTCTTGCTACAACGGACCAGACAAAGGGACGGAGGCCGCGACGGACCAGACAGCGGGACGGAGGCCGCAACCGAGAACCAGGCCTCTGCAACGGCTGAGCCCAGAAGAAGTTTCCGGAAATCTGAGGTGGAGAAGCAGTTCCCCGGCCGTGGCGAGAGGCGGCAAGAAGGCCCGTGGATCCAGGTGGTGGTCTCCTGTAGGCCTGGATAAAGGATTGAGTGGTGCAGTGACGGTGGGGATGCGCCCGGAGCAGAGTACACAGAGGGCCGGGCCTGCAGGACTTCAGGCACATCCTCCGGTGAGTAGTGCAGAGTAAGGACGTGTGAGCGCTCCGGCCACGCGGTCGGGTACACGATGGCAGGTGAGAATTGAGGCCTTGGAGGCCCACCAGGTGCTCCCAGGGGTCTCCTCCCTTCAGATGGCTCTGAGGACAGGCGGGAGGGCCAGCAGGGCCGCTCCTAGGCACTCTCATTATTTGCAACTCCCTATGGGGCGTTGGGGGGCAGGCATCTCCAGGTCCCCATGCCCTTGTAGTAGTCTGGGTAGCAGGGTGAGTCGCCCCATCGGGGAGAGCAGCAGGATTTCAAGCGATAGGCGGGGGTGCTTCCGAGGGAGCCCCCTGGCACAGTTGACGCGTTCACCCAGCCCGCAGGTTAGGGGGCACAGGGGCAGGTTGTCCGGGTACCCTACATGCATGGAGGGGTCAGGGGTCCAGGATGACGGGCGTGGCAAGGTCGAGAGGATGGTTGGTGTCCCCTGTTCGCAATACCCACGCTCCTGCGGGAACCTTAGGAGTTTACAGGCCCTGTCATGGGGCTCCGGGTATGGCTATTGTAGCCAGGCAGTTCGTCAGGATGCATCCGGCGGGGCCCAGGTTACCGGGAGGGTGGATGGATGGCTTGAGAGTTTGCTTGACTGTTCTCCCCGGCGGTGTGTTTCTGCCTTCAGGATCAGGCGACATCGCCATTCCATCTGGGACGGAGATGGATGGACATCGGATGCGGCTCACACAGGATTGGACATGACAGCGGCAGCCTCCGTACCGACGGCCATGGCTGGGTTGGGCAGTGATTCCATTATTCTTGCACCACACCAGAGGGATCTCTTACATGACCGTATAGTCTTGGTAGATTCCTGGGGGGGGATATGCCGGGGGCCGCAGACATCAGTCAGGCGGGGGTTCCCAGGGAGGTGGGCGTGGTTGTTGGGGATGGGTGGCAGGAAGCTGTAAGCGGGGTTAGTGGAGGTGGTACGGTGGTGGTAATGTGCAGTGTGTGTGTGTTACAAAGCTGCAGAGTAGCAAAACTCACAGTAATGGGCTGGAATTGCCTCAGTACTGACAGGTTAGGCACCCAATCACAGTCACACACATCGTCACATACATACTCAATCACAGTGTCACACACAGTCACATACACACAAAATGACAAAATGTTACATACACATGAAATCATAGTGTCTCACATACACAGTGTCACACACTCACATATTCACACTATCAGTGTCATACACACAGTCACATACAGTGAGGGAAAAAAGTATTTGAGCCCCATTCTGATTTTGAACGTTTGCCCACTGACAAAGAAATGATCCGTCTATAATTTTAATGGTAGGTGTATTTTAACAATGAGAGAGAGAATAACGAAAAAAAAATCCAGAAAAACGCATGTTAAAAAAAATTATAAATT
Source organism: Pelodytes ibericus (assembly GCA_036172795.1). NCBI lineage: Eukaryota > Metazoa > Chordata > Amphibia > Anura > Pelodytidae > Pelodytes > Pelodytes ibericus. Next base: position 76,981,264 of record CM069862.1, on the reverse strand, counting down.
GATTTGCATGTCAGTAAGTTAAATAAGTATTTGACCTCTTCGACTTAGTACTTGGTGGCAAAACCCTTGTTAGCAATCACAGAGATCAGACATTTCTTGTATTTGGCCACCAAGTTTGCATACATCTCAGGAGGGATTTTGTCCCACTTCTCTTTGCAGATCCTCTCCAAGTTATTAAGGTTTCGAGGATGACGTTTGGTAACTCAAACCTTAAGCTCCCTCCACAGATTCTGGAGACCACTCCAGGGCCTTAATGTGCTTCTTCTTGAGCCATCCTTTGTTCCCTTGGCTGTGTGTTTTGGGTCATTGTCATGCTGGAATACCCATCCACGACCAATTTTTAATGCACTGGCTGAGGGAAGGAGGTTTTCACCCAAGATTTGATGGTAAATGGCCCCGTCCATCGTCCCTTTCATGTGGTGCAGTTGTCCTGTCCAATTAGCAGAAAAACACCCCAAAGCTCCATGTTTGATGGTGTTCTTGGGGTCATAGGCAGCATTCCTTCTCCTCCAAACACGGCAAGTTGAGTTGATGCCAAAGAGCTCGATTTTGGTCTCATCCGACCACAACACTTTCACTCAGTTCTCCTCTGAATCATTCAGAGGTTCATTGGCAAACTTAAGACGTTCCTGTACATGTGATTTGTTGAGCAGGGGGACCTTGCGGGCGATGCAGGATTTCAGTCCTTCACACTGTAGTGTGTTACCAATTGTTTTCTTGGTGACTATGGTCCCAGCTACCTTGAGATCATTGACAAGATCCTCCCATGCAGTTCTGGGCTGATTCCTCACCGTTCTCATGATCACTGAAACTCCACGAGGTGAGATATTTGTCAGGGGATCAAATAATTTTATTCCTCACTGTACACAATCACATGGTCACATATGCTCACAATCACAGTCTCAGACACCTAGTCACATACACAATTACAGTGTCACACACAAGCATATACAATCAAACAGTGTCACATGCACAATCACAGTGTCAGATTTTTATTTTAATAATAGAAGAAAAGCAATGCAAATTTTACTTTATGTCCCCTTGTATGGCAGGGAGGGAGGGTGGTCCATGGTAGCCTATTGTGGTTTGTCCTTTCTACATTGGCACAGACCAACTCCTACTACACTACCATGGCCATGTGATTTAGACACTCTCATGACACCCAGTGCTCTGACTTGAGTCTCTTAGTGCGAGGGGCTGGTACTCATCAATACCACGCTTTCCCCTTTCAGGCAGCGTCGGTCAACAATTCAATTGGAAATATGATTACCACTGCCTCATGTGAACTGCACCTCACTGTCCGGCAGGCCACATTGTGCATTCCCCTGACATAAATTGACTATGTATCACTTTAAGTTGTCACAGAAGAAACACCATTATAAATAAATACAAAACTAATGCAGGGCTCTACAAAGCCTGGGCAAAGCGTGCAGACAGTCTGTGTGACAGGCATGGACCAGGCTGCCGCAGAAATACCCCCTCCCATGCAAAGAGGTAAAACAGCAGGGATGGGGGAGTCATTGATAAAAACTACTTTTTTTTTTCTTTCCTTGGCCTAATGTTACTGTTACCACTCTCACTAACATGAATTTACCTGTATGCAAAGCATACAGTAAGTATCTTTTCAAGAAGAACCATAAAGGTTCTAAGGACTGCTATAGTTTCTTAAAGCATATTAAGGCAAACACACATATTAAGAGACACAAGAAGAAATTAACTTAAAGTAAGTTGCAGGTGAGATGAACATTTAATCCCACTGACTTAACCAGCCCCAGACTGGGACCAAAAGCCGGCACAGGCTTTTTAGACTGAGCATCCCTTTTTTTGAGCCTCCCAAACCACCTATCTCTGCCACCTTAGCCCCCAAACAGCCTCAGCCTCTGCCCTGCCCACCCAAAAAGCCTCTCTCTGTCACCCTAGCCTCTCAAACAGCCCCTCTGCCACCCTAGCATCCCAATCAGATTCTCTCTACTATCTTAGCTCCCCAGTCTCTCCTAGCCATCCTAGCTCTCCCAAAAAGTTTATATTTGCCAGTCTATCCCCCAAACAGTATCTGTCTGCTACACTAGCCCTTAAACAGCTGATCTGTCCCTTTAGTCTATCCAAATAGCCTCTCTGCCACACTAAGCCCCCAAACAACCTCTCTCTGCCACCCTACTCCTCCAGTCTCTCTTTCACCAGAGCCACCAAACAACTTCTCTATTCCAACCTAGCCCCCCCAAACAGCCTCTCTCTGCAACGCTAGTCTGCCCCAAACAGCCTCTCACTGCCACCGTAGCTACCAAACAGCCTCTCTCTGCCATAATAGCCCCCAAACAGCCTCTCTGCCAAGCTAGTCCTTCAAGTAGCCTTTCTCTGCCACCCTAACTCCCAAACGAGCTCCCCCCCCCCAGCTTACCTTAGCGATCTTTGCCTCCAGACAGCTTGCCGTGCCTCTCTGTCCTCTGTGCAGACAGATCCAGCATGCAGGAAATGGCTGTGATCTTACTTCTTGCATACTGGATCTGACAGGGTGCAGGGAGCCTCTAGCTGCGGTGTTACGCGACGATAACGCCATTTGGAGGGGCAGTTGCATGGCTTGCCTGGTTTGGTCACAGTTTCAACCCCTGTGACCATGATTGTTATGCCCCTGGGTGAACGTCTCGGTCCCCTGGGCAGATGCTAGTGTGCCTGATGTCCAGTCTGGACCTGGACTTAACTATCGATTATGCAGGGACAGGTGAGAGTCTCTTGCTAAAAGAGCTCAATTGACCCTGCAAAATGCATTGTTAACTCTTTAGATATTGGAGAATGTTCATCTTACCTCATCTCATCTGCTCCTTTAGTGAATAGCTCCAAGACAGAAAGAGAGAGTGTTAGAAAGAGAAAAGGTGAGATTTAAGTCCTGTAAAATAACACAATCAGATAAAAAAAAAAAAATTCCAATATGAAATAAGGCAAATCTAGGCCTTAAGCCTTTATTCACAAAATGATGTTACTGCATCAACGTATGTTAAAGGATCTGGTCTACCAATGATTTAACATGGGAAGCACAGAGACCTATATACCTTAATGGCCCCACCAGCAGCTGTTGAAAACTATGCAAATATCTCAGATATAAAATTAAATGAGTTATAAGTCATTTTATTTAGGAAATGATTTGTACAATATCAAGTATTGAGACAGATTGTTTTATAAAGCAGGATACTTGCTGGAAAGGGTAGAGTCTAGAGGTAGATGAAGTAGTTTATTGCAATTCAACCAAAATGCATAGTGCTAATACTTGATCACAATGCAAAAAAATAGCGGCAATAAATTTGCACTGCGGCACTGTTACCTTTCTCATTGAAATATACAGTTGGCCTCTTGTGTGCTTCACAGTTACCCCAAAATGTTGAATCTGCATAAATAACTACTTCCACCCCTTCTTCAGCAATCATAGCTGTCCTTAATGTAGTGTTACTCTCTCTGTAACATCTTCTTTACATTATTTACATATCTCAGTACTTAAGAAGGAAGCAGGTTGCAGGATGTCAAGAAATGCATACAGTTTTTCAATGTGAAATGCTGCAACCGGACCTGAAAGGCTGGGCAAAAATGAAGATTAAGATCACTGATGCTAACACAAAAAATAAAAAACAGCTTTTCTATCCCTTTAAACAGGTGTTTAAATGTGATTACAATTCTAGTACACTGTGATGGCAGAGAAGGTGAATCATTCTTCAAAGCTTATTCTAATGTAACTATGTTATAAGTCTGACATGGTCCTATGACTCAGATAATCCCCATGTTATCTTTTTTTAAATGTTAATATAGTTTTTTCTCACAAGCAGGGCTGGCCTAAAGTGTTCCGGCGCCCTGTGCGGGCCTCCCCCTTGGTGCTACCCCCCCCCCCCCATGTATGTCTCCTTCCTCTCCCTCCATGTATGTGTCTCTCCCTTCCCATGTTTGTCCATTTCCTCTTCCTTGCCATGTCTGTCTCTCTCCAACTCCCCCATATCTGTTCTCTCTCTCCCCCTCCGTTTTCTTCACTCCCCCTCCTCTGTTCTCTTCTCTCCCTCCTCATGTTCTCTTCTCTCCCCCTTCCTGTTCTCTTCTCTCTCTCCCCTTTCCTCTGTTCTCTCTCTTCCCCCTTCCTCAGATTGTCTCTCTTCCCCATCTCCTCTGTTCTCTCTCTCCTCCCCCTTCCTCTGTTCTCTCTCTTCCCTCATCTCTTCTGTTCTCTCTCTCCTCCCCCTTCCTCTGTTCTTTCTCTTCCCTCATCTCCTCTGTTCTCTCTCTTCCCTCATCTCCTTTGTTCTCTCCCCCCTTCCTCTGTTGTCTCTCCCCACCTTCCTCTGTTCTCTCCCCCCCCCCTTCCTCTGTTCTTCCTCCCCCCTCCTCTGTTCCCTCACCCTCCCATTCTTACTTATGGTGAGGGGGCGGAGCTCACCGGGTGAGAGGTGTAGCTCCGCCTAAACCCTGTGAAGAAGAGCGGAGTAAGTTTCACAAGGAGCCGCGGGCAGCATGAGTAAGTGCTGCTTGCGCTCCCCACACACAATGATAATGCAGGGCATTCTTGTTGCCAAGAAGAGGGCTGGTGAGGGGAGATGTTCTGACCTCCCCAACCAGTTCCTCTACCGGCAAACTTTTTTTAAAAATGTTATGGCGCCCCCTAAGGCTGGCCCTGCTCACAAGGATCACATTTGATAATAATTAGATCTGCACATGATTTCTTCCAGGGTGGGTGGGGTGGGGCAAAATATTCTTCCCACCGTTCCCATTTATCACAGAAATATTAGCCACAGCTACCCAAGTCTACATGTATTATGTTAACACCAATTTAAATAGCCATATGGCTGGCAGAATATTATTGCAGATCTAGATATATTATGTTGAGCAAGCAACATTGCTAGTTTATTATAGGAATAGTGGCTAAGTGTTGACGGGGCTGTGGGGGGCAGGGGTTGGGCTACACCAAAGGCTTTTTGTTTATGAAAGAGGGAATTGCAGGGAATTGGCAAGGAAATGTAAAACTTAAAGTAACACTAAACATTTAACTTTTGCTTCATTAATTCTATCTATATTAGCACAAGTGGAAATAAACGTTTTGTGGCTTTTTAAGACTTAAATAGCCAAGTTGGAAAAAGTATTGAATTGGAGGGGTGTCTAACCTTTGGCATTCCAGGTACTGTGTATAGAATTAAATACAATAAAAAAAACATTTTGCTCTACCACCTTGTCTGCAAGAGGTATTTTTTTTTACTGCTCTCTATGTCTAGTTAACCTACTTTAAACAGCCTAGTGTTTCTCCCTCCCATGCTGCTGCTCTATTGGGCAAGAGCCCCCCCCCCCCCCCCGTTCCCCCCTGTTGGACGCCCTTGGATATATAGTCAATGGTTATCTCAGCACAAATTACTGTAGAGCAATTTAAAGCTGACCTTCTTCTTCAGAGTTTACAGAAAACTGAACAATTGAAACAAGGATACAAATGTCAATGAGAACAAAAGGTTGCTGTGTAATGATTGGAAAATAGCTCACACCAAAACAAAAATACTAACTTCTGTAAAATATAGACCTTATGCCAAACTGCATAAAGTAAGATGCTGGAATAAAATGTCATTGTCCAGCGAAACAGAAATGTAGAATACTTCTTTGTCTAGTCACGATGTGGTCTGCTGTCCAAATTCCTCAGCTCAGTTACAGTGAAAAGGGAAAAGTATGTAACATTCTTCCTTGTGATAACAGTTGCCCATTGATGAAGCAAAGGAATATATTTCTTGCTAAACAATAGATATATTCAAATTACCCATGATCACGTATTAAATAAATTTCTACGATCATCATAAAAATCATTCAGCAATCCAACAGATTAATGCCCGTATCTATGTCTCATTTTCATTTAGTATTCCAACATGGTATCCTTCTATGAACAGGGAACAAGTGTTTAAAAGTCCATGAATAACACTATTTTGGATGATTGATGCTGCACTGGGTGCAGCTGTGGGATACTCTATGTTATATTGATTTAAGTGTTTCAGTGCTGCATTATGTGTTTATAAAGAGCCCTTTTTGAGATTAAACATTTTACCACCTAAGTAGGGCCTGGGACTCTGGACTATAAAAATTAATATAAAATACATTTTATTTTAGTATACTGTAACTCTGATGACATCATTAGAAGTTGGAGGAAGGGTGTTACAACCTCCAGCATGAGGGCAGTGTGGTGATTGGCCACATGCTTACACTTGGACCAGACAGCTGTGCTAACACTGCTGGCTGAGGTTTAGCAGGCAACACAAATACAATGGGCCTTTGTAGTATCCAGCACGTCAGTGACTTGATACAGTTATTTTTAAATATTGAAAAGGGGTATCAGAAATATATTAAAAATGTGACGTATCCAAAGGATGTGACAACGTGAGTTTACTGGCTCTCTTTATAGATCATGATGGATAAATGAGACTATAAAATTAAGATTTAAAAAAACAACTTTATAAAATATATATTTTTTTAATGTAATAATATGTATTTCTTATCAGGTTTTGTAAATGAAAAATGTAGCGTGACAATTAATGGCATGTGTGTCTGCAGCTAGTAAAGCTGACATTTACAGCCCTGAAGCACCGAAAAGGTTCGGCGCCTTTAAAGAGGTGTGATGTATATGTCCACGCGTGAGGTGTGCTGATAGCGAACTAGTAAACGGGCGGGACCGAAAAGGGGCGTTTAAAATGTGCCTGAGTGACATCTGCATCAACGTATCACGTTTCTTGCTTCGAACCAGTACTCTGTGCTCAGCATGTAATGTAGAAAGGTTGTCTTGCCAACAGTTGGAGGGCGTGGTTTAAGAACAGAGCGGGTTAGCCTGAGTAGTGGCTTACACAGAGAGGGGCGGGGCCATAACAGCAATCAGTAGTGTCTTGCTTGCTAAGCTTGCGTGTCGGGGAATTTGAATCGTAATGCTAGAGGCTGCTGTCGTTTTGCGGTTGGCGATTCGAATGTTGACTGATTGACCGTTTGGTTTTACGTCACTCTGAGCCGGACGGCGGTTATTAGTGTCCCGCGACCAGTAAGTGGCCCCCATCTGACATAAACTGCTGTGTGCTTGGTTACATGTATAATGTGTGTCAGTAATCAGGAAGGTATATGGCAGGGTATGAAATGGAGGTCTGTGTAGACATGTAGCTGGTCAGCCTTATGTATATCACACTCGTCTAGTAAACACATCTACCCTGAAAACGTCCATTAAATGCTATCGGAGTGATGGCTAACCTTAGCTCTCTCCCAGCTGTTGTACCCTAGTGACTACAATATCGACAAGCTTTAGGCAGCTTGCTGACTGCCTCACTTAGCCTCATGGAAATGTACTTCACAACAGCTGGAGGGCTGAGGTTAGCCATCACTAACTCACATTTTTCTAGTGTTTCTTGTTAAGTAAAGCGCTTTTACAGAGTACTTTAGAAATTTACAGTGTAGGGAAAGATGCAAAATCTCCAAACTCTCGTAGGTTAATTTATATAATCATATTCTGGTAGCCATCACTGGATCAACTGTGACTTCAATTACACACAAGTGAGTCCAGCACAGCCAATGTGCAGCAGGAAGACCATGCTCAGAAAGTGCACCATTAATCATTCCTTTTCAGGTCGCTAGCTGATGGCTCTCCTTTTTATTTCTAATTTATTTTGCTTTTGTTCCTGTCATCGGTGTTTACAGATGCTATTAATGTACATATTAAAGTTGATAGGTTTAATACTGTGTATTTTGATATTGGGGTTTTAACCGTTTTGCAGTCATTTGTATGGTACATTTTAAATATTGCTGCTCAATGTCTGGAAGGTAGTGTTTGGTATCCCATTTATTTCTTAATATTCACTTTCGTAAACATGGCATAATTCAGTGTTTGTTGTAATGCTTTGCCGCTGTAAATGAAAAGTTTTTTTGTTAACATATATAAATGCTTTGCACTATATAGAAAAATAAGTACTGTTACAATTATTAATTAAAACCTTCATAGTTTGTGAATGAAGATACTGGAACATTCATCTTGCAAATCTCATACATTTATAATTGAAAGTCAAAATTGCAATCCTGTCACAAAGAGGGACTGCTGACAACCTAATCTGATCTTCATAGTTTTGCATTGCTTTCAGTGACTCAGATGAGATTTTGTAAGGATTGTGGTTTTGTTTATGGTTGAACCCATTACAGTGCACTTTTTTTGACTAGTGTGTTGGTTATGTTAACTGGAGTGTATTAGTGAGCGCATTGAATGCCATCGTTCGCCTGTTGTTTTATATTTTAATTTGTATTGAAGCATTTGGCTGTAAATCTGGTAATAAAATGACATTTTTTTTTGTAAAGGGTCATTTGATGCTAAGCCAACTCCTGCTGCGATCTTCTGTCTTTGAAGATTAACGTCTTACTATGTGCTAATTTTTTTTGCATGGTTCTTCCTCTAGTTTTTTTTTTTATCCTTGTGGCCATGCTGTTGTAGGTTAATAGTCATTCATGTGTAGATCTCGCATTAAAGGAACATTTTCAATATAGCTGGCCAAGTCTTTTAGGTTGTTTGTTCCTCTGTGTCTACAGATGAATTAGATTTTTGGAAATCCCTGATTCTTCTATTGACTCCTTGTTGTATCAGTTCAGTTTTAATACACATATAATATGACAAAACACTGATGGGTCAGTCATTGAAAATGTCATGGTGTTGAGGTCATTTGCACTGGTTGAAAGTACGGTAATGGTAATAATCTCTATCTATATTAGTAAGGTGGCACAGTGGGATAAAGCATCAACTGTAGAATCTATTAAGTCCTCAGGTTTACCAGTTCTTTGAGGTATATCAAATTAATACTATTTAATTGGGCAATGGTAACATCAACTGGATGTTGGATAGACCTGAAAACCTGAGTATATATCAATGTGCCATTCCATGTTAAATTTAAATACTGGGGGGGATTTGTAAACGGTGGTGCATTCCCAAGTTTTGAGAGTGTGGGAGGGGGTATAAAACATAAGACATTGTTTCTATTCAATTTCTAATGTACCAAATATATAATCTTTTTATTTTTGAAATAAAAATCAAGGAAAAATTTTAGAACAAGCTTGCATCATGGTCTGGGAAGTCAAATCAGAGAAGGTTGGTTTTGGAATAAAGTTACAGTCTAAAATAATGTTATATTACAGTTACACAAACGGAAAAAGTGCAGTAGACCAAGGTGGCTACATGCATGTGTGCAGAAGGCAACACAGATTCACAGGCGTTTAATCAAATATATATCGCATCATTAAACTGTTTTAAATAACTGCATTGTTAAAGAGTGTTAAACCAGACATTCTTGTCACCAGTAAAGATTCTGTCAGTGCTGTACATGCGGATGTATGTTTGCTCACATGTGCGCTGTCATTATGTATGCAGGTAAGGACCCAGAGATCAGTGGACACACCTCTGTGTGCCAGTTGGGCGAGAGCATGATACTACTTATACAAATTAACTATTTGATGATAAATATAAAAAGGTAGTCACAAAGTCCCTATAATGGTCCTGAATAATCACACTTTCAGCTTGTTGAGCATTTTGTTTTCATTTGGATACTATGGAATACAGAGTATGGTAGCGCATTACATATTTGGGCTGGGGACACAGGAGTCTGAATTCTGACCATAGACTTGCATTGAATGGGAGGGTAATGTAACTATTACATCATTTGTGATCCTGTTTGATCAGGTCAGTTTCCTCTCTCTTGTTTAGGAAAACAGGTTAAAAAAAGTGGTACACAACCACCTAGTCCTGCTCACTAGTGATACACAAGAGCCAGTAAGAGAGCAGGGATGTATCTTATGACAATATCATGCAGGCTTTGGCCACAGTTGTGGAGTGAGACTTGCTGGAATATTTTGGAGAATGTTGCATCATGGGTAAAATGATGCTGGAGACAGACGCCTAATTTTATTTTTACTTTTATATGCACTTAATTAAAACATAGAAAAAAAAATCCAGTGGCAAATGTCTTTATATATGTGTGTTTTAAATGCACAGGTAATCTAGTTACTACCACTTAGTAAGTGGCAGTGTCCCTTTAAGACACAGCCTCAGTATGTTTATATGCTATGTGGGTAAGGTGCTGTGATGTTTGCTACATCTGTGATGAGAAAAGTTGTTGGGAAGCACTGGTTGAGACGCTGCACTACTATACTAAATAAAACTCCATGTTGGCTTGATCTAAACTATGGGGAAATTAGTTGCATTTGTGATTCTTCATAAGTATATTTTATATATTTTTTAAATTCTATATGACCACACACTAGACTTGCTTCCTCAGGACATGGTAAAACACTTTATAAATAAAAATGTTAATAAAGTACATTGCTTTCTAGAACTGTTATGTACTTGCTTCAGGCCCCTGTCCAGTGCATGTGGGTGCTGAGCTGCTTTTGAACAGTGTGGGATTAGTAGTTGGTGTATCTGCACTGGTTTGTTTGTGTGCATTTGTCTACGGAGGTTTATTGGCATTAAGCCTGACTACTTTATAGTGCAGCCAGCTGTGGGAGAATGGCCACTTCCCTTCCCCTCCCCCTCATCTTCTTCTTTAGGTCTCTCATCCATCATCATCTTCCATAACCAACTGTGCTGCTCCCCTGAGCTTTGGCTGCATCCGGACTGTAAACATCAGCCAGTGTGATCTTTTGGTGGTGGGAGTATGTCTATGACTTGTCCTGTCATCTGGATGAATAAACTGTCATACATCATGATCTTCCCTTTCCACTTAAAAGTTCCTGTTCAGAGGCAGTCCCACGGTCTCCAACCTAGAACTACTAGGAAGAGAGGTTTTTCAGTGTTAAAGTGATTGCTCATCATTGCCACACTTAATAAGCTAAAAAATAATAATAAAACTTTACTTTGGCAATATTATTCTCTCTTCTATGACACTTTGGGTGTTTTTATCCAACTGAACTGACGTGGATGCAGAAGTCAGGGTGATTCTCCAACTTTTCAATCTTTCCTACTCTGCTACTCATTTGTCAGGTCACTTTTCGTTAGTAAACCCCCAGTTTATAAAATGCTTTATTTTATCCCTTGTAATGTCCGTGGCATCGGTAACACAATGTTTTGTTAAACATACCTTGACTTGAAAGATTAAATGAGCAGCATCACTTACTGAGTTTTGAACTATTGATTCAAGCTAGGCCTGTAAGTGACACCAATTTTCAGCATCACTGCAGCGGTTCTGTGGCTCATCAAATTGGTAAAAATAAATGCACAAAAAGAGCACAGATGCCACCAGACCCACAGTTTTCCCTTTGGAATGGGTAGATTTTGCACATACAAAACATAAAGTATTTACTTTTTGTTACCTACCTGTTGCAATGTCCAGTCTTTGACACACTCTCATAAGGGCATTTAACCCCTTAGTGACGCTAGGACAGCATAGAACATCCAGCATTAAACAGCTCCCCGCGATGAACTGTGCTCAGATCCTGCTGCAGGGACTTGCAGCGGGATCGCACCTATCATATGAGGCCAATTTAAGTGTCCTCAGTCTGACAGGGAAAATGTACCTGATGCACAAATCGAGCACATTATGCTTCACAAAGGGGTTAAAGGGACTGTCTAGTGCCCAAAATGCATCTTCCAAATATTAATACACATTAATGGGCTTTCAAAGTACTTTAAGATTAATGTTTTACATCTTGCATTGCATAAAATATAAAATACTTACAACTAGATGAAAGTGTGAACTTACAGCAATTTGCAGGAAACCTGCACTGCCCACACTAGCAGAGTAGAAGCCATTTCCTTTTTATTTTGCTGCATTTTTTGGTACCCAATTAGGAAATTCCATTCATTTGAATGAAATTATTCTGTCTCTCTAGTGATGTCATCAGACAATGTGTTGCACTGCTAAGAGATCCTACTGTGTACAAAGGCACACAATGTAATCTATTCAAGGAGCACAGGAAGTGACTTAATGAAACAAAACTTTATATCCTCAGTGTCTAGAAAAAGAGTTCTGCCGCACCTGCAGTAAGCATGCAGATGTGATTAAAGCAGAATGCCTGCATCAGATCACACTGGAAAAAAGTCTTTGCACTATATAAGCATTAGTCTTCAACAGGCACCAGAGTAAGTTTGGGGACTAGACGTTACCTTTTTTTTTTATTTTTATTGCTGTGTCAGAGATAAAACAAATAAATACTGGTGCAACCCAAGGAGTGCAGGACCGACATCTGTTGGAAGTGATATTTAAACTATGATTAAATGGACACCAAACGTTATTTTTCACTTGTGCTTCTAATATAAAGCACAAGTGAAATTTATTTGTTCCTATTGCGAGGATCAACTGGCGTATCCTTTTGATAGTATACGCCAGTTTATCCTCTGACCGACAGCTGCCATGCTTCCATAGGAAGCAAGGGTTAAACAAGGTTTAATGTTCCTTTAAGAGAACGTATGGCTGAAATACATTTGGTGGTTTTCTCTGTTTGCACTTGGTTGATGGTGCTTTGTCCAATTGGTTTTATCGAAATGACAAAAAATTTAAAGGGGTAACACGAGTCCAGCCTTGCTACTTAACTGTCCTCCCTCCCCTACTTTTGGGAATTTAAATACAATGTTATCATGTTATACATAACCTCCATGTATTCACTCCCCTAACTTCCATAGTGTCATCAGTCATGGCTTTCAAAAAAGATCAACCCCTAATGTCCGATTTGGTTGCGTTGTTTTCTCACAGTTTGAACAAGTAGATTTTTCCTGAACAGATCTTGTTGCCCATCTTTCATTGTATTGGATGTCTAGAAAGTTAAGGGAGTGAATACATCCTTCCTTTTCTCTAAGCTTTTGTAGAATGTTTTACATTTTCTGTTGTTCATAGGAAAGAGGAAGGCTTTCGTGTTTACATATAGTACATTGAATGGAAGAAAATGCAGACCGTATCTATGTTTTAATGCAATCCACAAAATCCTGCTGTTTCCGAAGACCTATATGATTTATTTTAGTAAACATTTTTACTGCCTTATAGTTTTTTTTAATGTAAATCTAGATAGGAGTTTATGTTCCTACCTTCTTGTGCCTCTCCCAAAGCTAACACTAGTAGACCTTCTTTTTTTTTGTTTTTTTTTTTGTTAGATCATGTTCTCATGTTTAAGTATTAGTAACAAATGTTTGAACACTGGGCGGTGACGTTAAACAATAATTGATTACATTTAAACTGCTGTTTAAATATTCACTGTAAAATATTTGCTGTTTTTATGTATTCAGTATTGAAACAAGTACTTTATATTAAAACTTTTTTTCATATTGTGTGGATGAGTTCTGATGTTTATAGTATATTTCAAAATGAATTGCAAAAGACCTAGGTAAACTAGAGCTTAATTAATTTTTATTTTTAAAGTGCGTCAATGTTTTGAATGACACAATAGTAACTTTAAAGTTAATATATTTTCATCTTTGCATTGTACTACTCAATTCAATGGAATTTAATAATGAAAAGTTGTTTTAGTTTCTGTTTTCCACTTCTGTCTCCAGACCAATTAAAACCGTTAATGGTTGCTGCATATTGGGGTGTATCTGAGCATGTGTACCACTAAAAATTTGAACGAAATTATTTGTATTTTGTTTAATCTCTGACTGATGTTTGTTTACTCCATTCTGAAAAGTGGTGAGCTACACACTTGCCACTAGTTTCTTTCTATTTTTTGTTTGTATAGCCAGTGACCAGGTACATCTTCAGTTGTTTATCTAACATAGCAAAAAAACAGCAGCATAATAATGGTGTACCAAGTTGGGAACTTTGGCTCTGTGACCTGTGGCCTACTGCAGTGCACTAAGCCAGCATATATATTCCATTTATTATTATAGATGCCCTAAAATCTCATGATTGTACACTCTCTTGTTTAATGCTGTGCAGTTTTGTCTGTAAAATAGTATTAATATTATAAAGCAGCACCCCTGCTTTATCGCTACTCCTGTATGTGTTTGGCTTACCACCTGTAACACACTTTCATAAATAAAATAGTAGGGAACAATATGCTGGAAAAAAGCCATGCCTCCTAATTATAGAAGTCTCCCTCGTTACAACAGATAAACAGACTAGTCCAATAAAGCGGTTATTTGTTATTCTGGATAACACACATCCAAGGCTTTTCTGAATTCCTATATTGTGTTAGCCTTCACTACCACTGCAAGCTTATTATCTATTTATCTTTTTTGTAAAATATAATCTTACCTTTTTTTTCTCCTATACAAACATTTGATCAGTGTGGTGGCATACAGAACGTCCACTTTAGTGAACATTTTTTACTTTAATTCTATGGTGCAAGACACATTTTGGGAAAGGAAGGTAAACAGTCATGAGCAAGGTGGCTGATATTGGTGGGCAGAAAAATGCCTCAACTGAGAGGGTAGTTTTGAGAGCTTCATCTTGGTTTCCTGCAGAAGACTGGGCACTCAAGTTCAAAAATGTTTTCCATTACTGACCTACCGTATTTGCTCGATTATAAGACGAGGTTTTTTTTTTAGCAAAAAATTTCTGAAAAATACCCATCATCTTATAATCGAGGTTGTCTTATAATCTGACCTCAAGTTGAGGTCAGATTATAACAGGACTCGACAAATAACGGGCGCCAGGTCGCCATGGCGACTAGATTCTGGGGACTGGCGCCTGGAATACTCTTTGAGCAGAGTAAATGCAATGTCCCGGTCCCACACTCTGCTATCCCTTACCTACCGATCACATAAGGAGCAGAGTGTGGGAGAAGCAGCACAGAACAGCCTGCCGATTAGCTCCTCCCCCTGGCTTCCTGTTCCTGCTTCTCACCGGGCAGTAGCTGTAGCAGTGAAGAGATGCGTGTGAGAGGTGATGGGAACTCCTCCTGCTGCCTCAAAATGGAGGGAAAACTTCAAGCTGCCCCGTTCAGCAGTGATACAGTGTCAGTCTCCAACTTCCCACTGTAAGTCTAGTAAGTGAATAGTGTGTGTATTAGAATGTGTGTTAGCATGTATGTGTGGGTTCAGCACCTGTTTTTATGAATGTGTCAGAATCTGTGTGACAGCATGTTAGTGTGTATGGATGTATTTGTGTCTGCATATGTAAGTGTGTGGATCAGCATATTAGTGTGTATATAATTGTGACAGCATGTGTTAGTGTATCTCTGTGTGTGTGACCTGTGTAGGTGTGTGTTGGCATTTAAGTGGATATCAATGTGTTTGTGTATGTAAGAGTGAAATCATGTGTTAGTGTGTGTCAACATTTAGGTATGTGTGTGTTTTGTGCACGTATGTGTGTTAGCTTGTGTGTGCATTAGTATGTGTGAAAATGGTGTGTATCCATAAGTGTATGTCATTTATATATGTTTATGGACTGGGACCAAAGCATTTTTCTTTGTGTCACAGCGTTTGGTACTGGCTCCTAAAGTTTTCAGCTGGCTCCTAGTTTTAAATCTAATTTGTCAAGCCCTGGATTATAAGACAGGGATCCAGGTCCCCAGCAGAGCTGCAGGGGTCCTGGATCCCCCTCTCTAACAGCAGGGGAATGTCTGCGCGATGAGCTTCATCATAAAAGTCCCGGCGGTCGTGCCGGGCGGCAGCAGGGGGAGTCTGCGCTGATCATGCAGACATCCTCCGCTGCCCCGCTAGCCACCAGGGAGAATTGGGCAGCTGGGGGATGTCTGCACGATAGTGCAGACATCCTCCATGATGCCCGACACGGCAGTCTATTATGACGGACCGGTTGTTATGACGGACCGGACAGAGCAACAAGGGGAGGGAGGGGGGCAGAGAGAAACAAGGGGGGGAAGAGACAGAGGTGAGGGGGGAGTCAAAAGGAGGGGGAGAGAGAGACAACACTAAGGGGGGGAAAGAGACAAAGCTGGGGGCAAGGGAAAGCGAGAGGCAGCATTGGCACATAAAAGGAAATAAAAACAAGAAATGCATTTTTTGATATTTTTTTTATTAAAAAAGCAATTTACATGTGAAGATATACAAGTTGAACTTTTTTCCTATAGGGAAGTCTTATATTCAGGCTTTTAGTTTTTTTTCCTAAAGGAATATCCAAAGTTTGGGGGGTTGTCTTATAATCAGAGTCGTCTTATAATCGAGCAAATACGGTATATACAATTTTCACATAATGGGTTATAACTTTAGGAGATGGGAGCTAATTAATACATTTTATCATCACTTAAGCAATATAATGTATCTATATGTTTTCCTGAAACTGATGAGCAATTTTCTGAAACATTTCGTTGTGGCTTACTGTGTTCTAAACTGATGGCCCAACTAGTCAAATATTAAATGCAGATGCTTTAATTTCATTTTTGAATAATGCAGGGGGTCCTTTTCCCTCCAGTTACAGTAAATTTGCCCATAAAGCAGTGGACTGTGGGACTGGGTCTGGCTTTACATATTGTTGTAAACCAGAATTCAATGTATTTCTTACAAATGCATATGTCACCCAAAAAATTGCCCCAGCACAAAAACCTTTTAGTCTGCACTTATTTTATGTGCAAATTAAAGCTGCTTAGGATTGACATGATACTTGGACATAAACTACATTTGAAGCGGGGCTTGACAATTCCTTAGTGCCATGGCTCCTAAAAAGCCCTACTCATGACTCCTAACTATGTTGATTGTTTTACTGTTGGCTCCTGAATTGGTCTGCTTGGCTCCTAAAGACTATAGAAATTTGTCAAGCCCAGATTTAACGGATTGTTGACTCCTGCCATTGCATCTTCAATTGGTGCTGGATTAGGGTCCTACTTCTGCCAAATAACAAATTAGCCCTACAATAATTACAACAAATACTTTGTCTAAGGGTCTACTCGGGTAACTCTGCTTATCAGAGCCAAATGCGGACGTATCGGATAATTTCAGTGGTAATACCTGAATTGTAAGCTACTACTGTATGTCCCGAGTTCGATCTCACACTGTTTCAGACAAACACAAGCACTTTCTGTTTTATAGTTAAGATTGTGGATTGTATCCAATCAGGGGGCAGCTATGGATGGACTGGGTGTGGCATGAAGCTGGCTTGGCCATGCTACAAGGCAATTATACTGCTGAAGAGACTAACGAGTGCCAAATGCCAGATTGCCTATGAGCTTTAAACTCGAGAGTTACTGAAAGGCGAGGAACAGTGACAAATCGAAATCCCAGGCGAAGCTGGATTGATCTGCTGCAGAAATACTTTTATAATGCATGTGATCTTTTAATAAGCACTTAAGACAGGGCTTGACAAATTTAATTTGATTCTAGGAGCCAGCAAAAATTTTTAGGAGCCAGACAATCACGCAAACATACACGCAATTCATAAACACACACACCAACCCACTTCACATATACACCACACACACACACCAACCCACTTCACATACACACCACACACACACCCCACTTCACATATACACACACACACACCATATACATACACACACACACACACCCCCCCAACCCACTTCACATATACACCCCCCCCCCCCACTTCACATACACATATACACCTCACACACATACACATATACACCTCACACACATACACATATACACCTCCCCCCCACTTCACATATACACCTCACATATACACTCCCCCCCCCCCCACTTCACATACACATATACACCTCACACACATACACATATACACCTCACACACATATAAACCTCACACATACAAAAGTTGATTTTTTTTCCCCACCTGTCTTAAGTTGTGAGTGCTGGGTGTCGTCACTTGTCAACCCAGCACTCATCCGAAATAGCAAGGAAGAACGGCTGCAGCACGAATGTTCCTTCCCTGCTGCCTTACCTCATTGCAGGGCTGGGGAACATTCGTGCTGCAGCCGTTCTTCCTTGCTATTTCGGATGAGTGCTGGGTTGACAAGTGACGACACCCAGCACTCACACGCGCTGCGCGAGGGGGCGGAGCTTGCCGTCTGTGCGATCCGCACAGACTTCTCCCCCTCGCGCTGCAAAAATCCATGAACACACGAACGGCAGCAGCAAGGGGGTCATGTAGGGAACGGCACCCGGGCGCCAGGCTTAATTTCCAGGTCGCCATGGCGACCTGGCGCCCGGGGTTTGTCGAGCCCTGACTTAAGATACCGTTTGTTCTTTAAAGGGACTGTCTGGTGCCCAAAATACATCTTCAAAATGTTAATACATATTAGTGTGCTTTCAGAGTACTTTGAAATGCATGTTTTGCATTGCTTAAAATATAAAATACTTACAGCTAGATGATATTGTGAAATTACAGCAATTTGCAAGAAACCAGGAATGCCCACACTAGCAAAAAAGTGTGGGCATAGAGGAAGTCAATTTTAATGTCAACCAATAAAAATAATGCCATTCAAATTAACCCCTTCGCGACAATGGACATGTCAGGCACGTCCAGCTGGGAACTCCATTGTGGACAATCAACTATCGCGAAAATCAGAAAATATGGCTGTGCCCTCTTGTGGTCAGAGCTTTGGAAGTGAATAAAAATTAACTTCCAACACTCTGAATATGTTGCCATTGCAATGAAAATAACCAATTAAAAAGACTTAATTAGCTTAAATCTAGGGTTACATAGAAACATAGAATGTGTTAGCAGATAAGAACCATTCGGTCCATCTAGTCTGCCCAATTTTTGGAATACTTTTATTAGTCCCCCGTTCCCGGTCTTATAGCTAGGATAGCCTTGTGTCTGTCCCACGCATGCTTAAAATCCTTGACTGTGTTTACCTCTACCACTTCTGCTGGGAGGCTATTCCATACATCCACTACCCACTAAGTAAAGTAATACTTCCTGATATTACTTTTAAATCGTTGCCCCTCTAATTTAAGACTATGTCCTCTAGTTGTGGTAGTTTTTCTTCTTTTAAATATACTCTCTTCCTTTACTGTGTTGATTCCCTTTATGTATTTAAATGTTTCTATCATATCCCCCCTGTTACGTCTTTCCTCCAAGCTATACATGTTAATATGCTTTAACCTTTCCTGGTAAGTTTTATCCTTCAACCCATGAACCAGTTTAGTAGCCCTTCTCTGAACTCTCTCCAAAGAATCAATATCCGTCTGGAGATACGGTCTCCAGTACTGCGTACAATACTCCAAGTGAGGTCTCACCAGTGCTCTGTACAATGGCATGAGCACTTCCCTCATTCTACTGCTAATACCTCTTCTTATGCAACCAAGCATTCTGCTAGCATTTCCCGCTGCTCTATTGCATTGCCTACCTACCTTTAAGCCATCTGAAATTATCACTCCCAAATCCCTTTCCTCAGATGTTGAGGTTAGGACTGTATCAAATATTCTATATTCGGTTTTTATGCCCAAGGTGCATAATCGTGCACTTATCCACATTAAATGTCAGTTGCCACAGCTCTGACCATTTTACTAGTTTAGCTAAATTATTTGCCATGTCAACAGGTAGGGTACCATACAGGGTTCCATTATATAAATATAAGAACAGGTAAATCAGTCTATTGACAGAGGGACTAACACAGCTTTTAGTCAGACAGATGTTCACTTCTGTTTCATTTAAATTGTGTTTTTGAATAAATACTCCTGTCCTCTTTTGCAACTGATAATAATTTTTGAACAGTATCCATATTTTATTTAATACTAAGATCCACATTAAGATCCAAAGTTTTGGGGTGTTACCTTTTAAATCAGGACTAGGTTAGAGTTAGAATAGCAGCTAGGATTAGAATTAAATTAGGGTTAGCATAAGGGATAGGGTTACAAATAAAATACAATTAAAATATATTAAGGGTTATCATAAGGGTTAGAGTTGGGATTAAATTTAGGGTTAAGTTTAGGTTTTCGGTTGGGGTCAATATAGGAAAAAACACTATTTTTGGTTTTTGCCCCATAACTCGCAAAAAACTGCAGAAAAACATGGAAACATGCACATTTCTAAACTTGGGACAACATTTAGAAACTATTTAGGTGGGGTCTTTTTTAATGATTGTATTTGTGTAAATTATATTTTAGGTCAAAGTTAGAAAGGGTTTTTTGTAGTAAATTATAAGATGTGATGAACATAATGGTATCTAATGAAAGTCCTTCTTATGACGATAAAAACAACATATTTGTGTGGGTACAGTATGTAAGAAAGAAGAAAATGACATCTAAACACAAACACCCCAGAAATTTAAAAACAGCCTTTGTCACCAAGGGAAAGTCAAGGTCAAAATGTCTTGTCACTAAGGGGTTAATGGAATTTCCTCTCTCGCTAGGGATGTCATCAGACAATGTGTACTGTTAACCCCTTGGCGACACAGGACGGAGTAGGTCTGTCCTGTGTGCTGAGGCGTTAGTGACACAGGACGGATCTAGTCCGTCCTGTGTCAAAACGAGCACTGAAAGCGGTGACCAAAAAAAAAATGCGGTGACCAAGATGGCGCTGCCCTTCTAAGGGCAAGAGCACAGGAGGCAGGAAGTACCTGCTTCCTGTGCTCTCTGGCTGTCAGTGACTGCCAGGCACACAGACAAGCATCAATATTAACCCTATATTGATCTGACCAGTTATGATCTGCCTCCCTCTCCTCACATTTTTTTTTTAGTGAGGGAGAGATACAGATCAAAGTTATAAAAGTAAGTAAAAGTTAAAAAAAAACAATAAATACACAACACACGAATAATAAAACAATAAAAAAAAGTATTAAATAAATTCCCTGCAGTGATCTTGCGTAAGCAGTGATCGTGCACATCAGCGCATTTATTTTTGCTGTTAGTGCATTTTTTAGGGTTTAATTTTTTTTGTACTGTAATTTATTACAGTACTACAAAGGCTCTTCTAAGAGTTATTAACCCCTTCTTTGCCGTCCATCACTGCTTACGCAATGATATTGACGCCAAAGCAATTTTTATCTGTCTGCATATTTTTTTTTTTTTTTATTACACATACCCGCTAGGGGATTACATGTAAAGTAAAAATATTTGAGAATTTTTTTTTTTTAAGCTGCCTGAACGCATAGCGATCAGTAACAGCGAATTAGTGGCAAAGGCGGTTTGGTGATTTCTCAATTAAGCTCACCATTCGCCTTGGTCGGATCAATATTTACAAATATTGATCTGCCTCCCTCTCCTCACTTACATTTTTGTGACGGAAAGAGACAGATCAGTATTAGTGATATAAAATAACATTTTATAAAATTGGCAGGTTTTATGAAAGTCTTTCACTGTGTATAAACCCCTTCCCTGCCATTCATCACTGTGTAAGCAGTAATCTTGCACAGCAACAGTATGTTTTGCTGTCTGCACTGTTTTATGGATTAATTTCTTTATACTGTAATGTATTACAGTACTAGATAGGCTCTTCTAAGAGCTATTAACCCCTTCTTTGCTCGAGATCACTTCTTACGCACTGATTCTGAGGCCGCGGACTCAGGGTTCGATTTTGACCCTAGTCAGCCTTCTGATACATCATCTAGCGATGTATCGGTGGACTGCTGAGCCCTTGCCACAAGGAGTGATGGGGGGTCTACCGTTAATGTAAAAAAATATGGTTTGGTGGGGGTAAATTTACATTGGCTGGCTTCAAAGATATATCCCATAAAGGACACGGACGCAGGTTGACTACATGTCAAAATTCCAAGTTGGAATTTTGAGATGCGCATCTCACAAATGTTGCCTTCTAGCCAAAAAACAAACCTATGCCTGGGTGCTATCCCTGTACTCGGGAGATGTTGCTGAACACATATTGGGTTGTTGTTTGGCAGTGACATATACCAGAATCTGTGAATTCATGCCTGAAGTACAATGCATGTGGGAAAAAAAACTCCCAAAAAAGTACTACCACAAACTTTTACAAAGGCTGAAATACCTTAGGATGTCTATTTTCCAAAAATATATGGTTTAATGGGGTACAATTCATTGGACGGCTTCAAAAATTTTCCAAATGGGACATGGGTGCAGGCTGACTACATGTCAAAATTCCAGGTTGGAATTGCGCACCCCCTAAATGTGGCCTTTTAGCCCCAAAACAAACCTATGCATGGGGGGTATCCCTGTACTCAGGAGATGTTGCTGAACACATATTGGGGTGTTGTTTTGCACTGACACATAACAGGATCTGTGAATTCATGCTCGAAGTACAATGTATGTGGAAACAAAACATTAAAAAACTACTAACCTAAAATTTGACAAAGGCTGGTGGTAGAATTAGTGCATGGAAAGTGTTAAAATACTATCATTTGAAATACCCTAGGGTGTCTAGTTTGCTAAAATGTATGGTTTTGTGGGGTAAAATACACATTCTGGCTTCACAGGTTTTCTGCATGTCAGAATTCCAAGTTGAAAAACCATAAAGCGCACCTCTCAAATGTGGCCTTTTAACCGCCAAATAACCTAACCAACCTATACATGGGTGGTATCCCTGTACTCAGGAGATGTTGCTGAACACATATTGAGGTGTTGTTTGTCACTGACATATAACAGGATCTGTTAATTCATGCCCAAAGTACAATGTATGTGAAAAAAATATAAACAAATATAAAAAATATATGGCTTTGTGGGGTAGAATACACTTTCTGGCTTCAAAAATGTCCCAAATGGGACATGGGCACAAGTTTTCTGCATGTCAGAATTCCAAGTTGGAAAACCAAAATGCGCACCCCCTAAATGTGGCCTTTTAGCCCCAAAACAAACCAACAAACCTATGCATGGGTGGTATCCCTGTACTCAGGAGATGTTGCTGAACACATATTGAGGTGTTATTTGGAAATACACCTTCACATTTTAAGGTAATGTTTACCTAAATTGCAATCTATGTGAAAAATAAAAAAGTTTTTTTGCTGCAAACTTTGGCAAAGATTGGTGGTAAAATGGCTACATGAAATGTGTCAAAATACCCCAAGTTAAATACCCTGAGTGGTCTAGTTTTCAAAAATATGTACATGTTGGGGGGTCATTCATGGATTTAGTACAGAAATCAGTGTTACAATGTCACTATCGCTCATTTTGAAAAAAAGGATTTTAAAATAGCTTTGCACTACTTATAGTTCTGGCCCTGTAACATGAATAAAAAAAAGCACAAAAACATAAAACATGGGCTATTTCTGAACTCAGGACATATATTAGAAACTATTTAGCAGTGTTTTTTTGTTGTCTCTTGTACATGAGTATACGATTTTTCAAATAAGAATAAACACTAAATGAGACAGAAATAAATTACAGCAAAACACAAACACCTCAGAAATGTTAAAACAGCCCATGTCACCAAGCGTCGGACAAGCCAAAAAAGTCATGTCACTAAGGGGTTAAGAGATCCTACTGTGTACAAGAGCAAGGTCACTGAGCCCACACGAGACATCCTCCGCTGCTGCCCGGCACTTCCGCCGGGACTTCTATGATGACGCCGGAAGGTCACATGACCCACTAGAACACCTGTCACTTTACCTCTGACAGTTCCCACCTAGCTGAAACACACACTTATCATCTTTGGCCTATCCCACCTAGTGCCACCCATCCACACTACTGTTATTACAGCTTCAATCCCTCTGGCCTCTTCCACCCTTATGTGTCTTATTGACCCCATTGTAAGCTTGCGAGCAGGGTTCTCTACCTCATGTACCAGTCTGTTTCTAGTTTGTCTTACTTGGTATGTAGTTCCCTTCTATGCTCTGTATCTAACGTTACGTGAATTGTTGACGCTATATAAATAAATGGTAATGTCTGAGCGCATTGTGCAGACATCCACCGGCTGTTCGTGAGGGGAATCCTGGTCCCCTGCAGCTCAGCGGGAGACCTGGATCCCAGTCTTATAGTCTGACCTCGATTTGAGGCCAGACTATAAGACGACCTCAAATATAAGATGAGGGGTCTTTTTCAGAGCACTTGCTTTGAAAAAAACCTTGTCTTATATTCGAGCAAATACGGTATGCTCACAAAACCAGGGCACAACTCAGTGGATAGCAGAGGTGAAATCTTTGTGGATGATTCTTTTGCATGGTTGGGTTCTTGCTGTTATATTGAAAGAGATGTTGATATTGGTGATGAGATTTAAGTGGGTAACCTGGAGTTAGAAATCTAAATAATTGGATCGATTTATCCTTTGTAACCGCTGACAAATTAGATGTTCATATTCTCTGTGACCTTTCTGCATATTCTGAAAGGCTACAGTAAAAATAACAGGAAGGACAGATGATTTCATGCAGAAAGACTGCAAGTTTGGTTCCCAGATTTTTGCACATAAACAGTAAAGATTCTGGTACTCTGTCCAGGGGACTCTTTTATTTCCCTAAATCAACAGGCAGTGATCTCACCACTGGTTCCAATGTAGATAGACTGGATCCAATCCACAATTAAAAACACTGTTAATCTTTTCATTATGTTGGTTTAACAAATCGCATAAACTTGGTTATTATTTGTGCGCTAATTATTGTTCGTTTGACCTCTACACATGCTGATGTAACAATGATCATCTAATGTATATTTTATCTACAAATATGTAATTGCTTACAGATTCATGTGCTTAATTTTTGTTGTTCCAATATTGCCATCTGGCAGGATCTTTTAGCACAAACACAGAATGTTCATCGCAGCTTTCTGTACTAACTGATGCTGAACAAATAAGTGTTTAGCCCAAAGCATTATGTTAGGACTCCTTCTGACATGATTTGTTTTTGAACATTACATAATATATTATTTTATATTAAAATTAGAGCATTTGCTCATTTTCTGTGTAGTATAGCTTATAGTTGGTATTGATTTGTGATTGCCTGACAAGCACCCAGGAGCCTTTAGGATATCTTAATTTGTATGATTGTTTTACATAGAAATCCATAGAAGCACCATGTCCCTTTCAAATAACTAGGCTGGCTCCTCAATTCATCTTTTTGGCTCTACAAATATATTTCAATCCCTGTGATGTATAATGCGTATGTTGGTGACAATTTTGGTAATAAAGGGAATGTGATTATCTTTCTAGAAATGTGATTAATTTACATGACTCACAGCTGATTGTTTTGCTGCGGATCAAGCAGGCAAGTAAGAAAGATACTGTGATATTTTACATCCGCTCTTGCTTTCAAATATCAAGCAAGCCTAATGACTTGACCATCTGAGAGTGTTTTAAGTTGTGAATGGTTGCCAAGAGGTCAAAACGTTCTGGTTTTTGCATTATAGTGTTTTAGCTGCAAAATTTGGATTCTTGTAGACAATCTTCCTTGCCCCCTGGGAGCAATCATTAACTCTACTTCTCTAGTTTTAGAAATGATGTTTCTGTGAGTACCATGGCTGCATGTATGTATATCCTTTTGTTAAACTTGCATTTCAATTGACTTATTTGTTTTTTCTTAATAACTATTATATTAATCAGGGCTTGACAAGTCCCTAGTGTCAAGGAGCTGTGACTCTTAAAGCAGGGCTTGACAGATGTATCTGAGTTTTAGGAGCCAGCTAAAATATCTAGGAGCCAGACAACTGCACATAAACACACGCAGTCACAGACAGACACACATAGACGGTCAGTCACATATATATACACACACACAGACACATAGTCCATCACATATACATACAGAATAAAGGATAATTTATTCAAATTGGAGTACCAGGATGAAAGTCCTCTCAGTGTCCCCTCCATTTCTCAGTGCTAAACCCACTACACCTTGTTTTATTACATACACATACACACATACACATCCAGTCAGTCACATACATACACACGCAAAAGCCATGGTCCACAGAGAGCTTCCAAAGCATCAGAGGGATCTCATTGTTAAAAGGTATCAGTCAGGAGAAGGGTACAAAAGAATTTAGAAGGCATTAGATATACCATGGAACACAACGAAGACAGTCATCATCAAGTGGAGAAAATATGGCACAACAGTGACATTATCAAGAACTGGAGCTCTCTCCAAAATTGATGAAAGACGAGAAGAAAACTGGTCTGGGAGCCTACCAAGAGGCCTACAGCAACATTAAAGGAGCTGCAGGAATATCTGGCAAGTACTGGCTGTGCAGCCAGTGCACTCACTCTGCTCCCTCGCGCACCGCTAGACTAAAGAGAAGAAAAAAAACATATTTTATTGCCAAGGCACCATGCGAGGCTCACGATACCCGGGGTTTGTTGAGCCCTGTCTTAAAGTACTTCTGGCCCCTAATGTTTTTGATCGTTGGCATTTTAAATTGGTCTGTTTAGCTACATAAATTTGTGAAAATTTGATATTAATGAAATCTGGAATTGTAACATTTTTTTATTTATTTATTTTAAAGATACTATTGTGTTTAATAAAGTGCAATATTAATCTGACTATATACAAATCACATATATAAAAACTGGTGATGTAGAGACGGAAGTTGGTGCCCAAATGGAAGAAATTCGACGAGTTTTGTTAATAAAGCTTCTTCAGAGGACACAACATCCATCACATGATAAAAAGCATGTTAATGATGCCGAAAAAAATCTGGAAGATTAACTAGTACTTATAAAAGATGCGTTCTTTTTTTAAGTTTATCATTATTAGGTCGTCTTGTAGGAACCAACAGAAATTCCCACAGTCATCAACGACGAACTGATCAAACATTATAGTAATGAGCCTCATGAGTATCTCAGTGTGAGTTCGGAAAACAAAGCAAATTTTTATTTTATTTTGGGTACTGTAAAAGGTGTCCCCCTACTAAAGATCTATTTTTTTCATCTCCCACTTTATTTATTTATTTTTAATGGACCCTGGTTTTGACCTGCACAGACTTTATTACATATTCCTTACTTTGTTAGCTGTTCTAATCGTTGTAAGTCAGAGCTTGACAAATATTTGTACACTTGTAGAGTCAAACGGATCCATTCAGGAGCCAGCCTAGTCAATTTTAGCAGCCAAGGAGTACTTCCATAGAGTTTTATCTAAACAAGTCAAAAAAGTTAGGAGCCTTTACTCCCTAGCTCCTGGCATTTGTCAAGCCTTGTTGTAAGTTGAGTTTCACCCAAAATCGAAAATGGAGAGAAATGAGGGAGAGAGACAGACAGCGTAGGGGGGAGGGTGGGGGAGAGAGACAGACACCGTTAGGGGGAGCATTGGGTAAGTCTGAGGGTAGGGGCGGCATTGGCACATGAGAGGTAAATTAAAAACAAGAAATGCATTTTTTTTATTTCATAATTATTTATTAAATATGTAAAAGCAATTTACATGTGAATATATACAAGTTAAACTTTTTTCCTATAGGGTAGTCTTATATTCAGGCTTTTAGTTTTTTTCCTAAAGGAATATCCATAGTTTTGGGGGGGTCGTCTTATAATCAGGGTTGTCTTATATTCAAGCAAATATGGTAATTAGTGAACATGTGTATCTTTTCTTTGAACTAGAAATTATGAATTTGCTGAGTGAGTTTAAAATGTTTGCTTGGATCTAGTACCTCACGCTCAAGGCAATCCATGACTTAAAGTTTGAACAAATATCATACTCTAAGGCTGGCATTGTGCTTAATAAAGAAAAGACAAAGTTAGTAACTTGAGATTAGTCTCCTACTTATTCCCTTTTAATAGTTTTAAGTTGAGCTCATAATTGCTTTTTGACTTTTGCTTTTAGTTACATAGTGGGCTAAAATGAAAAAAAAAAAAATGTTTTTGTCTTTCAATAACTAAACTAGTTATTTAACTATACTAGTTTAGTTTATATTACACCAGGAAATAATAAAATGGGTACATATTAGCCATATCTCCCACTGAATCATTCTAAGCGTGGCATAAGAAGGTTGTCAGCCTGACATAATTGACAAGTTCAAGAGCAACTAAACTTTTTTTCCCCCCTTTAATTCCTTCACTTTATCTTCTAACGTGTATAAGAGTATATGATCCTTTTAATCTTTAGGTTTTATGCAACTAAGATTTTGGCCAGGCTGTGGGTGACTCTCCAGGTGAACTACAATCCCAGTAATACTGTGGGATCTAAAATGATGGTGAGCAAGTAGAGATAACATTATAGTGATGTACCGTATTTTCCGGCGTATAAGACGACCCCCCAACTAAGTCATCTTATAAGCCGGAAAAATTGCATCTATATTTTAACCTTTTAGGTTAAAATATAGAGTTTTCCACCCTCCTCCCCCTTTCCCCAATCCCCAGTACTTACCTACTTTCTGCTCTGTCTCCCGCTGTTAAGCCGGTCCGTGGCTGTGAGGGCAGCGCTGTGAGCTCCCCTCCAGCCGCGCGGTCAATAAAGTTTTGTTTAAAAAAAAAGTTTAAACAGACTTTATTGAAGCCGCGCGGCCTGAGGGGAGCTCACAACGCTTCCCTCACAGCCACGGACCGGCTTAACAGCGGGAGACAGAGCAGAAAATAGGTGAGTAAATCCCAGTACCCGGCGTATAAGACGACCCCCCAACTTTTGAGAAGATTTTCAGCCTTGCCTGGCTGCATATTATAAATGAAAAACAAACGGCTATGGTTGTTGCCAAAACTTTTATTTTCTTGCTACTTCCTGTTTTTCCAATGGCTAGGCAAATATTGTGGATTTTCTTCTTTGTCTACTTCTACATGTATGCCAGCTTCTAAGCCTTCTGTGTAGATTGTCATTCAGTTACACATAATCTAAATATGTTTTTCTTATTATTGTAACACAGGAAATGACTGCTCTAGATTTGACTGTTCTAAAGCAAATTATCCATATTGCCAAGCTTCTGTTTTAATATAAACATTTTCTGAAAGTACTGGTTTGTGTATGATCCTCCTGGATAATTCAACGGACATGTCTAAATTGCATCATCATTTTGCACTAGGACATTATGACATATAATAGCCATAATAATGGCTATAATAATTTAATAATGTAAAAAAAATCCAATAAAATCTATATTTGCCTTTAAAACCGCGTCAATTCTTCTAGGTACACTTGCACAAGCTCATAGATCTTGTAGGCATAGTCATATGTATGATTAAACAATCATATCAAAGAGGTGCTAATGTTCATCAACTTAGTATATAGATTGAAACATAATCATTAACTGAAACTAAAACAGCTGTGTAGGAAGAATAAAACTGGGTGAGGAACAGCCAAACTCTACTAACAAGGTGAGTTTGTTAAAGACCATTTAATGTCAAGTCATATACCATAGCAAGACTGAGAGCAGCAACGCGATACAAGGTAATTATACTGCATCAGCAAGGCAAGCAGGAGCTTAGAGATGTGTTGTCCAAGCTCTCTTGCAGAAACACAAAGAAGCGCACAACGTCAAGAACTCACCAAGCAATCTTAGTGCAGATGATGAAAGAATCATCATGTTTTCTTCCATTTGCAATCCGAAAATGTCCAGGAGTACCTTCAGTTCAGAATTGGCATAAAACAGTGGTACCCAGGTAAACTTATGTACTATCCGGAGAAGTATGGTCATAAGTGGTCTTCATGGAAACAATGCCAAGCCACTCAAATATGCATGAGCACATAGGCAGCATGTGCTCTGAACTCATGGCTGAAACAGATAGCAGTTGTTCTCTGGAGAGCGGTACAAGAATGAGTGTCTAGAGGCAACAGTGAAGCAAGGTGGAAGTTCCTTGTATTTTCAGGGCTGTATTTCTGCAAATAGATTTGGGCATATGGTCATAATTATTGTTCTCAGGACGATATTTATCAATCATGTAATACAATCACTGAGGTGTCTGCCCTCAAATTTGTTGTGGAGAACCCCAAGCATACAGCCAAAGTCATTAAGAACTATCTTCAGTGTAAAAAGAACGAGTCCTAGAAATGATGGTATGGCCCCCAGGGGGTCCTGATCTCACTCATTAAAAGAGCCAACAACCCAATGGCTTCACACAGAACAATTTAAAAAAAAAAAATGAAACATATGTCCAACAACCGGTAAGGCAATAAACATGAAAGAGATGTTCATTATTAAGCTCAGGGCACATCAGAAAGAAGCTGACTATTATGCTGTAGGCATGGTCAAAGATATCACAACCCGGTCCAAAGGACTATTCCCATATGGTTATCAGTAAGCTCGTTCTTGGTGTACAACATGCCGTTACACCGCAGCAATCTTCTGTTCAGCGACCCCAAAATAGACCAACTCAGGAGCTGTGGTAAGCCAGGTGTGTCATGTGTAGAGCAGTGGATGTTTTGTTAGAAAGAGCAATACCGCTTCAAAGTGACAAATTTGGTGTCAGACCTCAGAGGTAACACCCGTAGAAGGCAGAAGTTTACATGGCGGGATCATCATTGTTTCTGGTTGAAGTGCACTGTGGTCAGTTGTGACCATTCAGGCATAGAAATATTTGGGAGACCCAGTCCGCTTAAAAAGGATGGAAGAACTTTAGGGTGTCTCAGTATGTGGTTCCTATTATTTTTCCTTACCTGCAGAGCGAAGGGAAAATGCCATGTGTAAGCAATCTCTGCTGCTCTGAGCGCTGTAGTGATTGGTTTGTCTTGGGGGAGTCCGGTAGCTTAGCTTAGTTTGTTTCTCCATCTCGAGCCAATGCGGGTTATATGCTCGTTCAATAATGTGCGTTACGGAGCTCCATCGAAATGCTGCCGCCATTGTCTGCAGTTGGCTCCGCCCTTCCATATGTTTTTTTTTGTTTATGTTCTAAAACCTCTTGCTTGCCTTTTTGCTTTCTCTCCCTGTCGCTCATCTCATTTAGATTGTTTGATCTGACTTCAGGGTCGATGGAGTCTGTCACTTTACATATGCTGTTACTGCACATATAGTAAAGCCATGCAGTCGGAAGTTTTCACTGTGTGAGCCCTAGGTGCCGGGATGTGCACTTAGCAATGCATTAAATGGGTAGTAGCATGCAGTAGCAGCAAGTCCCCATATTTATTACACTTACTCCCAGGCAGGTGGTGGTACATGTGATGGAACAAAGTATGGAAGAAGTATTACAACACTTATATCAATAGTGTTAAAGTGTTTATTTCTAAGAATTGTGAAAATGTAAAGTGACCATTATCCTTTTTAAATTTTGAGCTTGTAGCTAGCATTTAGTTGAGCTCATACACACTAAATTATCATAGGACTTGTAGTTCAGCTTCTACATAGCTACTTGTTGACCATGTATGTAAGTTCATGGGAGTTGTAGTTCCCACACAAAGCTGAAGGTCTTATAATACAGGGCTTGACGGACTTAAGTTACTTTTAAGAGCCAGCAAAAAAAAATTAGGAGCCAGACAATGGCACATCAAATCATGCAAACATACACACGTACATGGACATCGACTCTCACATGCACACACCTCACAAACATGGACCGACTGTCACAAGCACACACCTCACATACATGGACCGACTGTCACACGCACACACCATACATACATACATACATACATACATACATACATACATACATACATACATACATATACACACACATGCCTCACTTTCTAAGCCAGGGGTCCTCAAACTTTTTAAACAGGGTGCCAGTTCACTGTCCCTCAGACCGTTGGAGGGCCGGACTATAGTAAAAACAAAAACTATGAACAAATTCCTATGCACACTGCATATCTTATTTTGCAGTGAAGAAACAAAACGGGAACAAATACAATATTTAAAATAAAGTAAAGTTAAATCAACAAACTTACCAGTATTTCAATGGGAATAGTGTGCCAATCAGATGCCCAGGAATATTATGCCAGTCAGATGCCCAGGAATATTATGCCAGTCAGATGCCCGGGAATATTATGCCAGTCAGATGCCCAGGAATATTATGACAGTCAGATGCCCAGGAATATTATGCCAGTCAGATGCCCAGGAATATTATGCCAGTCAGATGCCCAGGAATATTATGCCAGTCAGATGCCCAGGAATATTGTGCCAGTCAGATGCCCAGGAATATTGTGCCAGTCAGATGCACAGGAATATTATGCCAGTCAGATGCCCAGGAATATGATGCCAGTCAGATGCTCGTTATACTTCCCTCCTCCCCCGCTTCCCCATCACTTACCTCCAGCTGCTGTGTCCCAGGCCGGACGTCTTGCGCAGTGTTCCCCTCCTGCACGGAGGAGGGAAACACAGTTACGTCACATCCGGTCGCGGCGATTTTTTTTTTTTTTTTCCCCCTTTTTCCTGCAGCCGCAGCCGCATCCGCTGCGGCTGCAAGAAAAAGAAAAAAATATGGTAAACAGCGGGGAGCGGGGGGTGCCGGCAGCACCCCCCGCGGGCCGGATAAATGTGCTCGGCGGGCCGCATTTGGCCCGCGGGCCGTAGTTTGAGGACCCCTGTTCTAAGCCATTGACCTACACGCACACACCTCACATACACATACCAACAAGTCAGCAGGTTTTTACATTTTTTTTTTTAAAGAAAAAAATATGACTAAATGTGTTCTCCCCCCCACCCCCCCCCCCCGTGCTGGTTTACCTCATTGCAGGGGAGGGGCATTTCTTCTTCAGCCGGATCTTCATGCATTTTCCTGCTGAGTGCTGGGGATGACACCCGGCACTGTGACGTGCGTTGCGCGAGGCTTGCCGTCTGTGTGATCCACACAGACTTTGTCCCCCTCTCTCTGCGCCTGAAAAGCAAACGGTTGGCAGCAGCAAAGGAGGACATATGGCTAATGGCACCCGGGCGCCAGGTCTAATTTCCTGGTTGCCATGGCGTCCTGACGCCCATGGTTTCTCAAGCCCTGCTATAATAAATTACGGACTTTAGTATCGGAGACTAGTACTTCTGATTTAAAGTTGATAATCACCAGCAACATTTCAGTTTTACTAGACTTTAATCATATATTTACTATAAAAAATGTAAATAAAATTGAGTTGTCAATCTGAAAGGTTACTAGTGCCAATACAGCACATTTAGGCAGACGTGCCCACCATCTCTGGTTTTATTTGAATTCTTGAATTTTCGACCTGGTATAAGTGTTCAGGCCTGGACACATGCATTCCCTCTACCCCAACATTTTCTAAAGTTCAGCATGTATGTAGAATTGTATAATTTATTACTAGTAATGATCTAGGACAGTTGACAACCTGTGATGTGCTTAATGGACATCTGCAGTGCTCATTTTTCCTTGTTTTATTTAGAATACATATTAGATTAGTTTACAGTAGTAGTGATAGACATTAAGAAACCCTTTAATACAATAAAGTTCATTTTTACATTCCTGTGCGCTTCCATACTGATTAGAATCATCTGGCGATTCAGACATCAGAGGCATGTCCCTGCTTGTTCACCGCTGTACTGTGTGACCGCACATCATCAATATGGCGGTTATGCATTGGAAAGTGCTATGCATGCGCAGTACGTCGGAGAACATGCATGGAAGCACATCTGAATGAAGATAACAGCGCCCAAGAATGTAAAAAAAAAAACAGGCATTTCCCATATTATTGGATTAAAGCGTTTATTACAGCTCATGTGATTGAAAGCTATCTGAAGAAAGTGAGCACTACAGTTGTCCTTTAAAAGCAATTGAATTCTATTATTACTTGCTCAGTACAACATTTTACATATTTGTTTTTCACAAAAGTTACTTTGCTTTCAGTGAGACTGACTTTAAATATTTGCATTGTCAGCAAAATAACGTGACCATTTATATAGCAGTTTTAAGACTGCCAGTAGTGTGCAAGATGACTGATAACCTTTATATTCTTCTGCCCACACTGTAACTTGATTTTGTCATTGTTTCAGTGCCTAATCCTTAGGTTAAAGCTAGCTGATGCTGAATTTCCACAGCTCCACACAAGATTTTCCCAACCACGTTCAGCTGCTTGGGTGTGTGCTGACATGAAATCTGTAGAAACCTCAGAGTCAGCACAGAAAACGCCACGTGAAACTTACTGCACAATTCAAATGATCAGTTTCCTCTATTTCCACGACAATGATCAAATATCAAGACTAAATTCACTTTTATATTCCTATTATAAGAAAAGTACAGGTAATGTTAAATGAGATGTTAATATAAATCTAGTTTTACCGATGTTAGTGATCTTTTTAGTATAGTAATCATTAAGTGCAGAGCTTGAACGTGAATTTAGAAAGAGAGGGTACTAGAAAAATTCATGTCACGCTTTGGTTTTGCATATAAATAGTATTTTTTTTTTTTCCTGTATGGCTATGAAAACAACCTCAGAATTTACCCAATCTGACAAAACAAATTCATTATTTGTTTTCTTTTCATGTACAGTTTGTTCGAAAAATGTATTTGGAAATATATTACTTGGTGTCTTTATGATGCCACAACTAGAACAGGTAGGGCAATTCCAAAAAAATAAATATATTTTCACCTGCATCATTTGACCCAAGAGATGAGTCACCATTCGTATTAATTTTCTCAGTCGTTATAATAAACTCAATTGAGATTTTTGACTAGATTTTTGTTGGTAGATGCAGGTTGTTTTCATGTTTGCATCTGCTCCTTATTTTAACAAAATAAGATATATTTTATGTTTATTATCAGTAACTACTGACAATACACATAATTAACAATAGAAATATTACATTTAATCTTAAACGTACTCCTAAATTGAGGAGCAAAGTTGTGTAGCTTAAAATATGAGCTAAGAGCTTAGACTTCACCGTCCAAATACAAGAATAGTAATGACTTTTATTATAAATCTTGATACTTTTTTTAAAGTGACAGTTTTTGGATAAGGAAAATAAGTGCCATGTTTTGAATAGTTCTTTTGATTTAAGCAAATGGCATTATGAACAGTAGGCATTTTGAAAGGATCAAGGCATTGGGGTTATTATTTTATGGAACAACAGGTGTGGCCATGTCCTTTTTTTTTTTTTTTTTATGAATAGTGCATTTTTTAATTGATTGTGAAATACTGGATTTTTTTTATTGTGGATACTGCATCCCTAGGTAAATCTATGTGTATACACGCCAGGTCATTGGAGTAGCTGTTGTAGATTTATTT
This sequence comes from Pelodytes ibericus, assembly GCA_036172795.1. Lineage (NCBI taxonomy): Eukaryota > Metazoa > Chordata > Amphibia > Anura > Pelodytidae > Pelodytes > Pelodytes ibericus. The sequence continues at coordinate 76,946,530 of CM069862.1, read as the reverse complement.
TACTTTCACTTTTCACCATTTTGCAATTGACATTTATTGGGAAAGCTCTGAATACTGAAGACTGTTTGCATCAGTGCAATTTGATATATATATATATATATATACATACACACACACATACAGACACACACCCATATCAGTTGGTCTTTTCTCATAATTGCAGCATGCTGTAGCAAAGGGCTCGACAAACCCTGGGTGCCAGGTGGTGACCAGGAAATCAGACCTGGCGCCAGGGTATAGCTATTGCGCAAGGATATTTTTTCCCCTTCTTTTAACCCCTTAGTGACATGACTTTTTTGGCTTGTCCGACGCTTGGTGACATGGGCTGTTTTAACATTTCTGAGGTGTTTGTGTTTTGCTGTAATTTATTTCTGTCTCATTTAGTGTACCCGCACAAACTATATATTGTTTTTATCGTTATAAGAAGGGTTTGATAATAGCATATCATTTGATGTAAAAAAAAAAATAAAATATGGCAAAAAAAATGAAATATTTTTTTTTTATGACTTTTATTTGAAAAATCGTATACTCATGTACAAGAGACAACAAAAAAACACTGCTAAATAGTTTCTAATATATGTCCTGAGTTCAGAAATAGCCCGTTTTATGTTTTTGTGCTTTTTTATTCATCTTACTGGGCCAGAACTATAAGTAGTGCAAAGCTATTTTTTCAAAATTAGCGATAGTGACATTGTAACACTGATTTCTGTACTAAATCCATGAATGACCCCCAACATGTACATATTTTTGAAAACTAGACCACTCAGGGCATTTAACTTGGGGTATTTTGACACATTTCATGTAGCCATTTTACCACCAATCTATGCCAAAGTTTGCAGCAAAAAATCTTTTTTTTTAATTTTTCTCATAGATTGCAATTTAGGTAAACATTACCTTAAAATGTGAAGGGGTATTTCCAAATAACACCTCAATATGTGTTCAGCAACATCTCCTGAGTACAGGCATACCACCCATGCATAGGTTTGTTGGTTTGTTTTGGGGCTAAAAGGCCACATTTAGGGGGTGCGCATTTTGGTTTTCCAACTTGGAATTCTGACATGCAGAAAACTTGCGCCCATGTCCCATTTGGGACATTTTTGAAGCCAAAAAGTGTATTCTACCCCACAAAGCCATACATTTTTTTAAACTAGACACCCTAGGGTATTTCAAATGGTAGTATTTTAACACTTTCCATGCACTAATTATACTACCAGCCTATGTCAATGTTTTGGGTAGTAATTTGTTTTCACATACATTGTACTTCGGGCATGAATTCACAGATCCTATTATGTGTCAGTGCCAAACAACACCTCAATATGTGTTCAGCAGCATCTCCTGAGTACAGGGATACCACCCATGTATAGGTGGGTTAGGTTATTTGGGGGTTAAAAGGCCACATTTGAGAGGTGCGTCTTGTGTCACTAACGCCTCGGCACACAGGACGGACCTAGTCCGTCCTGTGTCGCCAAGGGGTTAAACTGCGGCATGCAAGAGAGCACTGTGTGCGCGCTATGGTACCAGGACAGCCAACAGCAAAGACAGTCTGTGCTTGTAACGTAGTAGAAACATAGAAACATAGAATGTGTCGGCAGATAAGAACCATTCGGTCCATCTAGTCTGCCCAGTTTGAGTACTTTTTATTAGTCCCCCGTTCCCGGTCTTAGTATAGCAGGGGGGACGGGGGATATATTGATAAATAAACTTTTTTGTTTTTTATCCTTAAAAAAAAACCCTGCTGATATGCATGTATATGTGTGTCTGTATGTGACTGACTGTGTGTGTATGTGACAGAGTGACAGACTGTATGTGTGTATGACAGACTGACGGTATTTGTGATTGAGTGTATGTGCCGGTAAGTCAAGCCCTGCTGTAACAGGACATTGAAAATGTAATGGAAGATAGTCCTACTGTGTTGTCCACAATTATGATGTAACTGAGATTCCGCATGGGAGTTTATCTCCAATACTGTTGTTAACGAGGAGGGGGGTGGAGCCTGTGCGGATCACACAGACGGTAAGCTTCGGTCCCTCGTGCAATACGCTCTAGTGCCGAGTGTCACGTGACAACACGGCACTCAGCAAGAAGCTGAATGAGATCCGGCTGCAGAATAAATGCTCCCCTCCCCTGCAATGCGGTAAAGCTGGCTGTGTATGTGCATATGTAACTGGCTGTGTATGTGCATATGTAACTGGCTGTGTATGTGGTGTGTGTAATATATGTAACTAGCTGTGTCTGTCAGGTGTGTGTGTATGCGACATGTCTCCGTGCATTTATGACTTCGTGATGTGCCATTGTCTGGCTCCTACATTTTTTAGCTGGCTCCTTAAACTACATTAAATTTGTCAAGCCCTGTGTTAACCTACTTTAATATTGCATTCTATACAAGTTCCTATTTACAATATATTATAGTTGTTAAATATACATATGCACTCTGAGCACTTTTTTTTTTTTCTTTCATTTATTACATTTATTTCATTTGGCTTTACTCATCTACACTGATGTGCTTTCAGAAGACAGGAGACACAGCTGGAAAACCTAATTAATTGGTGTGCAACATTTTGTTTTTAATATTTTGAGCACATCTTGTTTCTATTTATGCCTGTATAGAAATCCTAGTGTAAAACATTCCCCTATGAATATTGTGGTGTGAGCGTAAAACACCAGTAATCAAGACTTGCTGGCACACCAGATTTTAATGATTATAGATAGCACTATGTGCTCTATGATGGTATTTTTGGTATAATTATGGAGAATGAAGACTATATTCTATATTAGAAGCACAAGTGAAAAAAACTGTGTAGTGTTCCTTTAAAGTTTGTGTTAAAATCTTTCTGCACAGAATATCATTTCTTTTAAATTTTGCTCTGATTCGTAGAGAAAGGAGACTATTCCATACTTAACTGTCTTAGTTATGAGATAAAATATTAATCTTAATGTGATTGTGCCAAGCAATGTTTCTTGTAAATTCATGGTGACTGTAAAAAATAAACTGCAGCATATTTCTGCAGCGATTATATGTAATTATTTAGGTAGTCACAAAATAAATCTATTTTCATTTTTGTTTTCCATTATGGTATTGAATTACTGAGAGATAAAAAGAGAAAATAATGAGAAGTTTTCTGGATTGTAAAAATCAGAAGATACATGGGAAGGATATGGTTAATTTAACAAAAGGAAATTACCACTTAAATCTAATTACATGTTTTGTAGATTGGTATATAAACCTATTTTGGAAATAATTAAATGCCCTTAAAATAACTTGGTACATGGTCTGTAATTTTAAATCCTAGACAGAAGTTTTTTTTTTTTTGGTTCCCCCCTTTTTCATATTTTTGCAAGAATAAACTATACTTTGTTATAGAACTAAATCAGTCTACCTCATATTCAATCATACGCTATGTACAAAAGTATTGGGACACACCTCTTAAATATTGAATTCAAGTGTTTCAATGAGATCCATTGATTCAATAGCTGAAGAGTTCCAAACTTCCACTCACATTAATAGCTTCCAAAATTCATGGAAGTGGTGATGAGAGTGGTATAAAGAAATGTGTTCTGTGAAGTAACAAATCACACTTCACTGTTTGGAAGTCTGATTGGTGGGTCTGGGTTTGGTGGATGCCAGCTGCATTGTGCCAACTGCAGTTTGGTGGAGGAGGGATAATGGTATGGGGATGTTTTTCAGGGGTTGATCTAGGCCCCTTACTTCTAGTGAAGGGAAATCTTAGTGCTTCAGCATACCAAGACATTTTGGACTATCTTATGCTTTCAACATTGTAGGAACAAGTAAAGGCACTTTTTCTATTCCAGCATGATTGTGCCCCAGTGCACAAAGCATGGTCTGTAAAGACATGGTTGGATGAATTTGGTGTGGAAGAACTTGACTGGCCCGCACAGAGTCCTGACCTCAACCCCATTAAACACCTTTGGCAAGAACTGGAATGAAGATTGCAAGCCAGGTATTCTTGTCCAACATCAGTGCCAGACCTCACAAATGCTCTACTGCATAGATGGGCAAATATTCGCACAGAAAAACACCCCAATCTTGTGGAAAACCTTTCCAGAAGAGCCGCAAAGTGGGAACCAACTACTTATTAATGTCTATGTATTTAGAATGTGATGCCATAAAAACGTCAGTGTTGGTGTAAGGGTCAGTAGTGTATGTTCCAGTTAGGACAATTGTTGGCACTACAGATCGTTGTGGGCCACATGTCCAGTGTTAATTGTGACGGCAAATTTTGATTTAGTCACTTGTTTGACTTAAATGTCATTTTAGTTTAGTCGTATTTGATCTATCTGAATTGTTTTAGTTTTACTCTAGTTAGTCTACTAAAACTCCAGAAGTGCATGAGGGAAACACTCCTGTAACTATAAGAGGTGGATCTGTTTGAGGAGTAACCGCTTCCTCTGCTGTTTGCAGGACATTGTTCCAGGGGGCAGACAGGCACAGGGAGCCAATCCAGCTGCAGATGGTGAGAGGACTGGTCTTTGGCAAAGATCCATGGGAACCAGAAGTCCAAATAAGTAAATACAATAGTCCGACCCTGACATTTTAGTCACATTTTCATCAGTTGATAAAAGTTGCAATGGATTTTAGTCGTAGCTTTAATCCTACTACCTTAGTTTTTATTTAGTTATTGGTTAGTTTTAGTCCCAGAACATGCAGTTGATGAAAACTATGACAAAAATGTTTATTCGACGAAATTACTACTGCAAGTATCAATAATAGAGAGTCAACAGGAGTGCCAATGTTTAGTGGTTACCAATCAGTACATTACACTTTGTATAAAAGTGAGAACAAAGGCACAAAAATGGCTTCAAGTTTGAAATTCGCGTCTCAATTCTCTGCGATTCTCTTATTTTATTGAGTAGAGCCTCATATTGTTTTGGAAATAGGCTGCCTGGAACTATATTTCAAATTAAGGGGTCATACCATTCATGTTTGTACAGGTCTCATATTCTCTTTTGTACACGGAAGATGTTAACCTATTTACATGCCTTTTTACAGTTGAGGAGATTTTACTGGTCCGAAGCTTTAACTTTACCCAAAAAGTGGTGCAAATTTAAATACTTTAGCATTTGTATTACGCATGACCTTTAGGCACTTAGAGCAAGAGACCTCACCTTTAGGTGAACTGTTTTTTGGTGACAGGGCCTTTCCAAATAACTATTCATTTCTAAGCAGCACACCTGATGCTGCATGTACTAGCAATGTGATGACTTGCATTATGGGGCTATATTTAGCCTCAGGGATCTGTTGATCTGTTATTAAAAAATTAATAAGCATTTAAAAACCCCAGGCTGAGATGGAACAGATTCTATATCCAAAAAGTATTTCAGATTAATATTATTATGATGGTACAAGTTTATTGTAATATTTGTGGACCTGTGTAACCCACATTTTTCATGCATATAAGAGGAGGCAGAGCTCACCCTAATGTGGTAAAGTGGTATTACAGGGAAACTCCTGGCATCAGACTAAATTGATTTATCTGGTAGTGTTTATCTGTTAATACAACAGTCTGGGGCTTGAACCCTTTTGTCCTCCTCGGTGCTGCCTCCCAGCGCCAGATCTGCATTTCTCTTGAGGAAGTTTCTATGTGTAAGTATGACCTTCATTACATTAGGGATTGGAAAAGTGAAAAGCTTTAAGGTTAATAACAGGATCTGAAGGCAAGTACTGTTGACGTTGCATTTGGATCTCTTGTTCCTTGTTTTCATTTCTTTTGTGCTCAATGTGAACTAGCTATCCAACATTTTAACAAGGTTTTCATGTGGGGAAACGTCATTCATCCAATAAAGTCTGTAAACTTGTTGATAGTAAATAATTTTGGCTTTAGTGAGTTGTCAACTTTTTTTTCCCTCATTCTTCCTTTCAAGGTCTTTCATGTGTGCATATTTTAATTGCAATTTTGTTTGACTGGTGCCAATTCTCCCTGCTCTGCATATGCACTGTACAAACAACAAAATCTTTAATACTCCACATGTTGTGTGAAATACAGTCCCATCCAAACATCTTACTCTGCAGTATAAGTAGGGCTAATAATATAGCTGAACATTCCCAGGATGGATCCATTTCCAGCTGGCTTTGTACCCATATAGTAAACACTTTCTTCATTTTACTCAATCATTCCACCTTTTCATGGTTCGAGTGCCTGAAATAAGACAAATGGATCTAAATGACCTAGTTAAAATAATGATGTGTGTGTGTATGTATGTATGTATGTATGTATGTATGTATGTATATATATATATATAATATATATGCGCAGCTTATCAAAATAATGTAAAGAAAATACAGATTTGACTGCTGAATAAAAAGGCAATACTGTGCTCAATAACCTTCCATCGCACAAGATGTTAATGTGGTTATGGACAACATTCCAGCTTCCTCCACAATGGGCTATAAATCATAACCAGAGTTTCATGTGTTACACAGTTGTCCCTTTTAGTGTAAAAGGCCATGTTTTTACTATGATCTTGGCTGCAGTCAGAAACAACCCTCACAGATATAGACAATATAGTCTTTGGAACACTTACCTTCTGCCTAATAGGAAAAATTGACTGAAAGATCATGAAAACAAAAGAATTGTTCTTTATTTTTGGCAACAATTTTAGAAAGGAATGTCAACATAGCCACAGAGAAGTGAACAATGCTAGGTGTTTTAGAAGCCTGGAGCATTACTCCTTTTTGTAGAATATTCATTCATAAGGACTACATCAGGGCTTGACAAATTTAATTTGATTTTAGGAGCCAGAATTTTTTTTTAGGAGCCAGACAATCACGCAAACATAAACACAATTCATTAACACACACGTCTACTTCACATATATACAAACACACCTACTTTACATATACACATATATAGAAACATCTCACACACACACACACACACACAACTACTTTACATATACACATATATCCAAACACCTCACACACACCTACTTTACATATACACAAATATACAAACAGCTCACACACACCTGCTTTACATATACACATATATACAAACACCTCACACACACACACACACCTACTTTACATATACACATATACACAAACACCTCACACACACCTACTTTACATATACACAAACACCTCACACACACCTACTTTACATATACACATATACACCTCACACACGCCTACTTTACATATACACAAACACCTCACACACACCTACTTTACATATACACATATACACCTCACACACACCTACTTTACATATACACATATACACAAACACCTCACACACACCTACTTTACATATACACATATATCCAAACACCTCACACACACCTACTTTACATATGCACATATATCCAAACACCTCACACACACCTGCTTTACATATACACATATATCCAAACACCTCACACACACCTACTTTACATATACACATATATCCAAACACCTCACACACACCTACTTTACATATGCACATATATCCAAACACCTCACACACACCTGCTTTACATATACACATATATCCAAACACCTCACACACACCTACTTTACATATACACATATATCCAAACACCTCACACACACCTGCTTTACATATACACATATATCCAAACACCTCACACACACCTACTTTACATATACACATATATCCAAACACCTCACACACACCTACTTTACATATACACATATATACAAACACCTCACACACACCTACTTTACATATGCACATATATCCAAACACCTCACACACACCTGCTTTACATATACACATATATCCAAACACCTCACACACACCTACTTTACATATACACATATATACAAACACCTCACAGACACCTACTTTACATATGCACATATATCCAAACACCTCACACACACCTGCTTTACATATACACATATATACAAACACCTCACACACACCTACTTTACATATACACATATATACAAACACCTCACACACACCTACTTTACATATACACCAGGGCTTGACAAATTTAATTTACTTTTAGGAGCCAGAAAAAAAATCTAGGAGCCAGACAACGGCACATTCACAAAACCACACACTCACACACACAGAGACAGTCAGTCAGTCAGTCAGTCACATTCATACACAGTCAGTCAGTCCATCGCATTCATACAAAGATCCACACTTAGCCAGACACACACACACACATCCACACTTAGCCAGACGCACAAAGACACACATCCACACTTAGCCAGACACACACACCCACACACACTTAGCCAGACACACACACACACACACACTTAGCCAGACACACACACACACACCCAAACTTAGCCAGACACACACACACCCCCACACTTAGCCAGACACACACACGCTTAAAAGAAAAGAGAAAGGGAAAAAAAAAAAGAGAATGACTCCCCCCTCCCAGTCAGTCATATTCATACAAAGACATTCAGTCAGTCACATTCATACAAAGAAATTCAGTCAGTTACATTCATACAAAGATCCACACTTAGCCAGACACACACACACACATCCACACTTAGCCAGACACACACACCCACACACACTTAGCCAGACACACACACACACACCCACACTTAGCCAGACACACACACACACCCACACTTAGCCAGACACACACACGCTTAAAAGAGAAAGGAAAAAAAAAAAAGAGAATGACTCCCCCCTCCCTGCTGTATTACCTTATTACACGGGAGGGAGGATTTCTACTGCAGCTTGGCCCATGCCTGTCACACAGGCACAAACCGTCTGCATGCTGCTGCTGATCGGTGGGATGTCACGTGACACCCGCCGATCCGACACTACAGCGCGAGGGGGAGAAGCAGGAAGCGCACACTCTGCTTACCCTCGCCTTGTGAAAGAATGATACTTTTTTTGTTTTAACTACCGATAGTCTCAGGACGGTGGAGCTGCTGATCCTACCCGGGCGCCAGGTACAATTTCCAAGTCGCCATGGCGACCTGGCGCCTGGGCTTTGTCGAGCCCTGATATACACATATATACAAACACCTCACACACACCTACTTTACATATACACATATATACAAACACCTCACACACACCTGCTTTACATATACACATATATCTAAACACCTCACACACACCTACTTTATAATACATACACACACATACCCTTTTCTTGGGGGTTTCTTCTTGATGTGTCCCCCTCCCAGCTGCTTTACCTCACTGCAGGGGAGGGGGACATTCACGCTGCAGCTGATCTCCGTTGGTCGGCGTGCTGAGTGCCAGGATGTCACGTGACGACACCCGGCACTCAGACATGCGTTGCGCGAGGGGGCGGAGCTTGCAGTCTGTGCCATCGGCCATCGGCCATCGGCCATCGGTACAGACTTTACCCCCTCGCGCTGCAGAAAAATCGGATGGCAGCGGCAAGGGGACCAGGAGGCTGACAGCACCCAGGCGCCAGGTCTAAATTCCTGGTCGCCATGGCGACCTGGCGCCTGGGGTTTGTCGAGCCCTGGACTACATTGTACACTATCCGCATTTAAATGATCTCCTAAGCATTATATGTACTCTGAAAGCAGAGAAGGAAATTTTATGTATTGAACTAGCATAACTGCAAGCAGTGCACAGATTCAAAGAAAAATATGTCTTTTTAAAAGTGTGTTTGATGTCTATGATTAATGACATCACCTTGTGGCTTAATATACAAACCACACACTTCACAGTGAAATTGTTAATTTGCTTATCAAGCTGTATTGACATAAATAGGAGACCGCAAAGCCATATAATACATTTGTCTAAATCAATGCATTTGCTTACTTTTCTGCTAACACAGTGTACAGATATTTTTTAGTCTCTACATTAATATACAAGTTGTGACCATTGTTTTTTTGAGTTTGAAGTTATTTGATCGGTTCTAATGCAGTTTTGACAGTTGGAATAGGTACCTAGAATGGGTTAAGTTAAACATTGGCAGCGCACACAGCCAATCAGAGCGGCGCTCCGACTGCTGAATTCGAGGGTCTCTTTCTGCTAGCGCAGAGAGAGACCCTTGTTTTTCCTTAGTTTAAGGTACAGATCCTGAGATAACGAAACAACTTAAAAGACCATTCTGATTCGACAATCACCTACCTTTTGTCTTTTGCATATTAAAATTAAATCTATGCATGTATTTAAATTTGAATACCTTTTATTCTAAGTATGCTTAAAATACTCACAAATATCAGATTTGCACCTTACAGACTTTCCCACTCAGTTGTCGGCATTTGGCTTGAGGCCAAAAAGCAAAATTTTAAAGGGTTACAAGCAAAACAAAAACTCCTAAATGAGTCTAGCAATGTCTGTACAGGATCCTTACAAAGCCTACATCTGAATATTTTTTTTTTTTCTGCTTCAGGTGTGTAGGTAAAACTGCCAGGTCTGCCAATGTTTTGCTGGACACATGAATTCTACAATCTAAATGGGAGATGGTAAAAGTTAAGTGTGTTCAGTGGGAAACAATTGAAATACCGTGATAAATTCCCTTTGATCACAAATGAACTATGCATTCTGCAGGGCAGAATTTAAAATGTATAGATCTTCCTCAAAATATGCCCAAGCACACACACACACGCATGCATTGAAAAGTAGGAGTTAATGTAAGATCTATTCAATATAAAAATAAGAAAACATTAGTAACATTAATGTATTTTATGTTTGCTATGAACATGTGCCCTTATTAAAGAAAATTAGAACAGTTATATTGGTTACACATGAAATTACATAGTTTTTAGAGGACTTTCTTTTGATACTATTAACCTAATTAAAATATGTTCCGGGCAATCTTGAAAATAGAACTTATTTGAGGCACTAAACAGAGGCTTAATCAGTGCCCCCTTTTTCTTTTCTTCCCTCCTCTCATTAATTAGGAACATTTAAATACATACAAACTTCAATAAATATATAAATATATATTTCGTACTCTTGTCATTTTTAGCATATTCTTTGACACATTAGTTATTTCTATATCTACAGCTGTAATAATTATCTGTTTAGGGCTTTTGTGGAGTACTCCTGATCTTGGCATTGCTAGTCTTTTTTTGTGTGTGCACTGTATATTATCATTCATTTGCAGTGCTTTATGTATTCATCAGTGTTTATCATTATTTTAATGGTATCCTGTTTAATATTTGAAATACTTTGCGAGAGAGGGAGCAGTTTCCCAATGAGATGACGCTATAGTCTTGACATGTCCCAAGATCTGTGTAATGCTATGATGTCAGAAATTAAAATAAGAATTAAAAATAGGGTTACAACTTTAAAATAACTGTGTGCATGCAGGTGAAAGACTGTCATGGCACACATACAACATTTATAGGAAGTCTGTGGTGCAGTTTTTGTGGCTTTCGATATAAATAAAACATGTGCATATAAAACAAGGCCTACCCGAGATGGCCCAGGACTAATGCCTCTCTTTCTTTTGTACTCACGCGAAAATGCGTAATAAAATCCTACACTGATCTAAATCACATAGAGGATTTTGAATAGCAGCTTGTTATTGAAGAAGTAAAGCACTTGGTGTCTCCAGTGGCAGTGCCATGTGACTGCACTGTTCATAAATTGATTACGGTTGGTTGCACAGATAAGATAAAATAGGGAATTGTACTTCCACAATAGACAGTGCTGATTGATGCTGATTAATGAGATGGTCATCAGAAGCTTCATTCTTCTAATGACTAAAAAATGATTTGTACTAATGTCTTACTGTTAAACTTGCTGTGCACAAATACAGTAGCTTAGGCTTCACGTGTGAAAGTGGGAATGGCATATTTTAGATAGAGTAGGAACAAGATCTATATTTTTACCTTGATTTTGGTGTTTTTTTAAATTTTTTTTTATATAGCTCTAGTAAATCATGAGCTGACCATAATTAGGATTATTATTGGTGATATTAATTCTAAGTGCTTGCCAGTATGCAGAGATTGCATGGGTAATCTGACCCTGCTCAATACCGTTTGTGGTGTGTGCAAATAATTGATTTAAATATCTTAATGGCAATTGTGTTAATCGGTGAAATACCATGTCAGTTAGTTCCTGTCCGCGCAACAAATCCACAGGACAGTGTTATCTTTACGTTTTTAGCTGCTGTGTGGATAAACACACACCTTATTTACTATCATTAACCCCTTAAGGACAGAGCCTTTGAAACATTTTTGTCCTTTCTGGACAATGGCTATTTTAACATTTCTGTGCTGTTTGTGTTTAGCAGTAATTTTCTTCTTTGTCATTTGCTGTACCCACACATATTATATATTGTTTTTATCGGGACAAAAAGGGCTTTCTATGGATGCCATATTTTTGATCATATCTTATCATATTATTAAAAAAAAATAATAAAATATGGTAAAAAAAAAAAAATACACAAATTTCTTTGTTTTTATTTGAAACAACTTCTCCTCATTGGCAATTGCGAACGAAAAAACATGCTAAATAGATTCTACTATTTCTCCTGAGTACAGGGATACCACCCATGCATAGGTTTGTTGGGTTGTTTGGGGGCTAAAAGGCCAAATTTGTGAGGTGCAGTTTTTGGTTTTCCAATTTGAAATTTTTACATGCAGACAGCCTGCACCCATGTCCCATTTGGGACATATTTGAAACCAGCCAGTGTATTTTACCCCATCAACCCATATATTTTTTAAAAGTAGACACCCTAGGCTATCTCAAATGGTGGTATTTTAACACTTTCCATGCACTAATTCTACCACCAGCCTTTGTCAAAGTTTGTGGTAGTAATTTTTTTGTGTTTTTTTTTTTCACAAATATTGTATTTTAGACATAAATTCACAGATTTTGGTATGTGTCACTGCCAAACAATAACCCAATATGTGTTCAACAACATCTCCTGAGTACAGGGATACCACCCATGCATAGGTTTGTTGGGTTGTTTGGGGGCTAAAAGGGCCACATTGTGAAGGTGCGCATTTTCAACTTGGAATATTGACGTGTAGCCAGCCTGAGCCCATCTTTCATTTGGGACTTTTTTTTAAAGTAGGACAGTGTATTTTACCCCAAAAAGTATATATTTTGTAAAAGTAGACACCCTAGGCTATTTTAAATGGTGTTATTTTAACACTTTCCATGCACCAATTCTACCACCAGCCTTTGTCAAAGTTTGTGGTAGTCATTTTATTGTGTATTTTTTCCCACATACATTGTACTTTAGACACAAATTCACATATTTCGGTATGTGTCACTGACAAACAATACCACAATATATGTTCAGCAACATCTCCCGAGCACAGGGATACCACCCATGCATAGCTTTGTCAGCTTTGTTGGGTGTTGAAAGGCTACATTTGAGAGGTGCGCTTTTTGATTTTCAAACTTGGAATTTGAACATGTAGAGCAAGGAAGGGGTTAATAGCTCTTATAAGAGCCTTTGTAGTACTGTACAAAAAAATTAACCCCTAAAAATGCACAGACAAGAAAAAATGTTCTGCTGTGCAGTGATCAGTGGCAGGGAAGGGGTTAATACACTACACTAAACAAAGGGTATGGCTTTTATAAAAGCCCTTGGGACTCACAATTTTTTTACATTTTATTTAATTTATTACAATTAAAAAATTATGTTATACAGATCTGTCTCTTTCCCTCACTAAAACTCAAGTGAGGAGAGGGAGGCAGATCCATATGGGTCAGAACAATATTTACGAACCAGACGAATGGTGATGCTCATCTGAGAAATCGCCAAACCACCTTTGCCACTGATCGGCTGTTACTGATCGCTATACACGCGTTCAGACAGCTTCAAAAGGAATACACGTAATCCCCTAGTGGGTATAACTAACCCCTAGCGAGTCTGACAAAAAAAATGCTGATAGCAAAAAAAAAAAATCCTTCTGCGACTAGATTGCTCCATATGCACTGCTTAGGCAGTGACCATATGTGCTGCTTAGGAAGTTATATACGGCAAGGAAGGGGTTAATAGCTCTTAAGAGCCTTTGATATACTGTAATAAATCAAAGTAAAAAAAAATAACCCCTAAAAAAATGCACAGACAGCAAAAAATGTGCTGCTGTGTAAGATCACTGCGTACACAGCGATCAATTGCAGGGAAGGGGTTAAATACTGGAAACGGCTTTTATAAAAGCCTTTGGGTCTCAATTCTATTAAATATATTATAATTAAAAACTTACATTATACAGCTCTGTCTCCCTCCCTCACTAAAACTCAAGTGAGAGGGAGGCAGATCTACATGGGTCAGATCAAATATTTACAAATATTGATCTAACCAGACGAATGGTGATGCTCATCTAAGCAAACGCCAACCCGCCTTTGTCACTTGTTACTGATCGCTATACATGCGGTCAGACAGCTAAAAAATTTTTATTTACGTTAAACGTAGTCCCCTAGCGGGTATAATTAACACGTGACGGGTGTAATAAAAAAGTAAAAAATTTTGTAAAAATGCTTCTGCAGCAAGATTGCTGCATTTGCGTCAGATCGCTGCTTAGGCAGTGATCTACAGCAAGAAAGGGGTTAATCTCTCTTAAAAGAGCTTTTTTTATACTAAAAATTAACCCCTAAAAAATGCACAGACAGCAAAAAATGTGCTGCTGTGTATGATCACTGCGTACACAGCGATCAATGGCAGGGAAAGGGGTTAAATGGCTTTTATAAAAGCCCTTGGTGTTTAAAATTTTATTAAATATTTTTTTTATTATTTTATTTTATTTTTTTACTTTTATCTGATCTGTCTCTCTCCCTTACTATAACTAGTAAGGTGAGGGAGGCAGATCAATACTTGTCAAAGGCAATATTTGCTAATATTGCCTTTGACTGTATGGCAAGTGCTCACTTATCACATAGATCTGTTGTGCCGGCATCGATTGGCTCCCCCTAGAGCATCGGAAGTGAAATACTTTCACTTCCGATGCTCTTGCCATTAGAAGGGAAGCGCTGCCTGTACAGGCAGCGTTCCCTTCTACTGAGCCGATGGGGTCGCTCAGGAGAGCGACCACCATCGGCTCTGGGCAGCCTGAAGGTGTTGTTAAGTGCCTCGCTGGCGAGGCACTTTAACAACACCGGAGATGCTTAGAAAGCTCTGTGGAGTGATCGTAGCGCGCCCCTGCACATTTGGGGGGTGTTGCACAATGCCTCTACCTAGAGGCATTGTAGCAACTGCATGACGTGCCAGGCACGTCCCCTCTCGGCAAGTCCTTGATTTGCCGTGACGTGCCTGGCACGTCATCTGTCGTTAAGGGGTTAATCCATTCCATACATCTTTCATGCTTATTGAGCTTTCCATGCATTACCTGACATTATTTAAAGTTATTTGTAACCGCAAAGGGTTCTCTATAATCGTCAAAAACATCGTTAACAGCCAGTAAAGACACCATTTGTATCAATATTGCTCCCCCTATAAATTTGCTGTCATGATCTTACTGTGTTTAGGAAAAATACACCACTGATTGGGGGATAGAAAGTGACCCTTGACGAGGCATCAGAGTGATAAGAAAGCAGAAAAACATGGGACAGTGCAAAAAAAAAATCATCAGGCTTCTTTGTGAACTACTCTGATGAGAGAATGTAGAATGGTATTAGCTGTGTATACAAGATAAAGCTATTTACCATTTAGTAGCATTTTTATAACGATGCTTGTTTATGAAAATAAGCATCTGAAATTCCATAAAAATACATACGTGTCCAAATCCTTTTAATACAATCTGCCCTGAGAAAACGGTTCTAGAATCCTACAATATACTATATTTTATGCTGACTGATGAAGGCATTGAGCTGTATTAAATAATACTTCTGCACTTAAATATCTTTTTACAGCTTACTTCCCAGTTATGGATATTTTGTCCTCCGTTTGTGCTGAAATCAGTGTCTCCACAGTCCACACATGTTTAATACTACCCCAGTATTTCCAATAATGTTGGAATTACTGTATCCTACTTCATCATATGCATATTTCCTGGGTGTATTGTCCCTTTAAAAAGAAATATTTTATACCGGTTTTAATATATGTACAAATGTAAAAAAGCCAAGGTTATTTCGTTAGGGGTTTACACTCCCTGTGGAATGTAAATTTGTTTTATTTGAAGGAAATAAAGTTAAATTATTAGCATCAGAAGTTTCTACCTGTGATTTATTAGCAGTCTCCTGCTCTGTGGTATGCTTTATGCCCTGAGCCAACAATGGTATTAATTGCTTGATACTAAGTCTGTCAGCCTTTCTATTTACAGCACTTACCCAAATTAAGGTCAGTGTCCTTAAATAATCTTTTGTGGTTTTTTTTTTTTTTTTTTAAGTACAAAATGAGGACAATTGCCTGACACATTCTGTGTTTTTCTTTTCATTGATTATTAAAGTGGTCTAAATTAAAAATGTCTTCTGTATCTTTAGAATACCGGTACTACTTTGGTGTAACCACTGAAGTGTGTGACTGTGTTTGTTTAAAAGATGTTACTACTTTTTTATCAAATATTCGAAGGTACAAATGTCTCCTGAGATGTGTAATGTATCCAGTTATTAATTTGTTTCCATATCTGCGGCTTGTGTTCTGTGTATTTTTGAAGGAAAATCTATAGTGCATTCATGAAGTGTGTTCAGTTGAAAGATCTTTAAAAATGTATATAAAACCTGTGGATTTTGCCTATACTTTATATTCATATCCAGGAAATTTTTTAAAATGTAAACCAGGTGTGGTATAAAATGGCTTCCCTTTCTTTCTCGTGTGTGTGTGTGTGTGTGTGTGTCTGTGTCTGCCTTTCTCAATACTTGCTTTCAATAATGTGGTACTTTTTATGGTTGTAAAAATACAGCAAGATTCCTGTAACATTTGATCTTTTTATGAGTAACTCTAGTAAGACATTACTTCTCATTTTTATTATTATGTTTCAAAACAATTCATAGGCATAATTCTAAGTTTGTAAGTTATAGCTATTTAGAATGATACAATTAAAACGTTTTTTTTTTTTACCAAAAGTGCTTATTTGTGTGTGAGCCTAATATATGTCCATAAAGCATTGTGGGAATTACAGTGACTCCTATTGGTTTTCGCACACATTTCACAACTCATTCACTGTTAAAGGGACACTACCACTTACATAAGATATAACTAGATAACCTGGTCATTTAAAACACACATATCTAAATCATATGCCACTGTTTTTTTTTTTTTTTTTATAATTGAATTAATTGCATATAAAAGGAAAAATAAAATTATGTATTTATCTCCTTTTGTGAATATTTCCC
This sequence comes from Pelodytes ibericus, assembly GCA_036172795.1. Taxonomy (NCBI): domain Eukaryota; kingdom Metazoa; phylum Chordata; class Amphibia; order Anura; family Pelodytidae; genus Pelodytes; species Pelodytes ibericus. The sequence goes on along the minus strand of CM069862.1, from coordinate 76,929,362 downwards.
ATGATGCAACACCGTCCACTTTACACTTTACAACTGTGGCCAGAGCCTGCATGATGATGTCATAAGATACACCCCTGCTTTCTTACTGGCACAAGTGGGCAGGATTAGGTGGCTGTGTACAACTTTTTTTTACCTGCCTTCCAACACAAAGAGAGGAGATTAACCTGATCATACAGGCTCATAACTCCGCCCCTTGTGATGTAATAATTACACTACCCTCCCATTCAATGCAAGCCTATGAACAGAATTCTGACTTATAGACTGCATTGTGTCCGAAGCCCCAAAGTGAGAAATTTATGTTGTGAAGTCACTAGAGGGTGGCACCCAAAAACTCTCTATTTCACAAAGTGGCGGCACCCAGTCACACGTGTTTAGTAAAATATTTCATAAAATATACTCCCATAACAAAAACAAGATATATCTGAAATCAACAATAAAAAATAAAAAAAAATAAAACCGTTTCATTTTTTTTTTTCGGAGTGTCCTTTAATAATCATTTATTACCTGACATTAGTCTGACCTAACTGGAATTCCACTGAATATTACCACAGTAACCTGCACCATTAGAATAAAAAGATGCCATGTTGGGAAGAAACCCTTTAAATCCATCACATTGTAATAAATGGCAATCACTGGCAATAATTTACCATTTACATAGTGGTACTTTTAAAGGGACTGTATCACCTCAACAATGTTTTTACTGTGCATGTAGAGCATAATTATATATATATATATATATATATATAAAAAAATATATACATTGTATTGGCAAAACTGCAAGCAAATGTCTAAATTAGGAAAAAATTGTGTTTTAAGCGTATTTTTGGAGTCTCCTGCTTATGACATAACCTGTGACATGGTATGTAAATGAACTGCTTTTCAGTGGGATATAGGTCACTTGGATATGGTGCCACAGGTGATGTCATAAGCAGGAGACTCCATGGACACATTTAAAACACATTTTTCTCCTTACACAGATACAGATTCGATGCGCAGCTCCTCAATGTACATCGATGAGGCAAAGCATGGGCATGATCTAATATTGTGGCGACAAAAGAGCTGTGCATCGATTCTGTGCTAATATAAGTGCAGATCCAGGTTCTCCCTCACACAACACCAGCACTACTATCTGGTGGCAATACGTAAGGGTTCAGATCTCATGTCTTGGTTGCCATGGTAAACTGAGGTCTGGGATGTGTTGAGCCCTACAGTAGGGTGTTGAAGGAAAAATAAATCCAATCTTTAAAATGTATATTTTGTTTTGTCTTCCCACAGGCAGTCCATATTCCCCAGTATAGTTTGGACAACTCTTAAGGTGAGTAATTTAATTTTACTCTGAATAATTGGTTGCAGTAAGATAATTTCATGGTATAGTTACAGTGGATATAAAAATTCTACACAACCCTGTTAAAATGTCAGGTTTCTGTGCTGTAAAAAAATGATACAAAGATACATCATTTCAGAACTTTTTCCACCTTTAACGTGACCTAAAAACTGTACAACTCAATTGAAAAACAAAATGAAATCTTTTAGATAGAGGGAAGAAAAAATATTAAAATAAAATAATGTGGTTGCATAAGTGTGCACACCCTCTTATAACTGGGGATGTAGCTGTGTTCAGAATTAAGCAATCGCATTCCAAATCATGTTAAATAGGAGTCAGCATACACCTGCCATCATTTAAAGTGCCTCTGATTAACCCCAAATAAAGTTCAGCTGCTCTAGTTGGTCTTTCCTGAAATTTTCTTAGTCGCATCCCACAGCAAAGGCCATGGTCCACAGAGAGCTTCCAAAGCATCAGAGGGATCTCATTGTTAAAAGGTATCAGTCAGGAGAAGGGTACAAAAGAATTTAAAAGGCATTAGATATACCATGGAACACAGTGAAGACAGTCATCATCAAGTGGAGAAAATATGGCACAACAGTGACATTACCAAGAACTGGAGCTCCCTCCAAAATTGATGAAAAGATGAGAAGAAAACTGGTCTAGGAGGCTACCAAGAGGCCTACAGCAACATTAAAGGAGCTGCAGGAATATCTGGCAAGTACTGGCTGTGTGGTACATGTGACAACAATCTCCCGTATTCTTCATATGTCTGGGCTATGGGGTAGAGGGGCAAGACGAAAGCCTTTTCTTACGAAGAAAAACATCCAAGCCGGGCTACATTTTGCAAAAACACATCTGAAGTCTCCCAAAAGCATGTGGGAAAAGGTGTTATGGTCTGATGAAACCAAGGTTGAACTTTTTGGCCATAATTCCAAAAGATATGTTTGGCGCAAAAACAACACTGCACATCACCAAAAGAACACCATACCCACAGTGAAGCATGGTGGTGGCAGCATCATGCTTTGGGGCTGTTTTTCTTCAGCTGGAACTGGGGCCTTAGTTAAGATAGAGGGAATTATGAACAGTTCCAAATACCAGTCAATATTGGCACAAAACCTTCAGGCTTCTGCTAGAAAGCTGAACATGAAGACAAACTTCATCTTTCAGCATGACAACGACCTAAAGCATACATCCAAATCAACAAAGGAATGGCTTCACCAGAAGAAGATTAAAGTTTTGGAATGGCCCAGCCAGAGCCCAGACCTGAATCCGATTGAAAATCTGTGGGGTGATCTGAAGAGGGCTGTGCACAGGAGATGCCCTCGCAAACAGACAGATTTGGAGTGTTTTTGCAAAGAAGAGTGGGCAAATCTTGCCAAGTCAAAATGTGCCATGCTGATAGACTCATACCCAAAAAGGCTGAGTGCAGTAATAAAATCAAAAGGTGCTTCAACAAAGTATTAGTTTAAGGGTGTGCACACTTATGCAACCACATTATTTTTATATTTTTTCTTCCCTCTACCTAAAAGATTTCATTTTGTTTTTCAATTGAGTTGTACAGTTTATAGGTCACATTAAAGGTGGAAAAAGTTCTGAAATTATTTATCTTTGTCTCATTTTTTTTTACAGCACAGAAACCTGACATTTTAACAGGGGTGTGTAGACTTTTTATATCCACTGTACATAATGTACGACCTTAATGTAAAAGGCAAAGGCCAGGAGCCACATTTTAGAAATGCAGTTATATTGTTTGTTTTTCAGGTTGTGAATGAAAAGTGAACACTGTAAAACATGGACTTGTGAATTGTGAACGCTTATATAGAATTAAATGTAAAAAAAAAAAAAAAAAATCATGATAATCCACATGTGACTGTACAAAAAGTAGCAGTTTTTAAAAATGAATTTAAGGGTGCAGTTGTCCTCCTAATGTTCATATATGGTCTTATTTATTATTGATAGTCATGTGCTTAAAGTTGCCATGGTTTTCGTAACACATTTTTATTCTGTCCGATTTACTTAATATACATTCACAAAAGGTTTTTTGTTAGCTGAAAGAGGAGATGCTTTGTCAGAAGTCTTCCACTGCAGTGCATTTCAACAGTACGCCTCTTTTGTAAATGTCAGTCTTGTGTATAATTGCTTCGTAATAGACTTTTGCATTGGTCTTCAAAAGTGATATCCTGAAATCAGTTGATAATGGAGATGAGTGTCATGTGTAAAACACAACTACTGCATGTTCTTCCATTAACATGCCTTACATTACTACGGAATGGTCGCCTTCCGGTTGCATTGTATTAAGTTTATTTTTCTTCATATATTTCATGTCAAAAAATTACTTACAGTGCAAGTAATCTATACACCATTTCGATAACTGGTAAGGTTCATTAAATACAGAGTAAAATTTGTTTTTAACATTCTTAATCCTAGATTAAAGGAATATTACTTTTTGAGAAATACTGTTGGTTTGTAATAGACCGGCGATGTCCATGTCTTTTTTTTTCTGAAGTGGACTCTGTGAAGAACATTCGTTTCGCCACAGAATAATATGTTTTTATTTATTAGTGATATAACAGCAGTCTAAAAAGCAGCTTGAATTAATTTTTATTGGAACAAAACCACACATTTTAGAGCTAATATAATATGTGTAGTTAAGTCAGTTGGGCCACACATTGCTGTCAGTTTGATAGACCTTTTCTAAAATGCTTGCAGTTTTGAGGTGTATAATTAACAATTTTATATAGGAAGAGGGTATTTGATTTGTATAATTAACTCATTATCCTGTTGGAGTTATGAGTTTGTATTTTCTTCTTCTTCAACTGCAGTAACAAGGATAAAAGGGTTGGACTTGATAGGCTTAAAAGGGCTGGTCTATTTTACACTGAAAATAATTTCACAAGGGCCTTTAAACTCTGACACCCAATAAAGAGGGATAGATGAGCCGGACTGTTGCCATAGCAATCACCAATCACATGACACATTCACATAATTTGTTGAGAATATTGACTTCATTTAAGGGCCATTATTATTATTTTAGAACCTGGTGGAGCATGCTAAAATATCCATAGTTTTTCCATGTTTGAGCATACAAAAAGTATCAAAGTGTCCACTTGTAAATTGAATATACAGCTGTACAATCAGAATTAAAGGACAAATATACCTTTTAACCTGTGGTTCTAGTATATAGCATGGTCACATGATTAGGGTTGCCACCTCGCTGAGGCCAATGTTAAGTCTATGTAGGCAGTATCACATGATACTCTACAAATGGCCTGTTTTTGGGTAGCCCTTGCAAAATTAGGACATTTAATTCAAGCATATTTTTTACAGTGTCAAATCAAACATGCATAATTGACTCTTCTGGATGATGGTTTACTAGTGTATTTACACCATGTTTCAGTCTGGACCATTGGTTCAGTTTAAGAAATCTGGTGAATATAGAGTACGTAGACATCTGATGCAGAAACTGGCTGTATTTTGCCGAATAGCTGTTCAAAATTATTTCTTTCCACTATTGAAATGTAAAAGAAAGCATTTTTCGTTAAATACAAATAAGGAGGTGTTAGTACATCTTTGTAAATAAGACTTTTGTTTATAACACAATGATTATCCTAAACCTTTCATGTTCCCCACTCCTTGTCATTTCAAATATGACTGTTACTCATCCTTCCTTGTGGCTGTAGATACTGATCATGCTCATGTAATTAAGCCCTTTTAATTGAACCAGTGATTATGATCCATTAAAAAAGAGGAATTCACATGGTTCTCCAGAGGTCACACAAGTGCCTGGAATGGTGATCCTTCTGATGATCAGAGGCATGAGATAAAGCTATGAGATAATTCATGACCTAGTAACCATTTGCATTTCCTGGCTTGTTTCATGATAAATGAACCATATCAATGCCTTTCCTGTTCATGCGACTATTAGGGATTTTTAAGATACTCTTATTTCACTGTTTGTACACTTACATTGACATTTACAAAAAGGAAGCCTTGTGGTGGAGTGATGACGTGATGATGCACGCTATGTTTTGGGGGATGTTGGAGACCTGAGCCGAAGAACTTTCTCTCCCCTCTGCGGTACACCTGGCCAATTATTGCTGTTTTAACATTTCTGCTGTGTTTCTGTTTACTTTCACTTCCGAAGCATGCTGCTCCGTCAAAATGGCTCCCACAATCGCTCCGTGGGATGATCATGGGTGCCCCAGAAAGGAAATTTCGGTGCTTGCTATTGCCTAGACATCGAGGCAATAGACCAGCACCGTTCCCCAGGACGTGCCAGGCACGTCCATTGTTGTGAACAGAGTTCCCGGCAGGACGTGCCAAGCACGTCCATTGACTCGAAGGGGTTAAGGAGATCTAGATTGGTATTTGATAATCTTGGAAGATTAATCTTTGACAGAAATTGTTGGATTGCCTCCTAGGGATATCATTTTGATCAAGATGATATTATACTACCCAAATGCCCTACCACTCTGCGCTGGAGTCGGAAATTTCTTATTATGTACTAGAATATTCTTCACAATCTTTGATTCCGTTTTCATCTTCAAGTGTATTAGAATCTTACCCGTTCTGTTGTTGGAATGGTACCACTGCCTTAAGATTGAAATGACCTTATTAATCTTATCATATGCTCTCTCTGTTATTTTGACTCTGGTATTTTTTATTTCCGACAGTAAGGAAGGATTAACGATCAATTTCCAGTTTCACCAGAGTAATAAGTGTGTGTACATTTTTCCCCTCTGTTATTTTATGCTGGTAGGGCTACTGTCTTCTGTTTTATTGGATTGGTACAAGTGCAAATAGTGTAATAAGACTTGTTCATGTAAACATGCTTGGTGCACAGATATTCTCATGATCATATTGTACCTCTACCTGTCCATGGTGCTGATGGAGAGTGATATTTTCAATCCTGACAAACCTAGAAAACGGCATATATGTTCTTGAATGAAACCCTTCCCTGTAACTACAGCAAATGCATCATATACAGTGATGTGAGGTAGGTGTATTTGAGGTTTAAGAGACAAATACTCTTCCATGGTAAGCTGTAAGCGAGGCATAAATAACATGTCTCCTTCATCAGTGTATAGTGTGACAGCAGAGGAGAAACAAGATTAAATCTTTTTACTCATACTATAACTATATAGTTGTCTCTTCACACTACCACAGGAAAAGCACTTGGTCATCGTAGCCTTAATGCCTTGGTATGTGTTTGACGAGTTGCTGGCTACATTACGCCAAAACAACGGAAACATATTTGTCAGGCTCTGGCACCAGTGTGGTGCTTGAATTCATAAACTAGTTAACAGTAAGATGTTACTTTTTTTTTTTTTATACAACATAACTCATTTTAATAATAATTTGTGCTTTTAGAGGATGCTTAAGAAAACCTGACGATGAATTCATTGATTTAAATATAACCATTTTAAGCATGGATGTGATTTTTGTTTCCTATGCTACTGAAAATGATGTAATGATGGTAAATTGAACCCTCCTCCTCCTTCCTCCTCCTCCTCCTCCTCCTCCTCCTCCTCCTCTTATTAAGTATCATGGTTTTATGCTTAGTCACATGTTCAGATTTTTGTGCTGTTCTAGCTTACTTAAGGCTACCCGATCCTTATAAAGCACTCCCCGTGTTTCTTTGAGGTGCTAATGAGAATTTAGCAGCTTTTGACCCTACCAAGCTAAAAATAAATAAATCAAGACTAGTGATTCATCCATGCAGTGAAATCTCATGTGATAAGTTATGATGCTGATTTGTGTATTATAAACAAGCTTGGTATTTTATTTTTGCTTATATTTTATATTTTTTGCCTTTTGACAAGCTAAACATATCTAGGTTTATTTAAAACCCAATGCTAAACTTCTTCCCAGAATTGCTTTCTGTAAATTAACCCTGTTGAAGAGAACCAAATATGCCTCTTGTGGCATTTGTAAAATCTTAGATGTTGTATTTTGTAATGTCAACCCTCCCCCCATCTAAATGCAGATGGAACAAGCTGGTTTTGGTCTTTCAAGAACATAGTAGCCAGATACAATAACTTGAGTACCCTCAATGCCACTGTCAGAACTACTTTCCACTACTATATGGAAAATGTAGGTAAACATAATTTCACAGAGTTTGGAGATACATTTGTAAATATGCACCAACGCTGGCTATGTTGATGATTTTTAATGTAAACCCACTTTCATTTCAGTCTTCTTTTACACCGTTCATTCATGGATTTTGTTTGTTATAAAACATCCATAGTGCTTCTGTGGAAATTGATTGCAGAACCTTCTTCCTGCTTCAGTGACCCAAACAACATGCTTTGCTATTTCTTTTTTAAGAGCGTGTTCTCAACAGATGTTTTTCCTCCACTAAGATCTGACATTCCCAAACAAGTGATTTATTTTTGTTGATTCTATTGACTCTTATTTGACTTTGCTCTCCCCTCCCTTTTAGTAATGTACATCATTGCCTATGGTCTCAATTTGACACTGGATGAAAGGGTTGTTTTTTTCTTTTTCCTCCCTTCCTCATGCTCTTTTCTTCCTCCTCTGTTTTCAGCAATGTCAATGCTTGGGTGGGGTCTGTCTTGTTCATTAAGCTTTTCATTCAGCTTCCACTGGCTTTGCTTTGGAACCACAGTCCTATAATTACAGTGGCAGTGTTCAGCAGGCTGCAAAGTAAGGCTACAGATAAATCTTGTTTCTCCAGGGCAAAGGGACCAGGCAACGTAAGGACATTTACTGATGCAGTAGGTAGAACATATTTTATTTTTTGCAATTGGTAAGCACAGTACAGTGATATTTAGCCAGTTATCACTTTAAAGTTGGTAGTTTTTTTTTTAATTTTATTATTTCCAATGTCACTTCAGGTATAGATGATTATTTTGTTTTTTGATGGCCTCTACAGGATGCAGGGTTCACAATATCCTGTCCTCTAACATCTTTCAGGCAGAGTTGTGTCTTTATTCAGAACCAATAAAGTAAAGATGTGCACTTTTTTGTGTACACTTTGTTAATGGTCTTACTAAATTGTGATAAATTATATAAATATGTATGCTTAGCAGGTTTCATTCATCATACTTTTTAGTACAGTTACAATAAATTGCCATAATGGAATGAATTGTTCATGTGATTTAAATAAATTTAAATCACTCTGTTAAATGTACTGGTAAATAATTTGTATATATTACATGCCTTGGAATTTGGACAAATTTGGTTATTTTTATTCGGATTTCTGGAAAGTTCTTAATGGTCTACTTCAGGGCTTGGCAAATGTTTGTAGACCTTAGGAGCCAAGCAGACCAATTAACGTGCCAGCCTACTAAAACTTAGGAACCAGGGAGGTGGTTCTTGCATAGGATTCTACAGCAATCAAAATAGTTAGGTGTCGGCCTCAGAGACTTTAGGTCTATTTTGTATATCAGACTTGAAGCTTCAATATTATACACCATCTATAATACAATTTCAATAAACAATGTCACAAATGACATCATCTTGATTTTGTTTTAATGTCATATTCCATACTTTTTTGTGACAAGATTATAAAAAGAATCAGAAACTTGTTACCACAAATTGAACTGCAGGATGTGGCAGTCACTAAGGGGTTAAAGTCTATTTTTGTGAGGGATGTTACAGGTTAAATGTTTGTGCATTCTTCTCTTAAAAACTGCTGAACCTGGTCTATTCTCTAGTGTGGGCCTTGACCAATCCCAGGAGCCATGGCTCCTAAAATGTAAACTGTTACTTCCTAAAGTTTTTGATTGTTTTACATAGAACTCCATAAAAGTACTATTTCCCCGACTCCTGCAAAAAGCCAGGATGGATCCTGAATCGGTCTGTTTGACTCCTAAGGTCTACACATATTTGTCAAGCTCTGTTTTAGTGTATATTTTTCAAATACTGCAACGGCTTAACCTTTTTTCTTCAGTCCTTTCCTACCTTTAACCTCTCTCCAGCATTTACCTTGATCCATCTTTATTGCTAGTTGTTTATACTTTGTAATAATCCAAAACTCTTTTTGGCTTACTTTTCAAAATAAACCTTTCACAAAACATGTAGATCCAGAGATATACCTCTCTTAATGAAACTGCAGCTTCCTGCAACATGCCTACTCCTTCTTCCAGGATGGTGGCGGACATTGATGGCCATGCATCAGTCTGCCCACAAATGCTGATGTCTGTATCCCGGAGTACTTGGCATGCGAGCGCCACTCTAACATTGTGAAATACCGACATCAATGTTTGGAGGTGGGCGGATGTGCGTGCATCTTTAAATTTTTGACCGTTTGCTTCCACCATAGAGGTTAAATCTTGAGGCAGAAATGTAAGGTGCAATCACTTGTGCCTTGATATAAAGATTTCTATACATGCTCTATCAAATTAATAATGTACAGGGATTTGTTTATGATTTATAAAGTTATGTCTTCCCCATTTAACATGACTGGTATACTTTAAAATCTTTGTGTAGGCAGTAGCCCACCAGCAGGTCATGTTCTAGAAGACTAACAAGAGGAGGATTGACACATTTTGCGTGTGTGGTTCTGTATCTACTGTTTGACCTACAAATTATAAAATATATAGCATTCACTACCAAACAAAACAAAATAATTTTTACAAAATGTATGTACTTCTGTATTTTCCATTATGTAACTACTTAATTTTGATACAAATTTGTGTCAGACTGAATTGTGAATAATTGAAAACCTTTATTAATTTGCCACTTAATACTGGGCAGCTCTTTAACAGGCGATAGAAACAGTCTTCTTTCTCTTCTGTTTTATTCTCTGTAGATGCTTTCAGTATTTGTGTGATGCTGCATAAAATTGATAGGCTTGTCATAGTACATGCATTGAATTGGCTTTGACATGTCTCTCTTTCAGTGCTCACAGTGGCAGAATAATAAAAACACATCCAGGCCATGGTCTGAAAACAAACCAAGCCTATTTAACCTTGTAGATTTTATCTTGATTTATGGGAAAAAATACTCCAGACATTGCCCAGTAACCATTAAAGTAAATATTTTTATAACCAATGTCTTTGATTGACAATTACTTGTTATGTATCATCAGTGGGATTGTGTTACATATGGTTAAATCTGTGACATAATTGTCAGGAAAGACCTTTCAATAAAAAGCCCTGGCTTATTTGAAAGCTCCATAGGCTATATTATGTTGCAGTCTAATATAAACGTATATGTATTTTAATATGTTAATATCCATTCCAGCTCAAATCAGTCTATATTTCCAAAGCAGACATACAAATGATTACTTTAAATCTTTATATTATAAATAAAAACTAAATTTAAGGTGCGGTCCATAGGTTCTAGAAAACGGCAGTAAAATTTAAATATGCATTTTCACAATTTAAAAACAAGCATGGAACTTTTATCCAGACCATTTTATCCAAACCAATCCACAGGTAACCCTACAGACCAGGTTTTATAGATTTAAACAGTGGAATATTTCCTAATGCTTGGACTATTGGGATTCCATGAAGACTAAGAATACACCTTCAATTGAGGGTTAGAAGACATAAGATATATTATACACATTGCATAGTGGATGGGTTGGATTGTTGCTGGGACTCCGGTAAGCAAAAGCACTTTTGGAGAGGTGTGTTTCTCAAATCTCTGTGTCCTTTTTACTTGCTGGAATAAAGGTTTCTTTATATTATTTCTTCTTCAGAAGACAGATAGATATAGCTATTTTTCTTCTGCAGTTACATCACCATGAAATAGATTTTTCCTTTGTGGAACAAATTAAACGTTTCTCATCTATAAAGTTTTACTTGACCTCAGTCACTTCAGACCAATTACAATATCACTCTCATTAGTCTCAGACGTGGGAATTCACATTAACATTTTTGCCCTCAACTTATCTCTGCTACCTTGAATCACTTCCCATATACTGTCAATACTGGAAGTGGTCAAGGTAAATTTCTTATTTTACAGGATGCTTTGAATAGCTGAGAATGGTAAACGACTCCCTTCTTTGTTGTAAATCAATTCCTACTTGATTTCTGTGTTTTTTGTTTTTTTGATAAGCTACCAAAATATATGGTCCATTCCCTTGTTTTCATTAATGCCAAGTTTTAATTAATGCCAACAGCAATCTAAATCTACATTCTGAAATTATAATGCTCCAGCTACAGAATTGAATCTATGCCACCATACAAGTCAACACAGATGTCTATTACAGGTGTTGGATGAATTGAACCACTTGCTGATGTACCGTATTTGCTCGAAAAAGAATTTCTTATAATAGAGATCGTTTTATAATCTGACCTCAAATTGAGGTCAGATTATAAGACAGGGTTCCAGGTCCCCAGCAGAGCTGCAGGGGACCTGAATCCCCCTCTCTAACAGCAGGGGATGTCTGCGCGATCAGCGCAGACTCCCCCTGTGCCGCCTGGCACGACCGCCGGGACTTCTATGATGAAGCCGGGTACTTCCGGCTTCGTCATAAAAGTTCCGGTGGTCGTGCCGGGCGGCAGCAGGGGGGGGAGGGGACCAGCTGTCAGTCATAATAGACATAATAGACTGCCGTGTCGGGCAGCATGGAGGATGTCTGCACGTATCGTGCAGACATCCCCCGGCTGCCCCCACTAGCCACCAGGGATTGAGTTACAGGTGAGGGAGAGGGAGGGGGCAGAGAGACTGGTGGAGGGGGGGAGGGGGGCAGAGCAACAAGGGGAGGGGGGGGAAAGAGACTGAGCAACGAGGGGGGGGGGGAAAGAGACTGAGCAACGAGGGGGGGGGGAAAGAGACTGAGCAACGAGGGGGGGGGGAAAGAGACTGAGCAACGAGGGGGGGGGGAAAGAGACTGAGCAACGAGGGGAGGGGGGGGAAAGAGACTGAGCAACGAGGGGAGGGGGGGAAAGAGACTGAGCAACGAGGGGAGGGGGAAAGAGACTGAGCAACGAGGGGAGGGGGAAAGAGACTGAGCAACGAGGGGAGGGGGAAAGAGACTGAGCAACGAGGGGAGGGGGGGGAAAGAGACTGAGCAACGAGGGGAGGGGGGGGGAAAGAGACTGAGCAACGAGGGGAGGGGGGGAAAGAGACTGAGCAACGAGGGGAGGGGGGGGAAAGAGACTGAGCAACGAGGGGAGGGGGGGGAAAGAGACTGAGCAACGAGGGGAGGGGGGGGAAAGAGACTGAGCAACGAGGGGAGGGGGGGGAAAGAGACTGAGCAACGAGGGGAGGGGGGGGGAAAGAGACTGAGCAACGAGGGGAGGGGGGGGAAAGAGACTGAGCAACGAGGGGAGGGGGGGGGAAAGAGACTGAGCAACGAGGGGAGGGGAGGGAAAGAGACTGAGCAACGAGGGGAGGGGAGGGAAAGAGACTGAGCAACGAGGGGAGGGGAGGGAAAGAGACTGAGCAACGAGGGGAGGGGGGGGAGGAAAGAGACTGAGCAACGAGGGGAGGGGGGGGGAGGAAAGAGACTGAGCAACGAGGGGAGGGGGGGGGAGGAAAGAGACTGAGCAACGAGGGGAGGGGGGGGGAGGAAAGAGACTGAGCAACGAGGGGAGGGGGGGGGGAGGAAAGAGACTGAGCAACGAGGGGAGGGGGGGGGGGAGGAAAGAGACTGAGCAACGAGGGGAGGGGGGGGGGGAGGAAAGAGACTGAGCAACGAGGGGAGGGGGGGGGGGAGGAAAGAGACTGAGCAGGGAGGGGGGGAGAAAGAGACAGAGGCAGCATTGGCACATAAAAGGATATAAAAACAAGAAATGCATTTTTTGATATAATTTTTTATTAAAAAAGCTATTTACATGTGAATATATACAAGTTGAACTTTTTTCCTATCGGGTAGTCTTCTATTCAGGCTTTTAGTTTTTTTCCTAAAGGAATATCCAAAGTTTGGGGGGTCGTCTTATAATCGAGCAAATACGGTATATACAAACACCTCACACACACCTACTTTACATATACCCAAATATACAAACACACACCCACCTGACACAGTCTTTTCTTTTCTTCTTAACGTGTCCCCCCTCCCTGCTGCTTTACCTCACTGCAGGGGAGGGGGACATTCGTGTTGCAGCCGATCTGCCTGCTGAGGGCCAGGATGTCACGTGACGACACCCGGCACTCAGACGCGCGTTGTGCGAGGGGCGGAGCTTGCAGTCTGTGCGGATGGCCAGGACCAGGAGGCTGACAGCACCCAGATGCCAGGTCTAATTTCCTGGTCGCCATGGCGACCTGGCGCCTGGGGTTTGTCGAGCCCTGACTTAAAGGATGACTATAGTAGTATTTTAACCATTAAAATATGTAAATGATTGGTGTATTTTTTAATGGTTAAAATTTACCAATGTTCCTTCTTCCCTCCACAGCAGTGCTCTCTGCATGGGGGGTCAATACACGTCAGACCGATGGGAGAAGCTGCACAGCACACAAGTTTTACTTTTACTTCAAACCCCGTTCCAGTACTATGTGTAGCACAATGCCTCCATGGCCATCAGGGCAATGGATCTGCCTTCAGCTTCTTGATAAAAGTGGAATTAAATCTCGTGAATTACATCACTTGTATTGTGATGGGATTTCCCTGAATCCTGGGCCCTGTGTTATAGTGGGACCTAGGTGTGTCTCAAATAGTGCAGCTATGTATACAAATTACTTCTATATTGTAGCAGTTCAATTATTTTAAAGCTAGATCCACACATTACCAGGGTTTTTGAAATTGAAAAAAATTAAATAAAAATCTACTTATCCAAGGGACTAAGCACTAGCCGAATCTACTTGTCCTGATACCAAAAATAATTTATTGACTTTTATCACCATCATCAACAAGCATTGCTTGTACTGTGAATGTAGAGAATAAAATATGATTGAAAATAATATATTATGTCAACAGAATTGCAAGCAAATGCCTAAATTAGGAAATGTGTTTTTAAATGTGTCTGTGGAGTTTCCTGCTGACAACATCGGCTGTGGCTTGACTTGCAAATTACTCATTTTCCATTTAAATCCATTACAGGTGAACTCATAAGCAAGAGACGCCACAGACAAACAAAATGTATGGCTTTTACTTTGATTTTTAAGTAAAAATATGACAACATGGCAGGGCTTGACAAATTTAATTTAATTTTAGGAGCCGGTCCAAAAATGTAGGAGCCAGACAACACTTCAAAAACGCTAACAGTCACATACACACACGCACTCAGAGACTGTCACATACACACAGACCCTTGCCACTTATTTTCCTGCTAAGCATGGGGATGTCATGTGGCACTTGGATATTAATGCCCAGTGCGTGAGGGGGCGAAGCTGGAAGTCTGCGCATCGGATGATAGGAATTGCACATCCCATCCTTACGTAGGATCATGAGCATTGAAGGCATTGTGGGATTTTAAGGGCTTTGTTTGGCTTCCCAGCTTCTCAAAACTTTACTTTAGTGTTACATTGATTTTAAAAGGCTATAATCCTGTAAATTATGTTACCCCACTTCCCATTTAAAAACCTATACAGCACTGATCTACATAAACATTCATTTGGTGACTCCTCCCTTTAAAGACATATTTTAACAGCCTTTTTATTTATTTTGTCACATATTTTAAATAGGCAAAGTTAATATGTGGCTTGTTTCACAATTTAGATAATTATAATGACATTTCTTTTTGTCTAATTTTTTCTGTTAATTTAAGTGGATACAATGACTGAACTCATAACCTTAATCAACCTAGAAACCCAGCATAGGAAGTGTGACAATGACTTTCTTTTAATTGCTGGATTAGGCTGTGTGTCTAGGTGCTCACTGATGCATGCTGTGCTCTCCTGAGGGTGCTGCAACTAATGAGCACTTCTCTAATCACTCATGAAGCGTGCCAAGATGGTAATTGGGCAGTGGCGGTGGTCATGTGACCCTATAATGAATCTAATGCTCTGTCTGCATTTGTGTTTTTTCCCCAACTATGGATGGCAATGAAAGCCTTGATTGTGACACAAGCGTATTACTATAGTTACTTCACATAATCATGGTGACATACACCACACACAATATATTAGAAATCTTGGAATGTCTAAAATCACAGGAGTTTTATTTATTTATGTTGTATGCTGAACACAGTGGCACAGTGGTTTCATTACAAGTATTCATGATTACATAGTAGTTTAGGTTGAAAAAAGGCTTGCGTCCATCAAGTTCAACCCTTTTCCTATCCCATGTTTGCCTTTTGATCCAAAGAAGGCAAATAAAAACCCCTTATATTCGACCGTGTTCTCTTTGAATTCTATTTAACTTGGTCCCTCCCAAAGAAACATTCAAACATATTTTTTTTAGTCAGGCTTCAATTGGACTGGTTGTATAAATCTTTTAATCAAAAATGTATCCTAAATGCTTAAGCAATATTTCAGCAAAATGAGGTATTATTTTAAGCATGTTGTTAATCGTGGGGGGGGGGGGGGGGGTTTAAGGAAAAAAAACCTGCTTTCAACATCAAAATCCTCTATTAAAGTGCTGTTATTTTGATCCCATTTAATTTCATTGGAACGTAATAGGATTATTAATTGTACATTCTTTATTTCTGTACATGAAATGCCACAATTTATTAAGCAATTATGTTTGCATGGCTTTTGCACTTACAGGGACATTATACACTGTTTAACACTTGCTTCCTTGTGGAAGCATGGCAGCTGTCGGTCAGAGGATAAACTGGCGTATCCTATCAAAAGTACACACCAGTTCATCCTCATACTAGGGACAACTTAAATGTACTAAAATAACTTTTTTTAACGTGTCCCTTTAAAACTTCATGTTTTAATAGTTGAATTACTTATAATTATAATCACAATACGGTGAAAGTCATTGTCAGTTGATTTGCAAGTATTGCTATGTGACGATAAACTGTATCTTTATCATCTTTAACAATACCAATAATAGATTTGAAGTCTCTGCTTTACCCATATATTATCATTTTTGTAAGTTTCTAAGACCTGTTGCAGTTGCTTGTAGTTGGGTATGTGAATGCTTTTTGAAGAAGTATTAAGTTATAATGGTAATGTGAGATCTGTTTTCACTCTTGTATTTTAAACAAATTTTGTTATGGTATTATATACCTGCACATTGCTTTAATTTTCACAAACAAAAACACACCCGGTTTTTGTAGCCAAAATAACCTTTCAAAAATATTTCATGGCTAAAAGCTCTAGAATGATTTAAATTATATTCACCATGGCTCACTGCTGCCCAACTTTTTATTCCAAGTTTCTATTATTTGAGCCTGCCTGCTTGGCTGCTTGTCATCTATCTATCTCTCGGGTCACAAATGAAAAAAACATTTTTCTTTCTCATTCATGTAGCTTGCTTTTCCAAATGGCATTCCTTTCTTTTTGGCAACCATGCCATATCATTTCCCACTTCGTTGTTTTGATGATCACAAGACTGAAAAACAGTTGAGATGCTGATAAACATTTTACATCCAAATATGACCATCCAATCTATTTTACATCCAATCTATAACCTTTTCTATATTTTTGCTGATCACATTTGTCAGGTGTTGCATAACCCCATTTGTAAGTCAGAACTTGCCACATATTTGTAGACTTTTGGTGGCAAACAGACTAATTCAAGAGTTACTTCTAGGAGCTAGATATGTGTGCTCCCACTGTAGGTCTCTGTAGACCACAGATTGTGCCACGATATCTAGGTGCAGTTTCTGTGTGTGCCACTTTGTCTGACTGTAGACTTTCCGGCTAGATCCTACAGTCCTTTCACCCCTAGATACCAGTAAAATTCTGTGTAAGAACAGTTACGGATAAATGTCAAGTAGCAAATCTAAATTTCTCGTCCAAAAATATTAAACAATGATGGCACTAGATTATAGTATTTTATGCATGGTAAGCATTTGCTTGTAATGAACATTTACAGGTTGCAATTGGGCATAACTGTTGAATTAAAAAATGTTGTGCAAAATAATATTGCAAGGATTAAGATGATTTTTTCTGTAATTCCAGCATAATCACTGGGAATGACGACCGAAGCAGCCCCTGACATTGAGGTAAATGAAAATGAGAAGCCTGAAGACCAAACAAAGCAACTGACCACCTCTAATGAAGAGGGTGAACAGGAAGAAGAAAACACGGAGACTGAGAGTTCAGAAAACAAAAACCCTGATGAAACTGAACCAGCCGATGTAACAAAGTCTGCATCCTCCCCAACCAGTGTTGGGGAGAAGAGCCCTGGAAAACAGAAGAAAGAGAGGGATACATCTGAAGGTAAAGGAATATCTCGCTTTCTACCACCATGGCTTAAGAAACAAAAATCACAGAGCCTGTCTGAGCCCAAAGAAGATGATGATAAAAGTAGTGTAGGAGAGCCAGAGGAGGGTATATCGAAGAAGGAGGATGAAGAGAAAAATGAAGGTGTTAAGCCAGCTGACAATCCAGTTGTGGAGACCAATGCTGAAGAAAATGAGGAGGAGCAATCTGTTACTAGTGCAGAAACACAGGTAATACGAATAATAATGTATATTAAAGTGCTAGTGATGTTGATGGGGACCAAAACACCGTAAGTAATTAGGAATGAAGAAATGAAGCACAATTCACAAGCAAGCTAATCTGGAAAAAAAAAAAAAAAAACATAATGAAAGTTACAAGATAATGTTGTTAACATAAAACTAGTATCTGAAGAAGTCTGTCTCACGAGACAAAAATAAATAAATCTGCTGTGAATTAGAACTATAGTCATAATGTATTTACACTAGATGTTTTATAAAGAAATACATATTGGTTTCTTTATTTATTTCTGCAATACATACCTTCAGAATATCCTCTTGAGGGTGGATGATATACCTTTTTCTGTTTACAAGAATTGGATGCATTTCTTTAGACTAGAGGACATTTGAGAACAGAGATTGCTTGCTGTCAACATAAGATTAGATAATTACTCACCAGCTGTTCCTGAAGTTACTTTTACAAGTACTTAGACATGGAAGACTAGTCAGCATCAGCATGTAAGACTAGACAAAGTGGTTTTATAAAAATGGTACTAAAAAACGGTCAACACACATTGGGGGTTATGTATAAACACTCCCACACTGCAAAGCATCAGGAGTTTTATTTAAAAAAAAAAAAAATCAGAGATTACGCAGACCCCCAAAATTGGGTGGCTGTCTACTTTATACCTTGGCACACACAGCGATTGTGCCAGTTTTTGGCGCAATCTTCATGTGTGCCATGTTTTATGCATGTATTTTTCATCAATGTGGTTTTTTAACTCAAATTTTTTTTTTTTTTATTAATTTGGAATAAGCTGCTGGTATATATTTTACCAAAAATGTTTAGATCTGTGATTTGTAGTGGCAAATATACATGTGCTTATATGTTCATAGTACCGAGACTTTTACTATTAGCATTGATTACCGTATTTGCTCGATTATAAGAAGAGGTTTTTTTCAGAAAAAAAAATCTGAAAACTACCCCTCGTCTTATAATCGACAGCTGTCCGTCATAATAGACTGCCGTGTCGGGCAGCATGGAGGATGTCTGCAAGTATCGTGCAGACATCCCCCGGCTGCCCCCACTAGCCACCAGGGATCAAGGTAAGGGGAAGGGAGGGAGGGGGGCAGAGAGACAGGGGGAGGGAGGGAGGGAGGGGGACAGAGAGACAGGGGGGAGGGAGGGGGCAGAGACAGAGTCAAGGGGAGGGAGGGGGTTAAGAGACAGAGACAAGGGGAGTGAGGGGGTTAAGAGACAGAGACAAGGGGAGGGAAGGGGTTAAGAGACAGAGACAAGGGGAGTGAGGGGGTTAAGAGACAAGGGGAGTGAGGGGGTTAAGAGACAAGGGGAGGGAAGGGGTTAAGAGACAGAGACAAGGGGAGGGAAGGGGTTAAGAGACAGAGACAAGGGGAGTGAGGGGGTTAAGAGACAGACAAGGGGAGGGGGGAGAGAGAGAAAAATGGGGGCAAGGGAAAGAGAAAGGCAGCATTGGCGCATAAAAAGAAATAAAAACTAGAAATACATTTTTGATATCATAATTTTTTATTAAAAAAGCAATTTACATATGAATATATTCAAGTTGAACTTTTTTCCTATAGGGTAGTTTTTATATTCAGGCTTTTAGTTTTTTTCCTAATGGAATATCCAAAGTTTGGGGGGTCGTCTTATAATCAGGGTCCTCTTATAATCGAGCAAATACGGTACTTTTGGGTTGAGGAATATTTATATTGTATATTTTGGGCTTGGGTGCTGAATGTAGTCCTTACTTTTATTGGCGCATTGCCACGTTGTGTTTTGAAATTATTGCAGATGTGCCAAAGCAATTATCAGGGGAACCAGATTTGTTCTCAAAACAATCTTTTAAGATGAAATTGTTTGGAATGTTTGTATTTTTCCACGGCTGCTAAGATGCCTATTTTCTGTAGGCTAACATGGCAAAGGAGTTAGACTATGCCTGGAATAGGAACAAAACTATTCTCAAGAACAGTAGATTTTAACTTGTGTTATGCACAGAATACCTAGGCCCATCCAATTTATTCTTATTTGCAGTCACAGCCTGCTTCTAGGATTCATTGAGGGTTATATATGATTACTGGTGCCAAGTTATAAAAATGGAGCAGTCAGCAGGGACATTAGTTTGGTTCCCATTGTAATTGCTTCACTTTTTGAACTTTGCCTCCATAGCACACTTTTATGCGCAGTTGCCCACGTCATTAAACATAAATAAAATGTAACAGACAAATATATAGTAACTGAAGCGCTTAGTGCAATAAATCTTATATATATGTGAAAAAAATATATAATAAAAAAGATACTTATGGATAATTGGTGGTTTTGATCGGAGAGGTCTCGTTTACACGAAGGTGGAATCCAATGATTTAAATGGAAAACATGTAAAAATATAAAAGTAACGTTTTGTATTATCTGAATAAAAATAATAGAAATCTGCAAATCCGTATAAAAAAATCAAATTAGATAGAAATCAATTTGAGTGTCTGTTGATACATTAATGTAAAATGAACGAAAAAACAGGACTGTAGGAGGTATAAATCAAGCTGTAAAAATATATTTTATTTGGATAGTAATAATTATCTATCATAAAAGTATTAAAGTATATAGCTTACAGCTGTAGTGGCTAAATGAAATAAAACTGGATTACAACAATTATTACAAAACACAATAGACATACAAGATGAATATAAAGAATAAAATGAAATAGCAACAATACAAAATATTAAAAAATAAACTAAAACAAATGTTTAAGCAGCAGAGCTTACACTCTTTGACGGTGGGACCTGCAGCACAGGATCCCACGGAAGAGCTTCGGGCTTTCTGTTGCCCTACTCGGTCTTTAGATTTATAAATGCAGGAGTCTCTCCATGATAAGAACCTTTCAAGATAGGCGAAACACGTAGTGCTCCTGTTTGTTTAAACATTATTTATTGCCACTCGGTCATCTCTGGATTCATCTCCACGCTGAATAAAAAAGGAAACTTTATTTTGGTATCCTGAACGCAGCGGAGCGAAGAAATACCCTCAGCAAGCTGAAATCCAATTCGGAGAAACTTGAAATGTTCTTATCGTGGAGAGACTCCTGCATTTATAAATCTTAAGACCGAGTAGGGCAACAGAAAGCCCGAAGCTCCTCTGTGGGATCCTGCGCTGCAGGTCCCACCGTCAAAGAGTGTAAGCTCTGCTGCTTAAACATGTATTGTTGCTATTTCATTTTATTCTTTATATTCATCTTGTATGTCTATTGTGTTTTGTAATAATTGTTGTAATCCAGTTATATTTCATTTAGCCACTACAGCTGTAAGCTATATACTTTATTACTTTTATGATAGATAATTATTACTATCCAAATAAAATAATATATTTTTACAGCTTGATTTATACCTCCTACAGTCCTGTTTTTTTGTTCATTTTACATTAATGTGTCAACAGACACTCAAATTGATTTATATCTAATTTGATTTTTTATACTGATTTGCAGATTTCTATTATTTTTATTCAGATAATACAAAACTTTACTTTTATATTTTTGCATGTTTTCCATTTAAATCATTGGATTCCACCTTCGTGTAAACGAGACCTCTATGATCAAAACCACCATTTATCCATAAGTATCTTTTATATTATATATTTTTTTCACATATATATAAGATTTATTGCACTAAACTCTCCAGTTACTATAGATTTGTCTGTTGATTCCAAGAATTGTGAATGAAGTTGCACTTTTTTTCACTGTGAGCAGCTAAATTATTTGTTTTAATATTTGTTGTAGCGCCACTTTAGTTTCACACTTTACACATAAATAAAATTTAAATCACATTTTTTCAGATTAATGGACAGAATTTCCAATTATTATTTTTTTCCAAATAGTTATTTATGTTCCTAGTTTCTGTCTCCTTTCTATTTCACTCTTGCTCCCACCTCTTTATACACCTTTATTCTTCCAACTTGTTTTTTTTTTTTTAAACTGGTGTTTTTGTTGCCAAATAAGTCAAGCTTCCCTATTATACTTTTTTTTTTTAAAGTCGCCTTCTACCTGCCACTTGAATTCCTTACATATGTTGACACTGCTGTCTTTTTCTATTTGGTGTAAGTGGGATGCTATTTGGGGCTGAATGGAGGTTGATCTTAAAGGGCACTTTGTTGGAACACATGTTTAAGTGTATAAAGTGAAGAAACACAGATCTAGAAAGTTAAGAACTCCAGTTTGAGAAACTCTGTTACATACAAAGTAGGACTTGTATCTTATCAAACATGTTTTCTGTGTCACTGGCAGCCCATTAAAGAAGAAAACAAAGATGATGAACTAAAGGTAGATGTTGCTAAAAAGGTGGAAAGTCCAAAACAGAGCAAGGAAGTTAACGTGTCCAAGCCTGCTGAAACAAAGAAAGAGATTGTTCATAAATCACCCAAGAAGGTGAAAACTGTGCCATGTAAGGTGACCTTGTTGGATGGTACTGAATACAACTGTGATCTAGAGGTAAGTCGATGTGAAATATATCATTTACAGCTTTATTTACTACTATGTTTTTCAAATAAATAACATTTCTTGTATTCAGTTATACTACTATACTGCCTGTTGTTCTTCAACCTTCTAATTTGGTCTTAGACACTTAAGGCTCTACTTAATGACTTTAAGTTAGTCTCTAGAGACCAAAATATGTTACTAAGAATATAAAAATGTTGGACACATCTCTTGTGGGGATTCACATATCCTATTTGTAATTCAGTGTAGATATTTAGTCCACCGAAATTACCATATCAGTGGGGGCACAAATTATGTAACATTAAATAAATAGAGTAGCACCTAAAATTATACATTTTCTTTTCATTTTATTGGTATGTTCAGTTGACAAGTCAGACGATTACACTAGATATGCCCAGTATAGAGTGCTATACATGTAAAGATGAAGGGCAAGATTGACTGCTTGCTGCTCCTCAAGCCTGGAGAAAAGGTGATATGATGTTACAGCTTCACAGCACCCTATCTAACGGACACCTTTGCCCTCCAGCAGCCCCTAAAAAAGCATTTCAATATTAAAAAGCAAAATCATCAGAAAAGAGTGTGTTTTATTTGTAGCGTTATTGGATGCTGCAGGCCGATGAGATTGCTCGGCAGGCTGCGCCAGAGCAGTGTAACTCCCCCTCACCTTTCCTCCACAGAATTGTAATTACTCTCCAGTTGATTTACAGGGTGCAAGGAAGGAAGGAAGGTTCGGGTGAAAGCGTGCTGCATCCTCTCACCCCCTCCCCTCTAGCACCCTGTAAATCAAGGCCTAAACCTACAAATCAAAAAATATGTAAATCTCTTGAAATAAAATATTTTCTATGCAGGGTTAGGGTTTGTAGCAGGCCACTACTACCTGTAAAGCCTTCCCCCAGAGCAACTCTGAAATATGCAATTTTTTTTTTTTTTACTGATTTGCAAGCAGGATTCTGATGGTATAACTCCCTGGGTGCTATATATGCCCCTGTGACTGGTATGGTGCCATGTGACCAGCACTAGTATTGATAACCTGTGGCTCTCAAAATGCCACTGTTGTCAATCAGTCACAGCCTAGGCTGATAAGAACACAAATCCACATCCTTGTGTGTGGTGGTGTGTGGCTGTTGGGTGAAGATCAGAGACTTCCCTGCTGTTATGCACTGTACTTCATATGACGCTCAGCCAGCTTCATGAGCCTCACGCTATAGTATGTCTGTCTGATTATCACGGGAACTGTAGCTGATTGCAGATGGAGTGACGTGTTAGTTGTGAGCTACAACCCAATTATATGTCTGGCGAGATGTAAACCATTTGGAATCATACTCTATGTACCACATTTGTGTCTGACCTACTGCTTCCTTTCCTGCATAAACAGCCTCTCCCTCATAATAAAAGTCACAGTAGTGTGTGTGTGTTTATGTATGTATGTATGTATGTATGTATGTGTGTATGACTATGTATATGTGTGTGTGTGTGTGTGTGTGTAAAACTCTGTGAGTGAATGTGTTCAGTTTTGAACCTACTTTTGTAATTTCTGGTGAAGGAGAAAAACAAATACAAACAATCTTCTAGAAGTCGGTTATCAGAACTCCTCCTGCTGTTTTCCTTAAGGTGTGTGAAAATGCAGAGGTCTAAGAATTTACAAAAAGATTTGAATAAATGGAAGGGAGTTTAGAAAACTAATGGCTTATATGGACACAATGGAGCATATCTTAAATAGTCAATAGCTCTGTCTTTTAGTCCTGGTCACCTTTTCAGAAGGCTATAATCTCTGTGCTGGAAGGTAGGTGAAAAAAACTAGGTGTGTATACACACACCTAGTCCTGCCCTAGTAAGGAGCCAGTATAAGCAGGGGGTGTATCATTTGATATCATGTGTAGGGTCTGCCAAGAGGTGTGAAGTGAGCCCTGATGTAAGTTTTTTTGAGAATGTTGGTGATGTTTTGAGGATCAAGGGAAAAATACACAAAATAGTTCCAGGAAATAAATACATAACTTTATTTTTCTTTATAAACTGAAATATATTAAACAAACACAAAAAACGTCATGCCACATATTCTACCTATGTTTTTACTGTTAATGCACAGTGAATTTAACTAGAGCTTATATTGATGGTGTCAGTTTAAGTGTGTTGGAGGCATTTGTTGATACCACAGTTGATACCTTTTACTAACCCTATACGTGACAGGACTGTTTTGAATTTTGCACACTTCTGCGATATTTGTTTAAAACTTTTAAAAATCTACGCGAAAAAACAAAAAGCGAAATAGATTCTAATATTTGTCCTCAGTTTGAGTTTTTCCTGCTGTTTTTTGCTTGGTAGAGGCCAATAACTGCATGTAGCGTATTGCTTTTTCCTAATCATTTTTTCCCCAGGAATACCTATAGTGACATTTCAACCCCAACACTAATCCCAGCCCTAACGCTAGGGCTAACTAAACAGGAAAAAAAAGTGGAATTGGATGTTGATGACTGCCTAGTCTAGCAACACCAGCAGAGCATCAGAAACAATCATTGATTGCTTCAGAAGTTCTTTCCAGCAGAAGAGCAGGACCATATTTGAAAGGCATGTTGCCTTTCGATATGGTGAATGTGATAGAGTGATCACACAGCACCCTTTGGGTCCAAATTTGATGTTGCTGAATGCCTCGATATCGAACCATTGCAGCAACACTAGCTGATGTAGAAACACAATCGCTGATGGCTTTCTAAGCTCATTTTACTGCACGATGTGCCAGGTACGTCAGTTATTGTTAAGGGAATATTTTTTTTGTGACATGTTAGGCAGGTCTGTCGCAAAGCGGTTAAAAGTACTAAGAAACAGCTATTTTCTTAATGTAATTTTCTGAATTGTTCTCTGTAGATTATGTGACACTTCGAAGGTTAGTTTAAGGAATACTTTCTTTACTGTAAAAAAGCAACTTAATTTAAAGCCAGTTATTTATTCAGGATAGAAACTCTGGGTAATACAAATTGCAAGCTCAGCCTTATGAATACTTTAATTACAGAGATATTAGCAGTGTGAGTATTTTTTTGCAGATGGTCATTGCATCTAAATGTGGAAAAGTTATAACATTACTATCACAAAATGATCGTAAATAGAGCATGGAAATAGTCAAATGATAACAATATTAAAACCATGAAGCAACTATTACACACTTATTCTTATTTCCTGTAACAAAATCCACCAGGTGACCACTTATTTTCTGTCTTTTTTTGTAAAACACGCCTGCATGATGAGTTAACTTGTCATTAGGTCGTGGAGAGGTTAATGTGAAATATAGGCTGGTTATGGAAAGTGTCTTTGATAACAAAGCAAAGTACACAAAGCCATTGTTTTTATATTGGGTGTTTAACCCCTTCGTGACGTTAGGACGTACTATGCCGTCCTGACTTTAAGTGCCTTAAAGTCGTTAGGACGGCATAGTACGTCCTGTACTAAACAGCTCATCGCGGCTCCCCGTGATGAGCTGTTTTGGGATCCCGCTGCAGTCACTTACAGCGGGATCCCACCTGTCAGATGAGGCCACTTTGAGTGGCCTCAGTCTGACAGGGAAAATGTAGCCGGTGCTCAAAGCGAGCACCGGCTACATTTTTCCAAATCGCGCTGTGCCCGAACTTCCGGGTTCGGGCACGCCTCCGTGACGTCACACGTGATGTCCGGAGGTCTCGCGATTTTTTGGCAGGGACCCACAGGGTCTATTAAGACCCTGATCGGGTCTCTGCCAGAGTGTTCCTGGCTACCGATCACCTTGTGATCGGTGGCCAGAAACAAATCATGGCGTTTTGGTGCTTGCGTCGTTTGGGACGCAAGCACCATGCGTCACGAAGGGGTTAAAGTTAAAACAAACTATTTATTTTTGATGTCTGATTTTGAAAATAGATACTAGTAGGGGATAACGAAAGCACAATAACTGTACTTCTAATGAAAGTATTTAGAACTCTTGTTATGTTTTGTGTGATACATATATTGTATGTATATATATATATATATATATATATATATATATATATATATATATATATATATATATATATAATTTGTAAAAATGTTATTGTCAATGGACAATTCAGGACGTCTGTGCTTCCAATGTACATTTTTCTCCAAGTATTCCTTAGTAGTTGAAAGTTTGTTTTATTGATTTTGATAGTAACCAGTTATGATAAATAAGGAATGTTATTTTACAAAAATGCTGTTTAGCATTTTTACCTCGCTTTTTTTTGTATGCATATAAATATATATATAAAAATGTAACATCTTTTGTTTTTTCCCTGTTTTTGTGTACTGAACATCTTCACATGTTGACTGATAATTATTGTTCTCAGAATTATTGTTTTGCTAAATATTTTGTCTGTAACCGAAGGGAAAGCAATTCCGTTTACAACAAATGGCCATGTAACGGAGCAGCAATGCCTTTTCAATGAAGACGAGTCCTGCTGCTTTATACCGTTAACATATGGGTAGGATAGTTTTGCCTGAAAGGCTACACAGCCCTGCTAAGTGCTGCAAATTCAGTGAGCCCAAATTTACATTCAAGCTGCTAGGCCATGTGTAATTAAAACTCAATATTGATGATAGGCTAGGGTTTTCCATTTCCAAAAATTTTTGTTTTGTTTTTACCTTCCAAAGTGTGGGTACTCCTGGTGTATTTAAACAAGGAACTTTTATTATGTAAATAAAAGCAAATTACTTTTTGTAAACCCCTACGAGTAAAATTTCTCCTGAAAAGTTATATATATATTTTTTTAGTCTAGATTTTTATTTGTATCAATATATAGTATATAAAACCATTTATTACGGAGAAACCATTGTACCTGTGTTCTACCTTTACCTGCTGTGAAGTGAGGTGTTGCTGTATCTGGTGGACATAACTTTCTGTCAGAATTTATCTACTTAGATGGGACAGATGCTTCAAAGCGTTATGTTTGCTAAATCATTCTAGCTCTGGCAGTTTAGAATGTGTTTTGTGTGTGTGTTGTAAATGTTTTTGCCAAATCCATTTGAAAAAAAAATGTAATTACCTTTCACTAAGAAATAAGACAAAACTGTGAGGATCTGGATGTACTTTTCCAGAACACCAGTCAGGCACTTATTGATTAGTAACCGGCTAATACATCAGGAGGAGCAGTTACATAAGGGCCACGTGATGCATGTACCATGCAAAATTACATAATCAAGTTGGGGAGACATTCTCTTTAAGCTTCTTCATGTTCTGTTTCTTTGGTAATTGTCTATCCAGTGAGTTTGCACATTCTTGCCAGGTAACCTGAAATGTTATTTCCATTTGGCATGTGAGAATGTTTTCATTTTGCCATACCTTAACTAGAAAGAAAAACACAGTATTGCCAAAGAGAACGTGTCTGACCTATTTTTGTAAAGTCCTTCAAAAGCTTTTAAATGCAGTGCATCCACCTGGAAACAGTCAGTTGTGCAATCTCATTAGGAGACAAAGTACTGGCTTACTAATGACCGCTGATTGCTCTGTAGACTGCTTTTCCCGTCCCAGCTTTGCACTTTCTGCCTGTGCTTCCCTGAAATAAATATTTTATCGTAGGAGACATTAAAAAGGCTGCCTTGCATGCTCATGTTTTAGGCACGTCTGAGCAACTGATGCATATTGAAGCTGACACTAGTTCCTTTGCTGCTTACAGTTCAAGACCATTTCTTGTGCACCCCAAGGAAATAGTTATCCTCTCTGCAGTGTGTAGGGGCAGTGACTGGCTCTGTTCATATATGCTATTTCATGGTTTAATATATAAATACATATAGAAAACCTTGCCCTTCTACCAGAGTTTAAATCCATAAATCATCGATTGTGTCCTTATCTGTATCGGGAAGACTAAAAGTCTTGCTTCCCTTATATGGTCCAGATCAGATGTTTTAATGGTTGTTTTTTAAAACCATACTGTATATGGCGAATGCAAGGTATTGTGGGTGAAGCTGATGTGAACACTAGTTCATAAAACAGTTGTAAAGAAACTGGTTGTACAACATATGTTCTAAAAATATTGGTTTCAATCTAACGGTATAAAAGGTCTCTAGATAAAAAGCACATATACATAGGAAACAAATGACAATAAGTATACTGTGGTTGTCTATTTGAAGTGTTTGAAATTCTTCTATTTTTTCCAATTTCACAGGAGTTCGACCCTTATTGAGTAGGGGAAACCTATGGATTCCTTAGGCTGAATTTCCCTTAATCAAATATGGCCAGAAATTAACAATATGGGGCTGAAGTTGGCTATATTGAAGAGACTATTTTGAGTCAGATCGGTCTATATTGAGTAGACCCTTTAATGATTACACTGAATGGCTGAGTGATCTGTTTCCCCCCCATATTATGTCACTGCATGCATTAGTTAGAAATACTGTGCGCTTTCTGCATCATTGTCTTTGCTCTTTACTCTTGTAAACAGGCATTCCATATTCATGATTACATGATCTTGTAAAAGTTTAAACATTTCATATACACATGGTCCATATCAGTTGAGAATGACTTCCACCTGCACGTCCAGATGACAAACTGTATGCTGCCAATAAAAATAAATTACACAACTATTTCAAACCTTCTCAGATTCAGCATGTGGCTCACTAGCTCCTTAATTTAAACAGACTGCAGTGCTTTAACATAAGATTATTGAAATGAGAATGTTAACTGGAAGCTCCCTTAACAAAAATAATGCAAATTCAGTGTGTTCCCAGATTACCTAATTACAGAGTTACATATTGACTTCCATTGTTTATGCTTGTGTTTGTCATGGACCATGCATGTCCTACCATCTATACTCCTTATGCCCATGGATAGTGGTATTCTATTGAATGGCAAAATCTAATAGGATTGGAGTAAGTATCATTCTAAAGTAATACATGGATACAGCTTTCTCTGGCAAATGTTTATTTTTTAAGTGTGAAATTCTAGTGTATTTGCAGATATAAGGTTCTACTCAATATGCACCGATCTGTTCCAAATTGGATCCGGATCAGGCATAACTGATCCGAAATGCGGGTACTCAGTATACATGAATCCGGCTCCGAAACGGTTGTTTGGAAATTGAAGCCTTTGAATCGGGACCTTCTCACCATGAAAGCCATAGGTTTTTGGCTACCCAATATGCCCCAAATAGAATTCTGATTTGAGGATGATGGCCACATTTCAGCAATTCAGTTCTCCAGATCTCCAGATATATTTTTAACATTTGCCTCATAAGTAAAAAAAAGAATAACTCCACCCCTAATTAAAAATAGAGCAGGTCAGTGCTACTAGCTCTCCCCCAACCCCCATCCCCAAAAAATAAACAGGGCTGGGAACCAACAAAATGGTTTAAAAAAACTCAAAAGATACATAAGGGACCAGGACAAATAGCCCTTTCATTCAGCATTGAGCATCTTAATATATAAGAGAAGAATGTTTACTTTTATTATAACATTGTTTTGCCTCTCTAAAACTGAATGTGTCATTGTAATCTTTTCCATTCCTGTTAACTATCCAAACAATAACTTTTGTTTCAAAAAAGCCTACACAGAGACAGAAAGTTGGAACGACACAGTCTTATGAAATATACTCGAAAAAGCCAACTAAGCATTGAAATAAATGCTTCAGTGCTGGCAGACCACAAAAAATGCTATACTTCTGGGCGGGATACTGAATGCCACAAATAGCAAGACAGCCATGTAGGATTCCTTAGGAGCCCGGTCTACTTTTGTGACTGAAGGAATTGTTTGTAATATGAAAATGCTTAATCTTCATGTTGTCACAATCTTTGGAGAGGCTGTGTGGTGAATGTTCCAATGCACATTTATTTGGGACCCCATGGAATTGTGAAATGTATTATCATATTAACATAGAACCTTACATTGTGTGAATGTTACTAAATCAATGTCTGAAAATAAGCAAGAGACAAAAGTTACATGTTACTGTTATTTAGAGCTCATTGTAACACTTTTTTTTTGTTTCTTAACAGTCCCCGAGTTCAAGTTGTTGACTTGTTGTCCAAATTCCCCAGATCTCAAGCCAATTGATCATCTGTGGGACATGCTGGACAAACAAGTCCAATCCATGGAGGCCCCACTTAGCAATTCCTTTAAGTCCTAGAAGTTGCTAACGCTTGGTGCCAGATACCACAGCACACCTTCAGTGGAGTCCATGCCATGACGGGTCAGTCCGCTTTTGGTGTCAAAAGGGGACATACACAGTATTAGGCAGGTAGTCGTAATGTTATAGCTGATTGGTGCAGATAACACATAAATATGTTTTTTGCAGTGTTGAGACTTTTTTTTGCTATTATTATAGATCATTGTAGGGTTGCAGAAACACTTTCTTTTTTTTTAGTCTTGGCTGTAAACCTTAACCTATAGTGGGAGGGTTCGTATTCATATTTAAGCATGCAAAAAATGGGGTTGTCTGGTGCCCAAAATGCATTTTCCAAATGTTAATGCATTTTAAAATACATTCAAAGTACTAAACAATTCATATTTTACATTTTTCACTGATTACAATATGAACATTTTATAACAGATGCATTTGTGAAATTACAGCAGTTTGCAAGAAACCAGGACTGCCCACACTAGCTGAGTAAAAGTCAATTTCCTAATTTTTAAAAAATCTTTGGCTGCAGGAACAAATGAGCATAATGCTATTCAAATTAATGGAATATCCTCTTCTAGTGATGTCATCAGACAATGTGTGGCACTGTTAAGAAATCCTATGTGTGCAAGAGTAAGGTCACTTAGGCACCACACAATGCATTATATTCCTCCAGCAGAAGAAGTTACCGAATTAAACAAAACTGATATATGATCAGTGCTGCAGTATCTGTAGAATAGGATGCAGGGGAGGGCTTGAGTAGGATATTAAAATTATGATGCATGCAAGAATTCCTGCATCAAATCACACTAGTAAAAAGCCTGTGCAATTTGGAGTGAATCAATGTGGGGGATATAGATGAGGTATTGATACTCTATTGGAAATACATTATATGAAATGTAGCTTTTGTTGAATTGTGTCAAATGCAGAACTAGGAGTTTTTTTTTTATTTTGTTTTTATTACACATAGGTACGTTACACACTGGAAGGAAACTAACTAACGAAAGATAGCATGTCAGCATCAGGGTGAAAGGGGATTTGTTCTCCATGAGTCTGCCACTTGTACTTGGGTAATGCTCAGAGGCTATCCTCAACCTGCAGTTGAACTGACACATAGAGGCTAAGCCACTGATTACATATTTGTGCACTGAACATGGAAACAATAGCACTAGTTGCGTCGCTGCGGGGGGGGGGGGGGGGGGGGGATTGCTCCTGAATCCCCAGCCCCGAATGGAGATTTTGGGGCTAAAGTATACTTTAGCAACTAGACTCCAGGGCTATCAATATTCCCCCTGAGCTTTCCTTCTCCTGGATTACTTGCGTGGGGGGTAAGTGCCGATCTGGAGGAGAGGCTGCTATAGGGAGCTCCCTCTGCTTGTAAGTGTGACTGAGTGTGGGTGTTTCAAGTGTGTTTACCAGGTGTTTTGTGTGTGTGTCAGTGTGTAAGTGTGTGTCAGTGTGTTTGCGTACGTGTATGGGTGTGTCAGGGTGTGTGTGTGTGTGTGTGTGTGTGATAGAGAGAGAGAGACTAAGTGTGTGTGTGTGAGAGATGGTGTGTGACAGATCCTCTCTGGGCTCTAGCCCCCAGAGTACTCTTGAAATTTCTCCTCTTTGTCACATTGTGCTTGCAAACATTTAGATGACATTTGCTTTGATCTGGTGTTTTGAGTTTATTGGTGTAAGTTTATGGCAGCACCCCTAAACTCTTTTGTCAGTCATTTGACTTGGAAGAAAAATTACAAATAAACCTGTTTTTCTCCTTTGGTGATTTCCTTTTCTAGCCTGTGTGTGTGTGTGCACTATTGTGTTACCGTCTCAAAGTTTTATTGTAAACTGGGAATTTCCACTTTTGGAGATTATGATGAATATAATTGTTGTTTTGGTCTTTATATACATCCAGGCTGTATTCCCCTTACAATGCACCTTTCAACACTAGTTTTATACATCTCTTTAGTGGGAACCTTAAATAGCTAAGCTATGGCTTATAATACAAGTATTCTTGTTTTCTCCCTTTGTGATTTTATATATAAATAAAATGGATATTTCTGTCAGGGAAACTGCATACCACTTTCTGCTGTGTAAATAAAGATGCATTTATATACAGAATGGCTTGTTCCCTTGGTTTCACTGTTTGTCTAATTTAACTGAATACAATTGTCTGGATGTCTTAGAACTTGTCTTTAAAAACCTTTTCTTTCCTTTAATGTTCAGCGGAAGTGCTCAGAACTTAAATATTATGTTTGAATATAAACTGCTGGGGTTTTTAAATCAGTTTTGTGGTTAATTTTGTTGTTGATCTCCATGCAAACGTATGTGAAACTAAATACTGCCCTTTGCATCTGGGAAGGTCATGACCAATTTGAATGACTTTTGTCTAGTGAGTCATAATTGCGTTGCATTGGTGCGTATTATTTAGGTATAATAGTGTTTTATAGATGTAATAGTATGATAAGTGTTTAATAGTATTTCAGCCACTCAAAACAAACTTTTTTTTTTCTTTTCCCAGTGCTTATAATAATCTTTATATTTTTTAAACCACTTGTGAAATCCAGAGATTTATTTTTATCGTGGCACTTTTGCTTTGCAATCCATGGCAATCAATGGAAACGGACATACATGTTTTTCGTAGCTTTTTTGCAACAGAAAAATATTAAACAAGTAAAAAAGCAACATTAGTGACTATTATTACTTCAATATAATTGCTAAAGTTCAAATAAGAAAATACATTTTTAAAGATTTAACATACGTTTTAGTTTTTTTTAACATATGGCATTTATACAAAAAATATGCAGACTGTGTTTACATTATTTGCAGCTAATAAAATACTTTCTAAAATATTAACTTGAATTCATCATTTTTGAGGTTTAAGTAAACTTTAGTAAATTGACAATAGAGTAAGAAGAGCAGAATTGTCCACGGTAGTAGAGTTGCATACATTTTGCAATTCACTGGTCCATGTTCTATTATTTGTCAGGAGAATACATGGGTGCATATGGAGATAGTGCCAGTATTGGGTACTATTCCCGTGTGTACCTCCTTTGCACAGAACTCCCAATGCTCCCTACTCTGACACTTAGACGGTACCTTGGAACTGTGAATTCAGTGGTGAAACAAAACAATAAAATGACAAATTGTATCTTTGTTTTCCAGAAACGAGCAAAAGGACAGATATTATTTTCCAAAGTCTGTGAGCATCTCAACTTACTGGAAACTGATTACTTTGGATTGATTTGCAAAGATAATGCTGACCAGAAGGTGAGTAATTGTGTCTGTGTTCGAGAACCATTTATAATGGTTTAATGGGTATTTTCTTTTCTTTGTAAACGAGATATACTGTTGTGTAACATTGAAAAGAACATTCTTCATTGTTTTATTTCTCTGTTAATCCAGAGACTTTTTTTTGTAATTATACACTTTAGTGCCGTGGTTACCAAAGAGGGAATTGCAATGTTTGGTCAAAGTGGGCAGAGGTTTCCTAGAATCTACAACAGGGATGGAGAACCTTTTTTCTACCAAGGGCCATTTGGATATTTATAAAATCATTTGCCACTGATTATTTGAAACTATTTTTCACCCCCAATCACCAAGTTTAAACATCAATGAGTGTTTATGGAAAGTTGTGGAGAACAACATAAGAAGTATATTGCCACCTCTTTTATACCTCAAGGAAGTGGACCTTTTTTTGTTCTTAAACAATGGTGAAACATTCCAGTTCAGTACTTGCACTGGCATTTTTCTATGAACGATTAAATACTACAGGCAAAAGCTAGAACTGCTGTTTTTAGGTCCTTGTTATCAATGTTAGGTTTCCATTATTTTGTTTACCTCGGTAAGTTCTGTCAAGTATCTCCTCTCACTTCTCTTTCCTCAAAACTCTTTATGAAATGTGTTTAGTCTGCTCTGATGAGATCTTGTATAACATTTGTATTATTAATGTGTCTTGTCTGCTCATTTATTATTAATTGGTGAATTATTGTATAATGCAGCAGATTAGTATCTGTTTTGTCCCCAGTATATGCCATTATATAACTGCAGTTAATATTTTTGTGAATAATTGCTTTTAAAATTTTGGGATAAATAACAAATCTGGCTTCTATGCATTTTTAATGAAACAACAGATTTGTTTATTGGACTGTACTAGACAAATGTTACACAAAATCTGTGCATGGGAATTAAAGAATCCCAGCACACTTTTTAAAATCTGGTCTAGGAAGGGAGAGAACTCTATGCAGCATAGCCAGTGGTTTTTTGGGCTATGGGCTTACATGCACCAGTGTTGTGGTGTCTAGTATGTGACTGTTCCACACATAGTCATGGTGCCAAAACATCTCAGGATGCCAGAGACACAAGTAGAAGTTGTGGGGACCAGTACAAATGCCTATTTCCTTTTTTCTTTCCTCTGCTTCCTTTTTTCCATAACTCTCTTTATATCTTTTATAGTACCTCCATTTGTCAGACCATCTAAAAGGTTGTGTTGGATTATAGAGTATATCTATGTGAATGAAATCAAGTAATATTACAAGTGATTGCCCGTTCTCTAAAGGATAGACATTAGTTTACATAGTATGTTGAAGCCAACTTCTTCCTGTATGCTCAAATGATGTATCTCAGATGCCACCAACAAAAGGCCCAACTCCCCTTGATTCATATCTTTTCCGCTTCTTTATTGCAAATGCCTCCCTCATTTTAAAGTCGAAAACAAAGAAAAAAGCGCATGCACTCCAAGTAGATATGGTGAAAAATGTATTAAATATAACCTACACGTAGACACTTAAGACAGAGGACCCGGTGAGAGCGATCGGCCTGACGCGTTTCGCGTGATAACACGCTTATTCATGGGCTTCACACCAAATGGACAAACTTCATTTAAATAAAAAATGTTCACTAATTGCAACAAAGGTCAAAGTGATTAGTTGTAATTATAGCACATATGTGTACACTGGTGACTATGTGAAAGACAAGGTGTGTTAGGGGTGTGTGTTTTTTTATTTTTTTTCAACACACCCCTAACACACCTTGTCTTTCACATAGTGTCTACGTGTATGTTATATTTAATAAATTTTTCACCATATCTAATTGGAGTGCATGCGGTTTTTTTCTTTGTTTTCTGCTTACATTATACAGTGCTGTGGTCACTGCACTAACGAAGCACCCAGTATTTTGTGACTATATGATGATTTGAATGAGATTAGTTCACCTACACAGCGGTGGAGCCGGCTCCATTTGTGCTCATTTTAAAGTCACCATATTGTCACTTAAAGAACAACTGTAGGCAAAAAATAACTCCTGTTTGATTGAAAGATTACATCAAGTGTAGATGGCGTGTAATGAGATTCTTTAATGAAAAAATACAAATAAAGCACCTTATTGAGCACTCATTGCTTCACATACCTCTAACAGAGGTATTCATTTTTGTCTCCATGTTTTGTGCTGGTTAGTTCATTTTTGTTTTTCCTACTCATTTTAACCTTTTCGATAATCTTGTTTACTTGATCCACAAATTGTAACCTTAGCCCTAGTCTCAGCAGAAAGAATAGTGTTTTATCACATCACAGCATTATCAGAGGCACTGTGGTCATCACATGAAAAGTTTTACTTTCTGCTTCCTGCTGTCAGGGATTATGAATCTGTATTCTTGATGGCATCCAACCCCCTGTTTGTTACCTCGCTCACTTCAGTCCTTTAAGCTACCAATATTCTTCTCCGTTTTCGTTTCCTTTCTCTGTTTAAATTCATCAACCCCTCTTTTCCTTGTTGTTTGCAACTGGTGCACCTCCATCCTCCATAATGTAGCTGGGCTGACTGCAAAGGCATATTCCTTCAGGCAGTAATGCCTTTATGTTTTCCATGGAGTGTACTGCGTTGAGGCAGCAACCATAACACGTGCTAAATAAAATCTGGACAGACACCTCTATCGAAATCAAGAGAATTCTTAATTGAAATCTAAAGCTAAAACCAGTAATGTCTCTTTTACTTCTACATTTACCCCAGTCCAAAAAACAGGCAGGTATTGATACACTTCTTTATAGCAGTTAAGTCCTCAATAGCCAGCAACTGGAAATCGTCCAAAATAAGTGCAATACAATACAGATAAAGTAACACGTTTTAAACCAATATAAGATGGAAAAAGGAATTGCATCCCAAATTGGAGGACATAATGGCTGTTATATTGATTGGAAGACATGGGTTAGAAAATTAACAGAATAGTTAAAGAGAGTAATAGTGTGATTTGGTCTTATTTTTTGTGCTTTATGGGTGAGAAGATGACAGATATAGGATGTGTAACACATACAAACACATAACATATCATGGCTGATAGAACTTTGTTTTTTTTTGGGATGCCTTTTACTATCTCATCAGAGATTTAACTAGAAAAAAATGGGCACTGGTGCGAAAATTTCTATGGGGTGCCCCTACCATGCAACTGCACCCCCAGGAGTGATGGTAGTTATTCCACTGTATGCGAGTGTGTATTAGTAAGCTTTACGCGAGTGTGTATTAGTAAGCTTTACGCGAGTGTGTATTAGTAAGCTTTACGCGAGTGTGTATTAGTAAGCTTTACGCGAGTGTGTATTAGTAAGCTTTATGCCAGTGTGTATTAGTAAGCTTTATGCCAGTGTGTATTAGTAAGCTTTATGCCAGTGTGTATTAGTGAGAGTTGT
Organism: Pelodytes ibericus; assembly: GCA_036172795.1. Lineage (NCBI taxonomy): Eukaryota > Metazoa > Chordata > Amphibia > Anura > Pelodytidae > Pelodytes > Pelodytes ibericus. The sequence continues at coordinate 76,892,376 of CM069862.1, read as the reverse complement.
GTGTATTTCAGTTATACACCATCTTTGTTCAAGTGCAGAATGTTTGCATGAGTTAGAGCAGGAATAGACCAACGAACGGTTAGTGCTAGTTATCTGAGTGTAATGTTTTCATCTCTTTTTGCCTGCATCTGCTTATAGGAAAATGTAGAAGGTAGCTGCATTTGTTTTTCTTTAAAGTACAGTACTCTCTTTAAACGCAAATAGTATTGTTTTTTTTATTTTTCCTGGGGGAAGCTGCAAGCTGGGTCACAGTTAAAGCTGACACATTTAAATGCCTCAGTGGTTTTCTTTATCAGATGATGTAATCATTCCTGACGTTTTGTCAGTATGCAGAGGCTTTTTGATTTAGTATAAAATTTACTCTGTGTTACAGAACCAATGGTTGATTATCCTTTATCATTGTGACTTTCCCCTTCTGCACAAAGTCTCTGAAGGGGAAAGCAACCCTTCTTTTTGACACCAGCTGTCTCTGATACAATTTTTCCCATTGCTGTTCTATATTAAAATGCCTTGGTTTTGTGACCTCCAGCCCAAGTTGTGCTGAATGATGTGTTTTTATCGTCTTTGCACAGTCAGTACAGTGACCCATTTATGAGCCAGCTGTTGTGCTGGATTGCAGCTGCAGCAAGGGTGAGCTGAATACCAGGCACTCTTGTGTCTGCAACACTTCTGGAGCCCCCTAGACACAATGCCAAAAGTACTAAAGATGGCAGACCCAGCAGTCATTGACATCAGTAATATATTCAACTCTTTGAAAAAAACATTAAGCCTTGAAGCAGTCATTCCAAAGTGTCTTGCCAAGATTGGCAGTGCTCCTTAAACATACCATAATGGGTATATATGTTGGACAACTACTCAATTTCATATTGGATTATCCTGCTTCCAGAGTGAGAGTAAAGCCCTGAATGTTAACAGTGGCCTAAACTGATAATTAGTTTGAGAAATATCTTTATTATTCATCTAGAGGCTCCTGGGGCACCTTATCTGGCCTGAAAGGCCAAAGGGTGTTATGGTATTATTTTTGATGGCTCGCTGTTTGCTAGAAAGTTAGGCCTATGTGTGATATGTTATAATGGTTTCCTATTAACAGAAAACTGTGTTTATTCCAACAGAAAACTTTAATATTAACCTGCAATCCATGCATAATTGAAATATCCTCATTATTCATTAGATGCATTGAACGTACATGCCGAGGTTTTTTTTATGCAGACACATCATTGAAACCAATGTAAAAATGAGCTTCACCGTCAAGATGAGGAAATGCCAATAACCTAATTCTAGCAGCCACTTATACTGGAGCTGTTATATATATATATATATATATATATATATATTGCAAGAGAGCAGGTCTACTTCACTACCATTTCTTAACATAATTCATATTTCCCACTTATTCTAGATGTATCTTAAATATGGCTCTCTTGTAAAATATTATTAAGTGCCAATTTACACCCAGTTCATATAGACAGAGCTATTCAAATCCAGGTTCTCCTTATTAACAACTCTAGTTGTAACTTGTGTGTTAACCAGGCGCGGATGATCTGTGTGCACACCTAGCCCACAGAAGCAGTACATTGGAAACAGTACATTGGTTTACATAGTGATGACTCCACTTTTAGAACTTTGTCACAGTTTTTACTGCTTTAAATAAACCCCATTATTTTGTAAGGGGCACCTATCCATAGTATTCAATCAGTTTTTTCTATTTTACCTTTTAATGATAGTTATGGTTACTTGTAAAATAACATTCTGTTGTTTTGAAACTCATTGGAATAAACCCAGAACATCCAGTCCTGTATCCTGTCTCGTGTGTTTGCAGGTGTCAGAGCACTGGCAACACTCACTGATTTGACTTTTGTCAAGCCCTGGGAGCAATGAAGGATGTGTGCACACAGGTAAACAACACACATGGATTCCTGCTGCCCTGTGGGAGCATAGCCCTAACAAGGAGTCTGTCATTCTTCAGCAAAAATTACCATGACAATGGTACTTCAGGGATCCTTTAGGACTCCGGTCCCCCAGTTATACCAGTGTCTGGGGCTTAATTGTTCACTATAACCATGGATAACATATTCTTCCTGGGTTTGTGATATGCAAAGTCTGTATTGGAATTGCCATGGCAATGGTTTTCTACCCTGATGTGAGAGCTTTTCTGAGTCTGTATCTCTGTGCACTGCCTGTTGTCTCAGGTGCACTGGGGAAAACCGATTAGCAAAGAATTATTTTTTCTTTATCTACATTTTTCTTAATACTAATTGGAATTATGCAGAAAAGAGATACTCTGATCAGCTTTAAATGTGTTTTTAGATTTATGTGATTAGTCCTTTGGTATAAAATCAATTGTTTGTAATTTAAAATGGGATTTGTGGTATTTTATAAACGACTCAATATTTGGGGGGGGGGGGGGGGGATAACATCATATTTGAAGTTAACAGATTTTTTTGTGTGCTAAATGTTACTGGCTGGCTTCTGCTAAATGTTTGTCCTATTGTCCCCTCAAAGTACATTTGATATAAATATAAATAAGTGTATACAAAATAAACCTATGGAAACAGTGTAGTTGGTATTAGTCACCTTGTGGAAGAGACTAGTAGATAAAATAATCTGCTCTGATGATACACTGGGTACTTTACCTATGGCCTGCTGGTCCCTGATGCATTATTTGTTGAAGCGGATATTTCTATATCATGCGTGTTATTTAATTTTATGTTAATAAATATTTTTCCTTCTTTTTGATAGGCTGTGTTTTTTTTTGAGCAAGTGCACCTTTTTATCTTGGAAAATAGGAAGCCAATTATAAACAGTCTGTACATGCCAGTTTAATAGGCTAGATTTCTGCTTCAAACTATTGGCACCTGTCAGTCTTGTATGATAGAAATCTGGGGTTTTTTGTGTGAATTTTGCAAGTTTGAGAACTGTGACGGTGAGAATAGAGCCTTCGTTATCAGCAGACCCAGAATAGTCAGTCTTACGGAGATAGATTTTAGTTAGGTTTGATGTACCTATTGCATATGCAGGTATACATTTTATATTTGTCTACATTTGTGTAATATAGTGCATAAAATACTTTTCCATTGTAGATGTTCTGGTGGCTCCTACAATAAAGTGGTTACATGATTTGTATAACAAGTAACATAAATAAGCTTGGATTTACTTCTCAAAACCTTACGAAGTGCATGAATTTTTTTTTGTTAGCATGCATAATTTCATATAAACATATTTGCCTATGAAAAAACATGTAGGGCAGGACTGCTGTGAAAACCAACACAACTGTAAAATTTGGGCCTGATTCAAGCTTTATCTACTTTTTGTCTTTGCAGAATTGGCTCGATCCAGCAAAAGAAATCAAGAGGCAAATTAGAAGTAAGTACTTCCTCTCCTTATCTCTGCCAAATTATTATTAATCTATTAATTAGGAATGGTTTTAAATTTGAAACAGATGTAAACTACAGTCTAAAGATCCAGTACAAACACACACGAGTCAACTCCCACTCTACCACTGATCGTTAAAAGCAAATCTTCATTTCAGAATCGTTAAAATTTGATTTGTACATGGGGCCCTCCCCGTCCCGTATGTAACATGGAAGGGTTTGGTCACTAACCATACCATATCCAAGTCGCAAGTGACAAAACGTGTCAGGTGGTTATCCACACCAGTGTCACCGGTGTCTTGCTGCTGCTGTGCATTGTAAAGATGAGCAGCCGTCCTCTGTGTTTGTATCTATGCTGCTTAGGCTTCTTTACAAGAATTGTAACTCTGTGGCTGCAACCGGTTAAGCTGAATCAAGTATACACTGTATTTTACACCGCAAAAGTACCGTGACATTAAAATACAACCAAATAAGACTCTAAAGATAAAAAGTTCATACTTGTAATGTGTTAAATACAAACGATTATGTTTTTAATTTGAAATAGTACTGAAAAATATGTTCTTTGCAAATCTCATTTTTTTTATTAACTGTTGTTACAAGTGGTACTCTATCCTTACTTTTCTACTATGATCTCCGGAGGTTTGCATTCAGTTCATATACTTCTATACCATCCCAACAATATGGAGGAAAATGTATCTCAAATTTCATTGGAATGGAGAACTAAAAAAAAAGAGATCTCTTGGGATATGCTGTGGTTTATGAAATCGGATTAAATCAAGCTGTTGTATGGAATGCGCATTAGAATCCATAACACATTTTTTGTCATGTAAACGGATGGTGGAAAATGAAATCTAAAGCTGGACTGTGGCAATTTCTACATGCCCATTTATTGTGTACTTTATTCACTGCTGATTTCATTTGCAAAACAGCTCATCCTACATATCTCATTTTTTCTGCACAAAGACAGAGGGGTGGAAGCAAGCCAGATTCACATACCCTCATCTGGAAGAAATCTGGGACCAGACATGTCATCTGTTTTGTGGGGCTGTTTGGCTGTTAGTTGGCTTAAAACATCTAAAGAAAATAAGTGTGTATTTACTTCACACTGCCATACAGTATTTCTGTTATTATACTTTATGTACTGACCATCAAAAAATGCACAGAATTTTTTGGCTGGAAGAATGCAAACTATCCAGTGCATATACAAATCTCGTCACTTTGCAGCTGCTTACTGTCTGCAGTCTTTAGAATTAGCATTTTTTTCAAGTACTTCACATTTTGTTTCTTTAAAGCCTTTGTTCCCCCCCCCCCTCATCCTTTCCCTTAAAATGCCTATATCATCAGTTTGTCACATGAAGCCAGTATCGTTGAGCCTTAATGACTGACTGCATATGTTATATGTATTCATTGCATGCTTCTATGTACTCTTTTCGTGCTGTCTGAAACTTTTACATTTTCATTTATTATTGTTTTCCCAAAGCCAGTGAGGAATTAGTCATCCATCTGCTTTTTTCTTTCATACAAACTTTCTCTTAATTATGAAGTGTACTTGTTATTCAGATGACATTGTATCACTTAATGGTTAATGAAAACCAAATTACATTATGCTACATAAATTGGTTGTAAGCCAATATAAATGTTCTCTTGGTTACATTTTGATGCTAAACTATATACATCTGTGCTGTATGAATTACAATTGTCCGCCTCCGAATGGTCACATCACCACCCAGTGCATAGCGATAAAGTCTGTTCCAACAGCCGCCTTTTTGTGGGTTACTCATTTTGGTGAAGGAAAAAGTCTGTTTTAGGTAACTATATGTCTTACTCTATATATTTGTTGCTATTTTTTTTTTGAGCAAACACATAGATTGTAGAGAAAAACTGCTTAGACGAAGTTATTACACCAAAATACTTGGGACAATACTATTTTAACACCGAAAAAGAGATGTAAAGTGAGAATAAAAAAAGTTCACAATTTTGTTCCCATTTTTGTATGTAAAAAAAAAACAACCCATTCATATATTTTTATTGATTCCATATTGTGCAGCAAAAAAAGAAAAGAAAAGAAGGAGTCGAGTAAAAATCAGAAAAGGCACCATTATTTAAAAATAACCAAAATAGCATTGTTTAAAAAATAATAATGTATACATTTAGTTTTAGTCTTTTTTTCCCCAATTATTGATTTCTCACAAACCAAATTTAAGAAGTACTCCAAAAATCATAATTATTACTGACATGTAGACTAAATGTGAGGTCCTAATTTAATAAAAGTAATCTACATTGATACTGTCTGGTGACAGCCATTTGTGATGTAATAAGTCATATGCTTTTCCATCCCCCTGTGTTCTTCTGCACAGTAAGATATTCTGTGCAGTGTCATGCATATACAAGTTTATATCCATTGCTTAGCAGTAAAGTGCATTGGTCTGAACTAGTTAATAACCATTATAGTGTTGTAACCTTATCACTATGATACATGTCTATAAGCAATAATGGTCATGCCTGCTAATATAAGAAATTATTTATGAAAGAAAGGCCAGCTGCAACCCAAGTACACATGTAGGTTTCAAATATACGGCACGGTATGACAGATTTATCTGACCATGGATGCACTCATATATGGGTCTGCTCAATAAAGAGAGAAATACAGGGTATTAAGATGGGAATGTCAAACTTTAGGCTAATGGAGCCGAGTTGGAAACATTCTCCAAAGCAACTGAATGCGAGTATTTTTCCAATGTACGAAAGTCAGGTCAGGAGCTTAATTCTATAAAATAGTAAAAGTTCTATTATTGCATGCAAAAATAGTAAAACATTGTAATGGAGATAATTCTGGTGAGGATGGCACTTGTTTCCAACTCTGCGACTTTGGCCTTTAATTAGACATTCCTGTCTCAATTCCCTGCACTTGTCTCTCTGAGTAGACCCTACAATGATTTGGTCTAAATCAACCAATTAATTGGCTTTTCTCACACAGTATTTCAAAACCTACATAAAGCTATTTCTTTGCCTGGTAAATGCAGTATTTTCCCTGTGTGATATAACATTTATATTATATAGTATACTATTAATAACTATTAATAAGTAAGGCAGCTAAATCATTGGTACGTTCAGAAGTGCTTACTGACTTCAGTGGGAGCTCAGTGGGCTATGGATACATTTTATAAGAGATGCTAATAAAGATAAAAAGTACTTAACAGGGCACTGTGCTAAATCAATAGCAGGAAATAGAACTAATACTTCCTCCTGGGAATTGCGGTGCTGTCCAGTTGATTGTTACTTTCCTGTGAATAAATTAACCATGAACTGGCATATCTTAGACTCACTGGGGGTTATGTGTCAAATCTCCCGCACTTCATAGAATAAAAATACACTGTTGCCGTTTGTTACTTATAAGGACGATTCACCTTTTTAGAACTCCAAAACTTATCCATAGGCCACTATTTGGCGCGATCTGCGTCTGCGCCATTGTTATAAATAACCTCCATTGAGTTGAATAGTTTAATGCCCATAATGAGGAATAAAACCTAGATAGAGTGTTTCATTATAAACCATTACTTCCTTTAGACCATTAGCACCAAACCTCTTTTCTTTTACTGATGTAGAAGTGAAAATCTTTTGCACCATTAAATTAAGATATTATTTCTAAATATTGATATACATGTCCACACTCTGCTCAAATCAGCAACCCCAAATCTCCAATGCCCAGGTGCCACTCATCAAATAACTCGCAGTCCACACAAATAAGCTGCACTCTTGGGTCTTGTTCCATAAAATTTAATCACAATGGTTACATCGCCAAGGCTGTGGTCTGAAACTTTGGGTATTGTTGTAACTAAATACTTACAATTTTACTGATTTATTTGTGTGGATTGCTATAAATATTTTTTAACATTTTTGTTCCCATTAAATTCTTGTCCTAGACAATACCCCATCTTAGATGTTAAATGTTTCACTATATGGTTATTTTGTTGGGTGGGGGTGCTTACATGGTTTTTGATGTAGTAAATAGCTTTTATTTGTTCATTGTATTTATGTTTCGATGTGGCATTATTTGACCCCGAATGTTACATTGCAGTAGAGATTCAACAGTAAGGGATTGTCCGTACTGGGGGTAAACCATTATGTTCCATAGTGTGTCGGCTATGAATCATATTGATTGTTTACTGTTTCAACTTTTTGCATTCCTGCCATTTGAGAATGCCACTAATGATAATTATCGAGACGTCTGGACAAATTCTTAGAATTTTTTTCATTACACAACTTTAAACTTCACAAACAGCAGATGACCTTAATGTCTATAAATACATTGGAACAAAATGCATTCTGCACCTTCATCACCCATATCACTTTTTGCTTGTTTATTTGGACAAAGAGTATATTGATGAGGCCTTTAATGAAGACTCTTTTCATTCCCTTATCAATGGTTTTTCTTTGTGGACAACATTTGCTGAATTTTCAGTTTCTAGCTTCACATTTACTTACATTTCGGAACTTTTTATATTATAAGTAGTACATTTTTCGTTTCATTTCATAACATTCATGTAGAACGACTAACATGAGTAAGATCACCAAACAGTAGCTTCTGTTCTCTCCAGAGACTTCTAAAGGGAGGATAGAGACTCTTGTTTGGAGTACTTTGGCTATTGAGATAAGTCCTCCTGAAATAATAAAAAAAAAGAAATGACGACTGTATTTTCTTGAATATAGGAGGACCCTGATTATAAGACAACCCACAAATGTTGGATATTCATTTAGGAAAAGAAATTCATACAGAAAAGGCCTGAATATAAGACTACCTTATAGGAAAAAGTTTTACTTGTAAATATTCACGTGTAAACTGTTTTTTCATATTTAATAAGAATAATGCATTTCTTGTTTTTATTTCCTTTTATTTTCCAATCTGGCCCCACAAACTTCGCCATTCCCCCACACACTTCAGACTTAGCCATCTGCACCCTAGACTTAGCCAATGCATTCCCCTACTCACAGCCACAGGGGTTACCTGGCCCCATATATTCGGCTGTTTTTAGCCAATTTCTGAGGAGGTTTTCCTGGGGGATATCAGCCAATATTACGTAGGGCAAGGCCGAAATCCCTGAACTGAATACAGATGAAATCGATGAAAATTTCCTATTTCTGGTTGAAATTGGCTTTTTTGAATAGCTGAGTGTTGGAAATTTCCAAAATTCTCCTGAACCCATTTCGGGCAAAATCTGTGTATATTGACACAGATTATATGCCAGTGACAAGCTGTTTTGAACTAATGGGCACTGTGAGTACATAAGCTTTTAAGGTATGGTGGGAATACTTCTTGAATGATTAATCTCCTAATAACGGCTTGTTGTTACTTCACCAAATTCCTTGAGCAGAGTTCTGACTACGGCGGCATGCTACTATGTACAAAGATAAATACTAGCGCTAGATCTATAACCAAGCTGCACCAGCCTGTGTGATTCCCTGCATTCACACGTAGAATAAAGACAAAAAACACACAGAAAAGGTAGTAGGTGCGCTCAGTAACCCCCACCAAAACAAATAGCAAGAAGGAATGCTAATATTTGCCTGAACTGATGATCACTCTTATGCAGATAGTAAATGATCAAGGAACATATGCAAAAGAAAAAGAACACAAAGCATAGAGTAGCACAATTTTAACTTTCAGGGGAAAGTGGTAAATATAAGCTGTTGCACTCACAAAGCTTTCATAATAAATAGAGCTTTGTGAGTGCAACAGCATTACGGCCCCCCGCTATAAACTGTGTGTGGATCCCACTGCAGGGACTTGCATCGGGGTACCCACTGTCAGAATCTGACACTCAAAGTGAACGTCGGCTAAGTTTTGTTTAAAAAAACTTGCAGGATGGCATAGACTGCCCTGACAGCTCATCACGGCTCCCCGCGATGTGCTGTGGATCCTCAGTGGAATTGCAGCTAGATCCCCATTGTCAGATGAGGCCACTTTGAGTGGCTTCAGTCTGACATAGGAAATGTTGTGAACGCTCTAATTGCCAGGAGCACAAAGACACTGGTTTGGTGCTGTGGTCGTTAAGGGTTAAAATGCTTGTCGATGGTCTTGCAGTTTCCATCTACAGCGTCATTGGCTGCCCCAGGGAGATTTACTAATGTCAGCTGTGGCAGGTTGGAGGTTTTTAACAGTTTCATTAGGTAAAAAAAGTTGTGTATACACATGACGTGAAGAGACAGGCACGTGCCATGCCTCCATCTTCAGTTGGTTGATTGCACATCCAATCAAAGTTTTCTTTTAGACTGTTCCCTCCCTTAAAAACGGAGAATTTCCTTTAAAGATATTTTTTATTATCCTGCTAAAATGGACTCTGTTAACCTATATATTGTTTATACTGTGATATTAGAGAATAAAAATTGATCTATACATTGTGTTAGCAGATTTGCAAGCAAATGCATAATGAAGAAAAACAATGCTTTTTAAATGTCTGTGATGTCTCCTGTTTATGACCTCACCTGTGGCCTGATATACAAATGAACTTGTTTTCAATGGAAAATGTGTAATTTGCATATCAGGCCACAGGTGCTGTCATAAACTGGAGATAACAGACAATTTTAAAACACATTTTTCGCTGAATTTATGCTTGCTTGCAATTCTGCTAACACAAGGTATAGATCATGTTTTATTCTCTACATTATCAGTATAAACAATGTTTAGGTGACTGTCCCTTTAACAAATTTGATCAGAAACAGTGGCCTGTGGCCTCATCTTCCAGCTAGGTGAGAGAGAGAGTCAGACGGCGATGACGTGAGACGCTGAGTGGGCGGAGCATCTCGGAGCTCAGGGGGGTTGAGAATTGAATCCACGTGGAGAGATGACCAAGGCTTGACGCCTGGAGCCTTCCCCTCTGCATGCACCATAGGCGGCCAATGAACGGAGTGTGGGTGCCCTAAACGCCATAGACACCGCTGCATTGAAATTAGAGTCCTACGTGCCTCCTCTGAATAGAGTGCCTTTAACGGAGCGGGGGTCATACCGAGTAAGGAGCAACCTGTGGACAAGCATCCCCAGCGGGGGCAGATAAGTACCTTATATATTGGATAAACAGGACAGTACTTTTTCTTGTTTCTGGTTAGAATCAACACACATGGTTATAACCAGCTGTATGGTGGAGAGGTTTGAGATGTTTAAATAAGGGGTAAAAACAGGGGTAACAGGTGGAAAATAAGAGAAAGCTAGGTTATTAAAACCTGCCACAGTGCTCTTTGTGGGAGATACCCTCAGTAAAACTCAGTCGCAGAGGCCAATTACTCATTAATTACCAGTCAAGAAAGAGTTAATACATTTCTAAATTGAGAGCTGCTCCTTACACATGATGGCATCTAAAAGGGGACAGGACAGTAAAACAACTGCCAAAAAGGAAAGGGAAAAGGATAAAAGTAAAAGGATCTCTGAAGGAGCTCAAGAAAAAATAACAACCTTATTTTCACCTGCGATTAATAAGCAACAAACAGCAAGGGGCATAGATCCAGACAGAGCTAATAATGAGGAGCATGACCCAGGAATTTCCCAACTAATAGGAAGTATGTCTCCTACCCCAGGTGCACCATTAACCCAAGATCATCTACAAAATTGTTTAGACAGACAGTTAACTCTGTTCAAAAACGAACTAGACAAACATTTTAGGGAATCAAACGAAATGATGACTAAAATGGGGGATAGAATTCTGAACTGCGAACAGAAGATTGAGGATCTCGAATTCACCAATAAATCTTTGAATGATCAGATTGGGGAATTGAAAGAGTCAATGAGCAAACTTGAGACCAAAATTATTGATGCAGAAGATAGAGCTAGGCGCAAAAACATCAGGATTAGGGGGGTGGCGGAAGATGTAACACAATCTAAGCTTAGACCCTATCTGTCTGATCTCTTTTCCTCAATGGGGGTCCAAGAGGCGATTCACGAATCGAGTGTTGAAAGGGTTCATCGTACATATAAGCCTCATAATCTACCAGATGAAGCCCCACGGGATATAATTCTGAGATTCGCCTCTTATTACATCAAGCAGAAAGTTGCACAAGCAGGGAAAACCTATGCCCCTGTTGAGACAAGATTTAAGAATATCTCGTTCTTCCAGGACCTTTCAGCTGGTACCAGGGCTAAGAGAAGAACTTTTGGCTTTTTTACGGAGGCTTTGAGAGAGCTAAATATAAGATACAATTGGGGCTTTCCAACTAAATTGTATATTAGGCTTGCAGACTCTTTCTACACTATAAATAATGTAGAAGAGGCAAAAGAATGGCTACACACCCATAGAGCGCAGAAGGGGTCAGCCTAATGGATATCGCCATTTGGTGGTTAAAATAGATTGTTTCTAGCTGGGGAGGGGCGACAGAGGAGAAAATGTAAAGGGAGAAATTTTTTTGTTTTTTTGTTTTTGTTTTGTACCAGTAAGCTTAAAACCGATTGTTGATACAGCACAAAATTGAATTGAATTGCTCAAGACATCTCTTAAGCTTTCTTTGATGTCCTTTTTTTTTTTTCATCAAGGGTAAAAAGGAAAGGAAAAGAGGGGAAAAGGAGATACAGGCACCTAGCTTATAGGAATTACAAATTAATAAGTGGGGAGAGAAAGGGAACGAGAATGGGAAATCACAATATTACAAGCCGGCTCATATAGACCACACAGATTTGCACAAGGCACTTTTAGGGTTTTTTTTTTTTCTTCCCCCAACAAGCTTAAGACCGGCTGATGATTTAGCACAAAACTGAAATTAATTGCACAAGATATTTTTTAAGCATTCTTTGATGTCCTTTTTCTGTCACTAAGGGTAAAAAGGAAGAAAAAGAGGGGAAAAGGAGATACTGGCACCTAGTTTTAGATTTATAGCAGGGCTTGACAAATTTAATTTAGTTTTAGGAGCCAGCCAAAAAATTTAGGAGCCAGACAACGGCACATCACAAAATCGCACGGACACAGTGGCATACACCCACCTCACATACACAGCCAGTTACATACACACACACCACATACACAGCCAGTTACATACACACACACCACATACACAGCCAGTTACATTCACACACACCACATACACAGCCAGTTACATTCACACACACCACATACACAGCCAGTTACATTCACACACACCACATACACAGCCAGTTACATTCACACACACCACATACACAGCCAGTTACATTCACACACACCACATACACAGCCAGTTACATTCACACACACCACATACACAGCCAGTTACACTCACACACACCACATACACAGCCAGTTACATTCACACACACCACATACACAGCCAGTTACATTCACACACACCACATACAGTCAGTTACATTCACACATACATACATACATACATACACACAGACCACATACACAGCCAGTTACATTCACACACACCACATACAGCAAGTTACATTCACACATACATACACAGCCAGTTACATTCACACATACACAGCCAGTTACATTCACATACATTCACACATACATACACAGTCAGTTACAGTCAGTTACATTCACACACACACCACATACAGTCAGCTACATTCACTCATACATACATACAGACCACATGCAGCCAGTTATATACACACATACACACCTTTTTCTTTTTTTTTTTAAAGAACAAAATAATATTTCTTACAGTGTCCTCCCTCCCTGCTGCTTACCTCATTGCAGGGGAGGGTGACATTTATGCTGGAGCCCGATCTCTTTCTGTTCCTGTGCCGTGTTGTCACGTGACAATCGGCACTACAGCGTGTTGCGCGAGGGGGCGGAGCTTACAGTCTGTGTGATCCGCACAGACTTTCTCCCCTCGCGCTGAAAAAGAAAGTAAAAGAAAAACGGATGGCAGCCTGAAAGGGCTCCCTGTGACAAACAGCACCCGGGCGCCAGGTCTGATTTCCTGGTCGCCATGGCGACCTGGCGCCCGGGGTTTGTCGAGCCCTGATTTATAGGAATTACAAATTCAACATTTCCAAGCCGGCTCATATAGACCGTACAGATTTGCACAAGGCACTTTTAGGTTTTTTTTGTTTTTTTCCTAACAAGCTTAAGACCGGCTGACGATTTAGCACAAAATTTACTGCACAAGACTTTTCTAAGAATTCTCTGATGTCCTTTTCTGTCCCCTAAAGGGAAGAAGAAGGGGAAAAGAAAGGAAAGGGGAATGAGATACAGTAACCTAGATTCTTGGGAGTTAATAAGCGGGGAGAGTTAGGGTAATGAGAAGAGGCAAAACACAATACTTTTCAGATGGCCCATAGAGACCGCACAGATTTGCACAAGTCACTTTTACGTTTTTTTTTTTTTAAGCTGGTTTTATACTAGCGTGATTTACACTGGTCACCTTTGAGCACTTTTTGAAATACACATATTTTATTATACCAGATATAGTTGCCTATCTTATAGGAATTTCTTTTATGAAGAGCGGGGAGAGAAATGGGCAGAGAAGGGAAAAAGTATGATGCCATTGCGCTGGTTTCCTAAAGTCCACACTTAATGGCATAAGTCACGTTTAAGCTCCCTATGACCTTTTTATATATATATATATTTATACATAAATTATTATTTTTTTTTTTTTGTCTTTCCCTTCCCTCTGTTCATCTCATCATGGGAGGAAATATAAGGAAAAATATTTAGAAACAATTTAAAACTCCCCTGGCTCCAAATAGCTTAAGTGCAGGAGTTAGGGATAGGATGCAAGAGAAATGCATCACGAAGGAGGAAGAGGAGGTGGATGAGGAAAGGTTGGAATCCTCATCTGCAAGGGGGGAAGGGTTTGTTGTATGTTGTAATTTGTATTGTCTGTTAGTATGTCCCCGCCAGGGATCGAGGAAATCGATAGATGCGTTTAAGGGGCACCGGGGGCTGAGAAAAGGGGATATCGGCCTATGGGTGGTCTGAGATTTTTAACCCTGAATGCCCAGGGTCTGAATATTCCACAACGCAGAATTACACTCACGAAGTCCCTGTGGGCAGATAAGATAGATATCGCGTGTATTCAAGAAACACATTTAAAAGAGATAGACGCCCATAGACTGAAAACAAAAAAATTCCCCCATTGTGAATATTCCTCACTTCAGGGGAGAAAACAAAGGGGAGTGGCAATTCTTATCTCTCGTGATATTAAGTATGAAATGATCCATAAGCAATCAGATCCGAATGGAAGATTTGTGTTTCTTGTTTGTAAATTGAACGATAAAATTTACTCTATATTGAATGTTTATGCTCCCAACATAAGCCCAATGAAGTTTATAAATAGAACTCTAAATCAGATAAATGGTTATGTTCAAGGAGCATTTATTGTATTGGGCGATTTTAACTGCGTCTCAGAGCCAGAGATAGATAGGAAAGGTACGTGTACTAAAGGTATTTCCCCAACTGTTAGAGGTTTGGCTAGAGATTTCCACGACACCCTGGGTAAATTTCAACTTTACGATGCGTGGAGAGTATTAAATCCATTGGAGAGAGACTTCACTTTTTTTTCCAATAGGCACAGGTCATACTCTAGAATAGACATGATTCTATTGGACCAAGCGACAATCATAAATTGTATAAGGACCAACATTAAAATCATAGCGTGGTCAGACCACGATGCTGTTATATTAGATACTAAGGATGATACCCCAAAAATTAGAGGGCGTTGGAAAATGAATGATTTTTTGCTTAATAGCAAATTTGCTATAGAAGGCTTACAGTCCATGGCCCAAGACTACTTCGCGATAAATGCAACTGGGGAAGTAAATAAATCAACAGTGTGGTGCGCCTTTAAGAGTGTGGCTCGGGGCCATCTTATTAGTGTGGGGTCCCATCAGAAAAAAGAGCAGGGGAAAACCTTAGCCGAACTGAACATCAGGCTTGCAGAACTCAATCTATTAAATAGAATCACGATTGAGGAATCCCGCACAATTGAAATACAACGCCTAAGAAAGACGATAAGGGAGCAATTATATCTTAAAGCTTCTAGAACTTTGAAAAATTCTAAACAGAAATGGTTTTACTTAGGCTATAGGGCTGAAAAGCTGATGACCAACCAGCTCAAATCCAATAATCTGAGATCAAGGATTTTTAGGATTATAGAAAAAGGGGAAACTCATCTATCCCCCCAAGACATTAGTAAGGCCTTTGCCAACTTTTATCACAGTTTATATAACCTGCCCTCAAGTAAAGATAATGAAGCCACAAGGCTCTATATAGCTCAGACAGGGCTCCCAAAGATAAGCCGGCAACAAAAGCTGGATCTGGAAGCTCCCTTCTCACTATTGGAAGTGAGGCGAGCCATAGATAAGCTTAAGACTAATAAAGCCCCAGGCCCGGATGGATTTTCCGCCCTGTTTTATAAAAAAACTGCGGCTATTATCGCACCTCATCTAATGGGCACATTCAATGAGATTAAACAGGGGCGATCATTCCCAAGCGAGATGCTCCAAGCAGTTATACTCCCCATTCCTAAGCCAGGAAAAGACCCAACACTGCTAAGTAATTATAGGCCAATATCATTAATCAACCTGGATACGAAAATCTATTCCTCTATAGTAGCAGACAGGCTTAAATCTATTGTGACCTCTATTATACATATAGACCAAACTGGATTTGTAAAAGGACGTCAGTCTATGGGTAATACAAGGAGGATCATTAACCTCATAGAGTATGTCAATAAACTTAAAATACCCTCAGTCATAATGGCCTTAGATGCTGAGAAGGCTTTTGACCGGGTCGATTGGAGCTTTCTGGAGGAAACTCTAAGGGCATATAATTTTGGGGAGGGCCTAATCGACTCGGTCATGGCCCTATATACATCTCCCGCAGCTAAGATTTCTGGCCCTGGGTTGGGCTCAGACTGGTTCAATGTGAGGAATGGCACCCGACAGGGATGTCCATTGGCCCCTATCCTTTACATTTTATCGCTTGAACCACTAGCCATTAGGATCCGGAAAGCCCTGGGAATAACGGTGGGAGGGAGAGAATGCAAGATCAGCTTGTTTGCGGATGACATCTAACTTACGCTGACCAACCCAGGTAGATCAATTAAGAAAGTATTGGAGGAAATAGATACTTTTGGTCTCTACTCCAATTACAAACTGAATATTAATAAAACCCAGGCCATGGAGATTAATATACCCCCTGATGTATTTAACGAAATGAGGGGTAGATATCCCTTTGAATGGACGGAATCTTCCATTTCATATTTAGGGGTTCTGATATCAAAAGACACCAACGACATCTTAAATATAAATTATTCACCCCTATTCAGAGATCTACAACAGAAGATAGGCCAGTGGAAGAGATTGAATATATCCTGGATGGGAAGGATGAATTCCATTAAATCATACATTATACCCAAGTGGCTGTACCTATTACGGATGATCCCAATTCCCATACCCGCTACGTATTGTAAGCAATTCCAAAATATGGTTGGCGGTTATATTTGGGGAGATAAAAAACCAAGAATTGCGAGACAGTGGTTGAACAAACCATGTAATAAAGGAGGTCTGGGTCTGCCAATCCTGGCTAGATATGCGGAAGCCAGCATGCTACACCATGTATATAGAATTCAACTCTCGTAAGGAGGATTGGTTTTGGATTGAGCAGGTCATGATAGGGCCGATGGCGTTGGAAAACAGCCTCTGGCTAAATAGATCCAAGACCCTTTCCCTAATTTCTGCCTCAGATAACATCATATTGAAGGGCACGCTGGGCATTTGGCTCACTTTTAAGAGGAGAGTAGGTTTAACAAATAAGATCATTAAAACCATCCCAGTTAGTGTTAGTATGGATCTAATTGAAGACATCTCCTTTAGTGAGGCCTTTAAAGATAAGAATTTGACCTTTGCTCATTTAATACAAGGCAACGGGACTAAACCATTAAAACAAGTAATGGAGGAATTGGGGCTCCATTGGAAAGAAGCCTTTGGGATATTAAGGCTCCTCCACTTTACAAGGAAACAGGTGGCTAAGCCTAAAGATGAACCAGGGCTGCCTTTATTGGAAAAAATATTTGAGAACAACCCCAAAAGGGGCAGATTAAAGAACTGGTGCCATCTGCTAGACAACCTTAATCCGAGTACTTCGCCAAAGGCCTGGGGCAAATGGAAAACAGATCTTAAGATGGAGGGAGAGAAAGAGCTATGGGAAAAGGGATGGATACATACAAAACAAGCCACTCACTGTATTAATATACAGGAGATGCAGTTTAGGCTGTTTTTTAGATGGTATTGGGTCCCTCTATCCCTGAATAAATTTGATAAATCACAAACCCCCCAGTGCTGGAGATGCCAGAGCAACGAAGGGAGCTATGCCCACATGTGGTGGGAGTGTAGAGGAGTTGAGGGGACTTGGAGAGAGATCTTCCAGGTTCTATCTTCCCTCTTCAACCGCAACTTACCAATGCGTGCAGATCAGGCCCTGCTCCACTGTAACATGGATGACTTTCATGGGGATGATAGAAAACTAGCTATTCAACTATTTTTGGCAATGAAAAGATGCATTGCCCAGAAATGGAAAAAAAACAACAAGATTGGATGGGGAATTGTAAGAGACACCATGAATCACTTTGGGGAGATGGAGAAGGGGTATTTCATAAATATTAAACGACTTCCGACATATTACAAAATATGGCAGCCTTGGTGGAACCAGTTCCCCCCATAGTGCCCTCCCTCAGACTAAATAGATTGAAAAAAGTTTAAACGCTACACCTGACTAGAACCAAATGAAGCTGAGATACGATCAACCTCGAACTATCCCTGGCAACTGTGTGTTATTGTTAATGTATGTTTGAATGTTTTATGTTTCACTTATTGCACATGCCGGTTTATGGGAACACGGTCGCCCTAAAAACACGAGGGTAACGTTCAACCGCAGAATTACTAACAAAAGCATACGCGGGAGAGCGACCAAAGGGCGACAGACAAATTAGAAAAGAAATAGTGGGTAATGATAAAACGACACAATGATGGCAAATTAACTCTTGTGAGTATATAAGATAAACTCGCTTTACTGAGTGTCAAAAAAAAATAAAAATTTAAAAAAGAAAACTAATTGCACATTGAACTACACTCTTTTATTTATTTTTTTTCCCCTTTGCCCTATATCACTTTATGAACAGGCTCCAGCCATCCTTTTGAAGTTGAATAATATGGATTATCTAATTGTGAAAACCTATAGATCTACATATAAACCTGAACACAGAGTTCTTTTTTTTTTTTTTTTTCCTCTCTTCTCCTCTCTATCCCCCCCCCCCCCCCTTCTCCTTCAAAGTAGCTCCACGCCATAGTGAACGGAATCTGTCTTCTCCTCCCCCCCTCCCCCGCCTCCCAGAATAGGTAGCTCTCTAACAATATTAAGCTTAGCCTAGTCCCAGAATGGAACTGACAATATTAATTATATAATCTGAAAAATCGCCTAAACTCTCTCTCGGCTTATAGGGACCAAAGGGTCCTTATACTGGTACGTGCCGTACAAATTTTGGGGGAGGCGCGTTCCCTAACTCGTGAGGTGGGCCTCGGGAGTAGTGGATATTTTATGTTGTATGTTGTTTATTATCTGTGTGGTGGGGGGAGACGTCTGGCAGGGGAAGGGGGGGAGAGGACAGTAGGCTCGGGTCTGTCAATGGAGCAAGAATGGTTAAGTGGATGACGGTTAACGCTCAGGGATTGAACACTATCTTTAAAAGAGCTATGCTGACGAAAACTTTGAAAGCCCAAAAAATTTATATTTGTCTACTCCAAGAGACACATTGGACCAGAGAGACCAGCAAAAGAAATAAGATAAAGGGATACAATTTGGTCGCAAGCGCCTCGATGGAAAAAAAAAAAAAAAGAGGGGTAGCGGTTCTGGTGTCAGAACAGATCAGCTTCGAAATAGATAATTTAGAGATAGATAACGAAGCTAGGTTTCTTATACTTATTTGCCGCATAAATGGTATCTTATCTACAATTATAAATATTTATGCCCCGAACAAGGCTCCTCAGATTTTTCTAAGAGGAGTTCTGGATAGAATGGCCCTGATTAAACAGGGATATATCCTCATGGGGGGAGACTTTAATATGGTGTTAGACTCCCTTTTAGACCGGAGGCTCCCAGGAGGCTCCAAAACCAACAGTCAGCACAACAAACAATCTAAGATATTTCAACAATTATTAAAGGAACAACATCTATATGACCTATGGAGAGCCTTCTGCCCGGGGGAGTCTGATTTTACATATTACTCCCACCCCCATTCTTCATACTCCAGACTGGATACTTTTTTAGGGGATTCAACAGCATTATTAGCAGTAGATAGTATTCGGATCCAAGCTGTGACATGGTCAGACCATGAGTCGGTAATTTTGTCCTTAAATGAAAAAGATGCTAGGAAACCAAAACCAGATTGGAGACTGGATAATCGACTCCTAGACAAAGAGGCTAATAAAGAGCATATAAAAGTAAATTCAGAATACTACTTTAAGGAGAATTCCAAAGAAGAAATAGCCCAGACGTCTTTGTGGTGTGCTTATAAGTGCGTGATTAGAGGTCATCTAATTATGCTATCAGCTAGGGAAAAAGCAAATTTCTTTGGCTCCCTTCCGGCTAAGATACTCGCTTTAGAACAGGTGATCAGAAATAATAAGAAAAATCCTGGCCCGGAGGGAGCTAAGGAGATAGCTGAACTAAGATCACAAATTAATAAATTTCATATGGAAAAAACAAAGGAAAACATGAAAAAAATGAGCCAATTATGGTATTATAAGAGTAATAAGGCAGACCGAATACTAACCGGTAAAATAAAGAAGAGAGAGGCTTCTCAAAGAATCTTTAGAATTGATGAGGGAGCGAATTCCTACTACAAACCGCAAGACATCGGAATCCAATTTGGGAACTATTATAAAAAATTATATAACTTGGATAACCCACAGACACAAGATTCCTATGGGGAATATTTAGATAGAATATCCCTCCCAACTCTCACAGAGGAGCAACGGGAGAAACTAAATGCCCCAATCGAGCTGGAGGAGGTTAATCTGATCCTGGATCAGCTGAAGAATAATGTGGCTCCAGGACCAGATGGCTTTACAAATTTGTTATATAAAATCCTAAAAAAAGAATTAGCCCCTAGACTGGTACAGCTCTTTAATGCAATCGGAAATGGAGAAAAGATCCCTACCGAAATGACCCGAGCAAACATTATCCCAATTTTAAAAAGCAATAAAGACCCCTCCAAAATAGAGAATTATAGACCCATTTCCTTATTAAATGGAGACATTAAAATCTTCGCCGCCATTATAGCGAGAAGATTGAAGCCAGTTGTCCCTGTATTGATTGATAGAGATCAGGTCGGATTTGTGGCTGGAAGATCAGCTACAAATAGCATCCGCCGACTGATCCACTTCTTGGACTCTTCTTACACTCATCTGACCCCCACGCTGACTCTGTTTTTAGACGCCGAAAAAGCGTTTGACAGAGTCAGCTGGGGATCAATGACTGCATCTCTGGGGAAGTTTGGCTTCAATGGCAGACTGCTGTTTATGATAGAGGCCTTATACACATCTCCATCCGCCAGAATAATAGGGGCAGGCATATCTTCTCCATGGTTCCAGATCAGGAACGGCACAAGGCAGGGGTGCCCCCTCTCGCCAATCCTGTATGCCCTCTCCCTGGAGCCATTCGCTCAAGCGGTTAGGCAGAATACCGATATTAAGGGGAGCCTAAGCTTGGAACATAGAGGGAAGCTAGCTCTATACGCCGATGATATTGTGGTAACACTTACAGATCCGGTAAAATCACTAGCAGCATTAATGCTGGAAATTAATAATTTCTCTAAAATCTCTAATTATAAGTTAAACATTAATAAAAGTGGTGCTATTATATTGAATATACCTCCCCAGGAGATCCACAATATTAAGAGTACATATGATTTCCAATGGATCCAGAGAGAAACAACATACTTGGGTATAAAGATAACAACAGACCCACGCCACATTCTTGAATGTAATTTTAGAGGTCTTCTTCTCCAGACCAGTGAGTCTTTGAAGAAATGGTGCAATATAGAAGTTTCCTGGTGGGGCAGGCTGAACATCATCAGATCATATATCCTTCCCAAATGGATATACCTGTTCCGATTAGTGCCCCTCCCTCTCCCGATAGCTTGGCTAAGAGAAATTCAGAAACTATTTATTAACTATATATGGGGAGGTAAAAAACCTCGTATCGCACAGAGAACTTTGAAGAAGAAAACAGCGCAGGGAGGCATTGCTCTCCCGGATATCCAAAATTAC
Organism: Pelodytes ibericus; assembly: GCA_036172795.1. Taxonomy (NCBI): domain Eukaryota; kingdom Metazoa; phylum Chordata; class Amphibia; order Anura; family Pelodytidae; genus Pelodytes; species Pelodytes ibericus. The sequence goes on along the minus strand of CM069862.1, from coordinate 76,870,758 downwards.
CATGACGCAGCTCAGATCTGGCATATCTCGAAGTGGCTATCGGCCGAGAATGATCAGGAAGACTGGTATATATATGAGGCCGACCTGATGGATCTGACAGATCTGAGCATACTGACTTCTCTCAACAAGAAGGCAGAAGCTGTGCTGGAACAGAGATATAGAGGAAACTTAGTTCTTTGCAACTTGCTTTCCTTTTGGAGCAGATTTAAGAAAAGACAGAGTTGTGACCAGGTTCTCTGTCCAGACTCCTCTCTCGCTTTTTTGGATTGGACTATACCTAACATGAACCTCGCTATATGGGCTAGATTCGGATTAACTAAATTCTTTCAGCTCTGGAGAGAAAAGGAACTAAAACCTTTTGCTAGTTTGGCTGAAGAATTCTCACTACCCCCTAGAGAGGTTTTCATGTACTTAAGACTAAGAGGATTCCTCCAAAAAACAGAGAGAGACTATACTCCAATAAAAAAGGCCCTTGAGCTCACTTTAAAAAAAGATACCTCAGTTAGGAAAATTGCAAAAAGTCAAATATTTTTCCCACTAGACTCAGACAAACCCAAGGCCCTTCAAAAATGGGAGATGGACATAGGCCAGGAAGTTAATTTGGCAGATTGGGTAAAGCCTATGAATGATCTGAGGAAGTCGATTCATTGCCTCAACCTGCTCGAGCTGTTTTTTAAGGTCATGTATAGATGGTATCTAACCCCAGATAAAATAGGAAAGATGTTCCCAGGGACTTCGAAATCATGCTGGAGGTGCTCCCAAGACACTGGATCTTTTAAACATATTTGGTGGACATGCCCCGAGCTAGGGAAATACTGGTCCATGATAGATAACTTAATGGGCGCTTTAGGAATAAAAATAAACAAAGAATATAAGACATATATAGCCCACCTTAATTGGCCTTCTCTTTCACCTCCCCTTAAATATTTAGCTGATCATATATTGGTTGCAGCCAAGATCCTAATTGCCCGTAACTGGAGATCTATTAATGTCCCAACCTGGGAAAATATAAGATACCAGATAGAACATCAACTCCAAATGGAAATTGGCTTAATAACAGGGAAAAGAAGCTATCTTCCCAAGGCTGCATATGATAGATGGAAATCCGGGATATAAGATACCTAGACATGTACTACAAACCCGCTAAAGCTGAAATGAAAGTAATACCCTCTAAGAGGAGCTAAACGGTTCGATTCCCTGAGCGTGAGCGGATCTCCGTGACAGACTACCCGACCCTGCAGACCCTCCTCTCCACCCTGCTCTCCCTCCACGACTTATATGTTAGGGTAGGTAGATGGTGCCATATCACGTTGGGTAAGGTTCTTAATTATCTCCCTTCTCTCCTCGGCTCTGGGTTCACCAATTAGAGCTAAGAGGAAGGAACCTTATGCTATGACATTATCCCTTCCTTTGTCTTGTTCTTTGTCTTGTCCTTCCTCGTTTCCTTTCTTGCTTTTTCTTCCTCTCTTCTCTTTCTCTTTCTTTTTTTTTTTTTTTTTTCTCTCTCCCTTTTCTCTCTTTTTTTTCCTTCTTACACAGTTTTAAAACCAGGTTAATATACCCAAATCCCCCGTGCTCGTCATGGGAAAGGATATAATAAATAATCCTCCTCAATTGTTTAAGACTGTGATCTATTAGATATCTGTAGGATGAACATATGTTTTTATGGTTGTCTTACAATGTTTGTAACGTATTGTGCCTGTTGGTATGTAAAAATGTTTTTGGAAACTGTATAAATAAAATACTTAAAAAAAAAAAAAAAAAAACAGTGGCCTGTACACTTAAATATAATCAACTAACGTTTCATATGCTATTATCTGAGCAGAAATCCAATATTTTAGCAAATCATTTATTTATTTAGTAATATATTATTTCTTACTATTTCTTTGGTTTGTAAATTCAGAAAGTAATGATACTAGCATGGTGTTATATATGTAACTTCCATGGGTTTCTTTCTGTCTCTGTCATCACTCTGGTAACTGGCTTTAGTATTCCCTCATTTAGAAGCACATTTTATGGCTCTCAAGGCAATAAGCACCTGCATGAAACAACATTGTGTTGCCTCTGTAAATCTCTGTTGCTATGACAACCTTCACAGTTTTGTGATAACAATGGATATAGACTAGAAGAAAGACAAAATTAAAACAAATGCTTCTTGTTGAGTTAAAAACTTGTTAGAATAGGTGCTTGGTTTGCAGCGTACAAATGGTTTACTAGGGTACAAAATGCTGCAAATATGTGGTAGTAATAATAATATAATTAGGAACAAATGGTGTTCACCAAGGAGGAAACCTTTTACTCCAATCGACAACCCATCATCTATCATTTGACTGCTGCGCATATTGCATTTTTGTGTGTTCTTTGTATAGCCCTTTGCAGGGCCGTCATCAGGGGGTGATGGGCAATACATCTGTCACGGGCCCGACGATACCTTTGAAATAGTACTGGAGTTGTGTAAATTCCCATGTAAGTATAATAACAAAATGAAATACCCCACTACAGTCCGTTCTTTCAAATATTTAGGGATGTGGCTAAACCCCACGCAATCTTTTGGCCCCACATTGAAAAACTCTCATCAAAACTTTATCCAAAACTAGGTGCCCTGGACAGGAACAAATCCTGCCTAAGCCCCATATAAGGGAACAGATTGGACAACAAATGCTAATACCAATCATTGAATATGGAGATGTAGTGTATGCACCGGTGACATAAACCCACATTTTTAAACTTACTACATTGTTTAACTCAGTGGTCCCCAACCTGAGGCACAAGCACCCAGAGACATACATACATACACAGACCATCATAATTACATACCTACCGTACATACAGGTCCCTAGGGTGCATGCTGTCTGGCTTTGTGGAGTCCTATCTTACAGCCCAGCCTCATCACAGGGCGCCATCCGTGCTGAGTGGTACACAGGGCGTAGGGATATGATGTCATTTATACTCCACCCCCTCCACACAGCCTGCGGCAGACACCAGGGTAGGAGTGTCCTTGGACGGCAGTAAGCTGGGTGGGCGGTAAGTGGCTGGCCTGCGCTGAGGGAGGTGCTCGCACTCTGCCATGCTTCATAAAGTAACCGGAGGGGAGCACAGAACACTTCCCTCAGAGCACACGGCCCAGCTGAACAGAGGCTGCGGACCGGTGCTGGTCCGGGGTTTGGCCCTGGTTTAACTCATTCTGCCACGTTGTGCTATAATGTAATTACATGGCCTATTGTTACATGTTAAGCTAAACTGGGTACCTCTTGAAACCAGATGAACTTTTTACCTTTCCAGCCTTATATTTAAGAGCTTTTCTGGGAAGCTCCCATCCTACTTGAGTAGAATGCTCTCCCCAGATACTATGTCTTACAACCTCCGATCCAGTACCAGCATTTTATTTACCTCCGCACTTGGCTTGAGCCTGATTTTTCTACAGAGCACCACAGTTATGGAATAAATTCACGGACACCATTACATCTTTTCCCAATATAAAATCCCTGAAGAGATCTCTACCAATATACCTATATACATAATGCACCTGTAATCATGGTTGATTATATGACTGATTTGTGTTCTGTGTTAAATTAGTGTATTAATATTTTGTATTTTAATATTAATTGTACCCGAATATAACAGTGCAATCTTTGTGGACCCAAGAAATCTGAATGTATCCTTCCGGATAAAATACTTTTTATATAAATAGTAACTTGTCACCAGTAAGATTTGGTAATGTTAATGTGAAAAGAATGCATACATTTAATAGTAAAAAAAAAAAAATGTATTATTGATTTAGTTTGATTGCAGTGTCATTTAAACACCATCAATTATTCTGAGACCAAATGTGTGGGTGGCCTCACAGAGGTGTGGGGTCATTTTATTCTTTTGGAGAAATTGTTATTGTGCAGCCTATTGTTGCTTGACATGTAGGTTCAGCAGACTCTGCTTACTAATATACAAGTCAAATGTCATAAAAATGCCTGAATTAAACACGCACCACTTTGGGCTGTATCAGAGTGATTACCATTTCTAATGGATTTTTTTGTGATCCCACAAATGTAATGTAGAGACACAAATAATTGTAATTTGATATATTTTTTTTCTATACATAAGTATTACTGTGCATTTCCAATTGTCTTTCTTTTTGTCTGCTAACTGTTACCAGCTTTTTCCAGCTCTTGCTGGACATTCAATTTTACACATCTAAATGTCTTTTTAAGCAAATCCTGAAAGGTGAATTACATGGTCAACAACATTAAAGCTTACACTTCGAAGGTGTTACTTTTGACAAATTGCCTGTTGAGAACTTGTCAACAAGTTTACAGAATTTAATGATTGATTATAAAGCTTAAATACATACCCAATTGTACAATAATAACTATTCTCAAAATTTCAGGCTCTCCATGGCTGTTTTCCTTCAATGTGAAGTTCTATCCTCCTGATCCTTCTCAGTTAACGGAAGACATAACAAGGTATTGTAGTAATATTTTTATTTGCTAATTGCACAGCTGCTTAAGTTATTTATCCCATGTTAATATTATGTCTCTCTTTGTATCTATGTTTATATTTTGAAAATTTTTGACAAGCATTTTAAAATTTGTGTGACTTATTATTCGAATAATGCATACTTTAATTAGGACAGCTAAACTTTTTCAACACTGAGTCAATAATTAACTTAAGTGAACTTATTTATTTTTGACAGGGGAACACCTGCTTCATACTTGTCCCTGCTAGGGACTCTATGAATGTTGCATCCATATTGCATTGCTGACAATTGTGTCAGCAATGCAATTTAGAAGATACCGGACTACTGAATTGTGCGCTGTTTTGGCTTCTTCCACCGCAGAATCATGGGAAATGTAGTTCCCATTGATTCTACTTTTGTTTAAAAGGCGTGCAATTCAGATGCCACATTTTGTCCCTTGGTCCATTTGATACACGTTGAAAAACACTGAGTGAAAAAAAAGTTTAATTGTCCTTTAATATGTTACAAGCATTTTAATATTTATAAAGTCTTAAACATAATAAATATTCATTCTAAGCATTCATACTTCAATCACACGTAGGAAGGAGATCATCAATGAAAGTGGCCATGTTCAGAGATGGGAGGGGAGGTCTTTATATAGTTACTATCTACAGTTACTGTATTTCTGAGTCCAGGACACTGACAGTGCAGATAGTTGGCATACATATTCCATGATGTTCAGTCAGCAAAAATCTTTGGCAATGCAGATGTTTGGAAACTACGTATGTCATGATGCTTGTCAAAATGCTGACTGTGCATCATGGACCATGTAGTTTCAACCCATTTTGCAGTGCCAACGTTGGCCATTAGTGCATGAGATTAAAAGTATGCAGGCTTTTCTAGAAAATAAATTCTAGAGCTAAAATATCGATCCCACTGAATAAGAAGTAGATTATTTTTACAGTAATCCAAAAATCATGAAACTTTACATTTTGTGTTGCTAGCAATTTAAAGTTTGATTATGGATTGAGATGCACTACTGCGGTAGCCAACGAACAATCTATGTGTTGTTGCATTGTGGGAATTGTACTAAATATTTTGGTTCCCTACTGGTGTGCCACAATACACAGGCCTAGGAAGCAATCTTCAATGGTTTAATTGAATCTCTATTTACATTACATTCAGTGGTGCGTTTTGTGTGACTAAGTTTGGGAGCCTTTACCCATATTACATAATATTATTTTGCCTTTTAATATGCCAGTATGATTTTGCCAATTAATATGCCAGTATTATTTAGCCAATTAATATGCCAGTATTATTTAACCAATTAATATGCCTGTATTATTTAACCAATTAATATGCCTGTATTATTTAGCCAATTAATATGCCAGTATGATTTAGCCAATTAATATGCCTGTATTATTTAGCCAATTAATATGCCATTATGATTTAGCCAATCAGTATGCCAGTATAATTTTGCCATTCAATATGCCAGTATAATTTTGCCACTCAATATGCCAGTATTTAGCCACTCTGTATGCCAGTATTTAGCCACTCTGTATGCCAGTATTTAGCCACTCTGTATGCCAGTATTTAGCCACTCTGTATGCCAGTATTTAGCCACTCAGTATGCCAGTATTTAGCCACTCAGTATGCCAGGATTTAGCCACTCAGTATGCCAGGATTTAGCCACTCAGTATGCCAGGATTTAGCCACTCAGTATGCCAGGATTTAGCCACTCAGTATGCCAGGATTTAGCCACTCAATATGCCAGGATTTTGCCACTCAATATGCCAGGATTTAGCCATTTAATAAGCCAGCATTATGCTAGTTATATTCCCCCCTTCCCCAGTAATTACCTCCTGGATGCTCGTCTCCTCTGTGCAGCCGCCGGGTATGACGTAACTTCATATCCGGTGTCAATGAGTTTTTTTTTAAAACTTACTTTTTTTCTCCGTGTGCGACAGGCACATTTTTTTTTATCCGAGGGGGGGGGGGGGCTCGGTGTAGGGCATTGATGGAAGCTACATACTAAGTGAAACAAAGAAGAACAGACTGATACATGAGGTAGAGAGCCCTGCTTGCAAGATTACAATTTAAATACGATTCAGTTTTATTACATTATGAATGGAATTTTATTAACCACTCATTTTTGGATGAAAAGACCACTTAATGGGGAAGCATTCATAAGGAATAATATTCAGTAACCTTTCACTAAGGATTGTTTTTCCACAGGATTTAGCTGTACTTTAGTTTCATGATCACACCCATCAGGGTCAGCATTCTAACACTGCAGGGCGGGCCACACAGAAATAAGAGAAACTCCTATATTAGGTATTTCTGAAATTTGAGTGTAGTCTTGCATATGTTCACGACCAATTACTTTGTTTTATATTTGCTTATTTAAAGTGTATGTCACATAAAAATGACATGCTAGTACTCTAAACAGGGTAACTTTGGCTATACAATTTACCAGTGCGGTTTAACCCCTTCATGACCATACTGTTTTTGGAATGTTGTGTGTTAATGACCGTGGCTGTTTTTACACTTCTGAGGTGTTTGTGTTTAGCTGTCATTTTATTCTTTATTTGCTCTACCAACACATATGATAACATTTTTTCAGGACAAGAAGGGCTTTCTTTTGATGCCATTGTTTTGTTTATATCATTTATATTATTATGAAAAAAATTGAAAACTATTGTGAAAAATGTATTAAAAAAAAAAACACTTTTTCATGACTTTTATTTGTAAAATCTTTTACTAAGCTACAAAAGCAAATAAAAAAAACCTGCTACTTAGATTCTAATATTGGTCCTGAGTTTAGAAATACCAATGTTTATGTTTTTTGCTTTTTTTAATGTTGTAGTGTAATAAATACAAGTAGCACCTAGCTGTTTCAAAATCATTTTTTCCAAAATTAGTGTTACTGACATTGTAACAGCGATATTAGTCATGCATCGGTGAATCAGCCCTGCATGTACACTTTTTTTAACCCCTTAGTGACATGACTTTTTTGGCTTGTCCGACGCTTGGTGACATGGGCTGTTTTAACATTTCTGAGGTGTATGTGTTTTGCTGTAATTTATTTCTGTCTCATTTAGTGTACCCGCACAAACTATATATCGTTTTTATCGTTATAAGAAGGGCTTTCTCTTGATACCATTGTTTTGATAATAGCATATAATTTGATGTAAAAAAAAATAATAAAATATGGCAAAAAAATTGAAAAAATAATTTTTTTATGACTTTTATTTGAAAAATCGTATACTCATGTACAAGAGACAAAAAAAAAAAACACTGCTAAAAAGTTTCTAATGTCCTGAGTTCAGAAATAGCCCATGTTTTTATGTTTTTGTGCTTTTTTATTCATGTTACAGGGCCAGAACTATAAGTGGTGCAAAGCTATTTTAAAATCCTTTCTTTCAAAATTAGCGATAGTGACATTGTAACACTGATTTATGTACTAAATCCATGAATGACCCCCAACATGTACATATTTTTGAAAACTAGACAACTCAGGGCATTTAACTTGGGGTATTTTGACACATTTCATGTAGCCATTTTACCACCAATCTATGCCAAAGTTTGCAGCAAAAAATCTTTTTTTGAAATTTTTCACATATATTGCAATTTAGGTAAACATTACCTTAAAATGTGAAGGGGTATTTCCAAATAACACCTCAATTAGTGTTCAGCAACATCTCCTGAGTACAGGGATACCACCCATGCATAGGTTTGTTGGTTTGTTTTGGGGCTAAAAGGCCACATTTAGGGGGTGCGCATTTTGGTTTTCCAACTTGGAATTATGACATGCAGAAAACTTGTGCCCATGTCCCATTTGGGAAATTTTTGAAGCCAGAAAGTGTATTCTACCCCACAAAGCCATATATTTTTTTAAACTAGACACCCTAGGGTATTTCAAATGGTAGTATTTTAACACTTTCCATGCACTAATTATACTACCAGCCTATGTCAATGTTTTGGGTAGTAATTTTTTTTCACATACATTGTACTTTGGGCATGAATTCACAGATCCTGTTATATGTCAGTGCCAAACAACACCTCAATATGTGTTCAGCAACATCTCCTGAGTACAGGGATACCCCCCATGTATAGGTTGGTTAGATTATTTGGGGGTTAAAAGGCCACATTTGAGAGGTGCGCTTTTTGGTTTTCCAACTTGGAATTCTGACGTGTAGAAAACCTGCGCCCATGTCCCATTTGGGACATTTTTAAATCCGTCCAATGAATTTTACCCCATCAAACCATATATTTTTGGAAAATAGACATCCTAAGATATTTCAAATGGTGGTATTTAATACTGTATATGTACTAATTCTACCACCAGCCTTTGTAAAAGTTTGTGGTAGTACTTTTTTGGGAGTTTTTTTCCCACATGCATTGTACTTCAGGCATGAATTCACAGATTCTGGTATATGTCACTGCCAAACAACAACCCAATATGTGTTCAACAACATCTCCCGAGTACAGGGATAGCACCAATGCATAGGTTTGTTGGTTTGTTTTTTGGCTAGAAGGCAACATTTGTGAGATGCGCATCTCAAAATTCCAACTTGGAATTTTGACATGTAGTCAACCTGCGTCCGTGTACTATATGGGATATATCTTTGAAGCCAGCCAATGTAATTTACCCCCACCAAACCATATATTTTTTAACGGTAGACACCCATGACTCCGTGTGGCAAGGGCTCAGCAGCCACCGATACATCACCAGATGATGTATCAGAAAGCTGACCAGGGTCAAAATCGAACCCTGAGTCCGCGGCCACAGAATCAGTGCGTAAGCAGTGATCTCGAGCAAAGAAGGGGTTAATAGCTCTTAGAAGAGCCTATCTAGTACTGTAATACATTACAGTACAAAGTAATTAATCCATGAAACAGTGCAGACAGCAAAACATACTGTTGCTGTGCAAGATTACTGCTTATACAGTGATGAATGGCAGGGAAGGGGTTAATACACAGTGAAAGACTTTCATACAACCTGCCAATTTTATAAAATGTTATTTTATATCACTAATACTGATCTGCCTCTTTCCGTCACAAAAATGTAAGTGAGGAGAGGGAGGCAGATCAATATTTGTGAATATTGATCGGACCAATTTTTCGCTTCCTATGCTAGTTTTTGAAATGCCCGCATTTTAAAGGCGCTGTGCCTTTAAAACCGGCATTTCAATCGCTCCCCGGAGCAATCGAAATGCCGATGGGCATTTTTTTCTGTATTGTACGATGCTTCCATACAGAAGCATCGTTACAATACCGTGTGGGCACTGAAAGCGGAAAAACTCCGCTTTCAGTGCTCGTTTTGACACAGGACGGACTAGCCTCGACCTAGTCCGTCCTGTGTCGCCAAGGGGTTAAGGAGTTAGTAGGGGTTTTGTTCAAGTCAATTCTTTCCAAGGTCCTGAAAGTTAACAAGCTGATATGGTTTGCTGATTGCCTCAACTTTTAAACTTTGTCCAACGATTGGCCTTTTATAAATAACCCCAAATGCGTTTGTTTTGTGGTCAAAGGTTTAAATCGAGAAACTTTTTGTGAAAGATAGTTACCTTGCGGTATGAAATCAAGTAACATTTTATTTATACTAAACCTTTTAAATATAGCTTTGTTGTGCCCTTTACAGCAACTGTAACTGCATAGAGAGGAAGTATGAATTTCCCACATCTCATTAGTTGGCTACCATCTGTTTGGACCTGTAATAAATACAAAAACTGGCTAGCGTGCTTTTAAACAAGCAAAATATCAAACATATGCTCAGTTTTCCTCCACTCCTGGATGCGCAGTGATTTTACTGAGACTTCTGCAACTGACCAAAAGGAGTTGGCCATAGTAACTATAGCTGATATCTTGGGCTTCTCATATCCGCCCCAGTTGTAACACAACTAAGATCAAATTGTACATGTGAGTAATCACTACCTTTGAGTTTTATGAAAGTATAATTTAATTATACATTTTGGACATATTAACTTGACTATAAACTCATCGAGACAAGTATACATGTAGTTTTGACTTTTAAACACATTTTCTCTTTTAATAAGCTTTATACATTTCAAGGTTAGAACTTCAAAGTAAAGTTACAAACATCTGTATAATTATAACTTGATCGTCCTTTCTGTTTCACGTCACCTTACATTGTTTGTGTTTTGACAGCTTTTTCCTTTTCAAATATGATAGTTCCATGTGTTCCAATAACAACACTTGGCTCATATCCAGTTAACCACATATGCACTCCCACTTGCCCAATAGTTATCTAGATGGGATTGTGTAAGAGCTAAAGAGACGTCATTGTGTCTGTAATCACAATCACACACTTCCTTTTAATTCCACAAAGAAGATGATACTTCTGCATATTGTCAGAGGAGTATTTTGGGATGCCACACATTCTTCTTGTCTTTTAGACAGGAGTTGGTAAATTTCATAACCCATATAGCACCATAATCTTGTCTTGTGTGTGATTTGTGTATATTGCACTAGACCAATTTTGGGCAAATTAAAAGGTAGCACTTTTACAGTTAAGTTTTCTGATTGTCAAAGTTGAGGTGGGCTAGAGGGCAACACTTGAATGCTCATAAGTTCCAATAAATTATGACATAAATTATTTAAGTAACAATAACAATTATTGTTTCCCACCGTGGGATTAGGCACCAGGATTTCTTTTGGGTTCCTTGTAACTAATACGTGTTATTTTTTTTTTTTTTTTTTTACTGTACACTAATTTTTCTCTCAATAAATGTAATATATATTGTTCTGTGTTCATCTTTTTAATCCTTTGTAACCTTAAAATGTTGAATCTGAAAACAAAGTTGTTTCATTTTGTCATTCTTTCCATTGGATTGTTGGCCTTGCTAAAAACGTCAAGATCATAAATCCATAGCTCATATTCTGAATGAACCATAGAGTAGTCTGGTGTTCAGATGCTCAAGGGAATGTGTTTATTATTTTCCATTCAACTAAAATGTCAGGACTGGTAACAGAAATAAAGTTGTTCTCCATAGCCGGTCATCTTCATAAGTGTTTGGCTTAAAAAGCGAAAATATTTGATTTCAAAAGCAGATTGGCTATTACTTGCACTCCAGAAGCAATACTCCTTTTTCAAGTTTTAACCATAGGATTTTTTTTTACCGTATTCACCGAATCTTTCTCCTCCCCCCTGTAGATTCTTCCCACAAGAGTGTCTAGCAATTGCAATTATAGTGCTCTATATTTATCTATATTTCTATGTTCTTTTGTATGTAATCTTCCCACAGATATTTCCTGTGCCTTCAGCTTCGTCAGGATATTTCTTCTGGCCGTCTACCTTGCTCATTTGTAACTCACGCTCTTCTCGGATCATACACGCTGCAAGCAGAACTTGGGGATTATGATGCAGATGAGCATAGTATTGATTACATCAGTGACTTCCAGTTTGCTCCCAATCAGACTAAAGAAATGGAAGACAAAGTTGTTGAGTTGCACAAAAATCACAGGTCAGCGAATACTTAGCACAAAGCATAATGGTGGATTTTTGAGAGAGTTTTCTGCATACTATATCCCATCCTGTTAACAGTTTAAATACAAATGCTGAACTTCAAATAACACTAGTGTCTGTGTGGTAGTTATGGCAGGGTGGGGACAAAATACTGTGGACGAAATAACGGTTATTATTTCTCTAACGTAATTAAACGAACAATTTATAGCACAGAACAATGCCATATTTATTATTATGAGACCCCTTTGTAGCCACTGACATCTGCAAGTTTGACAGTTTTTTTTTTTTTTTTTTTAACATAGTTTTGGCATTTTTGTGCAAGACATGATTCCTAAAAAAGGTTTAGTACATGTGTGCGCCAAATATTCAGACTTTGTCAAGAAATGCAATTGTAAATAATTAACTTACTTTTAATAATTAATTTTGGAGATTTTTATTTTTTTTACGTGCGCATTGACCCCTGATTTTCTATATAGGGGTCTGACACCAGCAATGGCTGACATCCAGTTTTTAGAAAATGCTAAGAAGCTATCAATGTATGGGGTGGACCTGCATCATGCTAAGGTATTGTGGCTGTGCCATATGTATTGTATGTTAAGGCTTGTTACATAGATATATTGATTTACGCGCCGCCATCCCCCCCCCCCCCCCCCCCCCCCCCCCATCTATAATTCTAATTGGATGTAAAAATATCAAAAACTAAAACTTGCAAACTGTATCACTGGTAAAATACAGAAAACAGCCTTTCCAGAATAACTGCTCTTATGTATACTTCAGTTACAATCTCAGGCCATCATTCAGAACTACAGTCCCATTTCTACAGAACCGAAAAGCGTATATAGACATGGCTAGGCAAAGTCACCATGGCAAGTTTTGTAAGGATCCTTAGAATATCATTAAATTGTCTAACACAGACCGCAGTAAACCACCATGAGCAATGTTGGTGCCTACGCCTGCAGGGAAGGAGACCTGGTGCCAGAGTTCTGCCATCCACATAGCATTGCTGTCCAACAGGTGGAAAATATGCTTTTCCTTTCATCACCCTATTAAACTCTGGTATTCCTATCACTCACTATATTTTTCTGAATGATTTGGATCACTTTTTACATTGAACAGCTGGACAACATCTTTGTATAGAGTTAGTTTTTGTAAATTAATTTTAGATTTTTTTAAAATAATTTTTTGTTTGAGCTTTTCAACCTTAACCGCAGTAAGACCGTACGATTGATCACATCATCTGCCAGTAGCAAGTTTTAGTGGTCAATCATTGTTTAAATTAAGTACTTGGTATAATGGCACGATGGAGCTCTTTGCTTTGCTTCAGCCAGTATATTCCTCTGTATGTGAGAGGCAATTTTGTTTCCCCAAATATAAAAGGGAAAAAAATCAGTAAATATTTTCTTTTAGACACTGTGTTTTATTGTCTGTTAATGAGAGATCATTTTTTGTTAATTTAAAAGTAATCATTCACTATTGGTTTTGATAGCATGTGTCTCCTTTTATGTTTTAGGACTCTGAAGCAGTGGATATCATGCTTGGAGTATGTGCAAATGGCCTGCTTATTTATAAGGATAGGCTGAGAATAAACCGTTTTGCTTGGCCGAAAATCTTAAAAATCTCCTACAAACGCAGTAACTTTTATATTAAAGTGAGACCCGGAGAGGTAAGACCAGCATTATGCCTTCACTACTGATGTTATTCCTACAAGGAAATGGGCTATACGTTGATATGCATCACAGATGGAAAAGGATTTTTCTATGTGTATATAGACCAGTGTTTCCTCTATCGTTGAATCAAACAACTGTGCAGGATTTAGGGATATCCATATGTCAATATTGCTTGTTTTATCATACTTTTATTAGTAATTCAGCTACTTTCATAGTGATATTGGTGCACAAGTTACACATGTTGTGCTTAAATAAGTTTGTAGGTGAAAAAATGTACATAACTACCTTTATTATAAAAATGATGATTGATTTGGACTTTGATATATTGTCCAGTAACCTCATTAGTTTGGACAAAGGAAGGAAAAGGCTACAGCACTTATCATAATGGAAATTAACACCATTTGTTCCGCAACCATTTTTATTTTAATATTATAAAGAGATGGCGCTAAATAAAATGCCAGAAACACATACATATAATATATGGAATACATTTATTCAATGCCAAATAGAAAGATTAATGAATGGTTTATTTATTTATATATTTTATTTATACTATCTATGTGATCAGCCGCTATATTTTTGATTGTATTTGATTTTTAATTTATAGTGGTAAAGGGTCTATTCAATTATTTTTTATACAGATTTTTACACATCTTTTTCTATATTTGAGGTGGCATTATATTCACAAGCGCTGTGCCCTTTTCTTCTTCATTTAAATTTTAAGATAACTTTTTCACCCATTAGAAACTTCATTTGATGTCAACTTCTATTTCTTAATTTATATATTTAGACCTTTCAATGTCTTTACATTGTTGCCAGAGGAACAGGTTTGCAGCACTATTTTATTTTTTAAATAATCAACATATTTGCCTGCATCCTATTTTTTTAAGTAGTGCTTCTTGTTTAAATAAAACGGTCCCTCTCCCACACAATGTATAATTTAACCAGGGATTGACAAATCCTGGGCGACAGGGCTCGACGTGGAGCCCCTTGCTGCTGCCATCCATTTTCTTTGCAGCGCAGCGCGAGTGGGAAAGTCTGTGCGGATAGCAAGCTCCGCCTCCTCATGCAACAGGCTCTCGTGTCGGAATGCCAGATGTGACGTGACATCCTGGCATTCAGCATGAAGATTGGCTGCAGCAGAAAGCCCCCCTCCCCTGCAGTGAGATAAAGCAGCAGGGAGGGTGGTCAGATTAACAAATGAATTATGTCATAAAAAGACAAAACAAAACTGCTACCTTGTGTGTGTATGTGTGTGTGTGTATGTGTGTATGTATGTATGTATGTATGTGTGTGGTGTGTGTGTATATATATGTATGTATGTGGGGTGTGTGTGTGTGTGTGTGTGTGTGTATATATATGTATGTGGGGATGTGGGTGAGTGTATGTTTGCATGATTGATGTGTCATTGTCTGGTTCCTACATTTTTTTGCTGGCTCCTAAAATTAAATTAAATTTGTCAAGCCCTGATTTAAGCATGTACAACTTATTGTTGGGTTTTAGAATTATAATGTTTAGTATTATATAGGAAAAGGGTCTATGCCAATGCAAGTACTTGAAATCGTTACTCAGGTGCCATCCTGAAATGACTTTTGTTAAAAAAAAAAAAAAAAAAGCTTTATGAACAGACAATGCATCAAGGGGTCGTCATGTATTGCCTGATTTATTCTTGTCAAATAACTTTAACCTTGACTTGTTAAACCTCTATTGACTTTAACAGACATTTCTACCCTTGTAATCTAGTTGAGGGTGATGGACATTGGTTCCAGATGTTTATTTTCAAACAACTACAAGTGTTATTGACTGAACAATAGATTTACTTAACTACATACAGTTAACAAGTATTAAAATGTCTTCTTGCCAAATACTTCTATACTTTCATTATGCGCTGATGGATTGGGTTCCCTGTTCACAAATATTAGCAATTTGTGATAAGTGATAAGTGATAAAATGTAAACTACTGCTATTAAGAAGTTACTGTGGGGCAATCATAAGTTAAATTATAAGGTTTTTTTCTTTATACTTGTAAATCTGATGTGCAGAAGCAGCATTGTGGACATATGACATCTGTCTTATAACTAACTTCTAAGAAAATGTTTCATCTGTTTTTGTGGCTGTATTCCAGCTGGAACAATTTGAGAGCACTATTGGATTCAAACTGCCAAATCATCGAGCTGCAAAGCGGTTGTGGAAAGTGTGTGTGGAGCACCATACATTCTATAGGTAACCATTTTAGGTTTCTTCATGCTGACATCTTGTAAATCTTAAGGAAACCGGTCATCTAAAATATATGTACAGTGGGAATGTTGAAAGTTTTTCTCAGTGTTTAATGGTATTGAAAGTAAATGTATAGATTTTATAGAAAGCGTTTTAAATGTATCTGTATTGTCTCCTATTTATGATGTCACATTTTGGGATTATAAGCAAATTATCCATTATATTTCACTTGATTTTTCCCCACACAGTGAACTCTAGACAGTCTGACAGATCAGACTTTAAAACACATGCATTCGCTTTCAATTCTAAATTCTGCAATTTAAAATTTCTACATTCACAGTATTTCTACATTCACAGTTATTCAGGTGACTTTGGTAAAACTTATGTAGGATCTCATTTGTTTTTGGTATATAATATCATCTAGGACCATAACTATGAATTCTCTTTTTACAACTATGACCCAAAACTGCATATGTATTAAAAATACTTATATATGTGATCCGAAAGTACCCCCCCAAAAAATCAGGAGTTTCATGTCAAATCTGGCACTATTGGCTACTACGGAACGGTTACCGTGTTCTGGTATGTTCAGCAGTGAGGTGTCCAAATCCTCAATAGTCTGCATTAATATTACCTGCAAACAAACATTCTAAATTAGGATATATATAAATGCATAGTAAAGCTAAAACTAATATACACCTAAAGTAACTGATATGTTAGAGATAAAAGTGAAAAACAGCTAACATTAAACATTGGTTATCCTGTGAATGTACATAATAAAAAAATGCTGAAAAATTATCTATATATTGTAAAATGTAAGCTTTTGGAGACTGTTGTATCATGGGTAAAAAATTCTCAAAATGGATGCTGGAACACCTAATTTTATTTTTACATGGAATTAATTCAAACATAGAAGAAGAAAACACAGTGGCATATGTATTTTATATGTGTTTGTTTTAAATGCACAGGTAATCTAGTTACATCTTACGTAAGTGGTAGTGTCCCTTTAAAACAAATATATCTCAATTTATGCATTTAAGGCTTTCATGAAGAGGTAATCAAGTATGAATTGGTAAATAAGTTAAGGTAACTATGTAATATTTATAATATTTAGTAGAATACAATCTGGAGCATTTCAATTTGTCATAATTGTATTTTATGAAACTATTACTAAAGATATCCAGTTACTTGAGATATTCCAGACTTCAGCAGTGTACATGT
Source organism: Pelodytes ibericus (assembly GCA_036172795.1). Lineage (NCBI taxonomy): Eukaryota > Metazoa > Chordata > Amphibia > Anura > Pelodytidae > Pelodytes > Pelodytes ibericus. The sequence continues at coordinate 76,853,717 of CM069862.1, read as the reverse complement.
ATAATTCAAACCCACAAAGGTATTTGGAATTTCATTTGTGCTGCTTTTGCTCTGTCTTGCAGACTCTCATCTCCTGAACAGCCTCCAAAAGCCAGGTTCTTGACCCTGGGGTCCAAGTTTCGTTACAGTGGCCGCACACAGGCTCAGACACGAGAAGCCAGCAATAGGATAGACAGGCCTGCTCCATACTTTGAGCGCACCTCAAGCAAACGTGTGTCCAGGAGTCTTGATGGAGGTAGCCCCAACTGATATTTCTTATTCATTTTTTTTACCTATTTTTTCCCCCGAATCCAAGCCAATGATATACGTAATGTGGTGCATGCTTTTATGGCTTCAAGGACAAAATATGTAAAGCGTGTAAGAGATGCAGACCAATCTTAATTACCAGCCTTTCACCACTGTACTGAATGTTACCTATTGAAAACATTGCTATCTCTCCGACTGACCAGACACATTATCCTGCATTCATCTTTGACGTGTGTTGCCTATATCTAAGGAACCCTGTTCACAACTAACCATTCTTTACTGACCAGGCCATGAACACTTTTTTGTTCATCCCCGTAATATCTCAAATCTCAAATACTCTAGAGTTTTCCTAGTTGGCATTCTTGTTACTCATCTTTCTTGGCTACAATGTATCCTTTTAGATGGTTTATAGACCATCTTTCTCCCATGCAGCTCCTCATCTGCTGCTCTACATTGGTACTAAAATATTCACTAAAATGTATTGAGGTGATATTGCTTAGCTTAATGTATAGCTAAATTGGCAATATGAAAGGTTCATCTCACCTCAACTGACTTGCTACTCATTTTGAGTGAATAGCTCACCATCTAAACCCCTCTTCTAGCTTCCCATTCCTTCAAGAATCATATGCAAACTTCTGAAACGAACATGCCAAACCTCCACCATTCAAATGTGCAGTACATTTGCCCTTCTCACTAAATACTCTGCTGCAGCTTCTGTATGCTCCTCAAATGACCTAAAGCTCTACTCGCCATCTCTTGACAAACAAACTTGCAAGACTTCTCCAGGGAGTCGGGTGTCTCAGGAATTTAATTCTCCATCTTTAAAATATCCCTCAAATCTTACCTTTTCAAAGAGGCATATGGCTCATTCACCTGAATGTGCTACTTCTAAACAGGCCTAATTAAACTTTATTTGGGTAATCCCTCTTTAGGGATTTTAGGGTCAGCTAATTCACAGTGTTAAAGTACCTATAGCATGTCATTAAATATAATTGTCTTAAGCTTCCAGATGAACAATTCCTCATATGGATTTATGAACACTACATCTTACATAGAGTGTAAGATTGGATTTTAACCTTAACATTTTTATAATAGACACGGCTGTTATATTTATAGAACATTTATAGAAACATCCTTTTCTAGTTTGGTGCACAAAAAATACTGTTTCTTTAAGTCCTATAATTGAGGATTTTTTGAATGTCTGTAGAACTAGACCTCTTGGTGGTAAGATCAATTCAAATCTTTAAGAAGTGCAGCATCCTTTATAATGTTTAGTAACTGGAGGGTTTAATTAGACAGAAGCTTTTTTTCTGTCTCTGAACACTGGATGTTCTAAAGTTGGAGCACTCAACACCGAAATTCCATTGGTTTTCATGAGAGCTGCTTTTAGAAAATTACACCACAGTTTGCCCTTTACAAATAACCCCTAATATGCCTTATAGAGGGATTTGCCATATGCAAGGGTCCCCCAAATGCTTACCTTTTATTTTGGGTTAATGTAGTGGAACAGAACAATGTAGCTATATACATCGTTAGCATATTCTGTACTCCTTTGACTGCCAAGCCAACATCTTGTGCTTATTCTATACAATTTACTGCATAAGATGATCCTGTTTAACAACCGGAAACTAAAGTTTCACAAATGTCTTCTGAGGTGCGGTATACCGCTGGTATGTTTAACTGAATATCATAAACTTCTAAATAAAAATGAATCAAACAAAAAACGAAATATATAAATACACACACACACTCATATATAAGTATATATTTGTTTGAAATGTTATTCTTTCTACAATGAACTGGCTAGAGGGTATTTTACATCTTATTTATCCACATTCTGGGAGAAGGGTGATTTAACCGAAAATGTGTAAACTAAAAACCCCAAAACCACTCTATAAAGCCATTTCAACAACTAAATAGTATTAAAGTATTCTTTCCAATGGCATGGCAGATTATCTGTTCAAAGGGAATTTCATTTAAAGGAGGATCAAATGTTTTAGGATTGTGTGTACTTTGGTGCCACTTACTGGACATATGTTAATATCACACTTGAATGTTAACTTGATGGTTCCCAAATCATGATTTTAAGATTATTTTGTATAAGTACATAGCCAGTTTTGATTAATGAGTTATTGTGGATTTGATTTCTTTTTCTTACCCACATCCGCAACTACTTGCCTATTTGTAAAGGATGAATATGTATGTAAAAAGACATTACACACCTTTTTTAAACTACCTTAAAGTAGTCTGTCTGGTGTCAAAATGCCCCCTCCTAATGGTAATGCATATTAAAGTACTTTCTTTGCTTAAAAAAGTCAAATAGTTTAAATCAGTTAATCCGTGTTGGGGGATCCGTGCTGCTGATCAGACAGGAAGCAGCACAGACAACATCCTGCAGACAACCTATTCCACCAGCACACAAAGGGACTAAATGAAACAAAACTTTATATGTTCAGTGTCAACACAATCAGTGCTGCAGCACCTGTAGTCAGTGTTGTATTTAGCACAAGGCAATTTCCTAGGTTGCCTCTTGGGGGGGCCGTACAAAAAAGCCACTCCTTTAATAAACCTTGCTTTCCGGCAGAGACGGTGGCTGGGGTGATCGGAAGCATGGGGAGCAAAACAGGCAGCACAGAGAAACCTCCGTGCTGCCTGTTCGGCTCCCAGTGCAGTGTGATGGGGAAGTGCTGACATGTCACGTGATCCAGTGCTCTGATGTCAGGCACGCGCTGGGTCACTCACTGCACGGGGAGCCAAACAGGCAGCATGGAGGACACCATGCTGCCTTCCACTAGCCAGTAGGGACAAGGGTAAGTCCTGGAGTGTCAGGGGGATGTGATCGGGGTCGTTCATTGGGTTTATGTAATGGGGTGATGAGGCATGTAATGGGGGTAATGATGTCAAGTGATGAGGGTCATGTAATGGGGTGATGGAGGCATGTAATGGGGGTAATGATGTCAAGTGATGGGATCATGAAATGGGGGTGATGGGGCCATGTGATGAGGGTCATGCGGGCATGTGATGGGGCATGTAATGGGGGTGATGGGGCATTTAATGTGTGTACATGTGGGTGATGAGGCATGTCCTTGGTGTGCAACATGGGTTATGGTTCATGTTCTGGGCATGCAACGTGAGTGGTAGGAGTACAACGTGAGTAGGGGGGTGTCCAAATTTTGTCTGCCTAGGGCAGCACAAAGACCAAGATACACCACTGCCTGTAGTATACCTCACTGGGGAAGGGTGAGGGAACTTAAGTAAAATAATAGAAATGGGATTTATTCAGTATGCCTGCATCAGATCACACTGGAAAAAAAGCCTGTGCACTATACAAGCAGTAATCTTTGATTTGCACCAAAGTGAGACTGTCCCTTTAAAATGATTTGATACCAACTCCTATTCCAGGCACAAATGGAAAAGGAAATAGGATGGGCCCAATTTGGTCTGGAAAAACAAAAAATCTGGGATCAATGGGAAAAAGAGGTCCGTCGGTATGTTTAGCACCCCCCCTGCACGCCTGCAGAACTATATAGTTGACAGGTTGTACTCGCATGTCCTCCCCTCCCCTCTCCCTTGGCTGGGCAATGTATGCCACTTGGATATATTTTAAGTTAGTGTAAGTTCCGTTGTGGTGATAAAATTCATGTCTGCGGGATGTTGCATGATTGCTTTACTACACATAACGTGATGTAAGGTTAAATGAGAAACAGACAACCACATATGTTTGTTTGTATGTTCGTTAGGTACGAAATTACTTTCCTACCATTGTATGTAAATTTTTCTATTTTGTGTAATAAAAAAATAAAAAAAATAATGATTTGATACTTTTAAAGAATTCCAGCACTGATTGCGGCAGTTCATCCTAGCCTATTTTCTCTGATATACATGCATTTTATTTTTTACTTTAAAACCATAATTGTTCTGTAGTTTTACATTGAAACTAATTTGACAGGTTCAGTGACTACACAGGCAGTGGGCTGTCTTCCTCTGTGCTCGGAAAAAGTACCATCATTAACAGTCACAGTGGAATCTGTCACTCTGTTTAAAGTGTTTGAAATGCAGGCTGTTTCAGCATGCTTTGTGTGTTGTTACATAGCAGAAGAGGGGTTAGGAAGACAAGCAGGACTGCTGCTGTTGCAACAGCAATAATAACTATGTTATGTTTTATATCCAGATTCTAAGAGATTGGAAGTGTTGAGGAAAGCTGATGAGACAGATCTGATTTCTTATTCTTTATTTTACATGATACAGGGCTCATCTAAAAATCTATTTGTCGGACACTAGGTGGAACTGCCCCTTTTAACTTCAACTTGGTGCCTTTTAAATTTACATCTGGATCAAGAAATCTGTGCACCATGTGTGGTGGTGTAAGACAGATGCACCTTCTGTAGTGGAATTGATGTATGTGGAACACTTAACTTTGGTACAGCAATTGCCTTTGATAATAGGCAAATGCAATTCGCAGTTAAATATGGATGTTAATACATCTCCTCCACTTTGTACAAGAAACCATGCTAAAACAATTATGAGTAATTGTACTTCAACTCACAATTACATATAGTGTGCACTCAAGTGTGTTTCATCAATAAATCATGTATATGCCACATGTTACAGCTGTTTTATATATTGATACAGATTCCTAGTTATGCCTGGTTTTATGCTTCTTTCCTACTGTAAACTCAAGATAAAAGCATCACATTGCAGTGTTTACTCAAATGGATATCCTAGAAAACAAATCCATAATAACAATTACACAGAGACTTAGAAATATACAAACTAAAGATTGTGTTTAAAAAATATTTCATTATAGAAAGTGTTGATTTGTACACCGGATGGTGGCTTTTTGTTTTTTTAAATAATAAAATGCAGTATTTTCATTACTGGTTATTTATTATTTATATAGTTGATCTATTTATTTTTTAAACATTGTATCACTTGCTCTATTCAGTTTGTTTCTTCATTTCCATTAAAAAAGTAATGCTCTTAAAATAGTCCCCAATATTGTAATTCTTTGTTTTATTTTTTAAACAAAGCTGTTCAACTGTAGGAGAAGCAATGTTATAATGACATTTAACTGTAACAATGTTTCTTAAGGAAGGTCCTGATCACACACACTATCCCCCAGACATCCCCTGGCACCCATTTTGCATCAAGTAGTCCACATGAACTACCCACCAGGCACTTCCTCATCACACACAGCACGTCATGACTCTCTGGTCATCACATACCACTTTCTATTAGACTGCACTTCCAACCTCAATTCTGTGATGGCCATTTTTCACCACACAAACTGTCGTGGACTACTCTTCAGATGAAGATCTGTCAACATTTTGGCCAGCTGTGCATCACTATATATTGTAGCATTTGGGAGTAACATAGAAACATAGAGACATAGAATGTGTCGGCAGATAAGAACCTTTCGGTCCATCTAGTCTGCCCAATTTTTTTTTTTTTTAAGTACTTTTATTAGTCCCCCGTTCCCGGTCTTATAGCTAGGATAGCCTTGTGTCTATCCCACGCATGCTTAAAATCCTTGACTGTGTTTACCTCTACCACTTCTGCTGGCAGGCTATTCCATACATCCACTACCCTCTCAGTAAAGTAATACTTCCTGATATTACTTTTAAATTGTTGCCCCTCTAATTTAAGACTATGTCCTCTAGTTGTGGTAGTTTTTCTTCTTTTAAATATACTCTCTTCTTTTACTGTGTTGATTCCCTTTATGTATTTAAATGTTTCTATCATATCCCCCCTGTTACGTCTTTCCTCCAAGCTATACATGTTAAGATGCTTTAACCTTTCCTGGTAAGTTTTATCCTTCAACCCATGAACCAGTTTAGTAGCCCTTCTCTGAACTTTCTCCAAAGTATCAATATCCTTCTGGAGATACGGTCTCCAGTACTGCGTGCAATACTCCAAGTGAGGTCTCACCAGTGCTCTGTACAATGGCATGAGCACGTCCCTCTTCCTACTGCTAATACCTCTCCCTATGCAACCAAGTATTCTGCTAGCATTTCCAGCTGCTATTAAGTATTAAGTGAACGATCTCCCTGAGATCTGTCTAGCCTCCCTGAGACTGTAAATTAGCCTCCCTGAGACTGTAAGTTAGCCTCCCTGAGATCTGTAAGTTAGCCTCCCTGAGATCTGTAAGTTAGCCTCCCTGAGATCTGTAAGTTAGCCTCCCTGAGATCTGTAAGTTAGCCTCCCTGAGATCTGTAAGTTAGCCTCCCTGAGATCTGTAAGTTAGCCTCCCTGAGATCTGTAAGTTAGCCTCCCTGAGATCTGTAAGTTAGCCTCCCTGAGATCTGTAAGTTAGCCTCCCTGAGATCTGTAAGTTAGCCTCCCTGAGATCTGTAAGTTAGCCTCCCTGAGATCTGTAAGTTAGCCTCCCTGAAACTGTAAATTAGAAAGATCTCCCTGAGTCCTGGTTATGTGTCCCGGACACAAAACCAAAACAAAAAAAATATTGTAAGGATGTATGTCCCTGACACACAAATATAAGGATCGGGATTCGGCCAGTGCCCTCAGTCCGATAGATAAACCCCCAAAAAAGTATATCTTACCAGACAAAGGATGACCTTCCCGATCCCGGACGAGCCCCCAAATTGTAAGGAAATATCCTCTGTCCCTTAATGCGACCGTCTTGGTTTGACTTGTAAATACTGGATCCAGGAGAGCTATCTCACAATGAATAACTGAGACCGACACCAATGCAACTGTGAAACAACTCTGATTTTAATTGTTTAAACAAGCATATATATACGAAGATAAAAACATTCGTTACTACGATATAATTGGTTATTCTAATATGCAGAAAGGCGTGTTTTACAAGAAAATGCACTTAAAACGTAATATGTAGAATAGTGTTACAAAAGTCGTTCTTATGGAAAATTACAGAACTTTCAGAGACAACTTGTTGATGTTCCAGAAACCTCTGTTCTATTCCTTGGAATAGTAAGATAAGACAATTCTAATAACAATTACGCTACTGGCATGATCTGGCCTTCCAGAAGCTGCTGCAGACATCAGCTTCTTTGACACACTGTCGGCTTTTAACCCTCACAGATCCAAATTAATCCTTTCAGACCTGTCAGTCTACATACACATATCCTCGCTTTCTGCTATTCAGTGCAGATTGCCGTGACTGCATATGCCCAAGCCCTGCATCAAAACCCTGTGAGATATAAGTTGAATGCGGTATATGTGTTGACTTAGATACAGATCCATGGTCCATTGTGACTACAACTGATGGAGCATTACACCCTCATATCCATTTTTTGCAATCTATTTTGGCAGTACTTGCTTTTTGAAGATTGTCCACAGAATGTCCACCTCTATCGCGCCTGAAATTTACATCTTCAAGACTATGCTATTAAAGATTCATAAATAGTGTGGTATTTAGTATATGTTTTGCTCAAAAATAAATCAGAAATCAATTTCTGTTGCATTCTATTTATTTCCTTATTGATTTAATGTCTACATGTCTCTCTGACCAGCTCCTACTGGAAGTATCACAGACTATTCAATGATGAAAGATCCCACTTCCATTGCCGCAGGCAATGCTGTTGATGGAAGGGTTTCAAGCCCAGATGATGCTGCAATGGAAAGAGGTGATGGAGATGAAATTGCAGAACCCAAAGATGGAAAGGTAAGATTTGTGTACTAGTCCAAAAAAACCAAACAGATTGCGTAAATAAAATTAACAATGTCCTTATAGGAAAATCTATGACAAAATGTATTTAAGACCTGTTTAAATGTCTGTTTTGCTAACTGTGACTTGTTACATTTGCATTTGCTACAAATGTCTGAGCTGTTATGTTTTAAAAACTGTATCAGTCAGTTGTAGTTCCATTCTGTATGCAGTAACCATCAATTTACTTCTATGAGATAGGTATTTGATATGAGGATATATAATTTTTCCTACTCTAGTAGGCCATTTCATTTATGTAGACATTCACGTAATCAAGCAATTGTTCAATGACTTGTCTTTTAATCAATTTAAATGATCCAATTAAGAAATGGATTAAACCTCAAATCAAATATTGAATCAGCTGCTTTGAGCCACTCTCTATTTACCTCACAGATTGTCTTTCAAACAGCACATGTAGTTATGGTGGCAGTATGGTCACCATCCATGTAACTGACCTGAAGGAACAAAGCTTTAACATTAAAAAAAAAAAAACTATCTGCAATCTTCATGGTTGTTCACATCATGCCTTACCACCACAGTTTTATTGTAGAGTATATTTCATTCTTTAAAAAACTTTCTTTAGCGGACAGACATTCTGCCATTGGATATGGTGTGGCACAATGAAAGAAAGCATCCAGTTGTGGAATTCTGTTGCAAGTGATGGTGATGGTCCCTTGCTACATGCTTCTTAGATTTCATTGTGTAGATATGGTTGTGAGGATGTTCTGCATCTGCTTTTATGTCCAGTCTTTGATGCTGTCTCACATTGCATGGCTGAGTATTGTATCCACTGTTGTCTCACTGTTTTCCTCTGTGTCTCTGTATAAATACTATAGGCTTACATTTACAGTTCCAATCGAGTGCGGACATATATAATTTGTTTCAAACATTAGACTACATTTTCTTACACAATGAATGGATTACTGTGTAAAAGATAGATATAAAGCACTTCCCTCAATTACACAGTGCCAGGATATCAGGAGAGGATAATCGTTAGCATATGTAGACTCTCCCTATTCATATCGACTTTGGAACATTAGGCAGGTTTAATCATTTCCATTCTGTCTTGTTCTGGTAGTTTTGGATTAAAAGCTCCCCCCTCCTCCCACATCGCTCTGCATGGTGCTTGTTTTGAAGTGGCTTCCTCTTGTGTTTTGAGGATTCATTGAGGATTAAGTGTCTGCGTCCACATTTTTTTATATTTACCAACACCCACAATCCCCTTCTCTTGCTAACTGGATTTGCCATAGTTTTCTAACTCAGGTCCACAGTATAGTCACGTTTAAGTATCACTAAAACCTTTGAATTATAGCTCTGTTTGTATTGATAGATCTCTCTCTGCCTTAATGTATCTCTGACTAACATTTTCTCTCTATTTTTCTTTCTTTCTCTGTTTCTATGGCGTGCACTTTCTTCTCACTTTTTGTTTCAAACAATATTTTATTGCACTCCAAAATCCACCTGTTGCTGAATTGGTCGGTATAGCTCAGTCACTCATGCTCACTTTCACCCATTCACTGCACTCATACCATTTCAGCAAACCTGCCAGCCATCCCTGAGATGGACATGTGTTCAGATGCTTCAGATGAAGAGGCAGTGAGGGAAGAGTGTGAAATGGCCTATAGCTGTGTAGAATTCAGTTTGAATGAGTGTAATGCTCAAATACTTTCTCATGATGAGCCACCAACTAAATTACCAGAATTCACCTATGATTCAGGCAGCCATTTTTGTCCTCCAGCTGTTCACACTAACCATCTGTCATTTAAATGTAAGACTGTGGAGTGTGGCTTTTTTTCATTTAGCTTTTATAAGTTCTTTCCCTTTAAGTTTCCTTCCTTGCTTGATGAGGACGGATATATCAGTTTCCCCAGTCTCCCAGAGGTTTGCATCTCATTCCTCCCCCCAACTCTCCAGCATTATGTTCCTCTCACATCTCCTTCTTTCATCCCGTCGCTTCTCCTCATCTTTGTGCTGCTGCTTTCTGCTTCCCAGTCCGTTCCATTTGCATTAACCCTTTCCCCTCCTCTTGCTCTGTCTCTCTGCTACCTGGAGCCCAAGGCGTCTTCACTGGGCTCTTTAAATGACTATGACCAGGATGACAAAGCAGAGGAAGAGGAGGTGTGTAATAATTTTGCGTGAACATAACGCTTGCACCTAGATTTCACTACTGTATGTTCCTAGATATGCACCTAACTTTGTTTATATATTATTGTGGCAATATTTTGTAGGTTTTTTTTTTCTTATATACTTTTTATAGGTGTAACCAAGTGAACTTTTGTGTACATTAAACTCTTATTTTTTTTTTTATAGTTTCCAATTTATAAAGTAAAAAACGTATTACTTAAAAAGCCCATCAATTGCAAATTAAAATAAATGATTTTTTTTTTTTTTTTAAAAAGCACAAATTTTCATGAGTATTCTCCAAACCTTCAATTAATTACACTAAAATATCTAGTGCAATAGAAAATTGACAAGACTTAAATAAGTTTACATTATGGGAGCTAGGCGTCCAACTGCATCCTTTCAGCTGGTTCTGTACTACAACTACCATAATTCCCTGCTATTCTAGAAAGCTGGTGGGGGATTATGGTGTTTGTAGTTTTGCAGTAGCTGGAGGGCCGCAGTCTGACACCTAGGGTATAGGATCCATAGGAAGAAGCATGCCATAAAAGTGGCCAGCTGAGTACATTATGGAAAAATCTTGCATTGTAACAACTTCGCCAGAAACATAAAGCTGTTGAAGTTATTTAATCATATTAAGAAATCCCAGAGATTTCTATACCAACACTCATTATTATTTCAAATTACAAACAAGGTAGAGTTTACCTTGTAATAAAGCTAAGACACATCTTTATCAACCTTCAAAAACTACCGTACTTAAAGAATGGTAGCATTTTAATAAATCCCATAAGCATTTCACATAAGTTCTAGACATTTATTCTTAGTGGAGCAGATTGTTAAATGTGAAGTCTATTATTCATTTCATCTCTGCCAAATATTCCTTGACCTGTTTGTATAATCAATACTGCTGGAAGTGTTGCTCCACTTACCACATAGGTTTCCTATACTAAGATACTGAGGGCATCACTGCCTTTATATGTGATCTGCATATTCCCCATTTTGTTTGCACTAACCTTTCTTTTTCTCACCTTTGGCTATTTAATACTCACGGTTCCAGGTGGAAAAAGAAGAAGATGAAAGCCAAAGCCAACAGGTGTTGTTATCTGCATCTCATGCCACTTTTTCTGGGGGCAGAGTCGCATAGTGTTTGTTAGGAAAATGTAGATTTGAATGGTATCCTTTTCTGCATGTATTTTGGTATTTAATCTTTGGTTTGGTTACCAACTTCAAATACTGTAATACACTGAACAGTGCCACTTCTTAAAGAGACAGTCAACTACAAAAAGTCAGCTCTATATAAACATGAAATGGATGTTGAGGTTTAGTACCCCTTTAAAAGATGAAAAACCACAAACGTTGAGACGTTAAACTGTTGTTGACTGATCTGTTTCACTGTTTAACTGAAGCTTGGTCATCATATACCAAAGTCTGCTTGCTGAAAGTCATGTGTTTATTTTGCATTTTTCCATTTTCAACTTTAATTTCACAGGGCAAGTCCTTGAGCATAGAAGGGGAAAATATTTATGTCAGACATAGCAATTTAATGTTGGAGGTTTGTATAACTGCATACTGTTCTCATGGGCTGCCAAGGCTGCAAGGGTTGGGATGCCACTCGCAGTCACAATGCATGAGAAGCATGGCAGAGACTCTGCATGGGATTTTTTGCAACTTTTTCTTTATTCACTTTCCAATGTGGCAACCGGGAACAAACAGCCCTATGTGAATTTAACAGTCTGCTTGAGTGGTCTTGCCATACAACTCTTTAACTACACAGTAAATTCAGACACATCTTTGCCAGTGAAGTGGGTCAGTTAGTTAATACTTGAAAACAATATAAATTTAAAGCAACCTCCTGGTAACATTCTTTGTTAGTAATAACAAATGCAAATATTCACAGCAGCCGTTGCAATCTGCTGCATGTTTTGTTATTCAGGTCTGTCCATGTACTTATCTAGGTATTATTCCTTTATTATCTATATGTTAGTAGGTATATTCCTCATGGCAAAATGTTACAATAATATAACATAGCCAAATGTGAGACTATGCTCATAGCTGGGAATGCACTCACCGGCACATTATATGGCAGCTGGTTGCTGTAATACTGGTTAAATGAGAATGCTTACCCTAATATTTCAAAGATAAACAAAAAATAGAGCATTATTCCAAATTAGGGCTCGATGAATATGTATAGCCAAACAAACAAACTCAAGAACCAGCCAAGTTATTCCTAGGTGCCAGCTTAATGGCACTTCCATAAAGCTTTATCAAAAAGATTAGCAGCCAGCAGTAGGGATATTAAGTGCCCTGACTCCTGGAGTTTACCCATCCCTATATTAAATAATATATATGTTACATTAAAATCAAGCTAATTCTTTGCCTTCCACATCAAGCGTGACATCTCTGGGCAATAAACCAACCAATATTCCCAGATACGTCTACAGTAACACTTAGCTTATTTAACTGAAAGGAAGAACTTTAGATCAGAAATTTCGTCTGATAACCATTCCTTCAACACAATGCAAAAAACTGAAAATCTGTAACCTTGAACTCAAATCTTCTTACTAGTACACAAACCTCCCTCTCTTTGACATTTGCTTTGGGGGGAAAAGATGAAATAAAATAGTTTGGCATGACACAAAATGTGTCAACACGGCTGTCCACTGGTCCCCGAGTCACAGTTAAAATAGAAATATTCTTTTCATTTTCTTTCTTCCTCTTTTCCACTTTTATATACATTTTTGGCATCACTTAGAAGTGTAATTGTTTATATTTTGTTTTTAATTTTTTTTTTATTCAGGTCCTAATAACCTGACTAACCCTTGACATTGCTTTTTGCAGTTTGCTTTTTGCAGCTTGTCACGCGTTTAATAACAATAACCTACTAAAATAAGGTGTGATGAATAAACATTTTATACAAACTTTGCACAACTCTAGATATATCCGCATTTATAGTTCCCTATCGGTTAAACTGGGAAATGTTGCATAATTATTTAGAGGTGCAAAGTTTTGAGATAATTATGGTAACAATTTCACTAAAATGTCTTTTAACTTCCAGACAAATGTCAGATCTGAAGTTCATGCTGTGATACTGAAGTTTTTTTTTTATACAAGTACATTAATTAAAATGAACACCACATATTCTAACTTCTCTGCTTTAGCTTGTTTTAAAGGCAAACTAAACTCTTCATTTGATTGATCTAGCAAGTATATTCTTATATATAAGTTCAGATATTCATTAAAAAATGTCTGACTTACACTAACTTACTAAATTCGTAAGCAGACAAGAGCAGCATGTAAAAAAACATGCGTGCAATATTACATGATACATGTAATTCATCAAAAATGTAATGATATCTTAATGTAAAGATATAAAGGTTATTTGAACTGTTTCCATTTTATGGTCTCTGCTTTTATACACAATTGGTTTGTAACTTAGAATAGTAAAGTATACATTGTTTATTCACATAAGTTTTTTAAGCACATTTCCCTAAATGCATATTGATGTCCACTTTGGCATCTCTTATTTGTACAGAGGGAAAACATTACTTCTGTATGACCTTTCTGCATTTTTTTTTTCTATTTGAGTCCAGTGTCCTGGTCAACATATCCCTTTATGTTGGTCTTATAGTGATTATTCTGATCAGACATTTGTCTTTTAATTCGCTCCAGCTCAGTGGGGCTTAATGTTGTTTATAAAAGAGATTTGCGTTAGTGTCGAGCCCTATCCTACTTGTTCATTATTAGGATCTGGATAAGTCACAGGATGAAATATTGAAACATCAGGCTAGCATTAGTGAACTCAAGCGCAGTTTCATGGAATCCACACCTGAGCCGCGCCCAAATGAATGGGAAAAGCGCCATATTGCTCCCTTATCTCTACAGACTCAAGGGGTATGTTACCTCATTTTCTCATGCATGCATTGTAAACGTGTCTTCAAATTTTTGTTTCGGTCAGTAAATGTAGATTGTATTATAGTTTGTCACATCCTGTGTTTTTTGCGAGCTAACCTATAAATTAATAGAAATATGTTAACACTAACCCTATGATAATCCGTGTACTAATTTGTGTGAATTATTTTATTTGTGAAATCGGTGTGAGATATATATATATATAATTTATTATTAGAATGTCTTTGTTTTGCTGTCATGTATGTCGGAAATTTGATACATATTTTGGTTAAAGGAAATAGATGACAGTTTCTTTCTTGATTATATGATGCTTTATATAGTTGAAAATTTACATATATAGTCCTATATTAAAATAGGAGATTGTGATGTAATTAGATTATGGTAAACCCTTTCTTGAAAATTCTAAATACAGTATTATGCCAATGCTTAAGTTGGACAGATTAAATGCAGACTAACAAAGAAACATTGATTAGCATTATATATCAATAAAACATGGCAGAAATATGTGTTTTGATATCCATTCATTTAAAGATACAAACATGAGTTCTATAATTGCTAAAGGCAGGGCTATTGCTATGGGAACAAGTGAAGGTTCCTGTGATGGTAATGGTGTCTGCTATGGTATGTGATAGAGGTTCCTGTAATGCTTGTGGGTGGAAGGGTAGACCATCAATGTACCTGGCTCATGGAATGGTGACACCAGTCAAAAACCAGAATAGTTTAATCGCAGGGAGAAAGATGCATTTTCGCCTCCCCTGCATTGTATCATAAGAAGCAACAGGAGGGAGGAGAGCAAAGGTTATGGATAATTAAACGTTTTAGTATGCACACAGTAATATTGGCTTACAGTTAAAATTTGCAGCAACGAACCTCCAGTGTCTGTTACAACCTGTCCATTCCACATGGATTTCAACTCATTTCTGGGTCAGCTACACGTTTGGCTCCAATATGCGAGCCTCTTCAAAGGCGCCCCATTGAAGAATCCCCAAATGTTTTTTGATTGGTGCCATCATTCCATGAGCCAGGTACATTGGCTTGCAAGCAAGTGAGTTTTAACCTTCTGGGGAGTGGATATAACATCTTGGACAAACCATCTACAATTATGTGCCCAAAGATTTGTTACATTAAGCATTTTACCTTTTATGGTCTCTGCTTATATATACAATATTGATTTGTAACTTTGAATAGTTACATCATGTAAAGTATACATTTTGTATTCTAATAAGTAGTTTCAGCACATTAAATGCATATTGATGTCCTCTTTAACATTCCCTTAAGGGAAAACATTACTTAAAGTCTTCTGTATGAAAGTCCATTTTTGTGGTGTGTAGGCAGAGTCTATTATGTGGACTGGGTATTGTTATTGTAGGAGGATAGCCATTTATTTATGGCAATTTTCATAGAAATGATAGTTCAAAATGGTACCTAATGTGGATTATTAGTAATGCCTACATATTGTATATTCTTATTGTACTAGTTTGGTTGCCTATTACTTTGCAAGATGATACTATTCCTAGCCAGCTCCAATTTGTGGGAGTGTCCAGTATGGGGGGCTGTCCTCCAATATAGATACATTTGGCAGGTATCTATTCCACATTATAAACTATACTCTAGTATTCATCTAGGTCAGGGCTTGACAAACCCTGGCACCCGTGTGCCGTCATTCACCTGGAGCCCCTTGCCACTACCATCTGTTTTTTTCCCTCAGGGCAGCTCGAGGGGGAAAGTCTTTGCGGTTTGCACAGACTGCAAGCCCAGCCCCCTCGCGCAATGAGCTCTAGTGTCTGAGTGCTGGGTGTCACATGATATCCCGGCACTCAGCAGAAAAACAAATGAAGATCTCGCTGCAGCAGAAATGCCCCCTCCTCTGGAATGAGGTAACTGGCTAAGTATGTGAAGTGTGTGTATGTAACTGGCTAGGTATGTGAGGTGTGTGTATGTAACTGGCTGGCTATGTATGTGAGGTGTGTGTGTGTATATGTGACAGTCTTTTTAGGTATGTGACTGATTGGACGTCTGTGAGGTGTGTATATGTGAGTGTCTGTGAGGTGTGTGTGTAAATATGTGTCTGTGCGTGAATGTTTGTCTGACTGTGCCATTGTCTGGTTCCTAAATTCAATTTGTCAAGCTCTGATCTAGGTACCGGTTTTAGCTGTTATTAATCCAAATGTTAAATGTCTACTTATATGCAAAGAAATGTTCAATCTGGGCAATGGCGGTTAGTTGCACATAGGAATTGGCATATTATTTTCATTTAATACCCTACTCAACATAACACTGAACTTTTAGAGATAATTTTAACATGTTGACAATGAACACAAACAACATTAACAGTTTTTGCACTTATCACTATCCAGTCTTGAAGGCCTATTGTTTTTTTTCTTCTCTTTTTAATACTGTTCAATTATTGGCCAACTGTCTATACAATTTACACATCAATGATTATTAATTACACATTTGAAAATAATATGAGATACACATTGCTCTGCTATGTCGATAACTGGGGATGGCAACTGCTAGTTAAATAAAATTATTTCATAATCCAGTTTGAACACAAAAATGTTCATGTTGACCTGAATCTGTCACATTGAGAATGCATATAGAACATTACTATAAAAATCAAATATAGTTATAACTTAAAAAAAGAAAAAAAAAGTGTTTGAACTCCACCTTTATTCCTAACTTGTCCAAGTTGCGATGACATTGGGTTGAAGGTGTAAAAAAAACGGTGACATTATTCGTGATATAATAAACATCTTTCTATTGTCTGTCCTTTGGCTTTATTTGTTTTATTTGATATGGAATTATGACTGATTCCAAGATGGTGTCTTCATAATGCATGGAAACACTGGATAATTTGAATTGCATTTGTAGCAACCAAGTTGTACCATCTAGCTAAGGTTAGGTTAAAATTTAGTAGTTGCTTTCTCTTGGTATTAGTTGTAATCCTTAATGTGACCTAGTCAAACCTCAGCTTTTTATTTAATTTAAGCAACTTCTCCCTTCATCTCCTAATGTTCACCTAGGCATCTTCATCCCATCACTGCATCCCTCCTATCGCCTCACCAGGCCCTTTTCTTGTCACTCTTCTTATCTTCTTCTACCACAACCCGTTTGTTTGAACCCACCTCATCTAAGCTTGCAGCCCATCGGTTTCACAGTATTTTAGTTGTTATCCAATTCCCTTCTCTCATCACTTTCTTGGTTTCTATGCATATCTAATTTTAGCAACCCCTACTTAATGTTCTGCCCACACAAAATGACAGCCACTCCCCAAACTTGTCTCTGGCTCCCAACATTCTTTTGATCTGACCCCCCCCCCCCCTCAAATTTCAGCCATGGTCAGTTTCGATATTGACCATTCTCTTCAGTGACCATTGGACAGAATAGACAGCCACTGTGGACCTCTTTGAAATGTTGTGCCCAGGTTAGTATAATATAGAGAAAAACAAGCACTTATATCAGCGTGCAATTAAATGGCGCACTAACTCTCAAGCAGCTGGTAAATCCATACCCAAGACATGGGGCTGATGTCACTAAGATGTATATGGTGCTCTCAAGAACCTTGTATTGAATGTTAAAATAACGGTCACCTTAAGAAGTAAGCGCTAACTGAAAACCTAGAAAGTGAAAGGTAAAATATGCGATGTAAATATAGTTCAGTTCTTATTTAAACTTTGTAGATATGCTTTAGCAAATTAACTTTTAGAAACAGATTCTGGTAAATTGATGCACAATGTGTGAAACTTATAGAAACAGATGCTGGTAAATTGATGCACAATGTGGAGTAAGAGGTGTATTCTGTGATGTATTTATTATATTGCATAGTTAATCTTCTATGTATTCTACATGTTATTTTGAATAGGCTTTATCGATCTATTAAACAGCCCCCAGGCACTGCATCAAAACACATCTTTTACTGTAATGTGACAATTATCCACAATCTTGTTTTTTGATCTTACTCTTTACTTTCTCCTGTGAGTTAATGCTATATCTACTGTTTCTTATTTTCTATTAACTCATTGCTCTCTACTCTTTAACTTGTCTAGAGCCTAGAAGAAGAGATAACATCAATTTTGTTTAGTAAAGAAAGCTTTTATAGCATGACATCCAACTTCACTTCTTCTACTCAACGGACAGCAGAGGGCAGTGTCTTGAAAGATAGCGTAACTGCTGACACGCTTTCTCTCTCTCATTCCCCACAACTGCCTGAGGTGCTTTTTTCTTTTTCGGTTTCCCTTCCTGTCATTACTCTGTTGTTGATATGCCCCAACTGTAAGCTGAGGTAAAGTTACAGAAAAAGAAAGAGCCTAATGTCAGTCTGCATACTCAAATGCATTGTTGTCTGTTGACATTAGTAACCACCAATTGCATTTCTTTTTCCAAAAATGTCCTCACATGATCACATTGGGGGAGGGTTGCCACCTTTTCTACAAAACAAATACCGGCCATACTACTGCCTCCATAGACTTAACATTGGCCTCAAGCCAATTTTTTACCAGCCTGCCGGTAAAATACCGGCCAGGTGGCAACCCTACAGTGGGATCAAAAGTGGCTTTGCACCTGTTAGTTGGAAAGATCCACCTGTGATCATATGTATCTTGAAGGTGTTAAATGATTTAGTGTGCTTTGCACAAATTACAGTTCCTCTTCATTTATGTACCGTATTTGCCCGAATATAAGACAAGGTTTTTTTCAGAGCAAATGCTCTGAACCTGGATCCCCCTCGCAAACTGCAGGTGGATATCTGCGTGATGCACGCAGACATCCTCCCCTGCCGCCCGGCTTGACCACCGGGACTTCTATGATGAATCCGGGTCCTTCCGGCTTCATCATAAAAGTCCCGGTGGAAGTGCCGGGCAGCAGCGGAGGAGGTCTGTGCGTATCGTGCAGACATCCTCCGGCTGCCTCCACTAGGCACCAGGGATATTTGCCAGCCGGGGGATGTCTCCCACCAGGGAGTGAGAGACAGGTGATGGGGAGGACGAGGACGATGGGGGGGGGGGGGGCGGCATAGAAAGACAAGGGGAGGGAGGTAGAGGGGAGAGAAAGACAAGGGGGGGCGGAGAAAGACAAGGGGAGGGGGGAGAGAAAGTCAAAAGGGAGGGAGGGGGCAGAGAAAGACAAGAGGAGGGAGGGGGGAGAGAAAGACAAGGGGAGGGAGGGGGGAGAGAGAGAAAAGTTTTGGGGGAGGGAGAGAACGCAGGGGGGAGGGGGGGAGGCAGCATTTGCACAATAAAAA
Source organism: Pelodytes ibericus (assembly GCA_036172795.1). Classification (NCBI taxonomy): domain Eukaryota; kingdom Metazoa; phylum Chordata; class Amphibia; order Anura; family Pelodytidae; genus Pelodytes; species Pelodytes ibericus. The sequence goes on along the minus strand of CM069862.1, from coordinate 76,834,512 downwards.
CAAGAAATGCATTTGTTTAATATCATAATTTTTATTGAATATTAAAAAGCAATTTACAAGTTAAACTTTTTTCCTATAGGGTAGTCTTATATTCAGGCTTTTAGTTTTTTTCCTAAAAGAATATCCAAAGTTTGGGGGGTCATCTTCTGGGCCGCCGCTACCTTAAGGCAGCACAGGCGGCTGCCTTAGGACGCTCCAATGGGGGGGCGGGAAAATCGCCCGCTACCCCAGGCCTGTTTGCTTACCTCCATGCTGCTGTTCAGGTCCGTGGCTGAGAGGGAAACGTTGTGCGCTCCCCTCCAGCCGCGCGGATCAATAAAGTTTGTTGAAACTTTTTTTTTCAACACACTTTATTGATCCGCGCGGCTGGAGGGGAGTGCACAACGCTTCCCTCTCAGCCACTGACCTGCAGCGGGAGACGACAGCAAGGAGGTAAGTACTGGGGTCTGGGGAAGGGGGAGAAGGGTGGGAAAATCCTAACATATTGAGGGGCACAATCCTGGGATACTGAGGGGCACAATCCTGGCATATTGGAGGGGCAAAATACGGGCATATTGAGTGGCACAATCCTGGCATATTGGAGGGGCAAAATCCGGGCATATTGAGTGGCACAATCCTGGCATATTGGAGGGGCAAAATCCGGGCATATTGAGTGGCTAAATCTGGGCCTATTGGAGGGGCACAATCCTGGGATATTGAGTGGCACAATCCGGGCCTATTAGAGGGGCAAAATCCTTGCGTATTGAGGGTTAAAATCCTGGCATATTGGAGGGGCAAAATCCTGGGATATTGAGTGGCACAATCCTGGCATATTGGAGGGGCAAAATCCTGGCATATTAAATGGCATATTGGAGGGGCAAGATAATGGAATATTAAATGGCATATTGAGGGGCAAAATCCTGGCATGTTAAATGGCATATTGGAGGGGCAAAATTCTGGCATATTGAGGGGCAAAATTCTGGCATATTGAGGGGCAAAATTCTGGCATATTGAAGGGTAAAATATTGGCATATTGAGGGGTAAAATATTGGCATATTAAATGGAAAAAGAATGGCATATTGAGGGTAAAATACTGGCATATTGGCATATTGAGGGGCAAAATACTGGCATATTGAGGGGCAAAATAGTGTGTCTCAGGTTATGTGTGAATTGGTGTAACTGTGTGTGTAAGTGGTAAGGGTGTGTGTAAGTGTGTCACTTTCTGTGTAAGGGTGTGTGTGTAAGTGTGTCACTGTGCCTGTGTAAGGATGTGTGTGTCACTGTATCTGTGTAAGGGTGTGTGTGTGTGTGTGTGTGTGTGTGTGTGTGTCTGTGTGTGTGTGTCTGTGTGTCACTGTATCTGTGTAAGGGTGTGTGTAAGTGTGTCACTGTGTCTGTGTAAGGGTGTGTGTGTGTGTGTGTGTAAGTGTGTCACTGTGTCTGTGTAAGGGTGTGTGTGTGTGTGTGTGTAAGTGTGTCACTGTGTCTGTGTAAGGGTGTGTGTGTGTGTGTATGTGTAAGGGTGTGTGTAAGTGTGTCACTGTGTATGTGTAAGGGAGTGTCTAAGTGTGTCACTGTGTATGTGTAAGGGTGTGTGTAAGTGTGTCACTGTGTATGTGTAAGGGTGTGTGTAAGTGTGTCACTGTGTATGTGTAAGGGTGTGTGTAAGTGTGTCACTGTATGTGTAAGGGTGTGTGTAAGTGTGTCACTGTGTAAGTGTAAGGGTGTGTAAGTGTGTCTGTGTAAGGGTGTGTGTGACTGCAAGGGTTTCTGTGTTTAAGGGTTTCAATGTGTGACACATTTAGAGCATGCGAGTTGAATATTTAGATGTATTTATTTTCTACACTTTACATTATACTTATATATAATGTATGGAGGGTTAATGGTGTGGGAGGCGTGGCGGATCAGAGCAGGGGGGCACCAAAATGCACCTTCGCCTGTGTAGATGAAAATCCTTGCACCGGCCCTGGTCGTCTTATAATCAGGATAGTCTTATATTCTAGCAAATACGGTAATACCTTTTAGCTAGCAAGCATTGTGATAAGAACCTGTTGATAGTTGTAAGAGCAGTATTTCAGATTGTGTAAAATAAAACTGTCTTGGCTCTCAATTAAAGAGAGCCATTCAGATCATTGCAGAAGGGATTGAATATACAAATCTGAAAATGAACAGTTCTGGTGCAGTTTAGTAATCATGTTACGTTTCAAAAGTTCAAACCAGCATGAAACACTGGAAACAATAATGCACCTAACTGTGGAGATGTGTTTGGCATGAGCCTATAATGGCTCTGGTACATCATTACTGAAATGATGCTGCTAAGTTAGACAGCAGACTATTTATGTGGGTTAGATTGACATGTTGAATTTGGATGGACCTTTGTGTAATGCACTTCTAGGATAAATCAGTTGAGGAGGTTTAAGGAAAAACTTTTTTTTTTTTTTTCCTTTTCTTACCTTTACTATCACCCCTCCTTTTTTCACAAAACGTTTTTTTTTTTCAAGTAAATTTAGATTGCAAAAAAAACTGCTTCATGGATTTATAACAGAAGCAGTTTTGTTTTCCAAAGTACTGTATGTAATAGACAGCTAAGACGAAAACTACTAAATTTCTTTTATTCATTTATTTGTATTTGCCTGGGGTTGTTCACTCATATGGAAATATATCATATACATAACTTTTGTAATTATCCAAGCATCATAAAAAAAGCTTATTTAAATTATTTTTAAGTGCTTGTAAGTGCTAGTGGCCTGTAAGGCATATATAAAGTGATAGTTTAATTTGTTGCACCGTAAACTTATTGGATCATCACCTTACACATGAATTCATAAAATGTGTTTGCTTAATTTATTACAAACAACTAAGACCAGAAATAAGCTGGTAACATAGATGATCATATCTTTAGGAATTTATCTTTTAAAAGTTCGATTTTTTTTAAAAAATATTCCCAGTGTCTGCAAATGTATCTGTAATTTCTGTGTACTTCGTTTAAAACTTTTATTTATATTTAAAGCTTTTATTGTTGGAAAGGGATTAGTGTATGGCTCTTTCAGAGCAGTAAATATATATACAGTAACTTTTTCCCATTAGCATCTTGTTATTGTAAGTTAAGTAGGATTGATTTACCAGGTGTCAAACTACTGGTATACTTCCTGGTACTGTGTGTTGGAATTTATGTTTTAGACAAAGCGTTAGAAAAGATGTATATGAAATATTATAATTTTGCACGATTCAAAAACGGAGTGCATGTTTTTGATTGCATACATGCAGTTCATTCTTGTGACCTTTTTGCAGTGTTTTTAAATGCGTTATTTTTATTCTGTTTGTGATGTAATGTTTTTGTGATTTTTATTGAAACCTGTTGATCAGTTTATGTTCTGTTCTAGTGTGTCTTATGTTTAGTATTATGAGTAATGTATTGATTATTTGTTCTTTGGTTACTTTGTGTCTCACAGAAACTATTAACCAGAACAAGAGGGATGCGCACTGGACTGAGTGATGCCCTTGAGGTGCTCAGATTGTTCTCTAAGTACCAATTTGTTCATCTTAATCACCATCACATTTTTCCACTTTTTAGTTGACATCATCATTTTTATTTTGTCCTCTATGATAATGAGGCAACTATAAGTTGATTTTAATTTGTTTTCCTTTGTTTTATCTATTCATGTATATATTTTTTTCCTCATCCATTTTTTTTGTTCATGTAGAGTACAGATGATATTCAGAACATAGTGGAGGAGAGAAATCAGTCAAATTCTGATATTAGAGAACCCTCTGTTACAGAAGATCTAAAAACTGACGTGAACAGGGAAGTTGAATTTCCAAGAGAAATCAATGGTGAGGTAGAAGAAATAATAGAATTGGATAAGGATGGAACAGAGTCATTATCTTCATCGGACAGTAGCAGTGACAGTGAGAATGAAGAAGCAGAATACAAAACTGAGAGCAGGTTATCCGAAAGTGTGATAAAGGAAGAACTTGAAGAAACGGGGGAAGACACAAAAGAAGCCCAGCCAGAAGAAGAGTCAAATGTTTTCCTAGTTGAAGACCACACTGTGTTGGTAACAGTTACTCATTCAGAGGAAATGACCACCATTATATCTAAGGAAGTCACGTATGAAACTAGTGAGACGGTCTATACAGGCGGTCAAGATGTCCTTGAAGAGGAGAAGCACAGAATTAATGGAGACGTATCTCACATTGATGATGCATCTGCTCAAATTATTTGTTGTTCTGAGGTAAATGGGATACACAGCATTGGGCTCTGGCTAAACAGAAAGTCTTCCTCTTAAGATGGAAATCTTCCTTTCTAATTCCTTTCCTGCTGCGTACGCTCATTTATTTCAAAAAACGGTTTGCATCTTTTCTGTCAAGGAAACAAGTGATGAGCAAGTAAACGTCATACAGTTTCCATTCTTCTGTCCAGCTAATTGGATTCTCTTTAGCTACATTATGCATCATCACATCTCTTTATTTAATGCAACTTCATTTACCACTTAATTTCTTAAATCTTAAGTCATGTCAATGATGTAAATTGTGAGCATCTTTCTTCATTGCATCATCACAAATCAGTGTTTATTATCTTTATTAGTCATATATGTTTTACTAACATTTACTAATTTTCTAAATTTCTGAAACTTTTTTGCAATGTAAAGTAAATGTAATCTTTAGAAAAGCTAAATTATCTCTCCTCTTAGTACTGCGTAATGCAGAATCTCCGCTAACCTTAAATATCACCTCTTTTGTTTTTGAATGAACAAGATTTTGCCTATAATTTAAATTTTGTTTCAAATGCCACTATATAAAAATAGTGTTCAGAAGCTTTGCATTCCAGAAAAGAGTACAATGCTTTTTCAAGCCTCTAGTAATATGTTACTTTAAGAACATATTTGCCTTTTTATTTTAATTACATTTTTCTATTTTATCGCCTTTTCATTTAAAAATAATTTTCAAGAAATTGCAGTACTTTCTGTGTGAATAATACAATCATTTCCCTCCAGCCTCCTGTGGTGAAAACAGAGATGGTCACCATTTCTGACGCCACACAAAGAACTGAAATCTCCACAAAAGAAGTCCCTATTGTACAAACTGAAACTAAAACAATTACCTTCGAGTCTCCACAGGTAGATATTTTATCTTCTGTTGAAATATTGAAGGGTTTCTTTAGTCTGTCACTGTTGGCCATGAAGACATTTCTGTTGGTTTTTCGTATTTGTAGTTTTTCTTTTTGGATTTTGAGATTTTGGTTCGCACACAAAGTACCTGCATGTCTCATCAATGCAAACTTGTTTTAATGACTAACTTCTTGTCAGTGCTGTAAACCACTGAGCAAAAACATTAGCAACATACACAAAAAGCCACCCGAAATTTGTCTTCTATGTACACTGTGTTTGTGAGGAAGGCCTCTTCTAAAGTAAAACCCTATTTGCATTTATGGAGGGCAACAGCCATTTAACCGTTATAAAAATTAACTTGAAAAGTTTTATATTTAGTGATAGTGCTCAAGTAAAGAATTAAATCAAACCAAAAACATCACATCAATCCACTATTTAGAGTTCACAAAATAACAGACAATTTTTGATTAATTTAAAAGAATAAAAGCCCTGTATGTTTGAGGTTAATGATTTATATGGTACCATTCAACCTGGTACAATATTGAGAAGCCAATAATTAAGTGACAAGAATACCTTTTCAAAGAGTGTAAAATTACATAGAAAACAAATGAATATGTAACCTGTAGTCATTTATTTTGACGCTTGCTTTTATTGCTCCTTTAATATCAGGATAATAACTACACTAGATTATTTTGAAACTTTTATATAAGTTTATTGGTCTGGAATTCCAGTCCAGTTATAGTTGGAAAGGCACATTTCAAGGAAATAAACCATTATTTATTTATATTGCAGTGGTGTCCTAGTGTTTTCTGAAGTGGGACGCATAATTAGAAATACATATGTGTGTTGGGTCTCTTAGATTATTTGTATTTACAGTAATGGTGAAGAATAGCTTGTTAGCCACAGAGAAATCTTTGGTTATTTAGCAATAACACAAAAGCAGTTCAAAACAAGTTTAAATTAAATTTATACAAAAATAAATTTACATTTTTAGAGAAAATTGAGAATATGGGCAGTTAAGTCAGGTGGGGGACGTTTGCTTTCAAACGGGCCACACATTGGACACCCCTGTTATATTGTATACATTACCCTGTATAACTTAGTTTTTTTTTTTACTTAGTAGAAATATGCTATGAACTAAAACAACTCACATTCCAATGAATTCTTTATTTTTTTCCTCAATCTGAAAGACCATATTAAATAATTTTATATATTTCTCCTATTTTATTTTACAGCACGTAGTATCCTACCCCCTTTTTTAAGCCCCTTTAGACTTCTATTAATTCATAGTGGCTATAACGTGTAGGAGCCAGAAAGACTTTCTGGAACCAGCCAGGAAATGTTTTTTTTTTTTTTTCTGTAATAGAGTTCTTCTATAGAAAGCAACCAAAAAGGTAGCAGCCAGCAGTGACTCCTTAGGCTTGTCAAACCGTGGTTTAGACAACATGGAAGTTTTATGGAGATAATGAGCATCAGTCATATTTATTATTTTATAATACATAAGTTGAGTAAATTTCTTCTGCTCTTCTTCTTTTTTTTTTTTTTTGCTGCTGTACAGCTGGATGGTAGCGGAGACGGTGAACCTGGTGTGTTAATGAGTGCTCAAACCATCACATCTGATTCTGTTCTTACCACAACAACTACACATATAACCAAGGTAGAAGTATTGCAGTATATAGTATGCGCTTCCTGTATTGTGGTGTACATGTATGACTGCACAAATGGATTAGAGACTTTCTACCACTTCTGGAGAGGGCAGCACTTTTATTTATCTTAATGGGACTTGATTTTTTAACCTATATATGTCCCATATTAAAAAACCCATATCGGTCTTAGCTCAAATAATTTTCCCTACAGTTACCGTATTTTTCGCCTCATAAGACGCACCTGACTATAAAATCGCATCCAGTTTTTAGAGGAGGAAAACAAGAAAAAAAAAACTCAATATGCCAGGATTTAGCCATTCAATATGCCAGGATTTTTCCCCTCACTATGCCAGGATTTAGCCATTCAATATGCCAGGATTTAGCCATTCAATATGCCAGGATTATGCCCCCCACCATGCCAGGATTTTGCCCCTCACTATGTTAGGCTTTAGCCACTCTCTATGCCAGGCTTTAGCCCCTCACTATGCCAGGCTTTAGCCCCTCACTGTGCCAGGCTTTAGCCCCTCACTATGCCAGGCATTAGCCCCTCACTATGCCATGCTTTAGCCCCTCACTGTGCCAGGCTTTTGCCCCTCCCTGTGCCAGGCTTTTGCCCCTCCCTGTGCCAGGCTTTTGCCCCTCACTATGCCAGTCTTTTGCCCCTCACTATGCCAGTCTTTTTCCCCTCACTATGCCAGTCTTTTTCCCCTTATTATGCCAGGATTTGCTCGTTTGTGCCACCCTCCTCCCCCCTTCCCTAGCACTTACCTCCATGCTGCTCTCCGTTGTGTTCTGTCCGTTGTTTCCTCCGTGCAGTCTAACCTCCTGCACGGAGGAAGGAAGCTCTGGTCCCGATTTTTTTTCTTCTTAACTTTATTGAAGCAGCATGACTTCAATGAAGTTAAGAAGAAGAAAAATCGCTACCGGAGCTTCCTTCCTCCGTGCAGGAGGTTAGACTGCACGGAGGAAACAACGGAGAGAACACAACAGGGAGCAGCATGGAGGTAAGTATTACATTCACTCCATAAGACGCACAGACATTCCCCCTCACTTTTGAGGAGGAAAAAAGTGCGTCTTATGAGGCGAAAAATACGGTATTTGAAAGTAATATTGAACAGATTGTATCAATTGAAATTAACTTAAATGAAATAGCTAGCCTCTGAGATAAAATTGATGAGGATTGTGTGTGTATATGTATGTATGTATCTATGCATGTGTGTGTGTGTGTGTGTGTGTGTGTGTGTGTGTGTGTGTGTGTATATATATATATATATAATATAAAACCTGTAATTTTTTCTACTACTTTTAGACGGGCAAAGGTGGAATATCTGAAACCAGAATTGAAAAACGCATCATTATCAGTGGAGATGCAGACATTGACCACGACGAGGTAAGTAATATGTGAGGTTGTATTGATCTATTGTTTTGGTTGTTCGCTAGGTTCTTATAGCGAGTAAATATTATATTTTTAAATAACATGAATTCGGTAATTTTTTTCCCTTCTTTTCTTTCACCTGTTGAACTGTCACAAGTAACTTTGAGATATCAGTTAGTGCACTATTATTCAAATCAGATCATGAAGACCCCTCAACCCTTTTGGTTTTCAGGACATTCTCAGACGTGCCCAACTTTCTTGTTAATTAGCACAGGTAGACTTAAAAATGCCTGATAAAATGATTTTTGCTGGTAGTGCAAAATCATAAAAACCTGGTGAGGCTTGAGGACCAGATATTATAAACCTTTAAATAAAACAAAACAGATGGAAGCAATTTAACCCCTTAGTGACAAGACATTTTTACCATGACTTTCCTTTGGTGACAATGGCTGTTTTGACATTTCTGGGGTGTTTGTGTTTAGCTGTAATTTTCTTCTCTCTCATACTGTACCCACACAAATTATATGTTGTTTTTATCGTCATAAGAAGGGCTTTCATTAGATACCATTATGTTAGTCATATCTTATAATTTACTACAAAAAAAATCATAAAATATGATGAAAAATGTAAAAAAAAAACAAAAAACAACACTTTGACCTAAAATATAATTTACACAAATACAATCATTAAAAAAGACCCCTAAATAGTTTCTAAATGTTGTCCCGAGTTCCGAAATATGCATGTTTCCATATTTTTCGAGGTATGGGGCAAAAACCAAAAATATTGGACTTTTGACCCCAACCCAAACCCTAAATTTAACCCTGACACTAAATTTAACCCCAACTTTAACCCTTATGCTATCCCTTAATATATCTTGATTTAAATTTAAACCTTTCCCTTATGCAAAAAAATATTTAATTTTAACCCTATAGGCTAATCTAACATAATACTAGTTTTAAGCTAATTACATTTTTTTTAATTTTTTTTTTTTTAACATTGAACTGCTGCTTGGTTTCCTCTAGGGGCAGTCAAGCAGCACTTGACATTTCACTTCCGAAGCTCAGACCACATAGCCATATTGACGGAGCATGCTGCTCCGTCAATATGGCTCCCACGATCGCTCCGTGGGGCGATCGTGGGTGCCCCAGATTGAAAATTTTGGTGCTGGCCATTGCCTCGGCATCGAGGCAATACACAAGCACCGTTAAAGCGGTTTTCGCTATCGTTGATCGCGAAAACCTTTTGATTCACTACAGGACGTGCCAGGCAGAATTTCTTATGAATGGGGACTCTAGTTCGGTTTATAGAAAGCCAATAGTATTACATGTATTCCATAAGCCGAACTTTCGGTTTATAGAATACATGTATTGCTATTCTATAAACCGAAAGTCTATAAACCGAACGTCGTTCGGTTTATAGATGTTCTGCTTATAGAATACATGTAATACTATTGGCTTTCTACAAACCGAACTAGAGTCCCCAAACTCTGTCACTGTTGCGTGACTGCCCCTAGAGGCAAAAATAAATTTAAAGGAAAAAGCTAACCCTAGATCTAGGGTAAGGGTTTAAATTAGGGTTACTGGGGGGTTCGGGCTAGTACAAGGGTTAGATTAAGGGGTGGGGTAGATTTAGGGTTAGGGTAGATTTAGGGTTAGGGTAAATTTAGGGTTAGGGTAAATTTAGGGTTGGGGTCAAAAGGTCACTGTAGAAGAAAATGGTTAGGAAACAAAAAAACACTAAAATTGATTATTGTCCTATTACTTGAAATAAAACATAGACAAACATGGAAACATTGGTATTTCTAAACTCAGGACAAATATTAGAAATATGTAGACGGGGTCTTTTTTACCATTTGTAATTGTTTTAAAAAAATCAGGTCAAAGTTAGAAAAAAGTGTTTTTTATGGCATAATTTCATCATATTTTATATATTTTTTATAGTAAATTATATCATATTATGAACATAATAGTATCAAATGGAAGCCCTGTCCATCCTTTAAAAAAAAAAAAAAAAAAGTCTAGTTGTCCTTTACGTCTCGCCGAGACATATTACATTTTAATCCAGGCCTTGTAATACCATTTTGTGGCTACTTAATTCTACAAAAGTGTGAAATCCACCCTCTTTAACAATGTATCTTTTAAATACACAAAAAAGGTTTAAAAACATCTAGTTTGCCATATCACAGTGTGACAATACTGAGCTAATTGGTGTGTGTCATCTGAGATACTGAACGTCCCTCCAACTGTGGATTAGATGAGATGGTTATCTCCAACTCAGCCATTGGTTGTGTTCGGCATGATTACCATATGCTTACACCGCTAGATAAACTCTCTACTTCCATGAGTGATGGGTTGTGTCCAGTGTTTTAAATCTGAAGACAAGAATATAGATAAACTGGGTTATAACTCTGTCTGGAAGACTCTTTAATAAACTCTTAATTAGATGGCTCACCTACCGTTGGAGGCTACTGTGAGCAGATCTTGGTGCTCTCGTCCTGAGAATGAGGGGTCCGACTGGCACCAAATATAATTTTCAAAGAAGAAAACGCACCTTCAATCCTTCTTTAGAAAATCCCTCAGTTCCATCTTGAAATTTATGTTCTGAATAATCCAAAGAAAAAACAAGTAATACATATTCTGATGACAATCAAAATGTGTTTGTCAAGATACTGGAACTTAGTTAAGACTCCTACAGAGATGGAGATACGGGCTCAAATTAAATATCAATGCAGTATAGAAAAAATGTTTTATGTGAATAATGTGTCTCTCTCCTCCTACTATAAAATCTGGGCTCCGATTACCTCAGGATGGAGGGAAGTCTGATAATATATCTTAATATTTTATGTCACCAGCCCTTAAAAACACTTAACAGAGCACAACCTTCCTCACATTCATCTAGCGAACTAAAAATAACCTGGGCAAATCAATAAAAATAGCAACAATAATAGTATTGAATCTGTTGGCTCCTCCCCCACCTCCTCCTACATATCCACCCTTAGATTAAAACAGTTAAAATCACCATTGCTGCTTGTCCTGCACACCTAATTGTGGTGAATTGTAATGAGATGGCTGTGATATAGCAAAATTCTTCGCGATTAAATCTGCTACCCAAGTATACAATTAGCCACGCTGGTCTACAACCGTCAACGCTTAAAAACATAATAATTTATAATAACCGCACAAGCACTTTGAGGTATTATTGTCTTTTTTTTTTCCTTCTTTCTTCCTTTATTGTTTTACACGGTTTATGGACTTATAAGTAATTTGGATAATATCTATTTTGCTGCTATATATACATCTGTTATGTTTGGTATGGTTGTTTGTCTGTTTTCTTTATTGTATTTAATGTCTGTAGTTCAAAAAAAAACTTGTGAAAATAATATAATGAGAGAAAAAAAAAGAAAATCCCTCAGTGAAACATGTATATATGAAGATGCACAGTGTAACTATTTTGTTACCAATCGCAACTCGTCTATTGAAAACTTCTTCAATATTTTCCATCCTTTCATAATGATGTTTGTGTGTACGACAAAACCAGTCCATGTTTTTTTTATTTTATTTTTTTACCATACTGGACATTTTGACTTGATGGAATAAAAAAGGAGTTTTTTAACGAATCGATGACAGAGACATAAGTGTAATCATTTATTAAGTACAATGTCCTTTTGCATTCACATATCCACATTCCATTACCGTTTTTTCAACTATAGAGGGATTGAAGGTCGTCAGATATACAACTTTGGTCCCACCCCATCACTACTTATTAAGTAGTACTATTGAGATATTGTGTGTTTGGTGGAGCTTGATTTAAAATACATGTAATCCTAGTTTACCGTTACATCTATTAAGTGCATTCATATGGATTTTTTTCTGCACAAATTTTAAAAATATTTTTTTTCCAAATTACCTTGCAAAATGCAGTGTCTTACTTAGCTTGGTCTGTCTCTTTTTTTTTATTTTTTATAGGCATTAGCTCAAGCGATAAAGGAAGCCAAAGAACAGCACCCTGATATGTCTATTACGCGTGTGGTTGTCCACAAGGAGACAGAAGTTACTGAAGAAGGAGAGGAGGATTAATCACTAGGTAAAGCATTTGCTTAAGGTTACTTTTCCTTAAACAGTGTCCTTTTGTAAATTATTAAATGCATGGTGACTAATTATATTTTTCTTGTACTCTGACATGTTGAAAAGCTTTCATTTATAAAAGAGTATATCCCTTCAAACAAACAGCTACTTTTTATGGCTGCTTAAATTAAATTTGAAATGTAATGTCCTGTCTTCTCATCTCCTGTGCTCTCCTCCTCCTCCTCATTCGAGAGAAATGAACACCTTCACTAAATATGTTTCTGTATCTTTGTCATGAACGGTATGAATTCGAACACAAATATACATTATTTTAAGATTGTTTTTTTTTTTTCAAGGCCTGCTATTACATTGTCAACATTAAATTCTTGGGTAATTCGTACTCTGCCTGCTGGAAAACTAGTATCTATTTTTAACACTAGGTGGCAGCAGAACACACAATATTCAACATATATTAGAAATAATTGGATTTTAGATCACATAATGCCAACCGGTGACCTGTGGGTTTTTCTTTTGAGCATTTAAATAATTTAGAAAGCAGCTTTCATCCAGTGTTAGTTGTGGAATATATATATATATATATATATATATATATATATATATATATATCCTGTTTTCTTTTATCCTGGATAAGCCCAACTGGTGAATATTTGTGCAAACACACACATTAAAGCATAGACACACAATAGACAACTTGTTTCAGCAGATTTGTGGCTTCTCTTATGCAGCAGATTTCTATTTTTAAGCATAGTCCTCTTGGAAGTGCATTCAGTCGTTTGCTGTATAATGAATGTGCTAGATCTGAATTTTTTTTTTTTATGGTATTCACTTGTGTTCACACCAGCATATATTTTGTTAATATTGGAGAACTTTAAAGGCATGTCAAGTTTCAAGAAATCTAAGAACCACTGAAAGACAAATATATAATTTGTACAAGCAACAACATGTATGCACTTTGGCACTAGAAACAATCGACTTCATGTTACATTGTTATGTACTGGTTGTGGTGTACAAACGTGTAATCAAGTTATGCAAATATTTCTGCTGATAATACTGTATTTATGAATTGTCTTGGACTCTATAAACAAAGGACTTTACGATAGTAAACTTAACATTTTTACTAAATGTTCTTATGTTGAATGACCTATAAAATTAGCAATCCAGGTCCTAAGATTCTTTGTAATTTGTGAGCTGTTTAAATCGAGTTCTTTTCATCTACCATTTCCCTGGCTATTTAATTCTTCAATACATAACAATTTGACCATGCACTACACAAGGCAAATTCTGGCAACAGAGAACAAAATCCTAGCATATTAAATGGCTAAATCTGGCATATTAAATGGCTAAATCTGGCATATTTAATCGCCAGATTTATCCATTTAATATGCCAGGTTTAGCCATTTAATATGCTAGGAGTGTGTCACTCAGTATGCCAGATTTAGCCATTTAATATGCTAGGATCGTGTCACTCAATATGCCAGATTTTTCCATTTAATATGCCAGATTTTTCCATTTAAAATGCCAGATTTAGCCATTTAATATGCTAGGATTTTGCCCCTCAATATGCCAGATTTAGCCATTTAATATGCCAGATTTAGCCATTTAATATGCCAGATTTAGCCATTTAATATGCCAGATTTAGCCATTTAATATGCCAGATTTAGCCATTTAATATGCCAGATTTAGCCATTTAATATGCTAGGATTTTGTCACTCAATATGCCGGATTTAGCCATTTAATATGCCAGGATTTTGTCACTCAAAATCATAGCATATTAAATGGCTAAATCTGGCATATTAAATGGAAAAATCTGGCATATTGAGGGGCAAAATCCTAGCATATTAAATGGCAAAATCTGGCATATTAAATGGCTAAATCCAGCATATTGAGTGACAAAATCCTAGCATATTAAATTGCTAAATCTGGCATTTTAAATTGCTAAATCTGGCATTTTAAATTGCTAAATCTGGCATATTAAATGGCTAAATCTGGCATATTAAATGGCTAAATCTGCCATATTGAGGGGTTAAAGCCTGGCATATTGTCACTCAATGCGCCAGATTTATCCATTTAATATGCCAGATTTAGCCATTTAATATGCTAGGATTTTATCACTCAGTATGCCAGATTTAGCCATTTAATATGCTAGGATTTTATCACTCAGTATGCCAGATTTAGCCATTTAATATGCTAGGATTGTGTCACTCAGTATGCCAGATTTAGCCATTTAATATGCTAGGATTGTGTCACTCAGTATGCCAGATTTAACCATTTAATATGCCAGGATTTTGTCACTCAGTATGCCAGATTTAGCCATTTAATATGCTAGGATTGTGTCACTCAGTATGCCAGATTTAGCCATTTAATATGCCAGGATTTTATCACTCAGTATGCCAGATTTAGCCATTTAATATGCTAGGATTTTATCACTCAGTATGCCAGATTTAGCCATTTAATATGCTAGGATTGTGTCACTCAGTATGCCAGATTTAACCATTTAATATGCCAGGATTTTGTTACTCAATATGACAGATTTTGCCATTTAATATGCTAGGATTTTGCTCGTCACATGGCAGCCGCAGGGAGACGGCTTCTTCAAGAACTGGAGGCAGTGTTTCAGTTATTCGGCCGCTGAGTGTTTATTGCCGCCTCCGCAAAAGTGCCGCCTGGGGCAGTTGCCCCATTGTATGGCCGGCCCTGGTTCCAGTCACCTCTGTGTGCTGGGATGCAACACAAAAAGGAGAGCAGGAGATAAGCAGGACTGTTGCTGTAGCATGCGAGCAGGGGCGAGTCCACTCTCTGAATGGCCGAGTATGCTTTCTTAACATTGATTTTAAATGCCTTTTTTTTTTGCGCTGCTCCATTACCATCACCTTAAATGGTACTGTGAATTATTTAAAATGATAGAGAATAGACAGTCTTGTCATATGTGAATATATTCAGTCCTCAGTATGAGATGCTGTACAAGGCTGCATGGAGCAGTTCTGTTAATAAGCGTTTGTGACTACCCCCTCCTTTGACCTCCATATATGGTCTATCTAGTTAAAGAAACTGACATCTCAGTTAAGCTTTGTTAAATAGCCAAACTGTTCAATATTTGTTTTGTATGACTAGTGTTTACCATCCTTGCAAATAATGTTTTATCAACAACTTTATTATCCTGCACATAAATGCAAACCTAGAGAGATTACGTTTAATTGTAAAGCAGTAATATAACTATTTGGTCCCTCAACCAAAGTATATTTTTCCAATTTCAGTTCTGCAAATCTCCTAGTTTATTGCATTATTTCATAAACTGACCAGTATAAAGTTGTCAAGACAGGAGAAGAATTGGATATTATCAGTCATTTACACATAAACCTCGCTTTACAGCTGACCGTTTCATCTTTTGCTTTTATTTGTTAATAGTAGAGTTTCCTAATATGAAAATGATGTAATCGGGTACAAATTAGGGTGCTTCCCTTTCCCTTGAGACTTTTGGGATTGAGTTGTATTAGATCTTGATTCCTACTAAAAGTGGCTCATTAAACATTTCCTACCTGTGCAATAAAAAGAAAATAATACAGCGCTGATATTACAAAATTAAAAAAAAAAAGAATAAGCAAATAGTAATACAAACCCTTAAAAGCATATGCAAATGGTTTAATGATAAAGTGAGAACAAAAAGTGGCGTCTTATCCTGAAGAGTAAATGCTCAGAAAAGATGGTGTATCTCCTTAAGTAGGTACAAAACAAATAGAATTAAACACTTATAAATAATCTGAGTACTAAAAATAGTAAAGCAAATAAAATAGGAAAAAGGACAGCGCTCAGTATAAATGCACAAATAATGAACTGACAAGTGATATAGGAAAATACAAAAAAGAGATTTTTAACATATAAAAAAGCAGCAAAAATAATACATAAACGTATGTCGGAAAAAGGTATATCCAACTAAGATCTTATGAATCAGGATGTGATATTCTAATACCCAGAAAAATATAAATTTGCAGCATAAAAAATAATGACAATAGGTATTTTAAAAAATGACAGTAAGTATTTAAAAATTATAGGTAAAATAGCACATGAATATACCTTAAAAAAGACTTAGGCAATAAACCCCAGCCGGGAGAATATGAAGAAACTGTAAAGTGCAACGCGTTTTGGAGAGGTCCTTTCTCAAGCAGGAATAATAGTCTCCTCAAAAGAAGTCTATGTGCATTGACATATGATCCAGATCTGGAACATTGTTCAGTACAAAAGAAGTGAAAATGAGTAATAATCTGGCAATCTGTGCAGCTCTTTATAAGTGTTTGGGGGTAAATGACAGAGAAACATGTATAGATGCACTACAGTTCAAAAGTTTGGGGTCACTTAGAAAGTTCCTTGTTTTTCTGAAAACATACATCAAATGAGTTGCAAAATTAATAGGAAATAGTCAGATTGTTGGAAAGGTTAGAAATAATGATTTATTTAAAAAGTTGTGGTAAACGTAAAACGCTGCCTCACTCCGCTATCCAGAAAGTGAAAGCAAAAAAAAAAAAAGTACAGCCAATCACTCCAATGGGTGCCTAAAAATGACAGGCCTGTCCAATTGCAGTGGGGATATTTGACCAGCCTATGCGCTGTTACAATCCATGCCATCCTCTCTCAAATTTGGGGGGGGGGGGCGGGGGGGTTTAGATGGGTTTGGTTGATCCAAGTTGCCTTCAGATCAATGTGTAAATCAATTACAATGATCACATGCAATATTATGTGCATAGATAGGGGCAGCTGATCCTGGTTGCCTTAAGAGTTAACAGCCCAGGAGCAACCATTATTATTTTTTATTTTATTAATGTAGTCACTGCCAAAATCGGTCACAGTGATCACATGCTATACATGACAATTCAGTGGAGATACTGTATCCCTGAAAATGAAATAATAAAAAAATAAAAGCGATACAACTTTTTTCTCCATTCATTATTACCCCCATGGGTACGGGTGTATGTACGTGTGTGTGTGTGTGTGTGTGTGTGTGTGTGTGTGTATGTATGTATGTATATGTACACACACTTATATATATATATATATATATATATATATATATATATATATGTATGTTATATAATCTCGACTGGATTTCCTATTCATTTTGCAACTTATTTGATGCAAGTTTTCAAGGAAAATAAGGACATTTTTAAGTGACCCCAAACTTTTGGTATTGTATGTTATGACTTCATAATGTTTTATTTGTTTTGTGTATGGTCTGCCAATAAAGTGAGCTAACAGTCATGAAGGTCTAAAAGTGTCCAGTCATATAATTTGCAAAAATAGTAGCTGTACCATTGCCATATCAATCAATAGGATTTTGGAAGAAAAGGTCAAA
Organism: Pelodytes ibericus; assembly: GCA_036172795.1. Lineage (NCBI taxonomy): Eukaryota > Metazoa > Chordata > Amphibia > Anura > Pelodytidae > Pelodytes > Pelodytes ibericus. The sequence goes on along the minus strand of CM069862.1, from coordinate 76,816,972 downwards.
ATGGTCGATAAATCACATGTAGGAATGGCGCACAATTTCCTTATATGTCAAACTGTTTATTTTATTTTTATAGAAGAAATGAAATTAAGACCATTTCCACCATATGAAGGAATATGAACCATACCAAGTACGTCCTGCTGCTAATATTGCTATGAGTTGACCCGGACTGGCAAGCATGACGGGACGCCTGAAGGTTAAATTGCCAACGTACAACCTCAGCTTACCATCTGACATATACTGTTCCATTTATTTCCGCTTGTTTCATTTTTATAACCACTTCCTAACATTCATAGCGTTCTAGTAGAGTTCTGTCTGCACAACTACTTGCCTTTTTTTTTTTTTGTAAGTCTTTGTCAGTGAATAATACTCCTTTGTGAAATAAACCTCTGAAGAGAGGCTGTTGAACCTTTCTGACTAACTTAGCTTTCTTTTTATTATTATTGTCAAAATTGAAGCCTCTTTTTTTGGGGGATGATTTGCTGACTTACAGACTATTCAGGTAAATCCATGTTTCAAGTAATTTAAAAAAAGACAAAAAAGAACAAAAACTTTTTTCACATTTCTTACACTTATACCTGTTTCACTCTCATTGGTGTTTTTCTACGTATTCTTGTATTTTTAAAACTTTGTTTAATTCTGGCAAAAACTAAAAAGATGTTAAAATGGTTGTAATACAATGTGTTTTTAAGTCACCAGGGAGGGGCAAATAATGTAATTTTAGACTTTCGACGAGGCTTTTATTGCTGCATTTTAGGGAGTAGTTGTGAGTTCGTACTGGATATTTTTATCTCTTCCATACGAGAGGTGAACTTTCTCAGCCACTCCCTCCAGAGAAAAACTCAGAACAATAAAACACACATAACATTCCAGGGAAGATGATACTCAACTGTATCTCTTTCCATTAAAGAGGTAAACACCATTTTGGCAGCTTGAACAGGCTTAATGTTTTTTTTTAATGTGTCCATACTTAGATTTTTGTTTTCTGAATTGCCATGTTCAACACGTCTTTCATACCCTTTCTGTGTATTATAACGAATATCCCTGTAGAAAAAATCAAGGTCTATGTAGGATACAGAAGGGATGTACAACCTAGATCTCTGTGCAAGAACCACCTATTATTTTGGTTTCATTACCACTAGCAAACCTATATTCAACATGTCTTTCCCTTTTGGTGTCTTGATTTACTGTTGACCCTGTGTATAGTTAAAATGCCAAATTAGATTTATAGCAGCTTCAAGTTGTATTAAGAATATTTTGCTTTCTGTAATACTGTTAAAAAATAAAGTTTGTTTATTCTATTCAGCATATTTGGTATATTTATTTATATATAAATGTAATACACAAGTATATGTGTTTCTATGTAATTTATGTGTATCTATCTCAGAGTCGTTACATTTGCATGGTAAGAAACAGTCTGAAAGGAATGCGTGAGTGTACTCACTCAGTACTATCTCACCACTGAAATCTTTAGGAATTTATTCTACAGTAAGAACACCTATGTCAGTGGAAAGGTGCACTAGGAGCATGCTTTGTTACTGTTTCTGAGCATTCTCAAATGTGTATTTTATTTTATTTATTTTGTCAATTTGGTATGCAAGATAAATGAATGCTATATACCTTTATGCGAACATTTGCATTCTTAGTCATCCCCATTCATTTTTATGTAAGAGCCCACTGATTGGCTCCGTGAATATGCTGGGGTTTCTTATTTTAGCAGATAGTGCCAAACTTCCTCAAAGAGGAAGCCTAGACGAGAGCCTGAGAAAAGGTAAGTATTGTTTGAAAATAAAATACAAGGATTTTTAATTTGAAAGAATCAACTTTGTTATACTAATACAGGTTCCGTAAATCCATTTTCCGAAAATGGCCCCGTACAAATATTTGTGCAAAATAATTTACACAAATACAATCATTTAAAAATGACCCTGTCTAAATAGTTTCTAAATTTTGTCCTGAGTTTTGAAACATGATTGTTTCCATGTATTTCTGCAGTTTTTTTGTGAGGTATAGATCAATAACAAAAAATAGTGGGAGGGAGGGGGTCACTTACAGTGACCTTTTGAGGGTTTATACTAACCCTTAATTTATTCTAATTTAATTTTAACCCTAACCCTTATGATAATCCTTATTTAATGGTAACCCCATTATTCTAACCTTCTAACTCTTGATTTTAGCTAATTAAGTTTTTTTTTTTTTTTTTTTACATTGCAATGTTGCTGACTGCCTTTAAGGGCACTTTACCAACAGCATCAGAAGGTCGGAAGAAATTTTTTTTCACTTCCGTCACTCTACCCACAAGAGGGCAGCAGCCATACTGGAGGAGCATGATCTCAATGGAGCAGGTACCCTAGGCACCGGATTTCGGTGGATGCTTAATGTCTCGACCTCGAGGCCTTAAAGCATCACCATTCTAGCAGGGTTTGCGAGACTTAGTCCGTCCAATGTTGGCAATTGATTTTTTTATGTCCCTCCATAGGACCTATAGCCAAGACACATGTAAACTAAACATGCAGAAAGTGCCAAATAACATACTTTATTTTATTGCACCGGCACAGACAATATATAAAAATTAAGGCGCTGAAAAGCACCTTATTAGTGTTGGAGAATGCACTGAAACATGTTGGGATTTATAAAAAGGGACAATCGCCATTATACATAACAAATGGCAACTGTGCTTATTTTTTTATTTTTTTTTATGCACTTGTGCTCAAAGTAGGAGGAATATGCAGAGGGAGCAACTTCACGCAGTCAGGTGATGTTGTTGCAAAAATAATAGATTTATTGTAAAGTGATGGCAGGTACTAATGTGCAAAATACGCCTCACGCATTTCATGCTATGCTAGCACTTAAGCACTTTATATGGTACTAGATCTGTAAAGGAATGTCCTGCTACAGAAAACAAATTGGAGATTTAGACCATTGTCTACTAATCAGGTATGACATTCTTTTTGAAGCTGTATTGTTTAACATTTCAAAAAGTAACATCGGGTCAAGACATTTCTTGCTGCTGTTTGAGATTGTGACCTTATAATACAATAATAGCCAGTCATATTTGTAAACATGTTATTACACCTTCTATTTACTGCCTTGCTAATGTATTAACACCCACTCACAAAGCAGGTAATAACCTTAAATTTATTGCTTTTCGCTGCGTGAATCATCTGCTCCTAATGATTTCAGATGCAATAAAGATCACATCTTAACTTTCGTCAGGATAATGGAATAAGAAAAGGTAATATGTTGTGCTTGAAAACCAACCGACTGTGTTTCATGAACACTAATTGGCTGTCTTATCAGGAAATCGGGTATTAACAAGCATAACATTATATGACTCTTTAAAGCTGCTGTGCCACTCACAGTACACTGCTGAATACCATATTAATATACACGTTACACTAGAAACATGGCCCAATTTAGTACTTTTACATGTAACAAGTATTTATAAGCATACTAATCCTTTTTTTTTTTTTTGTATGTTTTTTAAAGGAAAGGCTAAAACAATATTCTCACTAAAGGACACACCGTGGATCAAACCAAGTTTGATATACAAGCAAGCACAGACACGTCCGATGGACCTCGAGTAGAGACATTGTGTGTCTCCTCCATAAAAAGGCACAAAATGTATATAATATAGCAACAAGTATTAAGTGCAAAAAGATGTTTTTATTGTTTTTCAGAAACTTGTTTTAATCCTTTGCACATCAATGATCTATGTATATAAAAAAATCTCGAGTGAATCCACCTGTTCACTCCAAGTATGGCTCAACATATAGGTACCGTGAAAAAGGATACCAGAACAGGTGCAAACAAATTGCAGCTACACTGGAGTTTGGTGATATCTATAGGCAATATTTCCATGACATTGTCTTGTTTTTGTGATACCGATGTACCTAACCCTAACCAGCCCAATATCTACAAAAACATTTTTTTCCGTTCCAAGTAATTAAGACTATAGATGGTTGTTTGGACTTTTGTATATACTTATTGTCCTCATTTTTTCACTGAAACTGTGTACTATTTTGCACTTGTTCTGATCTACTTTTCCACAGTACCTATATGTTGAGCCATACTTGGAGTGAGCAGGTAGATACACTCAAGATAATATTTTTTTATATATATATTTTTTATATATATATATATATATATATATGATAAATATTAGAAACATTTCTGAAAAACAAAAAATAAGTTTGCATTTAAATTACAGTGTGTTCACATTTGTTTGCTAAACCAAGTTTGATGCATCTAGTAGTGTTTATGTACCTGCTCTAACCATACCTCCCAACTGCCCCTCTTTGCGCGGGTACAGTCCCAATTTGGGAGGTATGTCCTGCCGCACTTGACCTCTGACCTGCTTTTCAGGACTGCAATCCCGTGGTCCTGATCACGGTCTCCGTTGTCCCGGACACCAGAGAATGTTTACTGGGCATGGCTTCAGAAGCCAGGATCAAACATGGGTGACAGTGTTACCGCACATGAGCGGTAGCACTGACACCCCCTTTCCAGACTCTGCCCCAATGTCCCGCCCCCGGTGTCCAAATTCGCCAGGGGCAAAGTTGGGAGGTATGTCTAACCCCACCACTGCTGTTGTTTACATTGCAAAAAGGAGTACATTTGAACAAATGTAAAACAAGAATGAGGTAGCCAGTACAGGGAATTGTTTATTTTCTTTATTAGAAAAGTGTCCTTTCTCTGCATTTTTTGTCCAGTCTTTACTTCAGACTGGAGAAATACTTTAACAGATATGTACAAATAGTTGATTGTTTAAAAATCACAAGACTGTGAAAACATCCAGGTGGTAAATAATGTGGTTTTTAAGATCATTTTTTTTAGATGACCTTGTAGATGTCTGTTTAGCAGATGAACAAATAATCAAAAGCCGGTTCCAGAGATGTTGCCGTAACCTTTGAAAAAATTAGCTACTGATGCATTCATGACAGCTCCAGCTTTATGGTCTCAGCGGGTGTACTTTTCCCAGAAATATATCCTAATTGGCAGCACCTTTTTTCCCCAGAAGCTTCAAGCCGCAGTTCCTGGCCTCTTTTCTGTTCCCATGTGAATTCACTTGTTAGCAGCATTATATAATGTTTTGCTGCCCTTGCATTAGTTTTATAGAAGCAGCATTACGTTTTCTTGTGGCTCGCTCTTTGTGAAGCCGTTATCGTGCTGTACTGGTAGTAATAATCCTGCAGTGCCTCTTTGGGGTCACGGGCCTGTGCTAGTTGTCGATTGACTGAGGGGAAAAAAGGAAAAAATTATTAATTGAATTCTGATATCGTTCACATTTGTGACCTGTTGAAGTTGGCATAGACTTGTAAGGATTTCAAATCCGTATTCTTAGTAAGGGTTACAAACCAATTACACTTAATTAAATATTATAGTTATACCTGGAACCCTTTCTGACCTGGCAGATTTTACACTTGGTGACCTCACTAATGGGCCACAGAGATCAAATCAAGTAATATGGTTCCACGGCTAGCCTCAGTCACAATACAGGCTAGTTGTGTAATTCTGGTGTATGTCAATTTGGATTCTAAAACACTTAAGACCTTAACTATGATTATAATATTTATTAATTCCCTTTTATGTTGTGTACCAAGTGCTGCATTAATGTGTTTGTGGTATATACATACATATTAATTTAATATAATGATGAAAGGACATGTTTATCAAACGTCTAAGCAGCTTAACATAGTGTAGAGTATATTTTACATCACTATATAGGTCTGTTTGCATAAACTATTCGTTTTTTTTTTTTACTGTAATAAATGTTGCTACTATACAATCCTGAAATGACCAAAGTCGGGTATGGGTTATCCAGACCCAATGCCCTAGCAGCTACCACCAAGATCCTGTAACCCAATGCACTCATTTGAAAATGTTCTATAAATACCAAGAGTGGCCTTGGTGTTTACTGTTTCCTGCACTACACAGACTGGAGACCTGTACCAGACAACCTGCAGGGCACCCACCACTGCAAATAATACGCAATTACCGAAGATACATGGGGTGACTGAAAACCAAATCGATGATGTGACCTACCATTCAATGCCTGTTATGGAGGAAGTGGGGTAGGCTCCATGTAAAAACCCTACGTATGTAATATATCCATGTCCAAGTGTAGCTTTTATAGCTATGCATATAACCTTTGAACCTCTGTCTACAATCTATATCACACCAGTTTAGCATTTTATGAGTTAAAATAGTTTTTTTCCCCTCCACTGCCCAGATATAGCTTGGAATGCATAACTGTGACCTCTCAGCAAATGGATTTAATATTTTATGCTGTAACTGGCAACAAAGGAAACAAAACCTCATTTTATCTGTTAAGTATAGCTTTACTTGAACAGTTTATGAAGGGACTTAATTTGTTCACCAATTTGATGCAGTTCTATCAGACAAAAAGCACTTGGGTTAACCAGTAATGATAGCCCAACCTTTGAGTATCTTGTAACCATGGCAGTATAATTAGTGATTGTGGATAAAACACACAGGCCTTCATTACAAGTATAGATTGTTGTCCAGCATATTATTCCACAGAGGATAGGAATTTTCACAGTGAAGTCTAATTAAGGTCAGCTTTGACATCAACCCAAACTGAAGAGTCGAGCATTTATAAACACTCCGGATACTTTACAATGGCACCTGTGAAGATTTTTAGCTGCTTCTAAGATAATTAAAAAAGACTGAACAGTGGTGTATCTTGATTTTGTGCTGCCCTAGGCAGACAAAATCCGGGCACCCCCCTACCCAAGCTGCACACCCACGTTACACACCTAAGACATGCCCCATCATTCAGACTCACATCAAGCTCATACTCCCATCACACTCAGTCACACACACTGTCTCCCATCACACCCACTCCGACTCCCATCACACTCAGTCACACACACTGTCTCCCATCACACACACTCTGACTCCCATCACACTCAGTCACACACACACACACACAGTCTCCCATCAGCACTTACCTTTCCTTGGTGGCTAGTGGCAGGCAGCATGGTCCCTCCATGCTGCCTGTTCGGCTTCCCGGCGATTGTGCCGACAGGTCACGTGACCGGGCGCGCGTATGACGTCAGCGCGCCCGTCACGTGACTGTCGGCACTTCCGTGTCGGCACACTGCACGGGGAGCCGAACAGGCAGCACGGAGGTTTCTCTGTGTTTCCTGTTTGGCTCCCCGTGCAGCCTGGCAGGCAGAGCGATGGTGAGGGGGGGATCTTCCGATCCCCTCTCACCTCCGTCTCTGCCTGCAAGCACGGTCTTTTTTTTTTTTTTTTTTAAAGGGCCGCGTTTTTGTTTTTTTTTTTTCCTGTGCTGGGGGGCGCTGGATGCCTCGTGGTAAATACAGCACTGAGACTGAATAAAAGACTCTTTCCCTTTATGGGGCACTGTCCAGAGAATGAATATAGTGCATGAACAGTAGCATTAGTAGCAATAACACTGACACTACCCCTCCCAAGTAGGGCTATCACTCAAGCGTTATTTTACCAACAGGCCTGTATAAAATTGGCTTAAGGCCAATGTTAAAGGACTGCTTTCAAGCCTCTGAAAACATTGGTTGAAAAAATGCCTGGGTGCAGCAATTATTTTGGTGCCCCTTTCCTTTGGCAACCACTCCTCCTCTGTAAATACTCAACTCTTTTTTTTCCAATTGGAGTGCTATCACAAAAATCACTTTTTCAACAGTCTCACATTTCCCACACAACATTTGCCACGGTTTCACATTGCCCCCACAACACTTGCCACAGTGTCACATTGCCCCCATAGCACCTGGCAAAAGTCCTCATAACACTTGGCTTGCTATCACATAAACACACATCTCTTGCCACATTACCCTATAGCACTTGATATAGTCTCGCGTTGATCCACTGAGTTTGTACAGTTCAGTTTGCCCCTACAAAAATGTTTACAGTTTCACTTTGCCCCACAGAATTTGCCACAGTTTACTCTTTCTCCCAGGGTCAGCCCAAGACATTGTGCTGCCTGGGCCTAAAAACGAAATGCTGACCCCCCCCCAAAAAAAAAATATCCCACAGTCATAATTCAAAATATGAATGAAACTTATCTGGACTTGATAATTTAATGCAAGAGCACCTTTCTATATGCAAAATTATATGGTGCGATTATTGGCTGGCCATGATTAAAATATGTACCCTAAATGAACATTTAAACTTAATGTACAAAATTTGAGTCATGTTATAGGTCAGGGGCCACATAATATGTTTTGGGGAATTGCACAGCCTATTTTTATAATAATGTTTGTTTTACCATTTCCTTCTTTTCACCTTGTGGGTGAGCTCTTAGAACAAAGATTTTTATTTTTATATGCCCACTAAAGCATTTCTTCTATACATAATCATCAAAGAGTTCACCCATAAGGTGAAAAGAGAGTAATTGTAAAACATTATTATGATAATAGGCTGTGCAATTCCCTAAAACATAATTTGACCAATGACCTATAACAAAATCCAGATAGATATAGTCAGTGTCAGACAAGTTAACCCCTGGATTGCTTAACATATGTAGGCAGTGTCAGAGGAGTTAACCCCTGGATGGCTATACAGATCTAGGTAGTGCCAGTGGAGTTAACCCCTTGGATGGCTAGACAGATATAGGCAGTGTCTGAGGAGTTAACCCCTTTATCCACACATTCACTTACACACATACACAGACAGTCTGTCACTCACACTGACACACACACACACACACACTCACTCTCACTGACATACACACTCACACTGACACACACTCTCACTGACATACACACACTGTCCGTTTTTAACTTACCTGGTCCAGGCATCTCTTTGCTTTGAGCTCCATGTGAAGGAGGGACTGAGCCAATCACGGGAGGTTTCTGAACTCTGTCAGCCAATCATGAGAGTTGAGGTCTCACCTGATTGGTTGAGACCTCCTTCTATCAAGCTATCCTGGACACAGAAGAAAAAGACCGCTGCATGGAGCAGAAAAGTTCCGCCTATGCCTGGGGAGGGCCCTGCTTCCACCTTAATATGCCATATTTCACTTTGTCCTCCAGAACATGCAGCATTTTCAATTTATCCCCTATATCATCCACAGTGCTACCGAGCCAATTGTGTTCCACATCATTTGTCACATTGCCCCACATAAATTTTCACAGGTTCGCTTTGCCCTGCAGAACATATCACAATGTCACTTTACAGAGTATGTTGAAGTGAGCGCGGACAGACAACACAAAATCCTTATCCCAATAAAAAATATATGTATTTTGTTAACTAAATATAAAATATTTTTTATTGTGATAAGAAATTTGGGCCAGATTTATCAAGGCAAAACGTGGTGCTAAATATTGCGCAAACTACCATAGAATTGCCTTGGTTTCCATAGTTATTACCATTATTTTAGCACTTTTTCCCGAAATGGCAATAATTTTGTCTTGATAAATACATCCCTTCATGTTGTCTGTCAGCGCTCCCTTCAACACATCTGTCTTCTCTTCATCGTGGCTGTGCCCATTGAATTTTGTAGCAGTTTTCTCCGTATAACTTGTATGTTCTTTCTGTTCATCTCTTTACCTTCAGCCTTCAGTTTGACTGAACTCTGCACATTGTTCCTTTGCCACGCAGAACATGCCTTAGTGTCACTTTTATCCTGCAGAACAGTGCATGGTCACTCTGCCCACAGAATATGCCACAGTGTCACTCTAACCTGCATAACATGCTGCATTAACCCCATTGCGACAATGAACGTGTCAGGCACGTCCTGCAGTGAAACAAGTGTTTTTCGCGATCAACGATCTTGAAAACCGATTTAGCGGTTTTGGTCTATTGCCTCGATGTCGAGGCAATAGCCAGCACCGAAATTTCTTCTCTGGGGCACCCACGATCGCCCCTCTCTTGTAGTCAGAGCTTCGGAAGTGAAAGAAAATTCACTTCCGTTGCTATGAATATGTTGCTTGACTGCCCCTAGAGGCAGCAAGCAACATTGCACTGTTGAAAAATAAAGGATTTAATTATCTTAAAACTGGTATTATGATTGGATTAGCCTAAAGGGTTAAAATTAAATAATTTTTAGCATAAGGGGTACGGTTTAAATCAAAACAGCCATTGTCACCAAGGGAAAGTCAAGGTAAAAATGTCTTGTAACGAAGGGGTTAATGATTTTTCCCGTAGAAATCATGGTGTGATTTGTCCCCCTTCTTCTTCTACATTTTTAATGTGTCCTCCAGAACATGCAACACTGTTGCATTGCCCTTATAACATGCCGCAGAGTTACTTTGTCCCACTGAACGTCATTGTGTCACTTTGTGCCATTTTATGGGGCAAGCTGCATACAGCACTGAAAGACCTTAAAGTGAGGCAGATTGTGCACTGCCTCCTTGATCCCACAAATTAATATGTTGGTGTTTACTACCTATTTGATTTGTCTTGTTCATAGATATAGTGTAACTTGAACAATTAGAGCTTAGTTTCACATGGCATTCAATCCCTCTAGTGTTTGCAAATCTAGCTGATAACATACTAAGAAAAATAAACTTCTATCTATGTTTCTTATATTGAAAAAAAACTAAGAAAGACAGAAATTTAAAAAAAAAGAAAGAAAAATAAACTTAATTTAATGGCAATCATTCTGCACTGCATTCTTCAGTGACTCCCCAAAAACTGCTAACTTAAAGTGATGGTTATGCTTAAGAACAACAAGTAAATACATTTTAGTAATATATATAATTATCATAAGGGATACAATGTAAGCTCCTCCCCTTTTACTGACCATCACTTTTAGAATGCTGTAGCAGTATGAAATGGCTGATGAGCATTGACTTTATACACCCACAGCATTCTAAAACTACTGGTAAGTAAACGGAATGTGCGGAAATTGGACTTTTCTTGGTTAGAAGCGGCAAGGAAGGGACACATTTATGGCAAAAAAATAGAATATGAAAGAGAAAGGGATCAGTTCCTTTGCTCAGTGTTTTTTTCAACAGCCTCCCAATTTTGTCTCCATGGGAGTAAAGCCATACCCTCCTTGTGTTTCCATTTTCTATACAGGAGCAGGCAGGTTCCACCATAATTTAGGACACACAGCTGCAATCTGACAAGACAGAGAGTGCTGTGTACATGAGGGCTCCCAAAGCATAGCTGCTGCAGTATGGAGAGTAGCAGCAGACAAGCTCCAGAATGGTAGAGAAAGTCCTACCTGTTCAATTGAGTTAATGCAAAAAGGGTTTAATGAAATGAGAAGGGTGGTCAGGAGAGATGGTGCTGGGCTGCTCAACCAAGCATGAACTGTTTGTTGACACACAACCTTTGAAAGCGATACCCTCTCCAATGCTCCAAATAATTATTTAACAAAGTTGGGTGTTTTATATTTTGAAAAAAAATAAATGCAATTAAAAAAGCACAGCAAATAGTTTCCTGATGGTTTTGACCCAATTGTTAAACCCATTTGTTACACATGAGGAAAATTCAAGGCATCATCCAAACGTCTGGTACGGTCTCCATTTTGTTTATTTACATAAATACTTAACTGTCTAGTTAAAAAAACAGGCATCTGGCAACCACACATATAACTGTTTGCAGTCTGACTGCTATCTTCATTAAAATCAGATTAAATGTAATTGAAGTGAGGAAATAAAAAACAAAATTAATATTAAAAATAAACATGACCTAAAATATCTTACAAACTGTAATTCTGACCAAATATGCGTTTTATGTTACTAATCTTATCTATGCATACACATGTAAAACTGAAAGCTAGCATTATTCACATTTATTTCTTTATTATTCATATTAATGTTACTAGTTACACAATTATGGTTCATTTAACAAATTTGTTTTAGTTATCTTGAGCAATACTGCTATGTAATATGTAAAATGTATGATCAAAGGTACATAAATATATATTTGTTATAATTGCTAATATGAAGCAAGAATGGCAGCAGCCTTATCATAGGAATTCTAGTCCCCAACACAACAGTTGCAAAGATTATATATCGTTGTTATGGAACCTATATTGTGATCCCAGTTTTAAAACTTACCTTCATTAAGCTGTATCATTAAGTATGACATTATGGCCAGGAGAAGCAATGTAACTGGTAGAAAAATTCCTCCAAAAATATACAAAGCAGGCAGCTCTCTAACAAATACAGATATTATGTCACCCATCTGTCCTTTTGCTCTTCTGAGGCAAACTTGTATTCCTTGTACAGTAAGCAAAAGTTGCTATTGTCCGTCTCCTCTGCTGCCTGTTATATACAAAGCACACTTGTCTGTGAGTCAAGCTCTAGTTTTGGCCTTTGCTCCTACAATTTAAACCCTGTGTTAGGACTTTGTTCTATTTGTACAGTCCTGTGATTGCTAAGAGGATTGAAATAAAGTTATAAAATAACTCCACTCTAAGGGATTGTACAACTAATGCTTTATCTTGTTTGCAGCTGATAGCAATCCTTGTCTGATGTTTGCTTGTAAAAGTATTTTGTTTTTCACCCACAACAGCATGTGAGTAACAACTGCTGAGCTCCAGACTGATGTGCATGCTCTGTTGATTAGTTTACTTTAACAGCTTGTCTAATTACCACAAATTTTAGTTTAATACTGGAAATATTTTCACAGGGGTCTCTAAATTCAGTGACCTTGGTGAGAGGGGGAGTACACAAGAGGCGGGCTATGTCTCTCTGCAGCAATTTTCACCTCCAATTTCACATGCCCCACTCTTGGTGGAAAACATAGGCCTTGCTGCCTCTGCAGAGAGAGACTGTCAGCAGACCACGATCAGATGAATGGTGTGAACCCCCGCTCTGGTTGTCTGAGTGCACACTGACACAAAATAGGCAGAGCTCAGAATAAACCTACATGGACCTGCAAAGTAGGGGAACTAAGTTCTGTTAGTGAAGCAAAAGTTAAAAACAAAGACACATAGAATGTGTAGGCAGATAAGAACCATTCAGCCCATCTAGTCTGCCTAATTTCTGCCAAAAGAAAAAAGTAATAATCTGAATACTTTCATGTAGACCATGACCTTACCTTATATCTAGGATCCCTTTATGCCTATCCCATGCAAGGTATTAAGCACTTCCACTGCTGGGAAGGCCATTCCATGTATCCACTACGGTCTCAGTAGAGAATATTTCCTGATATTACTTTTAAATTGTTGCCCCTCTAATTTAAGACTACCGTATTTGCTCGATTATAAGACGAGGTTTTTTTCAGAGCAAATGCTCTGAAAAATCCCCCTCGTCTTATAATCGAGGTCTCTTATAATCTGACCTCAAATTGAGGTCAGATTATAAGACATGGATCCAGGTCCCCAGCAGAGCTGCAGGGGACCTGGATCCCCCTCTCTAGCAGCAGGGGGTGTCTGCGCAACGAGTGCAGACTCCCCTGCTTCCGCCCGGCACGACCGCCGGGGCTTCTGTGAAGAAGCCGGGTACTTCCGCTTTCGTCACAGAAGTCCCGGCGAGCGTGCCGGGCGGCAGCATCGGAGGTCTGCGCTCATCGCGCAGAATTCCTCTGCTGCCCCACTAGCCACCAGGGTAAAACGATACGTGCAGATATCCTCCATGCTGCCCGACACGGCAGCCTATTATGACGGACCAGCTGTCCGTCATAATAGACTGCCGTGTCGGGCAGCATGGAGGATGTCTGCAAGTATCGTGCAGACATCCCCCGGCTGCCCCCACTAGCCACCAGGGATCAAGGTAACGGGGAGGGAGGGAGGGGGACAGAGAGACAGGGAGGACAGAGAGACAGGGGGAGGGAGGGGGACAGAGACAGGGGGAGGGAGGCAGGGGGACAGAGAGACGGGGGGAGGGAGGGAGGGAGGGGGACAGAGAGACAGGGGGAGGGAGGGGGGCAGAGACAGAGTCAAGGGGAGAGAGGGGGTTAAGAGACAGAGACAAGGGGAGGGAAGGGGTTAAGAGACAGACAAGGGGAGGGGGGAGCAAGAGAAAAATGGGGGCAAGGGAAAGAGAAAGGCAGCATTGGCACATAAGAAATAAAAACTAGAAATACATTTTTTGATATCATAATTTTTTATTAAAAAAGCAATTTACATGTGAATATATACAAGTTTAACTTTTTTCCTATAGGGTAGTCTTATATTCAGGCTTTTAGTTTTTTTCCTAAAGGAATATCCAAAGTTTGGGGGGTCGTCTTATAATCAGGGTCGTCTTATAATCGAGCAAATACGGTATGTCCTCTTGTTGTGGCAGTTTTTCTTAGTTTAATTTAGCTCTCCTCCTTTATTGTATTGATTTTATGTATATAAATGTGTTAAGCATATCTCCTCTGTTTCATATTTCTTCCAAGCTATGCATGTTAAGATCCTTTAACCTTTCCCCGTAAGTTTTATTGCTGCTTTTACTACCAATGTTCCTATTAGCCCTGTAAATATATAGTTTTGAATACAACTGATTTAACCCCTTAACGACAGATGATGTGCCAGGCACGTCACGGCAAATTGAGGACTTGCCGACAGGTGACTTGCCGACAGGTGACCAGCGGTCGCTTTCTTTACTCTAACGGTGTTGCTACAATGCCTCTAGGTAGAGGCATTGTGCAACACCCCCCAAATGTGCAGGGGCGCGCTACGATCACTCCACGGAGTGATCGTAGCAGCCATTTAAAAATGGCTGCGCCCACTGCACACATGTGCTTAGAGGCACTTAACAACACCTTCAGGCTGCCCAGAGCCGATGGTGGTCGCTCTCCTGAGCGACCCCATCGGCTCAGTAGAAGAGAACGCTGCCTGTACAGGCAGCGCTTCCATTCTAATGGCAAGAGCATCGGAAGTGAAAGTATTTCACTTCCGATGCTCTAGGGGGAGCCAATCGATGCCGGCACAACAGATCTATGTGATCTGTGTGAAGGCATGTATGGTAAGTGCTCTGATGAGCACTTACCATACAGTCAAAGGCAATGTTAGCAAATATTGCCTTTGACAAGTATTGATCTGCCTCCCTCACCTTACTAGTTATAGTAAGGGAGAGAGACAGATCAGATAAAGTAAAAAAATAAAATAAAATAATAAAAAAAATATTTAATAAAATTTTAAACACCAAGGGCTTTTATAAAAGCCATTTAACCCCTTCCCTGCCATTGATCGCTGTGTACGCAGTGATCATACACAGCAGCACATTTTTTGCTGTCTGTGCATTTTTTAGGGGTTCATTTTTTTTTTACTGTAATTCATTACAGTATAAAAAAAAGCTCTTTTAAGAGAGATTAACCCCTTTCTTGCTGTAGATCACTGCCTAAGCAGCGATCTGACACAAATGCAGCAATCTTGCTGCAGAAGCATTTTTACATTTTTTTTTAACTTTTTTATTACACCCGTCACGTGTTAATTATACCCGCTAGGGGACTACGTTTAACGTAAAAAAATTTTTTTTAGCTGTCTGACCGCATGTATAGCGATCAGTAACAGCTGATAAGTGACAAAGGCTGGTTGGCGTTTGCTTAGATGAGCATCACCATTCGTCTGGTTAGATCAATATTTGTAAATATTTGATCTGACCCGTGTAGATCTGCCTCCCTCTCACTTGAGTTTTAGTGAGGGAGGGAGACAGAGCTGTATAATGTAAGTTTTTAATTATAATATATTTAATAGAATTGAGACCCAAAGGCTTTTATAAAAGCCGTTTCCAGTATTTAACCCCTTTTCTGCAATTGATCGCTGTGTACGCAGTGATCTTACACAGCAGCACATTTTTTGCTGTCTGTGCATTTTTTTAGGGGTTATTTTTTTTTACTTTGATTTATTACAGTATATCAAAGGCTCTTTTAAGAGCTATTAATCCCTTCCTTGCCGTTTATCACTTCCTAAGCAGCACATATGGTCACTGCCTAAGCAGTGCATATGGTCACTGCCTAAGCAGCGCATATGGAGCAATCTAGTCGCAGAAGGATTTTATTTTGCTATCAGCATTTTTTTTGTCAGACTCGCTAGGGGTTAGTTATACCCACTAGGGGATTACGTGTATTCCTTTTGAAGCTGTCTGAACGCGTGTATAGCGATCAGTAACAGCCGATCAGTGGCAAAGGTGGTTTGGTAATTTCTCAGATGAGCATCACCATTCGTCTGGTTCGTAAATATTGTTCTGACCCATATGGATCTGCCTCCCTCTCCTCACTTGAGTTTTAGTGAGGGAAAGAGACAGATCTGTATAACATAATTTTTTAATTGTAATAAATTAAATTAAATGTTAAAAAATTGTGAGTACCAAGGGCTTTTATAAAAGCCATACCCTTTGTATAGTGTAGTGTATTAACCCCTTCCCTGCCACTGATCACTGCACAGCAGAACATTTTTTCTTGTCTGTGCATTTTTAGGGGTTAATTTTTTTGTACAGTACTACAAAGGCTCTTATAAGAGCTATTAACCCCTTCATTGCTCTACATGTTCAAATTCCAAGTTTGAAAATCAAAAAGCGCACCTCTCAAATGTAGCCTTTCAACACCCAACAAAGCTGACAAAGCTATGCATGGGTGGTATCCCTGTGCTCGGGAGATGTTGCTGAACATATATTGTGGTATTGTTTGTCAGTGACACATACCGAAATATGTGAATTTGTGTCTAAAGTACAATGTATGTGGGAAAAAATACACAATAAAATGACTACCACAAACTTTGACAAAGGCTGGTGGTAGAATTGGTGCATGGAAAGTGTTAATATAACACCATTTAAAATAGCCTAGGGTGTCGACTTTTACAAAATATATACTTTTTGGGGTAAAATACACTGTCCTACTTTTAAAAAAAGTCCCAAATGAAAGATGGGCTCAGGCTGGCTACACGTCAATATTCCAAGTTGAAAATGCGCACCTTCACAATGTGGCCCTTTTAGCCCCCAAACAACCCAACAAACCTATGCATGAGTGACACATACCAAAATCTGTGAATTTATGTCTAAAATACAATATTTGTGAAAAAAAAACACACACAAATTACTACCACAAACTTTGACAAAGGCTGGTGGTAGAATTATTGCATGGAAAGTGTTAAAATACCACCATTTGAAATAGCGTAGGGTGTCTACTTTTAAAAAAATATATGCGTTGATGGGGTAAAATACACTGGCTGGTTTCAAATACGTCCCAAATGGGACATGGGTGCAGGCGGTCTGCATGTCAAAATTTCAATTTGGAAAACCAAAAACTGCACCTACCAAATTTGGCCTTTTACCCCCCAAACAATCCAACAAACCTATGCATGGGTGGTATCCCTGTACTCAAGAGATGTTGCTGAACACTTATTGGGGTGTTATTTGTTAGTGACATATACCAAAATCTGTAAATTCATGTCTGAAGTACAAGGTTTGTGAAAAAAAAACACAAAAAAATTACTACCACAAACTTTGACAAAGGCTGGTGGTAGAATTAGTGCATGGAAAGTGTAAAAATACCCCCATTTGAGATAGCCTAGGGTTTCTTCTTTTAAAAAATATATGGGTTGATGGGGTAAAATACACTGGCTGGTTTCAAATATGTCCCAAATGGGACATGGGTGCAGGCTGTCTGCATGTCAAAATTTCAAATTGGAAAACCAAAAACTTCCTCCCAAATTTGGCCTTTTACCCCCCAAACAATCCAACAAACCTATGCATGGGGGGTATCCCTGTACTCAAGAGATGTTGCTGAACACTTATTGGGGTGTTATTTGGCAGTGACACATACCAAAATCTGGAAATTCATGTCGTAAGTACAAGGTTTGTGAAAAAAAAAAACACAAAAAAATTACTACCACAAACTTTGACAAAGGCTGGTGGTAGAATGAGTGCATGGAAAGTGTTAAAATACCACCATTTGAGATAGCCTAAGGTGTCTACGTTTAAAAAATATATGGGTTGATGGGGTAAAATACACTGGCTGGTTTCAAATATGTCCCAAATGGGACATGGGTGCAGGCTGTCTGCATGTAAAAATTTCAAGTTGTAAAACAAAAAACTGCACCTCACAAATTTGGCATTTTAGCCCCCAAAAAACCCAACAAACCTATGCATTGGTGGTATCCCTGTACTCAGGAGAAATAGTAGAATCTATTTAGCATGTTGTTTCGTTTGCTATTGTCGATGAGGAGAAGTTGTTTCAAATAAAAACAAAGAAATTTGTGTATTTTTTTTTTTTACCATATTTTATTATTATTTTTTAATAATATGATAAGATATGATCAAAAATATGGCATCCATAGAAAGCCCTTTTTGTCCCGATAAAAACAATATATAATATGTGTGGGTACAGCAAATGACGAAGAAGAAAATTACTGCTAAACACAAACAGCACAGAAATGTTAAAATAGCCATTGTCCAGAAAGGACAAAAATGTTTCAAAGGCTCTGTCCTTAAGGGGTTAAACTATTTGCGACTGCTTTTCTATTCATGCCAAATAACTTTTCAAAATGATCCGACTGCACTCCAGACACGGGAAGAGGCCTGTGCAAAATGCGTCAAGCGTTAGCTTTTTATTATAATTTTCTATACTTTTCATGCTTTTCTCCATATATTAGTCTGTTATTTGTTGATCTACATTTATTAAGGTCTGAATAATATTAAGGTTTTCTTTTTATTACACACTATCCGTCTCTGGAGCGCTGTTTGATCATTTTGAAAGGTTAGTTACAGCGCGCAGTGGCGTCCTCCCTGTTGTTTGTTGACTGATCACTGGGACATGAAGTCATCTTATCAGAACTGAGCCGGCAACACCTTTTGAGACTATGCTGAAGAACCTAACTTGTTTCTACTAAGCTATTCTTTACTTCAAATAGAATAAATGCAGCCCCTGCTCATGTCTGGAGCATTGATTTAACATCAGCATTAATTGGATAGCATTCTGACATATTTATATGTGTAAGGCAGTGTAGTCTGTTATCATTAAGTGTGGAAATTATTAGGGTCTGTATTTAAACGTATATATTGTCTAGCAGTTACCACTTTTGTGGATATTTAGATCAGTTGATGAGAGAGTGATTAACAGCTGGATGTTATTAGGTTATCTGTTTCTTTTAAATGGCATTCATTGTATCTTTTTTTAGTTAGTTATTCTAGTTTCTACAATGTGAATTATCCGACGTATGCAAATCCTATTTAAACAGAAAAGTCCCAGATGAGTACTTATTTCTTTCTATGGGTCTGTTTGCTATGCAAAGAATGTATAAGAGACTGTTTTTCTCTAAAATTGCCATGTATAAATACCCATACCCACTGTTTTCCCATGATAGATATTATCTGCTTTAGGACATATATTTTATTTTTTTTCTGTAGTTCTGTTTGCTGTAGGCATGTATTGATTTGGAATATGTCTCTGTTAACTGAAGGCAAAGAGACATTATTTGCTCACAGTGCTGGTCTCATTAGTGTGTGATATCACTCCAAGAGCCCCACACCATTTATATGAGCCCCCGTGTTCTCACACCTCCACACACTCAAGATACCTACCACATTTTCAAACTAGTCTTCTTCACTTGGCAGTGTTATTGTTAATGGGACATAACCATAGTCCATCAAATATGATGAAACCAATTCCCTTTACAAATCTTTACATACTATGTGAATCATTCTCCCTGTATGCACATGTGATAAGTTGCTATATGCTGGTCCTCCTTAACCCCTTTTTTTACTTTTTTCTATACTACATCACTCCTTCTTTTCTTGTTCTTCAAAAGTGCTAAATAAATTAGATTTAAAAAAAATGATATGGTATAATAATTTCTAATTGATTTATGCAAATACACTGGGAATAAACGGTATCTTCTGGATTTTGACAAAACTGACTCCTGGAATGTCATTTTTGGCATCATATATACGATACATTGTTGAGCATCAGCCAGTTTAAAATTTTAACTGGTAGTGCCAAGCTGGTTTCTCACAAACCCTTAACCTCTCTTCACATCATGCACCAAAGTGTGTAAACCTTTATAAAACCCTTAACTCAGTGGTACCCAAACCAGTTCTCATGCCCCCTTTATAATCCAGGATTTGAGGATTACCAGTTGTCTTTAAAAAAAACCTAAAGTTTAGAAATTCTAACTATCCCTAAATTATGTTCTGTGGGGAGGGGGGAGGGGGGGGGGTGAGGACTGGTTGGGAATCACTGCCTCTCTGTATTCTCTGTACCAACAACTAAGGATACCTTTACTTTGCTTATTACAGGTGCCCGATACCTGCTGTACCTGTAACCCCTGGTTATTATCTGATTTTTATATTTTTTCATGTATAACCCATGCTACCTTTTTTTTTTATTAACCTACATAATGGAAATATGTATATTAACTATTAATTTTGCATTATCACATTTTAAACTTTTATAGGATCTGCCCAAAGCTGAGGCTCCCACTCTACCAGGCCAGATATCCAGAATATCTGTTAGGATTATTGATGCTCAATATTGTTTTATTTTTCTAAAATGTATGCATTTCTTCAATCTAGGTATTATTTATACCAAGTGTATAATTTATGGGGGCAGTTCAAAACAAAACATGAGTAATTATTTTTTTTTATAAACCTTTTTTTTTTTAATGTGTATTTTATTGGCAAATCAAAAACATAGAGACAAAACAATGTCAGTATAACAATAACATGAAATGCCTTTTGTAAGTTATATGAACTAGACAAACATAATATATTTCTTCTAGTAAATATTTAAGCACTTAGACCTGATGAGTATAAATACCTATATTGCTATCTAAATTAGTGGCACTAACTGCATAAATTGAGACAACAGACAAGAAACCTGTTGAGGTGTTAACTCACATCATGCTTGAGTGTGGGTGAAAGAGAGGAGGTTCCATAAGGGCTCGATAAAATCGCCAACTTGTAGAGAAGTATAACAAACTATAAAAATCGAATCTGTATAAGTAATCCCAACCTTTCGGTGAAAGCCAATAGGCTAGTGTCCTCTAGCGGGCTGTTCCAAAATGGTCACTAACATCAATATGAAACAGCAATAAAAAATTACATTACATTACCATTTATTTATATAGCACCAACAATTTACGTAGCGCATGATACAGAGCATAGAAGGGAACTACATACTAAGTTAGACAAACTAGAACAGACTGGTACGTGAGGTAGAGAGCTCTGCTCGCAAGCTTACAATATAGAGGGAATGGGGCACATGAAACTCATAAGGGAGTGAAGAGGATAGAAGAAATGTAGTTGTGGTAACAGTAATGTGGATGGTTGGCACTAGGTGGGTTTGGCCAAAGATTAATTGTGTGCATTCTAGCTGGATCAGTTCTAAGCTACCTGATACTACACTCCAGTGATTATGGACAGCGAGGGCTTGTTGGGATTAGCTAGAGGTAAATCAACCAATGTGCTAGTTGGATGGGTAGTAGGCTTCATTAAATATATGAGTTTTGAGAGCGTTTTTAAAGTTTGAAAAGGAAGGAGAGAGCTGGATGCTCTGCTGAAGGGAGTTCCAAAGAGAGGGGGCAGCTTGGGTAAAATCTTGGAGGCGCGAGTGGGAAGAGGTAATGAGGTAGGATGAGAGCTGTAGACCCATTGAGTAGTGCAGAGGTCATGCAGGGAAGTATCGGTTCACGAGGGAGGCAATATACGGAGGGGCCAAGGAGTGGAGGGCTTTTTAGGTTAAAGACAGAACTTTGAATTTGATCCTAGAGCAGACTGGGAGCCAGTGGAGGGCTTTGCAGAGGGGAACCGCCGACTCAGACTGACGAGCAAGAAAGATGAGTCTGGCAGCTGTGTTTTGAACAGATTGCAGGGGAGAAAGACGAACCAGAGGTAGTCCAGTCAGAAGGCTGTTACAGTAGTCAAGGTTAGAGATCACAAGCCAGTGCACCAGTATTTTGGTGGTCTCTTCTCTGAGGAACGGGCGAATGCGTGCAATGTTCCTTAGGTGCAAACGACAGGATTTGGCTGAGGACTGAATATGAGGAACGAAGGAGAGCAGAGTCAAAAGTGACCCCAAAACATCGGACACGGTCAGCTGGTACGATTGTAGCATTTTCAACAGTGACTGTGAAGCCAGGTAAATGGACAGAGTTCGAGGGAGGGAAGATGATCAGCTCCATTTTGGAAAGATTAAGTTTCCAGTAGCGATCAGACATCCAAGTAGAGATGGCCGACAGATACTCAACTACATGTGACACGACAGAGGGAGTGAGGTCAGGAGAGGAGAGGTAGATCAGAGTATCATCCGCATACAGGTGGTATTGGAAACCAAAAGAATGGATGAGTTCTCCCAGAGAGGTGGTGTACAGGGAAAACAGAGAGCAGAACAGGCGACGATGTTGCTCCACTAAGCAACACTGAATAGGAGCACTCAGATAAGTATGACTCGATCCAAGAGAGTGCCATACCACCTATGCCAAATGAGGATAATCTGTTAAGAAGGAGGCGGTGGTCAATGGTGTCAAAGGCAGCAGAGATATCTAAGAGGATCATCACTGAGAAGTGACCTTTCGATTTGGCAGAAAGGGGGTCATTTGATACTCTAGTGAGAGCTGTTTCAGTAGAAAAAAAAGAGAATAAGTAGGAAATGGGCAAAAGAGAATTGGAAAAGTAGAAGGGTGGGGAAAAAGAAATATGGGAAAGAGAGGGGTACCGGTAGCAACAAGTGAGTGCTTCTCAAAAATAGGGCCAACATATATAAAAAATGACCAAACTACCACACCATCCAGCGGGAGGTGTGGAGAGTGCCCTGGGGGGCAGAGCAGACAGAAGAGAAAGGACGCCACTCGTCACATAATCAGAAAAGTAATCATAACATATTTAACTTGTGGAAACTTTTAAGCAGTAGTCATACTACGCAGCAAAAAGAAAAGTGTATCTGAACCGTGTGTGGCCAGGGTTCATACAAGGGAACCCTAGTTAGGAGTCTGAGGTTATCGCAGGCGGGTTCTCCAGGGTCGAGGAAACTTCTAGCACCTGTGGTATGTGAAGGATATTTAGATTGGATAGAAAGGTAGGTATATCAAACAGATCTTCTATTAAAAGAATCTTATTGTCCTTGGACACTGATAATGTAGAGCGCAGACCCCACCAGTACCGCCACACACTTGAATACAGTCACACTTGCATACACACGCACGTCCATACAGTCACACTTGCGCACACACACACTTGCTATACAGTCACACTTGCATACACACAGTACCTGCGCAACTACACAGTTTTTTCTTTTTTCGTTTTTGAACAGGGCTGAGAGCTTCACACCCCTTCTCCGATTTATAACGTGTGATATTCACGCTGCTGATCTGTTTATCCCCTCCCTCTGACCTTTAAACTGACCTCACCCGCAGGGTAGAAGAGGGGTTGTCCATACTTGACTGTGAGGAGCTATGTGCAGGGTTCTTCATTCCCTGATGCTCCTTCCAGTGCAGCAAGCAGTTGAAGGTGCGGCTACCACTGCTGAACTCACGCGGGTCGCACCTCAATGCCCAGCGGGCCACATTTTGGACGCCCCTGCTATAGAGGATACTTTCACCTGTAAGGACATCACCTCACAGGGCACTGTCAGGCGTTCAGATTTCACCATCCGTTCTAAGTCTTAAAACAGGGTTTTTAGGTCAGCTTTAGTTGCTAATGCTGCATCTGGCCCACTAATGGCAGTTTGGTATTGTTTATTTTGTTTTACTTTTTCCTCTGAAACATCAGAGGAGCCATCAGAGTCTTCATGTAGCATGCTTTGTGAGCCCACGGTACTAGTCGGTTGGGGCCTAGGTGGCCTCGTCAGCAACTCTCCAATATAAAAGTTTTGTATAGTTTGCGACTTGCATTTTTCCTTTCTCTTATGTGGTGAAGCCATGGATTAAAGCAGTTATTTGGCACAAAGAACAGGAGTTCGGGTAACACACTCCACCGCTGGCTCCGCCCCCCGATAAACCTTTATTTTTAATTAACTTGTCATTTCAGTGCACACAAGTATGATTTATAAATTATTATTATTCCATACTATACTGATTAGTATATTTAAATAACACTTGGGAAACAACCATCTATTTCTTCTGCTAAACTCCAACATCTTCAACATTGTCTTTGATAAAAATTTAGTTAATGTGTAATAAAAAATATTCTTAGACATGAATGATGTTGAAGAAATCTGAAGAAAAAAGAAATCTCTTCTCTTGGTTACGTTACATTAGGCAATACAAAAAAAGAAGAGAGCACAGCGCTTAAATATAAAAAAAGGGGGAAGGGGAAATAATGAAGGAATGTGTGAAAAATGAAAAGGCAGTGATAATAAATATATAATGAAAATAAGGAGGGAATAAAGAAACACACTAACCCGTATCAACTCCACACACAGAAAAACCTCACATATGAACAAGTATGGAGGGAAGGATATCTCTCCAAATTGAGAGGGGGGCAAACCACTAACAAATGTGGAAAAGGGATAGCAGCTAGTCTTAAACTGCAATGGACTGGACCACTGCAAAAAAGAAGCACAGGATTAATAGAAAGAGAGACCGCGCTAAAATATACCCCAAAAAGAACAAGACATAATTTATAAAAATAGAAAAGATTTATTGTCACAAAATATACATGTATATAAGGTAAAAAGACTATAGTTGAGTCTAGTACCACAATAATATAATATAAAGAAAACAAAATAGAGTAGAAAAAACACAAAAAGTAATATCAATATGCGGTAAAGTAGAATATAATAATATATAAAATATATATAGTAGTACAACCTTACCCACTGCTAGTATAGTGTACAGAACATATGTATAAAATATACACTATAAGCACAGACACAAAAACAGGACACCCCTCAGGACGCGTTTCGTAAAAAAACTTCTTCAGCTGGTGGGTGAGTGTGCATACAGGCAGTGGGGAAAGGCACTCTTATATACAAGACAAAAAAAACCGCGAAAAATGGATTAAGATTAATGATTCTCTACAGCTGGGGAGTAGGTTGCAAACTATGTTGCCGATAAACCGGAAGTTCGGATATAGAGCACTTCCGGAAAAGACGTAATCGTCATCAAGAAGCGTCTTGTTGCCATAGTGACGCGTCCTCCAACCGCATAGCCGGCATAGCGGGTGGGGGACCGCGAAATCACCATAGGCAAGGGAATCTTCGTTATATAATACCAAGGGGAAGAATGATCTGCTAATACTAAGGGGACATAGAAACGGAAAAGGGGAAATAGATGAAAAAAAGGGGGGGGGGGGAAGAATAGCAAAGAAGAAAGAGAAGAAAAAGGGGAGGAGCAAAAAGAGAAAGAGGAATAACAAATGGTAAATAGCAAACAAATAATAATGCGTGCAGGATCAAAAATATATGATTACAACATGAAACAGGGTATGGTAACAAGAGAAACATAATGTAGAAAAAATCAATATGAAAAACATACACAGTATGGTTTTGACATGTTGCATATTATTATATAGATACATGGTCTAGTTCCAGGTTGGACATATTTTGAATTCTGGCGATAAATAGAATAGTCAAGAAAAAACCTGATTTGATCTTTTGTAAAAATAGAAAATTCTGATGCCATCTTCATTCCTGTCTGGATGATGTCCCAGTAATGTGTCCTGAGAAAACAAGGATGTATATTGCAAAGGTTTTTTTGGAGATGTCTCTTGGTTGTATTAGGAAGTATCGGAATACAAGAAGACCATTTATATATATATATATATATATATATATATATATATATATATATATATATATATATATATATATTTTATCCAGTCCATTTTCAAAATTAACAATAACCTTTTATACATTATAGTAAATTTTGGGATTTGGGCTAAGGTAGCTTTTCTAGATATAGCTGCTAAAGGAAGGCGCAGTAACGTTTCTGCTTTTCTCAACCTTGCTATTTTCTGATCGGTAAATAGTCCAAATAAAGCCCATTGTGGTGTGAAAGAAATAATTACAGGGAGTGCAGAATTATTAGGCAAATGAGTATTTTGACCACATCATCCTCTTTATGCATGTTGTCTTACTCCAAGCTGTATAGGCTCGAAAGCCTACTACCAATTAAGCATATTAGGTGATGTGCATCTCTGTAATGAGAAGGGGTGTGGTCTAATGACATCAACACCCTATATCAGGTGTGCATAATTATTAGGCAACTTCCTTTCCTTTGGCAAAATGGGTCAAAAGAAGGACTTGACAGGCTCAGAAAAGTCAAAATAGTGAGATATCTTGCAGAGGGATGCAGCACTCTTAAAATTGCAAAGCTTCTGAAGCGTGATCATCGAACAATCAAGCGTTTCATTCAAAATAGTCAACAGGGTCGCAAGAAGCGTGTGGAAAAACCAAGGCGCAAAATAACTGCCCATGAACTGAGAAAAGTCAAGCGTGCAGCTGCCACGATGCCACTTGCCACCATTTTGGCCATATTTCAGAGCTGCAACATCACTGGAGTGCCCAAAAGCACAAGGTGTGCAATACTTAGAGACATGGCCAAGGTAAGAAAGGCTGAAAGACGACCACCACTGAACAAGACACACAAGCTGAAACGTCAAGACTGGGTCAAGAAATATCTCAAGACTGATTTTTCTAAGGTTTTATGGACTGATGAAATGAGAGTGAGTCTTGATGGGCCAGATGGATGGGCCCATGGCTGGATTGGTAAAGGGCAGAGAGCTCCAGTCCGACTCAGACGCCAGCAAGGTGGAGGTGGAGTACTGGTTTGGGCTGGTATCATCAAAGATGAGCTTGTGGGGCCTTTTCGGGTTGAGGATGGAGTCAAGCTCAACTCCCAGTCCTACTGCCAGTTCCTGGAAGACACCTTCTTCAAGCAGTGGTACAGGAAGAAGTCTGCATCCTTCAAGAAAAACATGATTTTCATGCAGGACAATGCTCCATCACACGCGTCCAAGTACTCCACAGCGTGGCTGGCAAGAAAGGGTATAAAAGAAGAAAATCTAATGACATGGCCTCCTTGTTCACCTGATCTGAACCCCATTGAGAACCTGTGGTCCATCATCAAATGTGAGATTTACAAGGAGGGAAAACAGTACACCTCTCTGAACAGTGTCTGGGAGGCTGTGGTTTCTGCTGCACGCAATGTTGATGGTGAACAGATCAAAACACTGACAGAATCCATGGATGGCAGGCTTTTGAGTGTCCTTGCAAAGAAAGGTGGCTATATTGGTCACTGATTTGTTTTTGTTTTGTTTTTGAATGTCAGAAATGTATATTTGTGAATGTTGAAATGTTATATTGGTTTCACTGGTAAAAATAAATAATTGAAATGGGTATATATTTGTTTTTTGTTAAGTTGCCTAATAATTATGCACAGTAATAGTCACCTGCACACACAGATATCCCCCTAAAATAGCTAAAACTAAAAACAAACTAAAAACTACTTCCAAAAATATTCAGCTTTGATATTAATGAGTTTTTTGGGTTCATTGAGAACATGGTTGTTGTTCAATAATAAAATTAATCCTCAAAAATACAACTTGCCTAATAATTCTGCACTCCCTGTATATATGGTATTCCAAATCTGCTTAATTTCCGAACTGGCCCATAAACAATTAAACATATCTACCTCCTATTCATCACATTTAAGAGCTGTTTAATGTAACGCCTATCTGTTTCACCAAGTGTTAGGTATGCTCTATGTAATGTTTTATGTCATCTACAAATACATATTTAATTGTATAGCCTTGTTAGTGGAAGTAGATCCAACAATAATATCATGTAAATCTAATTGTTGGAATTCTTTATATCAGGAAAATAATTTCCCATGCTGTTTATTTCCATTAGATAAATGATGCTTTTATATATAGCTGCAGTGGAATGTGCTTTATTTGGTCCAGAAAAATGGATTATCTTTAAAATTCGTTAAGCATACTTAGTTTATTTGACAGCGTTACAAATTTGTATAAAATGGAATAGATGAAGTAGAGTTTGAATATATTCTGATATATTTATGAAGGAAAATAGATTTCCTGAGTTAGTTTGAAGTAACTTTTTTTTTTATTATTCGCCAACCTATGTTTTGTTAATTTCCTGTGAATCAAAACTGCCTTGGCTCGTTGGAATTTTGGATTACCTATGAGTAGATCATATAAAGAATTTGTAGCATTTAATGATTGTTTTTACATAGTTACGGACCAAACTTTACATGTTGAAATTAAAAGAAGATGGTTCTTGATCTGTCTGGTAACGAGGTCACTATGTATGTAGAAACACTATTATATTATTATAAACTGGATATGTTGCTTGGTCCAGTCTACTGTTATTCTGTACAATACAGCTAAATTATATTATTTCAAATTGTGAAGTTTACCCCCTTAGCCCCCTAATTAGTTGGTTATTGTTATTTAAAGATGGAAATATAGCTTTTTATGTTGCCATTTGAAATATTGGAATGCTTATGAAATATTAATTGTCTGAATATCCTTTAAATAGAAATTGGTAAGATTTGTACAGGAAAACAATATTTTTGGAAATATTATCCTTTTTATAAGATGACACCTGACTAAGAAATAAGAATATGCTCCATTCATGTGAATACTCAATTAATTCTTGTTAAATGTGTAATATTACGTTTGTATATTTTTTATGTTGCTGGGGATTAGTTAACCAAGAATTTTAAAACTTTGCTTTTCATCCATTTAAATAGAAATGTATCCCGTCAGCTTCTGGTAGTGCTACAATTTTGGTGGTATTGATTTGAAACTAGATGCTATGTGAAAATGATCAAAACATCCCTTATACATGGAATTTCATAATTTGATTAGGAAAAAAACCTAATAAATTGGCTGTTAAAGCATCCGCCTTAACCTCATTTATAGCACCTCTGCCATTTACCTGTGTATAAGGAAAAAATAGAATAATTAAGATCATTTACTGAAAGAAAAGTTTAAGGACATATAAAGCACAAAACAAGACTAGGAATTTGGGACCAAAGTGATGATATTTAAAAAAAACCTAGTCATATATGTGCAGAAGATTTGATCAAATGCCTTGTCTGTGCCACAATCATGTTTTTAAATTTATTTATCTGCCTAGTTGCTATGATTGATGGAAATACCCATTTAACATTCTTTATATAATGTCTTCGTGTCTTAAAGCCTAATTGTGCTGGGCCAGTCAATTTGGTCAATATACATTGTAATTGAATTACCATCATTTTTGAAAGAAAAATCTAAATTTGGGATCTATGGGATCTTTATCTGATTTGGGTAACACTGTCATACGGGCGAGATTTTGTGGAGGATGATTGCCCTCAAGAATTCCATTATTTAAAGCAAGATATTGATTAAGTAATTTATAATATTCTTAATATCCCATTATATTTTCTTTGACGTGATAGGAATGTATCAAAAAGACGAAAAATGATGATCGGCTCCGCTCACCTATGCTCTCCACGTGGGTGCTCCATCCCGCTGACCAGGCGTGTAATGTACAGGCAAAAAAGACGAAAAAGTGATGTGCACTCCACTCCAGTGAGCGATCCAATAAAGTGCTTTATTTAAACAATGAACATGAGACCAAAAAGGAGGTACATGTACAGCAAAACGAACAAACAGAAAACCGCACCTTACGCGTTTCGCGTATTACAACGTTTAATCATAGACCTATGATTAAGAGTTGTAATACGCGAAACGCGTAAGGTGCGGTTTTCTGTTCGTTTTGCTGTACATGTACCTCCTTTTTGGTCTCATGTTCATTGTTTAAATAAAGCACGTTATTGGATCGCTCACTGGAGTGGAGTGCACATCACTTTTTCGTCTTTTTTGCCTGTGAGAGGAATGTCTAATGTTTCTCTAATGTCTGTGGTAAGTTTGGGATACTCATTTATTTAAATATATTAATTTGTTGCATAATATCATCAGGTTCCTCTTTGTAGATATCCTCAAAATAAGTTCTGAAAACCTCTACAAGTTCCTTTGCTTTCAATATCTCTACATCTGGTGAAGGCCCAAATGCAATAATTGCCCGATTTGTTTTACCATTGAAAATATTAATGTTTTTGAAAGCCATATAATAATTATGCTTGGTCAGAAAGTATTGAATCATATAAGACCTTTGTTATACACTGCCTAGCCAAAAAAAAAGTTGCCACCTGGATTTAAATTGGCAAATAGGTCTGGGGTTGCTGCAGTTGGTCAGGTCTAGGTTCAGCAACATTATGTGCCCAAAGAATGAGGTCAGCTAACTACCTGAATATACTGAATGGCCAGGTTATTCCAATGGATTTTTTCTTTCATGACTTCAAGGGCATATTCCAAGATGACAATGCCAGGATTCTGTGGGCTCAAATTGTGAAAGAGTGGTTCAGGGAGCATGAGACATCATTTTCACACATGGATTGGCCACCACACAGTCCAGATCTAAACCCCATTGAGAATCTTTGGGATGTGCTGGAGAAGGCTTTGATTTACAAGATCTTGGTTAAAAATAAATGCAACACTGGACGGAAATTAATCTAGTGACATTGCAAAAGCTTATTGAAACAATGCCACAGTGAATGTGTGCCATAATCAAAGCTAAAGGCGGTCCAACAAGATATTAGAGTGTGTGACCTTTTCTTCTAGACCTTCTCTTTTGGTGGCGACTTTTTTTTGGGCCAGGCAGTGTATTTGTGTAATGCTTTTTTAGTGGATATAGTTTTATGTTCAGTATTAAGCTTTTTAAGTTCTTAAATTTTGAAATTTGGCATTAGTTTCTTTTTTATTTTGTGTGCCGATAAGCTATTATTTACCCCCTATTACTGACTTTGAAGCCTACCAAAAAGGATTATGGTCATCCATGTGTATTAATTATTCTCTGTATAATTCTGCTAAGCTATTTTCAAATGAGTTTGAAAAGTTTTAAATTAAAATAGGAAACTTGGCAAACTCTAATTATATGACTTAAATCACACATTCAAAGGAGATTTCAATATGAATTTAATCATGATCAGTAATATTGATAGCTATTTATACATGTATCTATGTGTTGATTGAATCTCTAACCAGAAAATAATCTATTCTAGAATAAGTATTGTGAAGATTTGACTAAAATGTGTAATTCCTATCCGTCAATCAGCTGCAAACGTGACAGAAGGTCGGTCCCTGACAGCAAAGAGGTTCCCCTTTATCTTTTTGATCTTGAAGATATAGGTTTTCTTTGTGGTTAACTGTGGATGCAGTGTACTTATCCATCTTTTATGATGTTCTGATAATTCTTAATAAAAGGATTTGTAGTTTGTTGGTTTCTGCGTTTTGACACTGAATATGGTGGAAAACAAAAAGCTCATTCATTTCTGGGAAGGTTTCCAACTGCACCTTTCATTCTTTAACTATTGTAAAATTGTGCAAAAGAAATTCATATTATGTTCACAGATAAAATACTGTAAATGAGACCTGTCCCCCCCCCCCCCCCCCCCCCCCAAGTAATTGTCTCTGAAGTAGTCCACTGGCGTATTCTAACAGATTCCCAATTACTCAGATTGTGAGGGAGTTATCTGATGCAGAATTTAATCAGTGTTATTTATATGAAAGTCTCATCATCCATTAAAATTGGATTGTGTGCTAAAATTAAACAGTTCCCTTAAGTCTATGATGCTCTGTTTAGTTTGCTTGAGTTTCAGTTTGTGCTCTGTCTTCTTTTAGTAGAGATTATACTGTTCAGAATACCAAAAAAAAGAAACATTGCATAAAATTCATAATTAAATAACCCGGGTCTGGTTTCAGTCACTTGTTATACTAGCTATGACATAAAGCAAAATTTGCACACATATATTCTAGTTAAATTGCTGATGCACAAAACTGTTTGCACTGTGTCAAATGATGAATCCGCTAACCGGATCTGTTCTGTTATGGAACAGAAGTTCATTGAGTTCAGTTTTTTCCCTGTGTTGCTCACAAGCCATTATTTAATTATTGAGAGCTAGAGAAGAACATACATATGGAATGTTCACTTGTTCTTTGTGAAGAAGGGCCACTTAATACAGACACACTATTCTTGTCATTTATGGGAAAATGTTAGGTTAGGGCGGCTTATTTTTATATAAATTTATACTTTAAATTTATAGAATACTTTTTTCCTATGATGTGTAATTATCAAGAGTTAATGTTTTAGTGAAGTACTTATCTACCAGCAGAATCTAAATAAAACCCTCCATTTAATAAGGTGTATTTGGTGCAGAAAATTTCTCAATCAGTGGTGCTGCTCCCCCAGTATCCTCTAAGTGTATCAATCTTGGTGAACATACACTTGGATCTCAAAATATGCTGATCATTTTTACATTATATATAGAAGGAGGTCTATAAACAACAATAAAAGTATCAGAAAAGTAAACAAAAAAAAATATGAGATTGTTACACATTCCAACACTTTTTGCACACTTCTGCCCCCCCCCCCCCCCCCCCCCGATTTTTTTTTATAAATGGGTTGCCCTGGGAAAGGTTGCCATAGCAACTAGGAAGTATGAAACCGGCATATATAACACAAATGCCCAACTTTTTATCGGTAGTTAGCATTATACCTGGGCACCACTATTAGGTGCAAAAGACCTCTGCACTTAAAATGTGAAGATTGATATATTGATTGGCCACTGGGAGATTGACAAACTCTACATATAAATTACAATATATGATTTTTGTTGTATTTTCTGCATTTATTGAATATGCGGCTTGTTTTAATTTATGCTCCAATTTTTAGTTCAGCAGCTTTTTTCTTTATACTACACTTTGTCAGATTGAAGAGTCTGACATATTTGTCTTACCTAATTGCAACTTTTTTTGCAGTTTTCTATACATCCAAATATAAAGATCCAATTCAAGTATCATACATACCTTTGCATTCTCGGTCACGATTCTTGTAATATAAAACAACTTTAAACTTTCCAGTGAATTTAATTAACCACAGTAATGTAGCTAAGCACTGGACACATGGCCATATTAATTGGGTCAGGCAGTGTACATGTACTGCAGACCACATTGTTCTTTATTCGGTTCATGTTCACATAGTAACGTCTCCTCTTCACTGTTTATTTAAGTGCTACTCTCATATTTCAGATTGTACCCCCTGTTATATTGATGAGGTGAACATGTACAGCAGGCTCTAATCCTACTCCTGTCTTGGTATCCATGTTAAACCATTTGCACACTTCTTCACTCAAGTGATGTCAGTGTCCCACAGGTCATGCTTTTCTTTATCTAGTTGGTTGCTTTTTATAGAATAACTCAAACATATTTTGTTTTCTTTGTTTTTATAGCTTGAACAGTATAGGGAGATCTTTTTGGCACCTTTTCCCCCTCTTAATATAATAACTTCTATTATCCACTCTCTTTTCTGTCACTCTTTTGTCACCCAATGCTGGATGCTCACACATAGGTTTACACTATACCTTATATATTTGTGGAGAGATACTTAGAGCAAGACACCAAGCAATGTACCTTTGAGCCCTGTGCATGGAGATCTTTGGGGCCCACCACACCTATTAGTAATGTTCTTACTCCATCTCTGTTTATTCTTGAGGCACATAGGTAGGAATATGTTTTTATACCCTGGCACACTGACTCTTCTCCCTGATGATCCTTCGACACAACTAAAGAGCAAAGATAGCATGGTTCAAATTTGCTCAGGATCTGCAACTATATTGGCTAAACCACAGCTGAATTCCCACTCTATTATAAAGCTCCATATCATGTGTAGAGCTCACAATCATCACTTCTAATCTTATCTGGATGATTAAATCGCTTTCTTGGTGAAAATAAGAACTGGTGGACACTGAGGTCTTACAATAAGCTGACTTCGACTTCATCACCACCATTCTTCCAACACAAGAATATACACGTTTATTCATTTAGCTCAGTGTTGACGAAACCCTATGAATACTCTACATAAGTCTAAGGTAGACCTAAAATATCCCCCCACCTTCCATCCATAAAAGAATAACCTGACATGAATCATTGCTAATTTGACATGTTCAATGTCAGTCCAGTTGAAGAAATGACTTCTCATTAAAAGCACCCGATACACTTAGAAGATTTATATGGCAGCTTCTTTCTCACCTCATTAAAAAATAATTAACCTTACCTTCAGTTCATTTATTCTAGATCAATCTCTTCATTAAGAAAAACTCCTCCCCTGTGTTATACAGAAATGAATTTAACACCTTAAGGCCAATTTAACTTGGTATCCTGCAATGGGCACTTGGGCTGAAAAACGTTTGCCATCAACAAAGATGGAGTAGGGAACACATAAGGTGAGCGAAAAGGCAGAAGGAGCAGGCTGTGGCAGTTATAGTGCATTGGGGGACAGTAACAGGTAGTTGGGTCTTGCAAAAGCTTACGTAATGGGTTCTTGGGATTTTTGTAGTTGCCAATGTAACTTAACTCATAAGGTATGATCTTTTCACCTAAAGACTACAGAAACATAGAATATCCATCTAGTCTGCCCAATGTTCCAAATACTTATTAGTCCCAAGTTCCCTATCTTATTTCTTGGATAGCCTTGTGCCTATCCCACGCATGCTTTAACTCCTTCACTGTGTTTACCTCTACCACTTACGCTGGAAGGCTATTCCTTACATCCACTTCCCTTTTAGTAAGGTAATACTTACTGATATTACTTTTCAATCTTTGCCACTCTAATTTAAAACTATGTCCTCTAGTGGTGGTTATTTCCTTCTTTTAAATATACTCTCTTCCTTTACTGTGTTGATTCCCTTTATATATTTTGTTTAATTAAAGGAGGGTAATATAAAACAAAGATAATGTTTGCCCAGTGAATAGCATGCACTTGTGGAAAGTTGTTGATTCAATGTGTGTAAAGTGATTTTATTGATTTAATTTATAACTTATTCTTTAAAGTACACCTATTATGTGACGACGTCTCGTTTTAATAACCCACTATTAATTTCTATCTTTATTTTAGGATTATTCCCAGCTGGGGCCATATTTTTATTTCAGATACAAGCCACCTATTCTGCTGTGTCATGATCTAAGCCCATGCATGTGCCTGAGAAATATGCCGTAAATACACATAATATGCATATGAATGGGATTTCGTAATTCCATGCCACATCAGGGATGCAGGATGCTGGAGCATGGCTTGAAAGAGGTTTTTATCAGTGCAACTGCTCATAACTATGCTCACACAGACTTCATTTTTCTCTAGTGTCCCAGGATATTTTGGACACCATAGGATGAAGTCGAGACCAATTGGGACTGACCCCCCTTAGAGTGGGACAGTTGGAGAGTGTGCAATTCATTTCCTATATAAGCAACACATATGTAAAACACAAGTGGTTTTTCATATATTTTTAGTTTTGTTTGTGATGCACACATTCCAACATGCATACTTTATTAATGAATCAAATTGTATCTCTTAAATTAATGCAACTGTCTAGTTGTGTTTTAAAATTAACAAATAATCCATTCTTTTTTTTTTTTAAGTACAGAAAATATGAAAAGCGTGAAATTCACTCCATGTATTTGAAGAGTCCAGTTGTGTCCTTTCTCCTTGTTAATATACATGTATACATGTTCCCCCAACATTATTTGTGATGGTTTTCTTTGTTATTCCTCACTTCTCCCTGCAGGGGAAAGTGGCATTTAACTCATGCCTAATTTTAGAGTGGTCTCATCTAGACATGTGCATTCGTTTTCGGACGAATGCATTTTTTTCCGAAAATAGCATTTTCGTCCGAAAAACGAAAGCCGAAAATGCTAAACTAACGAAAGCTGAATGAACAAATGGTTACTAAACGAAAATCATTCGTCCATTCGTGCTATTGGCATTCTGTAAACTGAAATAGAGTCGGTTTATAGAATACCAATAGCATTACATACATTCCATAAACCGACATAATGAACGACTTTCGGTTTATGGAATGCATGTAATGCTATTGGTATTCTATTAACCAACTTTATTTCGGTTTATAGAAAGCCAATAGGATGAATGGACGAATGATTTTCGTTTATTAACCATTCGTTCATAGCATTACATGCATTCCATAAACCTAAAGTCGTTCATTATGTCGTTTTATGGAATGTATGTAATGCTATTGGTATTCTATAAACCGAAATAGAGTGGAAATAGGTCAATTCGTATGAATGGGGACTCTATTTCGGTTTATAGAATACCAATAGCATTACATGCATTCTATAAACCGAAAGAGAGGTTAAAATAGGTCAATTCGTACGAATGAATAAAACGAAATGAAAATAATGAACTAATTTAGTCTGAAACTAATGCAGTAATGAACGGAATTAGTTTTGGATGAAATAAATAACATTTTCGTCCGAATGGACGAAAACGAAACAAAAATTTTAGTTTTGCACATGTCTAGTCTCATCTATTTTGTGGGTGACACTGTGTCTATACAGTGTTGAGATATGGTCACATTGGCCATGAGCTGCCTTCTCCCAGCTTTCTGCAACTTTTTCATTATTCATTCACAAAATATAATGCAGATCGTGTTTTAAGACAGGTAAGAGTGCGTGCATATAATGAGCCACTGTGGTTTTGAATTTAGGCCTAGCAAATAATTATTTTCTTTGAGCAATGGTTAGACCTGGCAGGGTTACAGCTGTAGTATTAATGATTTGTAACCTGTTGACAGGAAAGTTAAGGAATTCCTAGTGAAGGAATAGGCTTTCAGGATTGAGTGTGGAGCAGTACAGAAGGGTAAAGCAGTCACTAGAATCCTTTCTAGGGCTGGCATTAGAAATGTATAGTTGAAGCATATGCCAAAGGAGTAACAGCATGCTGATCTGTGTAAGCATTAATACAACCGAGAAATGACAGAAGTATTCGGTGTATTGCACATGTGTTATCGGTAGGGCTAATTTGATTCTGCTTCTTTTCAATGAGGTGAGACAAGGGAGCCTCCTATTGAACTCCTTAGTAGACATCAGATTGCCAATCATACCTTTTGACTGAATATAACCTTAGTTAGGAGTCAAATTTTATATTCACCTTTTTATGGTTTTGGTTAAATATATACAGTATATGGAGTACCAAAAAAAAGGAAAAACAATCTCTAATGCCAGTATTGTGTTTAAATTCCCCCTTATTTTGCAAATCCTTAATTAAGTGTAATAGCTTTTTATTCTGAGAAAACTCCCCAATATATTATATTATACATACCTCTAAGGTCTTGTATATACTTATTGGTCATGCCAAGTATTTCTTTGAAATTATATATTGACAATTTGCAGATCATTCCAGTCTTCTAGAAGAGAGTTGCTATGGCAATGAAGTACTTCTCTCACAAGCTGACATTTTTAAAATAGACCTTCTTGATGTTATTGTTTCAACTGTAAAAGCACAGCAATGTACATTACAATGGTTATGTAGTTACTTAAACGTGAAAGTTTTTGGTCAGGTAGTTAAAGACTGAAAACAAGAATCAATACCATTATATAATAATATTTTCTAGGCTAGGCAAGAAAAAAGCCTATGGGTTCTGGGGCAAGTCCTATATGTGAAAACATAGTGCTGGGGCAAGTCTTATGGGTGCAATTAGGTGCTACGCAAGTCCCGTGGGTGCAATTTAGGTGCTCCAGCAAGAACTTTGAGTGCAATCTGGGTACTTTTCTAATTATTTAATGTGTGCATGCAGGGGTGTTCAGGCACCCAGTGCAGCCCACCCATGTGGTACCTCCCCCTCTGCCAGTCATAGGTGGTGTTAAGGTATAGTTATCACATATTAAAACTGTTTTTGAAACAATTAATTCCTTATTTTTATTTCCTTCCTTTTATTTCTGCCCCTCTTCACTATTTCACCTACCTTCCTTTCATTATTTCCACAACATCCCTTACCAGTGCACAGCACCACGTTGCAGCACCCACATTGCACCCATGGCCTTAAACAATGACTAACTGGCCCCGATTGCAGTTGTGACCCCCGCAACCACAATAGTTACACCACTGGTGATGACATTAATAAATGCAAAAAATAATGGTTGATCCTGATCTGCCTAACTATTAATGCAACCAGGATCAACTCATCCCATCCATTCCCCCAAATTTGTGGGAGACGGGCTAGGGATTGTGATTAGCTAGGTTAGGGGCAACAACTATAGTTTATCTCCAAAGACTCTAGGTCATTGTTAAAAATGTCTTAACTCACATTAGAAAGATAGATACCATTCCAAAAATATACACTTTGATGTCCACATGGCAGAAACTGAAACCACCTATTCTTGTGTTAAATTTAGCCATGGCCCTATTAAGCTTGCATCTCACTAGTG
Source organism: Pelodytes ibericus (assembly GCA_036172795.1). NCBI lineage: Eukaryota > Metazoa > Chordata > Amphibia > Anura > Pelodytidae > Pelodytes > Pelodytes ibericus. The sequence goes on along the minus strand of CM069862.1, from coordinate 76,778,870 downwards.
TTGAGCGAACCCGAACCGCACAGTTACGGTTTTTGGACCCCGGACCCGAACACGGACATTTCACTGTGTGTTTGGGTTGGAGTTTGGGGTTCGGCGATTTAATGGCGCATTTTGAAAGGCTGCAGGGCAGCCAATCAGAAAGCCCATAGCATTACATACATATACATTGTATGTAATGCTATGGGCTTTCTATAAACCGAAAGTCTATAAACCGAATCTCTTTCGGTTTATAGACTTTTGTTTTATAGAATGCATGTAATGCTATGGGCTTTCTATAAACTGAAAGTCTATAAACCGAATCGCTTTCGGTTTATAGACTTTCGTTTTATAGAATGCATGTAGTGCTATGGGCTTTCTATAAACCGAAAGTCTATAAACCAAATGTCTTTCGGTTTATAGACTTTCGGTTTATGGAATACATGTAATACTATTGGTATTCTCTAAACCGAAATTCTTTAAACCGAAAGAGTTTCGGTTTATAGAAAGCCAATAGCATTACATGTATTACATAAACTGAAAGTCTAGAAACTAAATGTCTTTTTAGTTTTGGGTGGTAAATAGTACATTTGCGTCTTGCGGTGCACTTCATATCTGAGAGTCAAATAGAACAGTCCAATATTGTACTTACAGCGCACTTTGAGAAATTCTGGCTACCTCCTCCTCCTCCAGCACCGCTTCCACCTACACCGCCACGGTCACGGCCTCCTCAACCTATGGGTCACTTAGTATAAACTGAAAGAGAATACCCTGCACTCCAACCCTCTCTCAAATGGATAATTCTGTTGATCCTCCTGGCAGCCATGCTTTAGATTTAGATTTATGTTCTTCCAAAGCTAAAATCAAAGATTCCATCTAGTGCTATTTTATGGCTCAGCTGTATTTGTAATTTGTATGTATTTTATGTTATTTTAAGTTATTTCCCTATACACATTTGTTTGCAGGGCACTTGTCCTACTCTTACCCACATTTTACTTCATTTTGCAGCCCTCTAGCCCTTTCCAGGACTTTTTTTAGAGGCATTTTAGTGGCCAAAAGTTAGTGTCCCCATTGACTTCAATGGGGTTCGGGGTCAAGTTAGAGCACAGACCCAGATATTTTTTCGAAGTTCGGCCGAACCTGCCGAACCCGAACATCCAGGTGTCCGCTCAACTCTACATCTCACCCTTTCAAATAGATTAAGATCTGCACTGCGCAACCAGACTTACCTAGGGACAATTTTGGACCAAATGATCAAAGTATTGTGGAAAACATTCTTAACTTGACTAATATCACCTTTGAATTGGTGCAACAACTGAATAGAGTTGGCAGAACCAACATCACCCAACCCCCCCCATAATGAAGGATGATGACAGGAGACCAAGAACGTCAAACAATTGTTCTCACCTTAGACGCCAGACTTCCATCCTAAACAGCATAATAGAGCCCAATCACAAATTCTCTCTGTATACTCTTCCTGCTGCTCTTCTGTCCCCCAAATAAATCAATACGTGACAATTCAAATAATATAAGGTGGGGTCCGACGATCATTGTCCCTGTGTGCTTTCCAGGATTTTATAAAAATGAAGTTTAAATAACCTTGGATCCTGCACTCATCAATTGAATTATGCTGCAAAGTCAGCAATTTCGTTTTTTGTCCTTTGTTACAAAGGACAGTTTTGACCAATAACCACTGCCTCTGTTGCTGCACCAATTCTAATGGATCGACAGGTGATCTTTTTATACAAGTTCCAAAACTTGTTTTATACAAGTTCCAAACCCTCACAGGAAATTTGGAGAACTTTACAAACGTGAAATTTGTAAAGAGGCGTACCTGACGTAAGTATTAAGTAACTACCCTACACCTCACGGCGAATGCCCATGACGCTTTAACTACCTTAACTGTGCAAAGCCCAAGGTCGTTAATGGAGCCCAACTTCACCCAAAGACCCTTTTATTGTGAGTCAGTTTTTTTTAATATTCTTAAAAATATCTGAGAAATGTCCCAATAGGGATGAATATCACAAAAATGGATGTCAGTGGGACCAAACTTGTTGTCCGAGACCAGCTCACTAACCCTAAAGACCCCACGACTGTGTCTCAAATGCATCCTTACACAGTGCCTCCAAGTTTTTCACTAAATTCCCCAATAATTGAAAGGAATTGTTTTATCTGCTGCCCTTCCTAACAATTCTACTAACCTGTACCCCTTCTAGCATTTGCTTTATCACAAATTCCTTAACCAGTGGCATTTTACTCAGTACTTTCAAGAAAAATCGAATTACCAACAATATTTTATTTAAGGCATGTTCAGGAACCCCTGCTTGAATTTTGAAAAGAATGAATTGAATAGTCCCCTGAAGACCTAGATCAGCTGCATCTAACTATGTTAATGAAATTACACCACTCCTCCCACTCCTAGCTTTAATTCAAATGTTGTGTACCAGGCAAACTAACACCAGTTTCCTTCAATATATTAATTACTGGGATTGTTTTTGCATGAAGGGAATTAATGACCCAAACAACCCAAATTGTTGAAGTGGAATTGATTTATCTCAATCCCCCCTCCCCCCAACACCTCCCCCCAAAGCCACCACAATTGGAAAAAACTGTCAGCATTTTTGTTCAGCTACTCTCAACCCAAATTTATGGCCATGCTGCAACAGCATGCAAGTACCTTTCCAGTAAATACCAAATCCCTTGAAATCAGATAACTATATTTTTTGACACTAAGTAAGTGCACAATTTCACGTTTCATTTAATTAACTTTTATCCTCGGGGAGCCAGAATGCCATATTTACAGAGTAAATATTCCAATTCCCAGGAATTGGAAACATTTAGCAGACAACACTGTGTTTGCATGTGCCATGGGAATATCAAACTGCTGGGCAATGGACAAAAAACTTTGAAATAAATAGATAGTCGGTAGAACCTTCCTTCGCTATAAACAAAATGTCATCCTGAAAGTGTATTGTTGTCTGCATCCCAGAGACACTCTTCAATAGCCTAACTAAAAAAAAAAAAAAACACATGTTGGGCAAAAAAACGGGTTACAAACTGTGATTCTAAAACCTTCCATAAGATCTTCCTTAATTACCTGTGTTATCTGCTTCATTGGGTAAATGCTTAAATGAAAGCAGTCTTGATACCTTCACATGGTCCATGCCCTTTGGAACCTGCTATCGGTTATGGCACCAAATTTCTACTACTTTATATGGCCAACGTGGCATGCAAAGAGGCTCCCAGCACCTCCCCTAGCACATCCCTGTCTAATGTCTCATTTGTATGTGTGTCTAACCTTTAAAGGCATTGTGCAGCACCATCATTATTTTAAAACAATATTTGGACATCAGTACTAAAAAAAAAATCTTTTTTTTTTTTTCTACTATTGGAAACAAGGTACAATAAATTATTACCTGTCTCTATATTTCTTTTTCTTTCCAAAGCCTGCTTCTAGTTTTTATCTCAAACCATTAATTACCTGTATTTAAAAAAAGGCTGTTAATTATGGCATAATTATTTAAAGCATAGAAGGAAATGGAAATAATGGGTGAGTCATCTCTCATCTTAAATCAGATATCCGTATGATGATTTAGATTTCTGCTAAACTGATGTTAGTAAGCCCTCAGAGCAACAACCTCTTGACAGTCACAGCTTCATGTCCTGTACATAGTGTACTTGAAAGTGAAAGAGCTCTATAAATGGGAATAACTAAAAGATATTTTGCAATCTAGAGTCTCCAATAGCTCCACTGAGCGTGCACTGTGTGTAATAAAAAGTAATAATCTACAAACGTAGCAGAAATAACTGGCTATGTGAATTTCAGGAATAGTGTTACAATAGCAAATACATATTGAACACTGAAAGGGGTCCAGATTTTCGGAGAGAGCTCCATGACCTTAACACTAAGGTGAGTCCTGATTGGATGTTCCCATAAGGAAAAGATAAAGACCACTTCCAGGGGACTTGAGGTTTAAAAAGGATTTAGAGTGCTCATGAAAAAAAAGTTCCTGGTAAAAACCATTTAGAAGCCATATACAAAATACAATGTACAATGTGTCTTAAAACACTGGGAGCTATTCACTAAAAGTGAGTTGTGACCTCATCGACTTTGATGCATTGTGCAGGAACAAACCTGGTGAGTCACAAAGGGGTTAAGTACAAGAAGCTACTCCCATTTTTAAAAGGATTTGAGTTTAGTACTTATTTTATACTATACACAATGCACATCTTTCTGTAATACTTTCCTTTTCTAGTTTGTGACCCTGGAAGATTGTGGTGCAGCTCACTTTAACTTGATGTGTGCAATATCTTTGCATTTCTATTTGAATAACATTGTTTGCCTATTTCTCTAGAACTTATTTGTATTTACAAAGCTACTTACAAATAAACTGTCAATAATAATAAAAAAAAGAATTATTCAACATTTGTATGTTATTTATTAGTATTATCTTGTATTATCAAATGTTTTTATTATTCTTTGCATAAAGTGACAAACTGGCAATATCAATACTTTCAACCACACCTTTTGAGTGATTTGTGACATTCAAAATGGACTGATGGTGAAAACCTTTGATTCCATTATTAACCCTTAGGTATTCTACACCTGCATGTATTTGAAGTGGTTTGAAAATTAGTGGTGATGGAGCACCAGTCATTCCAGAAATAAGGATACCCCTGATTACTGTGACTGTGTTCAACCAAAGTTCATGAGTCACTATCCCAATGGCACATTTAGAGGCTGATGTTATATGACATGACGGTGGATATCTATGCTATTTACCATGGGTCAGATTGGTGCAAGTGCAGATTATTCTTGATACCAATAATAAAAATGATAACCGAAGAAAATGAAAAATATTTAGCCTGCCCTAAAAAGAATTAAAGTTGTTGAGATTTCTGATGCAGAATGCATTAGAAGCTGCTTCAAGTGTAAGTGCTTAACTGGTGTAAGCCAAGTTGTAGAGACACACAATGACACAGGTTCGGAAATCTCAGATCTGCTGAGAACAGAGTAAATTTGCACAGTACCCAACTTAAACTTTGTGTGTGATATAAGAAAATACAATTAGTCAACTAGTATGTTTCTATGAAATTCATAAAGGTAATCAACACAGTAAAGGTCACTAGTATGTTTAAAAGAAGAAAAAACACCACAAAAAGAGGACACATACATAAATTAGAGGGCCAAATGTTTGGTAATATCAATAGTAATAGCAAGAGTTATTATTTTATCAAGAGGGTAGTGGATGCATGGAATAGCCTTCAAGTGGTAGATGTTAACACAGTGAAGGAGTATAAACATGCGTGGGATGGGTATAAGGCTATCTCAGGGCTGCTATCAGGGGTTGACAGACAATACACCTGTCACGAGGGCCCCCTAAACAAAACAAAAAGAGCATGCCCTCAGAGGTGCTGACTGGGAAAAGAACAGATTCTAATATTTACCAGCTGTTTGGTGGGGCTAGGGTGGTAGAGAAGCCACATTTGTACAGTATATCAGTTAAACCAACTTTTTAATGGGGAGCATGAAACAAGATTCAGATAATTAGGTTGGAGGCCAGGAATGTGCTTCAAATAACCTTTGAGGGCCTCCAGTTGGACATCAATGCTTTAGATTGCAGTTACAGTTGTTTTTTTATTTTTAATAAGTTTTATTCAGGTTATAACTCTGAATGAGCAATTCATATTCACCCACAATTCATTGCTCATGTGAAAACACTGATTGTTTAAATGAGCAATTGATATTCACCCACAATGCATTGCTCATGTACCCAGAATGCTTTGCATAGGTCTGCCAACCAGTCAGTATTTTACCGTCAGCCCGGTATAAAATTGGCTTGAAGTCAATGGTAAGTTTACGGAGTCAATAGCATGGCTGGTATTTTTTTTAAGTGACCCCACAATTTCTGATGATTCCAACTTTACACATTTCCAAACTGGTCAGTGAACTACAAATGACTGCAAAATCTGGCTAAATATATATTTCCCCCCCAATGCTAATACCTTCTCAAATGCCATAGCTATCCCATTGATTCAGCATCTCAAAATGCCTTCTTGTCACTTCTAGACCCCCTCTTCAAGTCACCTCGACCAAGGTGCTTCAATGAAGCAAGGGTTAAACAAGGTTCAATGTTCCTTTACAGACTTGTACAGTGGGAATTTGCTCCAAGCGGTCTATGTATAAAGTGGGTGTATAGTTTAGGATTTCTTTGGGAATAGTAAGTCTTCTGGCTTGTCTGGTGTGGATTTTTGTTTAATAATGCCTCAATAATGCCTAACCCCAAAGACCTAATATTACACTTCTTATAGTTTTCTGCCATTCAGTTGTGAAACTCCATCCTCAAGCTGTGGAATCCAGCCTGAGTTATAGGAATTCACTAAGGGATCTAATCCCCCATTAGCTAACACGTATTCCTCTTCCATATTCCTGTTCTACTAGGGTAGTAAGACCTGACTATTCTGTGAATAGATAAGAAAATGTTTTTAATAAAATATATAGCAGAAGTTAATAGTGGCCCTTGAAAAATAGTATTGCACTATTGACCTCTAAAATGATTGTCTACTGTTAAATCAGTAACACTGTATAAAGGTAGATAGATGTGCATGACAGCTGTTCATTAGGTTTCTTCTCTGCTCTAGTTCTCCACTGTATCACTTTTTTCTTACTTATCCAACATTTTGTACTGTAGTGTTTTGAGTGATTTCAGGTTATAAAATATATAGTTTATATCATTAGACATTCGTGATCATTTACTTCCCCCCAAATACAGTTTAACATTATATTGGAGATTCTCTACAAACCAATCTTGTTAATTGTGCTGGTAGTTGTCTAAAAAAAAAAAAATGGAATAGCATACATTTTTAATGTGTTAATTTGGTCAAATCATGAAATATTAAACTGTAGTCACTGATCCGTATCTTTTTATAATGTTTTTTCAACAGAGATCTACAATTTCTTTTTCCAAAAAGTTACTTTTAATCTTAAATATTTTATCTGGTTGTGCCTGCTGCCCGGAAGTAATACTGTATATGCCTTAAGAATTATCCGATCAGCTGCTACTCTCTCTGTTAGTATTGGATCTTATCTCACATGCAAACCTGATTTCTGTTTTTTGGGGGTTTTTTTTGCGAATGCATTCAAAGTGTTTAGCAACTGCTGCACTCAAGCTTAAGTTTGATGCTATGTCTTCAGTAAATCATTCCCTTGCCTGCAAGTGCTGTAGACAGATTAGATTTGTCCTCTGCTTTCTGGGTTATCTGTAATCAGTCATTCTAATGAGGATTTTCAAATCGTGAATCCTCTCTTAACCATTCCTGTGCCAAAGGGGACTAAACTATTGCACATTCCTCAAGATGTTAGGAGGTTAAGGCTGGCATTATTATTTGTAATATTTGTCTTATTCTGATCATTATATCAGTTCAGTTTAGTAGCTGGCCTTTATTTCAATCTTATATAAAATGTTCTACTAAGTTTTAAAAGCATTGAGAGAGATGGTCGATAGTTGCTTGTAGAGGTCACATGGTCATTAGATGTATACACATATACCATGTTGCAACCTTGTTCCTATATTACCAGGGGTTTATTGGAATGCTGTTTATCTAGCCACTTGGCGGTAAAACAGATCATAGTAACTATTACCAACAGACAGAATACTATAGTATAGATAACCATATGTACTGTGGTCCTGACATGACTCAACTTTATTGAATGATATACTTAAACAATATCCTTTTGAAAAATATATAATAATAAACATTTGCAGTCCATGAAAAGTCAAAAACAGACATCACATCACAGAGTCCATATATTAGAGTAATCTAGGCAGCAACATTTCTGCTGTATGCACAAACCCTTAGGAAAATGTTGAATGTGCCTTTTAATAACCCTTCAGACACACACTGCGTGGAGGTGAAATGTCGTTTTGTGTTTAAAGCAATACAATAAGATATCAGCGCACTCACAAAACAGGTTAAATCTTAAATCTAAAGTTTTTATTAAAATGACATAAAACACCAGTCTTAAAGGATAACTTAAAGGAAGCAAGGGTTAAAAAAATATGTCCTGCTGGTGTGGTGTAAGTCCGACGTGTATTTTAATGGGTACTCGTGGGTTTAGTTTCTGTTGTGTCTCACAGCTGACTGTCGCGTACTGGCACACAGCCAATTAGAGCAGGGTTTCGCCGGGCTTGTCTTATCAGGGCCTGATGCAGCGTGAGGGGGCCTATCTTTGCTAATGCAGAAAGAGACCCTTGTTTTTGCATGGGATCCCAAAATCTGGGATCTGCACTAGCAGAACCAGACTAGGCTACTGACCAGACTAGGCTGCTGGTCAGAGGATAAATGGGCATGTACTATCAAAAGTACCTGCCAGTTTATCATCACACTAGGGATAGCTACATTTTCATTTGTGCTTCTAAATTAGTTTAGTGTTCCTTTAAATGAAAATAATGGAGAGCTGGTCACATTATATGGCAATATCATGCTTAGCCCACATCAATGTAATGCATTTTTGACCTAAACATTGCACATACTGTGAATGTAGAACTTAAAAAATGATGAAAAATAATCTATCCATTGTGTTTGCAGAATGGCATGCAAACATAAAGTAAGAGAGCAATATGTTTTAAAGGTATCTGTGCTGTCTCGTGTTTTTGACATAACTTGTGGCTTGATATGCAAATGAATTAATAGTCAGTGGGGAATTAGTAATTTGCATCATCAAGTGATAAGGGGATGTCTAAAGCAGGAAACACCATAGAGATGCATTTAAAATCATATCTTATAAAAACCTATAGTATGTTAACCTTTGTATATGTACATAGAAAATAATACTCCGAAATAATAACCTTGCTGACACACCAAACCACTAGCAGGATATGGATTCTCAGGTTTAAATGAAAGCATCATTCAGTAGATTATTAATTTACCACCCAATTAGAGTGATATATCATATGTTGGTCTTGTTGCCAGGTAATCAAAAATAGAAATAGGACCAACGTAAGCAGCTTCTATGCTCTAAGGAGCATCACCAGCCAAAAACCTTAAAATCTTCTCCAAGCAAATATAAAACAGATGAGAGCTCACTCAGTATCAAAATAGAATCTTATTGTTCTAGCATATAAAATAAATAAAAAATATTGCTCATAGCACATTTTTTGCCAACTGCCTCACGTGTTTCCTCGCTGAGGCAGGTAAAAACACAACAGCTATGGCAAAAATAATAAAACATAATACAATGGGAGGAATGGCAGGAAAAATAAGAGTTATATACAGTGGCGTCCCGACGGGGGTGCGGACCGCACCGGGTGACACCTCCAGCAGACCGGATGTGACATAAAGGTGTGCACATGTACATATAAGATTTTTACCTTGTTCATCTTTATTTTTCAGATACATACCGCACTAGAAGACTGGTGCTAAGTACCTTTGCATTTCTATATATATATATGTGCACACCTTTATTATTTTTTACGTGTGTTTTTGCACTTGTGTGAACTGCCATTGCTGTGTTTTCACGTTTATGCACAGTGATACACTTCATGTGAATTTATTTCTACCAAGTCGTATGTTTTTGCACTATTGATGCATGTTATTTTGTATTCATTTTTGTGGTCACCATAAGGGCATATTTTATTTAATTTTTGCACATACAAGTGTCTACGAACTGTGCGCTAATACCACTCTCTTTTTGTATTTCTGTTACACAGATTGAAGTTGTCGTTTTTTGTTTTAGTTGCCGGTTCTCAGTGGACACCCAAATTACTATTACATTTTGTGTTATAATATATACATTTTGTTTCTGTGGCACTACTGGCTTTGCTCGTCCTACTTTCACCTACTGCATTTCTGTGAGTAGAGATCATGTCAGATGAAACATGGATGTTCATTCGAATATTTTAATTGAATTGGACTGCAGAAGAAAAATTATCACATAAAAGATGTTGCGAGAATCCGTCACATCAACGGAGCTGATCCAGGGATGGTAGAAGTTGCAGTGTTCTGAAGTGGAATCTGCCAATACCTCTACGCGTTTCACCGGAGCTGTCGTCGCGGCTTCTTCAGGAGGAAACGAGTGACCGGCGTGTAGAAAATCCCTACAATTATATGCGTCTTCGTGCGATGCCCATTCATATTCTGATGACGTCTAACTAGTGCGACTGTGGGTGGAAGCGTCCTCTGTTGTTATGGAGATCATTTTACTCACACGCTTCTTCTCAAGTGCAGATTTCTCCTCAGTGGGAAGCATCCACCGTTGTTATGGAGATCATTCATTTACATGCTTCTTATGGAAAAGTGTTGTTAAATGAAATGGCAGAACAGTCATCAAGCCTAATGACTCCCAATATGTAGCTGTCCATACCAAATCAGGTCCATCTCCATATTTACATTTTTGGCAGCATTCATTCTGTGTTGAAGGTGTCTTAGGCTTCTGAGAGTGTGCCGTGATGTGGGTGAGCTTATTATATAACCAAAACCTCCCATTTATATTATGTTTATACAATTGACTGTATAACTAATTACATCAGTTATACTTTTGCAGCACACTCCGACCTATTTGGTAGGTATCGATGTGCAAATGTATATTATTCAGGGCGGATTCAAGGATTTTTGTCAACCTAGGTGAAGATAGACTTTACCGCCACATTCATGTAGAGTTACCATTTCAGTGGTGGTATAGTCAAACTCAGTCTATAGTTAGAAAACCACAGATGTGGTACATTTTAATTCCCATTAGTAAACAGTTAACTCATAGTCGTTGTACAGAACAGCTCTAAGCAATGTATAGTTAGCTAGACAGATAATTATCCCTTAAGTTATATATCATGGCTCCCATTAGTTTATAGTTACAGATGTTGATAGATATATAGAAACATAAAATGTGTCGACAGATAAGAACCATTCGGTCCATCTAGTCTGCCCAATTTTCGAAATACTTTCATTAGTCCCCAATTCCCTATCTTATAGCTAGGATAGACTTGTGCCTATCCCACGCATGCTTAAAATCCTTGACTGTGTTTAACTCTACCACTTCCGCTGGAAGGTACATCCACTACCCTCTCAGTAAAGTAATACTTCCTGATATTACTTTTAAATTGTTGCCCCTCTAATTTTAGACTATGTCCTCTTGTTATTGTAGTTTATCTTATTTTAAATATACTCTCTTCATTTACTGTGTTGATTCCCTTTATGTATTTAAATGTTTCTATGATATCGTCTTTCCTCCAAGCTATACGTGTTAAGATGCTTTAACCTTTCATGGTAAGTTTTATACTTCAAACCATGAACCAGTTTAGTAGCCCTTCTCTGAACTCTCTCCAAAGTATCAATATCCTTCTGGAGATACGGTCTACAGTACTGCGTACAATACTCCAAGTGAGGTCTCACCAGTGCTCTGTACAATGGCATGAGCACTTCCCTCTTTCTACTGCTAATACCTCTCCCCATGCAACCAAGCGTTCTGCTAGCATTTCCTGCTGCTCTATTGCATTGCCTACCTACCTTTAAGTTCTCTGAAATTATTACTCCTAAATCCCTTTCCTCAGATGCAGAGGTTAGGAGTGTACCAAATATTCTATATTCTGCTTTTGTTTTTTTACGCCTAAGGTGCATAATCATGAACTTGTCCACATTAAATGTCAGTTGCTACAGCTCTGACCATTTTTCTAGTTTAGCTAAATCATTTGCCATTTGGCTAATCCCTCCATGAACATACAGTAAATCATAGCTCCCATCAGAATATAGTGAGGCAGATCCTGTCTGAATAAACTTTGTCATGCAGGAGCCCATTAATTATGCCACACACAGGACCCTTTTAAATATGCCACGTACAGGAGCCCATTAATCATGGCACATACAGAAGTCTGTTAAAATCATACAGCCAATCTTCCAGTAGACTTGCCACTCTGTCTCTCAGATGCGCCAATCTGCCCCCGACTTACCAATCTGACCCCAGATTTTCCAGTCTATCCCCAGACTTGTCAGTCTGCCACCAGACATGCCACTCTGCCCCTCAGATTTTGCCAGTCTGTCCATAGACTTGCCACTCTGCCCCAGACATGCCACTCTGCCCCCCACACTTGCCACTCTGCTCCTCAGGTATGCCACTCACTCAGATTTGCCAGGACTTACCTCAAAATGATGATTGAACTAACAGAACTTGCACCCGCACGCATACTAGCCGAGTGCTGTGTCCGGGTGGAAGGAGGAGAACTAGGTGCAGCACCTCTCCTCCCTCTGTAATGGCAGAATTCAGGAGGCACTGTGAGCACCCCATGTGAATCTGCGCCCTAGGCCAGCGCCTGCCTTGCCTATAGGAAGCACCAACACTGATGTTATTTCAAAAGATATTTTTGTACCAACGCAATATAACTCATTGTAAATAACCTTTTTTTTTTCTTAGTTGAACTTCAAGGATTCTGGCAAACCTTGAGGAGCAGGCAAGCTGGTAAACCAGTAATTCTATGGATTATGCTGCAAGCCAGGGGCAATGCTTTATAGTTGGTGAGCTCTATGGCTTTTCATGTTCCATAAATATTTAAAGCTGAAGCGTGAGAATACTAAAGAATCATAAAATATACATGAAAAAGAAATAGTACTGAAAGACATTTCAGAATGCTTTTTAGTTTACGTTTATCAAGGGATAAGATATGTGAAACTTAAAAAAGAAACACCATTCATGTTAAAGTAGGTATAGCTAGAGTCATTGTCACTTTATATTAAATATATATATATATATATATTGTTTAATTTGTGTTTATTAGGAAAATCATACAACATGGAAAATACAAAACAAATGCAATGTAGAAATACAGAGAAGAAATATAAATAAGATATATATTAAAAATGATACATATGATGATACATATTGACTGTGACAATACAGTAATACTAAAATAATAAAAAAAGAAAACAGTTTGGTGGGATACAGTTAATCTGTAGAGGAAGTTTCAATAATATTAATTTTAAAAAAATCAACACAAGATGGAATGCAGGGTAAAAGCTTAGCACAGAATGTAAGAGAAATGGCTCAAGGGATACGAGCCGTGTATGAGAGTCTCAGTGTGAAGTTGTAATCAATAAATGCAAAAAGTTAAGTTAGACAGAGCTGTTGAAATTTTTCAGACTCAGAAGAACTATCCCAAGTGAATCAATGCCTCCCATGAGCCAGCCCTGAACCATTGGACATGCTGATCAGACCCTCCATCTTTCAAATAAAATTCACCCTTTACACCATGTGAGGTAAGTAGGACCACAAGGTAGATATGAGCTCTGTGGTAACTCACAGCAACCAGACTAAGAGAGTAAGAGAATGTTTATATGCTAAAATGGATAGGGCGGTGTGGTGGAGGATTGTGAATGCCTGGTTTAGCACAACTTCAGGTATAGTGGATTCTATTTTACCCTAATATCTAGTGATCAGAGGACAGATCCACTAGAAGTTTGCATTTAGCATTCTGTAAAGCTTGGCCAAGTCACAGGAAAGATTGCTGATCTAGAGAGGCCAGTAGGGAAGTCCTGATTGTGTGAGAGAGATGAAATCATGAATTTTTATCATAAGATGCCTTCCTTCAAGGTGCTATGTCTTCCGTCGAGTGATGAAGAGTATTTTTAGAGTGCCTGATATTTGGTATAAAACATTTATTTGGTTATTCCAGGGCTCAGACAAGTAACCGTCCAAGTTTCCGTGACTCAGAAAAGCAATTCTGGTAAACTGGTCAGCTTGGGTAAACATGCCAGTTCTCATAGGCTTGTTATGATAGTGTTATCCAATAAATTAGATTTCATTTAACAAAGATTGGATTTAAGCAGAGATTATTTTTTTTTAACTTTGGAGCCAATTTGAATTAAGTAGCCTCTGATAACATTTTATGCCCATCCTAAATAGTGGTAGCACCTATTTCTGGAGAGCCAATAATTGGTTAGATGGGTTGAGTTCTTCCACAGGCAATCTGAGAAGACTTTCATTTAATCGCCAGGACACAGTGTGGGGCGTAATAGCAGGTAAATGTAATGTTATCAAGATAGGGGCATGACCGCTCTACATAATATTTCAGATCTGGGAGTCTCGGAGTAAATGAAAGTGAAATTGGGAGATTGTGCAATGGGGATATGTGAAACGTAACTTTTAATTGTCACTTTAATAAAAAAGGATTTTGAGAGCAAAAACATGTATCCTGTTTGTTTGCAGTTTTTGTGTTGTACAAACATAAACAGTTAGCTAATAAAAAATGAAACCCTTTACAACCAACGCTTTTTTTGCTTCCTGATGTTGGGATGTAGCTAGTTAGCTAAGTACAGCTTTTGACTTTATTGTTAATCAATTATTCTGGCAGAACACCTTAATCAAGGATTAAAAGAACCAGATTCCCAGAGATGACCACTTTTTTCTCTAGGCTTCGATTTAGGTGGTTTTCTTGCATCAAGCTTTTATTTTTGCATTTTTTTCAAATGATTTTGTCCATATTTTTTCTGCACACTACAGCTTCTAATTTATTCAAACACAGTATGATTGACTTAATCCACTGAAAAGCAAAAAAAACCTGTTTGCATAGTAACCCCCACGGACAGTCTCAGTAGCAGTGTCAGCTGGTTACTTGTGTATTTTTTTTTGAAAATATGTATCGCCTTTGAATCATGTGGTGGATGCATGGTATTGTCAATGTAGAACACAAAAGTAGTAAAAAAAAACAGGATACAAGATTTTGCTCTCAAAAACTTATTTTTTAATTAGAGTGATAATTAAAAGTTAAGCATTACACACACCCTTCTCTCAATTATCCTACATTGGGTTACCCCCATAAACCCCACAGCAATATATTCCTTAAATGAAACTGGGAAATGCAGACTACAGATGGTGTATCTTTAGTCTTGAGTGTGGTGGGCCCTACAGGTGTCCACTAGCTGGACTTAAGTTGAGGAAAGTATTGCATTTTTTTCAGTTTAGAATATAGTACATGCATATGACCAGTCTTGGCATCATACATGTAGCAAAAGATATGACAGAGGCCATCATGTTGGATACAAATTGGGTTTTATTTGAGTCACATATGGTTGTGAATTTAAAAATATTAGAGCCTACTTCACCTCTAAGGAATAGCGCTTACCCTTCAAGTTCCAACCTTCATGAACTTTTAGGTTTGGTAGACTGGGAGTTTGAGTAATAACGTCTCTCAAAGATCCCCCCTAAAAAAAAATGGGTGCGAAAGTTTGCGTGTCATGCTGGTGGAATGAGGTTCTGCCAGCGAATGTATAAGGGTATATCTTGAAGTGAGGACTGCATGGTGTGTGAAGAGCGTGATGTGAACAGTGATGTCAGCTCAACAGTATAGGTTGAACTAAAATAGGCAGCTGAATAAGGGAACAAACCAAGGGTCATGCTAAAATCGACAAAAAGAAAGAGCACCGGTAGGCTCTCAGAGTGATCTAATTCAAAGATATGCTGGGTAATGGCTCCTCCTATCATCCCGGGTGCCAGATGTCGGTGTATGGCTGACACCAAATCCAAAGTATGTGTAGAGAAGGCAAATAAAGTAGACGTAACTCTCGGGATCCATAGAAAACGGTTACATTTAATCATGCATTGAAGCAGGTAATCATATGCAAAGCACAAGTGGAAAAGGGATAAATCAAATTAAACCAGCATGACGCATACTAAAATCTGCCATAACATGCTGTTAACCAGAATACAGGTGAAGTAAAAATAATAGCACATTTAATGCAGGTTAAAAGCTTAGCCCATAAATGGACACATACATCTTAGAATGCAATACTAATTGAAAATAAGGCAAAGATACCTCCAGTAAGGGTGAGTACATGGTGGGTACCTGGGTGATGGCAGTCACTTTTTGTTGAAATAGTTCCAAATTCAAGGTATTAAAATCAGAGGGGTGGAGCTCGGTTCTGCACTAGGAAACAGTCACCTCAGGTAGGTGGAAAAAAACTACCATGAAAGGTGACAGCAGGGCCATTTAAGATTCATAACTGATGAGAGAGGCAGTGTTCTTTGCTTTTTCTGAGAAAGGGATGCTAAGGTGTACAAGATGCCACAATAGGGCCCTGGCAAATTTGTCAGATATCTATAAAAGGGAAATTCTTGTGTTTGTCAGGTAACTGCCCTAAACTCCAAACTTGAGAAGATTCTTGGACCATACCAGATCCAGGGGCACGATGAGTGGGGTAATGTAATGAGTGGGGTAATGTATGCCCTGCTTCCTGGGAAGAGGTTGTCAAGGTGTGTAGGAAGAAATAACTAGTACAGCTGGAGTCCGAGGATATGGAGGTAGAGTGTCTGCAGGGGAAATGGGTTAAAAGAAAAAAATAGAAGCCCTCTAGAGAGATTTTAGTGGCAAAGGAGTGCTGTTGTGGAGACCATAGTGAAAACTCTGAAGCAGAACACAATGTGGATGGTTGTAGAGTAGGTTTGACCCCAATGCATATCCCAAGGTGGGATAGGCGGAGTCGATGGGCAATTCCTCCATCATTTCCTTTGCTGTTTTGGCTCCCAAGAGTCCGCAGGACGAGCAAGCAGAGTCACTGGTTTAGGCAGGAAATCCCATTCTGGAAAGCAAATAGGAGGTAGTTTAAGTTCCCTAAAGAAACCTGGAACCTCGTCAGGGTTCTTCAGAACGACCGGTTTCTCACTGACATGGATAATGAGGCTAAATATGTAGCCCCATCTCTAGCTGATTTTAGCATCCCACAGTGCATTAGTGCTTGAAGTGAATTGCCTGGTGCAATTGGAGAGTAAAAGCCAGAACATCGTGGAAAATTTGTATTTTTGCCACTGAAACCTCTTGGGGTCCATGGGCCTTTAGTCTTTGAGAATATGCTCCTTTTCTGTGAAATTGTGTCAAAAGTAGGCAACATCTCTCTTGGGGGAGAGACTGGGGATTGCGAGAACAGAGTGCCCTGTGTATCTTTAAAGGAGTCTCTTCATGTCTGTGCAAATGGAGTTGAAGAGTTTCTGGAGTGAGATAGGTATGTCAGAAGGCTGAATATCCTCTGGCAGGCCTCTAATCCACAGGTTACTTTATCTTCCTCTATTATCAATGTCTTCAAATTGCCTGGGCAGATGCATAATTATAGTTGCTTGCGATTAGAGTCTCGCATTGGAGGAATCCCCCGCCTTGCATGTTTTGGCACCATCGTCCTCTAACAAGGCCATCCTCTCTCTTTGATATGACAGAGGCCGTGTTTAAAATCATCCAATTCTGATTGAAGAGCTTTGTGTGCTTGGTGGTTGATCAATATTATATTGTTCTTTTTCAGTAGATTTTGGAATGTGATCCTCAGGTCCTGAGGGAAGTCAGGTTGCTGCGCAGGTTTGGCATTTTGATTTTTGCTAGACTCAGTACTAGTCAGACTCGAGTGAAACCTGCCATTTTTTAAATGGTGGTACCTAAAGAAGGGTCTTGAGAGGAGCTGAATTAGCTCCTGAGGACCTAGTCTTACTCCCCGAGGGTCTGGAGTGGACGAACCATGTTCTCATTAAGGTGTGCAATTTGCTGGGACCAGCAGCAGAGCGCATTAAAAGCCAAGGATGTATCAATATCATCACTTTAAAAGCATAATACATTAACGCATGCAGACAGTACACCTTTAGTAGGCCCCATTTCTGCATTCCGTCTCCTCATAATCTTTAAAACTGAAACACAACTTTTGTGAGTTTATAATGACCTCTGTCATATTTTATTTAAACCAAATGTCACAGTAGCAGTGAAACTGTCAGCGACCAGTTTTCAGGCTAAAGCATAAAGGTTAGGTGGAAAAAGGCTGTGTTCATCTGAATGTATTTTTTAAATTAGCTTTTGCTCTTATGAAAAAAAACCCACTTAATTTTTAAAGTTTATTGGCTTTTTAAACTACAGGAAGTTCTATAACGTATACAAAGAATCACAGAATACATTCTAACTAGACATTAAAAGTCGGTAAATTATGCTAATCCTGTTACATTACAGCTCAATAGATTGTGCTTCCTTATGTATTAAATATATCATATTAACATAATTGACAATGACCTTTGACAATATGATTAGTATATTAATATACCACTATTCCCCAGTCATTTAGGAAGTTATTGCTTCAGTCTCATAACTTGTATGTTAGACAAATTAGAAGACAGAGAAACATCTTCTGCTTCTATTACAAATTATTACTATCAATATAATATTTTATTTTACTTTAAAGGTACTCTGATACATAAGAAAAAACTGAACTACATTAATATTTTGTCAAAAAAACAAAACAATGACATTTGGTCTCAATCAGGGCTTAAAATGCTGGTAATGCATAAGCAATACAATATTACTAGTGTTGAATATTACTGTCTCCCATCAGTTTACCTTCAATCTCTATTATATCGTCTTTGTTAACACATAAGAGAAACAATATCTATGATCCAAGATCAGAAGCAGGGATTTTTAAGTGCTATAATTCTGTGTGAATGGTTTGATTCTTTCTGTTTGGTGATTCTATACATCAGAACCATTGTGTGCATTGAATCATAATTATAATAAAATCGTCATTAGGAATCTCTTATATAGTTTGTTGTTCCTTTCAAGATTTATTTGTGGCTTGAAGAAATGTATTTCTAATTTGTAGAGCTGAAATCAAGGGAAGAGACTGCAGGAAGTTATATCACAGTAAAATTCAAGGGCAATAATAATACACTGGGATGTAGGAATAGCTTACACCTCTTCCAGCCAGAAGACACATAATTAATCTCTGGCAAAAGCCATCTCGCTCCAACCATCCCTCATACTGTTACTAATACCACCTTCCAATTGATCTCTTCACTTTCCTTGTATGTCTATGTCCGCCACTCCTTCCCTCTAGATTGTAAGCTTGCGAGCAGGGCTCTCTACCTCATTTATCAGTCTGTTCTTGTTTAGTATCACTCTATACTCTGTACCTAGAGCTATGTGAATTGTTGGCACTTTATCAATAAATGTTAATGTAATGTAATGCTATAAAATTAAGCTGAAAAAAGCAGTGGCCTCTATTAATATCAGGTCAGCCTATAGCTCCTATTAGAACATAATTAGCTGAACACAGACAAGATATAGTACAGGTCCTGTTACTCAAGGTGTGGGGCAAGCTAACTGAGCCAATTTTCACTAGGCAGTGACATGAGTAAGCACATATGGACATGCTTGAATAGGGTTGTAATAACCTATATCACATTCTACTGCAAACTTTTTGAACAATCCCCCAGTCTCTTCTCCTTTGTGCAGAGCAAAAGTGGGTTTAATAAATGTGAACTCATTTCTGTTACCATAATTTTGTTATTTCTGTAAATTTATAATATATTGAGATTCTTCTTGAATGAAAGTATGCTTTATAAGACATGTACAATAAAATATTTGACATTCACACGTAAAATTGATTTGTTTATATATATTTTTATTGAAAGTGTCCTTCCCTGGGATGGCTTTCCCTCTGTCAGTGTCAACCACCAGGCTTTCATTTCGATGTAATGGGACTTCCAATCAGCATGTGTGCAACATTGTAGATGTAACTCAAATTATGGAAGCAGCAGTATTCAGAAACATTGTGTTACTTGTAAACGTAACAACCAGCTTTATTCATATTTGATCTATGTTTTTTCAGCTTGATCATGCTAGCTTCTGTAACTTTGCATGGCATCGCTTTGATGCAGTTTTTTTTATCTGAGAACATCGCACTTGCTGAAGGATGGAATATATTTGCAATAATTATAGCCAATTAAGGGAATCTGTTAATACTACCTTCTGACAGTAAACATATAGTATAGAAAATAATTATGTTAAGTTCCTGCCATGTCAGCATGACTATTGTATAGGCTTTGAGGAAGATGATGATGAACAGCTGTCGAAAAGAGGCCTATTAATCCTTACCGAGAATAGTTTCTCTTGTTGTGTGACCTGGAATTCTTTTCATTTGTCATATCATAATTATTATTAATAACTTACTTTGGATAACTAAAAATTTAAGTACACGCTTTTAGAATTAGGGGTCATTTTGGGACTAGGCCAAACACTTCAGGTTGCCCAGGCAACTCATGTGACCACCAGCCACTCCTGATGCCCACAGCACTCCGCCAGGCAGTGAGAGAGAGCCCAACCTGCTCTCAATAACAAGAACAGGAGTAGTGAGTAAATATTCACATGAATGCTCTACAGTGTAGAAACTGGATATTATTCAGGATATTAACAACACTTTAACTTTGGCTGGCTTTATTAGGCACCATTGGATCTAGGCCAGTATGTCCCAACCCGACCAAATGAGCATGGATAGTATGTCCCCAGCTGATCAAATCTGACCATGTGGAAGATCTGGGGTACCATAGACTAAGGCCACCAGGAAATCCTCTGTAATACCACCATCACAAAACGAAACAGCATACTGAGTGACGCCATGAGATTAATAAAAAACAGTACTGCTGATGCTTGATGAACCAGGGCTAGATGGTCCTCCTGAGGAAAACCTGCTACACGTGCATACAGCAAAAACAAATACATTTCTGCCACCAAACAGAATCAATCAAATTTGAAATAATCACACAGGCTGGTCCAGCAGCCTTTACAACATAGACAAGTTAAACTTAATTTATCATATGAAATTCAATATTGACATATTATTGGGAAGAGCAAATAAAGGATCATAAGAATCCTCATATATTTGATATAATTCGGTCGAACCAGGTCATAATAACATTGCAGATACGCTACCTCACATTATACTAAATACTGAAGGTATTATCTCTTGATAGTTTCTGTAGGTTTATAGACCTATTCTTAAAACATTTTTGTAAAGCACTGAGACTAGATGAGACTTCAATTGCAATCTGTGAACATTAAAAACTGAGCTTGTATTTAGCATGAGAGATAATATAACAGATTGCTCTCATATGGAACTCACAAGCTTACAAGAGTCATATGGCTTCTTCTGTAAACTGTATTTTGTTTCTATACTTCCCTGGCTGATGAACGACCACTTCAGAGATGACAATCAGTGCTTAGTACTTCAAGGAGTGGCAAAGGAGAAGTCTTCATTATCATGGAGAGCATTTTCTCCATCAAGTGTAATGAATCTTGCAGGTAAGACAAGATTAAAAAATGAACAATTGACTTTCGTTTTTTACTGACATTTTATAATCTGTTAATCTGACTTGAATTAATAACACTATTTTTCATATCACAGCGGTATTAAAAAATGTCTTCAATAATTGCATGTACTCGCCAGTGTGTAACCTAAAGTCCTAAGTATGTTAGATGCATCTCAGAAGTCTTAGTGTGATATCCATAAGGATCTCCTTAATATGGCAGAATAGTCCTTAATACAGAACTGTGACCCTCAACCTTTCAAACAGATTTTTTTCTACCACCGTTTACTTCCTACTAACCGTGATAGAGCTTATAAGACTGCACACAAGTATAGCCATAGAGGCATTTAAACTGCAGTGTGTGTGATGCTTTGGCACTAATGGGCTTTTATGAATAGCCTTTACTCACTTTTTCTGTTGTGATTATAAAAAGCTTTATAAAGATATTTATGGTAAGTTATGCTCCGTTTACAACAGAGGCTAAATCTTTGTTGCACTTATCAAATCACCAGAGATGCTACTCATGTCATATCATTCTGTATCTGTGTATATTTTAGTGAACCAGATATTGTTTTGATTCTCAGTGCCCCTTGATCGTTATCTGCAAACAAACTGCTTCGGCAAACACATTTCCAAGGAAACTTAGAAAAATCGAATTTTATAAATGCTTTTCAATAAAAGTGTGTACTGCAATCTTCCAACTCCACCCTCATTACATATATGTTTTTATTCCACCCATGTCTAGATTTTGTTTAAACCCATGACATGTTTATGTTTGACACCTGTTTTCTCCTATTAAATTACATAACTTAGTATTTCCAACTCACAACAGTTTTAAAACCTTTTTCAGGACATCTAAAAAAGTGGTAGTTGCTCAACTTCTCAGTGCCATCACTGCTGCCAGCCTCTCATTTCCATCTCTGCCTCAGCATCTCTGTTCCACCTCTGCCAATAGACTCTCTGTGCCACCTCTGATTCAGCCTCTCTGTTCCAATCCCTGCCACAGCCTCTCAGTGCCACCTCTGCACCCATCCTTTCAGTGCCACCTCTGTCTCCAGCCTCACTGTGCCATTCACTGCCCCAGCCACTCAGGGCTTCATCTTCCCCAGTCACTCAGTGCCTTCTCTGCCCCCAGCCGCTCAGGGCCACCCGAACCCTACACTCGGCTTAACCAAGGCATTGCATCATCCACAAAAGTTTTTTCTTTCTCGTGGCCATGTTCCACAGCAGCCCCAAGGCAGGGGGCCTATCGGGAATTTTCCTGGTATCCCAGTAAGCCAGTTCAGCTCTGTTTGTATGTAAATAAATAAAGAGAAGTGCAAAAGACAGAGAGTGAAGTGCAATAAAACAATTTAATAAAAATGTCCAGTAATGGCCAAGATTCCTAACCCCCAAAAGGTACATTGTTCAAGTATAAACAGCCATCCATGATGAAGGAAAGTAGTTGCCAGATAACCGGTACTAAAAATACAAAGCTTGTAACAAAGTATCAAGGCACTGCAAATACTGTTACTGGGATTGCTCAAAATGTACAGCCAATGTAGATTACTTCTTGTAGATGCTCTACCAACTGGATCCTGCTCTCTATGGTTTTGAATATTATTTTTTTAGGTTTTATCATTTGTTATATGCTTATTATATTGACATTATGTGGATTTTCTTCTTTATGTATAATTTCCAGTGTTAAAATTACCTATGGGGGCTGACTTAGATTGAGGGTTTGTGTATATATACCACAACGTGGTCTTTGATAGAGTCTTTGGACAAAACGCATTAGGTACGTGGAGCAGAGAGAGAAGGATTCGGTTGCTAGAGCATCTACAAGAAGTAATCTGTATTTGTAGTGCCTTCTGAGCATTCACAGTTTTGGTGTCTGCAGCGCCTTGATACTTTGTTACATGCTTCACATTTTTAGTGCTGAATTTCTGCGCAACTGCCGTCTTTTGCTGATGACTGTTTATAGTTGGAAGTTGTCTCTTTTTGGGACTGGGAATTTTGGCTGTTACCGGTATTTTGAACTTTGTATAGATAGCGTTCATTTGTTTGTGAGTGCATTTTATAGTTTTTCTGCTTATTAAATTGTTCGATTGTACTTCACTACTGGTCTATTGCACCTCTGTTTCTTTTTTCTTTGCATGCATATCTTGGACGGTTTCCCACGACTGCTGAGATGGCAGCATCCTTTTTAATACTTGGACTTGGATTTCCTTTTTATGCTTAATTTTTTTTCCAGGGTAATTTTGTTTATTATAGTTTTCTATAATTTTATCTAGCGCTGATCATTATTGGTTTATAAGTTGAATGTGTTTTGTATGAAATCTTAAAATACTACCAATAAGCCTTAAAACCACCCGGCTTACATACTCTATAAACAGTAATTAACAACTTTTCATAATCTCTGGTCTTGTCTGGAACATTTCTGCAGTAGGGGAAAAAAAAATGTAATATGCAATTTCTTCTGCTCCATCTCTCATAAGAATCCCTTACAAAGCCCACTTTCCATTATTTGTCTTAATGGAATTGCACTTAATCTCGCACAATGCGACTGCTACAATATTCTGTGAAAATATTTAAAAGACTTCAGATTCAAAGCTGGGCCTGGCATTCAACAGGATCATCTTAATTCCAATTGAACATATTAAATAAGAAATGGAGGATTGTCAGTGTGCGCTCACAATGGAAAATGTGGAAAAGAAAAATAAATTAAGTAGTGGGAATTGGAAAGTGATATCTAAACACACAGCTTTCATTAAAATGATTATTCCTTCAGTATTATCGCTCCAAGCAAGACAACTATTGCAGCTTGTTAAGCACATTTTGTCACTGCTGCTACATATATACTCCTGAGTATGTGGAATTCCTGGAGGTTAACTGGTGCGTGACTTTTTGTGGCATGGTTTAGATTTCTCTGAAAACACTTTTTATTAAGTCATGATTTCCAACATTTCACATAGCCAAAGGGAATCCTTTTGGGTTTTGGCCGTTGGAGGAGAAAGATATTAAGATGCATTTTAGTGGATTTTGTGACCTATTCGTAGCAGGGGCTGATCCAGATCCTGATCTCGTTAGGGGCACTGATAGATTATTTTTAGGCAGCGGAAATACTGTGTTGCTTACAAAACTGACAAAATGTTATTTAATTTATAATGCATCTACCATTGTCTGAAACCGTACCATGTATGCTCCTCGTCATGTTTCACAGTGCCATGTATGCCCTATATTACTTTCCACAATGCCATAAATCACTTTGGCTTTTTAAATTCCTGATGCTGGCTCCTAACTTTTGTTCAATTTACATAGAAGTCTGTGGATACAGAAATACCAGTTCACTGGCTCCTATAAATACTATAGATAACTAGACTGGCTGCTGAGTTTGTCTGTCTGTCTCTTTAACTAAATAAATATCTGTTATGTATGTTGTATATACAGAGATATAGTCAGAGGTTTAGTAATAACAGAACACATATTTAACTTAGAGGGGGTGCTTGAAATAAACTCTACCACTTCTACTGCAAGGTTAATAAAGTTAAGGAGTTAAACATACGTGGGATAAGCATGATGATGAACATAAAATATGGCTAAGGATCAAAAAGGGCAGGGTTAGCAAATATTTGTGGACTTTAGAAGCCAAATAGACAAGTTCAGGGGCCAGCCTAGTTATTATTAGGATGGAAAGTTAAACTTGTAGTACAGACATGGTACAGCATAGCTCCTATCAATATATACTGTGCAAGGAACAGACATGATCCAGCAGAGCTCCCATCAATATATAAGGAGACTATCTTTGGGATCCCATCCATGCCATCCCGGTCTGTCTTGCTCTCCCTCAATGACATCCCGGTCTGTCATGATCTTCTTTTATGCTATCCATGTCTCTATTGCTTGCTCTCCATGCCATCATCCATGTCTGCCTTTCTCTCTCTCTCTCCATGCCATCATCCATGTCGGCCTTGCTCTCTCTCCATGTTATCAACCTGGTCTGTCTTGCTCTCTCTCCATGTTATCATCCTGGTCTGTCTTGCTCTCCCTCAATGACATCCTGGTAGTCATGATCTTCTTCTATGCCATCCATGTCTGTCTTGCTCTCTCCCCATGCCATCATCCATGTCTGCCTTGCTCTCTCCCCATGCCATCATCAATGTCTGCCTTGCTCTCCCTCCATGACATCTTGTTGTTCTTGCTCTCCCTCCATGTCATCCATGTCTGTCTCTCTCTCCCCCTTCATAGCATCCTTGTCTGTCTCTCCCTCCATGGCATCCATGTCTGTCTCTCTCTCCCCCATGCCATCCATGTCTATCTAACATACCTTAAAGATGCTAGATTGTAAATTAATAAGAAATAGTTTGTTAATTGGAGCATTTGACATGCAATCCAAATTCCAATATAACATCATTCTTCCCTTGTGTGTTTCCTAGTTCATATGCTGCATGACCTCATTACTTTCTCACATTATTGCTATCACTAAAGCACAGCTTATCCTGGGTTAAGCCCTGGCCTCTTCTCATTCAGTGGGGTAGATTCTATTGCCCCCTTAAAATGTAAAAGTGTTGTTAGTGGGAATTTACCTGGGATTTTTGATTCCTCCCCCCCCCCCCCCCCCCGCTATCGTAGAATAAAATGGCCCCTAGTTACTACAGGCCGGTGCATTGCCCACAGTCACTAAAGGCAAATAATAGCCCCCAGGAGCCACAGGTGGGCATTATGCCTGCGGACCCTAAAGTAACTAAATGATGTCCCAAAAGGGCCACATGCTGCTGTTATGTCTGTGGTTATGTCTGTGGTCCCTGCATTAAATATATGTTGGACCCCCAGTGGTCGCAGTCCACCACTGGGGTGTTTGTTGCAAAATGCTGTTATTCCCTTACCACAATACCATATTTGAATGCACAGTATTTCTGCATTCTTCCTTGCCTTTGAATCACAAGTTGTTTCTTCAGAAATCACATACGGTATAAAAACTTTTTTTTGCCTCCTTTAACCAGCAGGGAATCTACCAGTATATGATAATCATTGACATCACTTTCACTTATTACATCCCCACAGATGTAATATACCTATGAAAAGAAAGTAAAATAGTAAAAAGCAGTGCTTGTGCCCAATCATTTTTAAATACTCCAATGCAAGGCATTAGCTATTAAGTAGTCATGTTTTTGCATAAAGCTCAAGAAAGTATCAAGAGCACTTCAGTCCCAAATAATGCAATCCACCAATAATCTTGGTTCTTCTAAGAATGAAGAGCGAAGATTATTTATTTTCTGGTTCTAGCAAGCAATGCAGCAGCAGAATATAACAGTTTATAAGATTAGGATTATTTTGAGAAAAAAGGTGGTTATATATAATGTATTAATAATGGCACTGTCTCTGTTTTGCTCTCTGTCTGTATGACATGTTTAAAACCTTTTGGTTTTCTGGGTTTTATATATGATGGAAAAAAATGAGCACACAGTACAGCAAAAGCCAACATAAAATGGCATAAAATTGTCACGGTAAAGCGATCTGAACTGCGTGGCCTTTTTTAATGATCATTTGCAATGCAACTTTCAAACCATAATTAAAATACTTTTCTATTTTAGTTCAACTGGCAAAACCAATCTTTGATTTTGACAGGAACCAATTAATACGTATGTGGAGACACTAGTTGTGCCATAGCCACACCATTGTTATCATAGGGACACATCCGTACATGACCTCCAATGTTCACTTACCTATCCACATTACAAAAGCAGATAGTCATGGGCAGAAAGAGGGTTAAAACTATTTTCTCTGTCCAGTTGTTTATTTTTTTGAATCACTTTTTTTTTATTTTTTTTACAAAGATGAGAGTGGTTTGAAGCTTGTTCAAAAAAGTAGGTTAAGTTCTAAATTAACCAGTGTCAGTGTGACTGGGCTGCCATGGATATTGTGCTGTGTGAGGTCTGCTAGTGATGTCATCATGACAATGAAGCACCTAATAAACATCTCACGATATGACAATAAAGGAAAATGAGTAAATGTTTCATATCAATCCCTGATACAAAGAGACTGGGGTTTTATATATTCTACTGTTGTTTGGAAACGTCTATCACTAATGTTACTTAAATAGAGGGAGAATAAAGCTGGCTGTGTGGGGATAAGCATTGAAGATGTTGCTGTTCCTGAATGTACAAGGTAATGTCTTATTCCCTCATAAATTACACTGACATTATGGAATGATTTCAGAATAACAACATATTAAAAAAGTATGAATTAAAACACATGAGCTGGACAGACAGTCAGTGGTTTTAGTGTTAGCAAGGATTATCCTTGAAGATTGTGTTTTCCTTCTTGCTGGCTAATCCTGACCTTATGCATGCTGATAAAATAAACAAGCCTGGAATGTATTGGATAAACTGAACAAACAAACATAAAATACTAATCAGCCCCCCAAACAACACAAATCAGCACATTTAACTAAGACACAGAAACACAATCCCATTTATCAACAACCAATCATATTTCACATTTAATACATCTATAGTGGCTGCCTTATAGAATGTATTGGATGCATTGTATCACAATGCTGTTAACCAGTCACTATGTCAAAGCATAAATCTGAATTGTTAATTCAAATGGTTGTAACATGGGTTCCCATAGCATCTTGCTTTGCAGCCACTTGAATCCTAGACAAGTGTCAGCCTTTATGTTTGTCATATGGAATAATTTCATACTTCGCATTCTGATGACATCTTTTCCTGAGTATAGACCATCAACAGGAAATACAAGGATTATCAATGCAGGATGCTGCTCTATAGAAGCATAACTATAAATCGTTCACATAAGTAATGTAAGAGCATGCGTGCCTCCTAAATTCACTGGACGGTCCTACATTCAGATGCCTAAAATGACATTAGCTGGCATGTATAAACACGTATAATACAGCAAATACTGGCACAATCTGCGCGCGTGCCAATGAATAAAGCAGACTCGCAGGAGTCTGCATTATCTACCCCGAATGCATAGATGTTGGTTGTGTCAGTGCTCGTTGTGCCGGCACAGCCTATATATAAATAATCAGGCGTTTGTGTCAGCGAACCTTCGCCGAACACAGATTGACAGAGGCCCTCTCTCTCTCACTGCACAGGGAGAATTTTGCTTTTTTATTACCGTATTTGCTCGATTATAAGACGAGGTTTTTTTCAGAATTTTTTTTTCTGAAAAATACCCCTGGTCTTATAATCGTGGTCGTCTTATAATCTGACCTCAAATTGAGGTCAGACTATAAGACTGGGATCCAGATCCCCCACAGAGCTGCAGGGGACCTGGATCCCCCTTTTTAACAGCAGGGGATGTCTGCGCGATGAGCGCAGACTCCCCCTGCTGCCACCCGGCACGACCGCAGGGACTTCTATGATGAAGCCGGGTACTTCATCGCACAGACATCCTCTGCTGCCCCGCTAGCCACCAGGGAGAATCTGGCAGCCGGACCAGTCATAATAGACTGAGGTGTCGGGCAGCATGGAGGATGTCTGCACGTATCGTGCAGACATTCCCCGGCTGCCCCACTAGCCACCAGGGACCAAGAAACAGGGGAGGGAGGGAGGGGGGTGAGACCAGAGCAACAAGGGGAGGGAGGGGGGAACTAGAGCAACAAGGGGACGGAGGGGGGAACCAGAGCAACAAGGGGAGGGAAGGGGGGGCAGAGAGAAACAAGGGGAGAGAGGGGGGAAGAGACAGAGACAAGGGGAGGGAGGGGGGGAAGAGACAGAGACGGGGCAGAGAGAAACAAGGGGGGGAAGAGACAGAGACAAGGGGAGCGAGGGGGGAGACAAAGGGAGGGGGAGAGAGAGAGAAAGCTGGGGGCAAGGGAAAGAGAGAGGCAGCATTGGCACATAAAAGGAAATAAAAAATGCATTTTTTGATATCATAATTTTTTATTAAAAAAACAATTTACATGTGAATATATACAAGTTGAACTTTTTTCCTATAGGGTAGTCTTATATTCAGGCTTTTAGTTTTTTCCTAAAGGAATATCCAAAGTTTGGGGGGTCGTCTTATAATCAGGGTCGTCTTATAATCGAGCAAATACGGTATAAAACTCTGGACACTTTGCAGCGTGGGAGTATTTATACATGTCCGCTAAATGTCTACAAACAAAGAGATAGTCGATCTGTCCATTCTTTTTAACAAGCAGCTTGTTCTTTCCCTTCTTCTTGTTTAGAGTAAGGGTTTGTTCAAAAGGAAATAAAACTATTCAAAGTAAAGATTTACTCAAAAGAATAAACAGATACAGTATGTTTACAATTTCTATACCCAGATTGAATAGCGACGGCTCTTAGAAGCAGTGTACAGGGGAATGCTTTGTCAGTTTAAATATAAACATGACTTATTATTATCATTAGATTACATTTCATAGCACAAATTAATGTAATTGCTCTGTAACTGCTTTTTTCTGTTACTGCTCTGCAGTTACTTCCAAAAGCTGAACAAATTAATGGATTATGTTAAACAAATGTAATGCTGGTGATTTAGTGCACATAAAATAGTTTAAGTCAGAAGTCAATCACCAGGCGTACACTTGGGGAAGACCTAAATGTCTCACTATGTCAGCTTACAGCAGAGGCCTAGCACATTCTATGTGTTTTTTTAACCTCTTAAATGGAATGTGATTGATATGTCCTTATGAGATTCCCAGGTGAGAAGACAGAGGGTAAATGAGCAGGCATCAATTAGACAATCTATTATGCTGAGATGAATAGCACAATAAGAAGTAATAAAAGTCGGTCCCAGGGATTTTAATCAGCAGCCATTAAATACATAAAAAACAAAGCTAGTCCCATACACATGGCCATTTCTACATGTATAAATCACCATGATACTGTATTTATTTTGAGTTGTAGATCAGCTTTCAATACGGGAGAACAACTGCTCCATTATATCCTCAGATGCCATACTTATACTTGCTTGGAGGAAAGACATAACAGGGGGGATATGATAGAAACATTTAAATACATAAAGGGAATCAACACAGTAAAGGAAGAGAGTATATTTAAAAGAAGAAAAACTACCACAACTAGACGACATAGTCTTAAATTAGAGGTGCAACGATTTAAAAGTAATATCAGGAAGTATTACTTTACTGAGAGGGTAGTGGATGTATGGAAAAGCCTTCCAGCAGAAGTGGTAGAGGTAAACTCAGTCAAGGATTTTAAGCATGCGTGGGATAGACACAAGGCTATCCTAGCTATAAGACCGGAAACAGGGGACTAATAAAATTACTCCAAAAAAATTGGGCAGACTAGATGGACCGAATGGTTCTTATCTGCCGACACATTCTATGTTTCTATGTTTCTATATGAGCAGGTCAGTATGTGGCCTACCATTCATGTAAGGCACACTTATTTGTGACAATAACTGAGAAAATATGTTCCTAAGAACATAAAGGATGGTTGTCATATGTCAGCAAGGACAAAATAAAAGGCGTTTCGTTCATGTTTGGATAAAATTAAGCAGGGAATGAATAGTGATAGGTTAGCTCATCTCTCTGTATAACCATAACCCTGTTCAAAGATAAAGAAATATTGTAATATCTATTCATCTTCAATTCTCTTATGAAGCGAAATTGGACAGCTCTAGGAGCCAGCTGAATGAGTTCCATCACTCTGTCATGAAAGTGTTTAGAAATATGTACAGCACTGGTATATCACATCCATGAACAACTATGAACTAAGAAATGAATACTAGACATGTGCAAAACTAAAATTTTTGTTTCGTTTTCGTCCATTCAGACGAAAATGTTATTTATTTCGTTCATTACTGCATTCGTTTCAGACGAAATTCGTTCATTATTTTCGTTATGAAATACATGTAATCCATTCGATTTATAGAATGGCAATAGGATTACATGTATTCCATAAGCCGAAAGTCTATAAACCGAACGTTCGGCTTATAGAAAACATGTAGTACTATTGGCTTTCTATAAACCGAACGAGAGCCCCATTCATAAGAAATTCTTATGAATGGAGACTCTGTCTCTGTGTAGTGAAATGCCGACAGCCTATAAACCGAACGTTCGGTTTATAGGCTGTCGGCTTATGTAATACATGTAATCCTATTGCTATTCTATAAACCGAACGTTCGGTTTATAGAATGCCAATAGACTTACATGCATTCCATAAACCAAAAGTCGTTCATTATGTCTGTTTATGGAATGTAAGTGTACTATGCTATTGTATTCTATAAACCGACTCTATTTCGGCTTATAGAATGCAATAGTACTACGAATGGACAAATGAACGAATGATTTTCGTTTATTAACCATTCGTTCATTCGGCTTTCGTTACCTTAGCATTTTCGTTATTCGTTTTTCGGACGAATGGACGAAAATGCTATTTTTGGACGAAAATGCATTCGTCCGAAAACGAAAGCACATGTCTAATGAATACCAAACCTTTAACTGGTGTAAAATAATAATAGCATCTTATACCTTCAGGTTTCACACCACAAATGCAAAACAGGTTTTTTCTACAAAAACCTGTTTGAGAGGTGATGCCCCGAACCTACTTTTAAACAGACATGTGGTGATAAATAGAAATAAATTAGTAATATAGTGGACAAGGTTTGTATATTTATAAATTTGTAAATAAATATACAATAGAGACTAAATATTCATATGTATGTTCAATTTTATTATAAAATAGAAAAAAAATTGTATTATTCAATGCATCAGAAATAATCATTTGTACATAATTCATTAAACTAACAAGTCCATCTATTAAAATCATTAAAATAAAAAACTACTTATATAATACAAATAGATAATGCTATATGAATCTAAAGTGCAAACATCTCCCAATAATCGCTCTCTGTAATACAATCAGAAAAAAATACAGCACTGAACACTTTATTACTATTTAGAAATGTATTGCCATGGATCTAATAATTAATTCATATTATTAATATTAATATAAATTAGTAATCTAATAATAATTCTGGATCTAATAATAAATTCTAAACAATTTATCAAGCTTACTGAAAAATATTTATGCGCATCTACAAGTAAACATTCACTATTTAAAGCTGCTTGTGAATTCAGGATTACTTTAGGTCCAAACACTCAAAATTGTGTGAATGTTAGATTCAAGTACACAGTACTGTGTAAAGTCATTATAATTATTGCACATAAAATGTAAGCATGCAATATTTTGTAATAGCACTATTGTTTGTGTGATGCTTGATGGGAGAACTATTCCACGTAGCACTAACTGTGTAAAGTATTATGTGTAAAGGTTCTATAAAACTGTGTGTAGACACATGGCATTGTGTAAAATGGGGTAAGTGTAAACAATCACATTGTTTTAATTTAAAAAAACAAAACAGTAACTCTAACATTACAATGAATATAAAGTATAATTACGCAGTTATTCCTACATTAAGTTGTTAGCAGTGATATGTGTGTCAATTTTCACTTTATAAACATAAGTCTAACTCTGTAAAAGATATAGTCGCTTTCATCTTTAATGGTTAAAGTTCCATCTTCAAAGAGTATTAAGGGGAAAAAATAAGGGGAAAAAATAAGCCTACAAGTTGAGGATTTTCAGGATGCCTGTGTTTAGATTTCTTTCATAGAATCTGTGTTGTGTTTTACTTGTCTTTGTTGTGAAATGAACTGAACAGTTACATTTCAAATAGAAGTTATTTTGTTTATAACTATTCAAACCACTGGGAGCCCTGAGAGATTTGCCAATAGCATTAAATGTAATGATCACTTTAAGAACATGCTCTTCGGTTAGTAAATGAATAGGTTGAGCTAAATTAGAATTTACTTTTGAAATCAAACAATGCGAAAAGCCAGGATATAAATAGAGACCTTTTGACTTTCGGTCTCATGCTGACTCCGATGATCTATTTTGCTTTCATGAAGCTATTTTACATGACAAATATTGATTGTGTCTAAGAAGTGTTTTAAATGTACACAACCTTGCTCACGATGAAAGCCTCTTAACCTTTAGATCCAGTGTGATTTCTTTTGGATTAGGAATACGCTGATCTGTACAAGTTCTCCCAGTGATGTGTCACAAAAATACCTAGAAACAAAAATCAGCAGACGTCACAGGACTATTATGAGGAATGTGTATAAGTGAAAACAGCTGGAGGTATAGCACAAACTCAAGGCCTAGGTGATGACTGTGTAGGATTGCCACCCATCCTAGTTTGACCAGGAAAGTCCCAGAGTAGAAAGTGATGTCCTTTGCATCCCTTTGTCCCAGAAAAGAGACACCAACCCCAATCCTATGTTCCTCATGTGGTGCAGGCTGCAGTGGATGTCTGTGATTCCACCATACATACAGCCTTCCTCGCTGATGCCTCGGAATGCCCCGCACTTCCCAGAATTCAGAGCACCAGAGGGTCATGTGACTGCCATGCATTCTAATTCGTGCAGGTGCTCAGGAGACTATAGGAAAATGTGCAATTTGCATATCAATTTCAGAAGTACATACTGGCGAGGGTGAGCATTGGTGCACAGGTAAGCTAAATCTCACATACCTGTCTTGCATTTAAAATCCCACCCCGGAAGTGAATCTTGCATCCAGTGTGGCCTTGCATCATCAAGGCTAAACTTTAAGCCAGCTAAACCAGGGTGAAATAATTATTTTTAAAAATCTAAGTAAGCTGATCCCCAACTTTTACAATCCTAGTTACTGAGATCTCTGTGCTTCTTGTAATCTTAAAGCTCAGCATAAAACATATTTCCATGAGTAATAATGGTATGGAAATAATTTAACTGATGTCTTGTTTTTGCTATACACAGTAGAGTAAATATATTTTCTAAATACACATTGATGATAAACCCCTAAGGGAAGGCTACATTTGACTGACACTGTAGGGAAACTAATTAGATTTTGCTTTAAAGACTGTGCTTTGACAAGCAAGAATATTCTATTTCTGACTAAATTAATTCACCTTCATATTTCACATCGCAGAGTTACTTGTAGTAGACAAGTAAGCTTTATTGCAGTTTAAAATAGAAATCCATACAGGAAAAAAGTTATAATGAACAATTCCTAATTTCTTTAAAATTGCCCAACCCTATGTGTGTATTGCTATCTGAGAAGTATTATAAATCAATGTGTATTGAAGCATGTTGAGTTAAAAAAAGTAACCCTGCTCATTCTGCCTGTGATTTATACACCAAACTAACTTTCCAATCCAAATCCTGAGAAGTATAACATATGCCACAAAATCTCAGTGCCTGAGGGACAATGTAATATACCAGATAGTGTATCCCCAATACACTGTGAGATAATATACATATAAAACTCATTGAATGTGTATGTCCACTCTTTACCAACTTTAAAGTTTGTACTCCATGACCATATACCTCATTTCCTGGTAATCATACCAGACCTCTTTTCCAACACAAGGCCTTTTTAATGAGGAACTTGGATACTGTGTTCCTTTGTAACATGGTAAAAATATTTATTTTTTGAGTGTTTTGAAAGCACATTAATATGTCTCCAATATCTTAGAAATTTCATAAGTGTGATATTTGCATTTCTTGGTTGTACTGTATTTTTCGGTTTCTTTGTTTGTTATCCAGAATACATATTATTATTACTGGAATACATGGTAATGTAATCTTAGTGTATAGTACGCAGTTCATGTATATATGATATTTAATATATAGTTTAATATCTAACATTTTTTTAAACACTGTCTAACATTACAATTTCATGAGCCTGGTCACCATAAAAAACATTTTATTCTTTAATAAATGTAACTCAAACCACAGGTTTTCTTGTATTTCCCAACAGATCTAACATTCTTATCACTAGTTATTATATAGGATTTGTTGCTGTCGTTTCCATACAATGCCATTGACATTACGCTCCCATCAAGCACTGGTTGTTTTTCTGTAGTAATAATTCCAAGGAGATTACTGTAGCAGCTTAAAAAAAATCTGAATATATACCGTATTTGCTCGAATATAAGACAAGGTTTTTTTCAGAAAAAGACCCCTCCTCTTATAATCGAGGTCGTCTTATAATCTGACCTCAAATCGAGGTCAGACTATAAGAGAGGGATCTAGGTCCCCTGCAGAGCTGCAGGCATCTTCCCCTGCCGCCCGGCACGATCGCAGGGACTTCTATGATGAAGCCGGGTCCTTTCGGCTTCATCATAAAAGTCCCGGCGGAAGTGCCGGGCAGCAGCGTAGGATGTCTGCGCGTATCATGCAGACATCATCCGGCTGCCTCCACTAGGCACCAGCGATATCTGGGCAGCCGGGGGATGTCTGAACGATGGTGCAGACATCCTCCATGCTACCCGACACTGCTGTCTATTATGACGGACCGGCTGTCCCCCGGCTGCCCCCACTAGCAACCAGGGAGCAAGAAACAAGGTGTGTGTGTGGGGGGGGGGGCAGAGAGAGACAATGGGAGGGAGGGGGGAAGGGAAAGACAAGGGGAGGGGGGGGGGAGAGAAAGGGGAGGGGAGGGAGGGGGAGAGGGAGGGGGGAGAGAAAGACAAGGGGGGAGAGAAAAGTTTGGGGGGAGGGAGAGACAACTTAGGAGGGGGAGAGCGGTAAAACTGGGGGGAGAGAGAGACAGCATTGGCACATTAAAGGAAATAAAAACAAGATTTGTTTAATATCCTAATTTTTATTAAATATTAAAAAGCAATTTACATGTGAATATATACAAGTTAATTTTTTTTTCCCTATAGGGTAGTCTTATATTCAGGCTTTTAGTTTTTTTCCTAAAGGAAAATAAGTTTGGGGGGTCATCTTATAATCAGGGTCATCTTATATTCCAGCAAATACGGTAGTAATCATCTAAAAATGATACTATTCTGAGATAGTTAAAACCCATCTTTTCATAAAATGTTTGAACAGATGGATGAGACATCCATTGTCTTATTAAAATTTGATACAGTACCCATGAGTATTTTGTTTTTCTATGTCATAGTTTAAATAGCTCAAAGACATCAACTCAATATATGGATGTGTGATATTCCTGAGCTAGTTTGCCGCTCTCAACTTCCAAATGAAACACAAGTTATACAACACATTCTAAAAATAGAGGACAACGGTAAAGAAATAGCCAAGAGGGAAAAAAAACTGCTACCAGGAGAATATAATACAAGAACCCTTATAAAACTGAAAGTGCCTCAAGTGCCAAGTATATGCTATTCTAGATTTGGATATGTGTAAAAGTTACATCTCTGGATGACAAAGCCACAAGGAGAACAAAAACAAGTGACAGATTACATGCTGTGCCTAATATTCACAAAACAGTCTCATTTAAAAGAAGAAATTTCATGAAAAGTAGTCAGGTTAATGCTAGAGACATGCAGAGGACTAGAACAGCTCTAATTAAAATATGGTATAGAGACATGTTTGTAACTAAATTAATTCACCGTTGAAGCAATAACCTGGCCTAGATGTTTTTCAAAAGGTGGCTACAGTTTATATAAAAGATATATTAGATTAATTATTTTACAGGGCATATTGTGGTATGTGGCATACTGTGGTATCAGGCAGCCACTTGAGTAATTTAATAGGATCTTGTTTTGATTATATTTTTGGTAATAATTGTATACCAGTCCCATAGCATAACATCATTATACCAGCCCCATAGCATAACATCATTATACCAGCCCCATAGCATAACCTTATTTTCTTGTTCATAAAAAGGAAACCATGCATTTCAAAGCACATTTGAAGAGTGTATTATTTGTAGATAAAACTGATACGTAACCCTGTCCAATGCAATATATACACCCAGTATGTACACAAGGTTATAACGAAAAATAATTTGTTGGAATGATCCAGACACAATTTATTCTTATTATCTTCTCTTACTATTGTTGGTTCAGCAAATCTCATAAGATCTATACAAGCTGAAATGCAGGATCATAAACAAAGAATGAAGTAGGCCCGAACATTTTTTTTTCTGGTTTGCAGTGCTAATGTTGACTTTTTTAATTGTTATCAGAAATATAACATTAATGTGTTTATGTTTTACCTACCAGTGCATGTTAGATTATATTACTGAACATGTGGGGGAAAAAAGAAACACGCTGTGGTAGGTTTCTGCTACTACATTTAATGAGATGTGTAATAACATTACATTACAGTATCACTGACTACCTATTAATTGTACTGTCAAAAAAGCATGACATGAGTTTTCTAGTTGTATTAGAAAATTACAACTTCTGGTTCTTGAAACACGGTAAAAGAAGAAATACTATTTTCATACCATGCAGCAAACTGAATGAACTGGATGTTGATTAGCATGAAATAACACATAAATGCAGAGGCGTCACTAGGGTTGGTGTCACCCGGTGCGGTAACTCATGGTGTCACCCCCCTGGATTTCCTCCATACCATGCCAAACAGATTCCTTAGTAATGCCAGTCAGATGGCCCATTAAATATGCCACATACAGAAGCCCCACAAATTATGTCACACACAATAATAATATGCCAGTATTATTTTGCAGTTAATAAGCCAGACAATTTGCCTAATATGCCAGTAATATTGTGCCATTCAGATGCCTGTATTAATGTGCCATTCAGATGCCATAATTATTGTGCATTTTAGATGCCAGTAATATTGTGCCATTAAGGTGCCAGTAATATTGTGCCATTCAGTTGCCTGCATTATTGTGCCATTCAGATACCAGTAATATTGTGCCTTTCAAATGCCAGTAATATTGTGCCATTCAAATGCCATAATTATTGTGCTATTCAGATGCCAGTAATATTGTGCCATTCAAATGCCAGAAATATTTTGCCATTCAGATGCCTGTATTATTGTGCCATTCAGATACCAGTAATATTGTGCCATTCAAATGCCAGTAATATTGTGCCATTCAAATGCCAGTAATATTGTGCCATTCAGATGTCAGTAATATTGTGCCATTCAGGTGCCAGTAATATTGTGCCATTCAGGTGCCAGTAATATTGTGCCATTCAGATGCCTGTATTATTGTGCCATTCAGGTGCATGTATAATTGTGCCATTCAGATACCAGTAATATTGTGCCATTCAGAGCCCAGTAATATTGTGCCATTCAGAGCCCAGTAATATTGTGCCATTCAGGTGCCTGTAATATTGTGCCATTCAGATGCCTGTATAATTGTGCCATTCAGATACCAGTAATATTGTGCCATTCAGAGTCCAGTAATATTGTGCCATTCAGAGCCCAGTAATATTGTGCCATTCAAATGCCTGTATTATTGTGCCATTCAGATGCCTGTATAATTGTGCCATTCAGAGCCCAGTAATATTGTGCCATTCAAATGCCTGTATAATTGTGCAATTCAGATGCCTGTATTATTGTGCCATTCAGATGCAAGTAATATTGTGCCATTCAAATGCCTGTATAATTGTGTCATTCCAGTGCTCGTTTTATTCCTCCCTCCTCCCCCCCTTCCCCGGTACTTACCGCCTGGCAGGTGCTCCGGTCGCAGGTTTTTTTTTTATTTACGCCGGCCGTATCCAGCGAATGTGGCTGCCAGAGAAAAAAATAAATAAAAGTACAACACTGGCGGTGTCACCCGTTGCACTCCACACCCCCCGCACCCCCCTCGGGACACCACTGCATAAATGAGGCAGAAAGGAAAATAAATACTCTTAGATTACAAAAAGCTGCATCAAAACATCTTAAGATAACACATTCACCTACACTACAGGAAAAAAACTTCCAAATCCGGAAATGCTGTGGGATAAGTAAAGCTGCTGTGGTCAGAAAATCTAATCAGCATCATTTAGCCTTTAAGCAAGAAGCTCCAGAGAGCTAATACACCAAAGGGCAGATATTACTTTAGTTTATGTCAGCACCAGATATGTTTGTCAGCTTCAGAAAGAATTCCTTTAACAGCAACATCCATAAATAATACAGCATGATCCATAGAGGACATTCTTTGTTGGATAAAAAAGGCCAGTGTCAATTCTGGTAAACATCAATTCTGATTGTAGCGGCCACTCATAAGAGATAGCAAGATGGTAGATTACAGGAAATCACAGAAATGCCACAGCCGGCAAATATGGAGAATGTAGGATTGTGCAACTAGATTTGTGAAATGAGATTAGTAGATTCATTCCTAGCCAGTTAAAACTACTTTAACATCACAACATCTCTGAAAAGTAATAAGAAAATATTTAAGAAATAAGAAGTAATAATAAAAGTAATAAGAATGTGAGTCTCTGAAGGAAATACTTCATACTGTACCATTTCTGCAATTCTTTCACAATAAAGAACGGATTGTGAAAAGTTCTGTTTTAAAATTAAGGTTTTGGCTGGTTTTACTCATGCACCCAAGTTATTAAAGTTATATAATTTTACACAAACACAGAACCTAAACATACTCTGACAATCTAAACACTCCTTGTACTGTGAATGTGAAGACTAACAAAATGATACAACATGATATATACATTGTATTAGCAAAATGTCATGCAAATGCATAAAAAGAAATATATGTTTTGAATGTGTCTGTGGGGTCTGCTGTGTATGACATCACCTGTGTCTTGATATGCAAATGAACTCATTTTCAATGGGGAAATGTGTAATTTGCATTTGAAGCCACAAAGCGATGTCATAAACAGAAGACACCACAGATACATTTAAAACACCTTTTTTCTGTTATTTTTGTGCCTTTGCATGCAATTCTGCTAATATACCGTATTTATCGGCGTATAACACGTACTTTTTCTCCTTGATAATAGGGGGAAACCAGCCGCGCGGTCAACAAAGTGTGTTTCTTTTAAACAAACTTTATTGTTCCGCGCGGCTGGAGGGAAGCTCACAACGCTTCCCTCACAGCCACGGACCTTCAGAGCACCAGGAGACGGAGCAGGAATGAGGTAAGTACTGGGGTCTGGGGAAGGGGGGGAGGAGGGTGGCATAACGAGCATACTAAGGGGCAATATCCTGTCATATTAAATGGCATATTGGGGGCAATATCCTGGCATATTAAAATGGCATATTGGGGGCAAAATCCTGGCATATTAAATGGCATATTGGTGGCAAAATCCTGGCATATTAAATGGCATATTGGGGGCAAAATCCTGGCATATTAAATAGCATATTGGGGGCAATATCCTGGCATATTAAATGGCATATTGGGGGCAATATCCTGGCATATTAAATGGCATATTGGGGGCAATATCCTGGCATATTAAAATGGCATATTGGGCTTCAAAGTTCTTTATTTGAAATTTAAGTTTTTTTTCCAGAAATTTCCTTCTTAAAATGAGGTGCGTGTTATACGCCGATAAATACGGTATATGTATAGATAATTGTTTATTCTCTACATTCACAGTATAAGCAATGCTTGGGTTGATAGAGTGCCTTTTACAAAGGAACTGGAATATATATGTGAAATGTGTCATGCTTTTCTAGCAGAAACAAATTGATAGTTTGTATTTACAGATACCAAAAATGCCAATTTCTCAGACTTCAATAGTAGTATTTCACTGACCAAGGAGTTAGTCATTGCCGATCCTTGGTTGCTTACACAGAGATCCAATCAGGAATTGAAGTGCTTTCGACCATCTCAACATTTTGTGCACTGTTCACCCACAACCTACTTGCTCCCTTTCTTCTATCTGACCTGCTCCATTACTGTGCTATTTTTTTAACATCTGTTTATATCTTTCTTATTTCACCTTAACCGTTCCAATACTCTACAAACCCCTCTGTCCTCCACAGCACTATCCAATATTAGGTTCCAGACATGGCCTCCCTTAGTTGAGTACAAGCTGTTTCAATCTAATGGCAGCTTTGCAAAAAGAAAAACTAAAAAACATTTTGGAGAACTGTAATAATATAAATTGAAATGTGCAAACTTCCCAATAAAACATACCACTTGCAATAATCATTTAAAACATTATTACTTAAAGTATAAACACATTATTTGTTTAGAGTTGGCTACAATCACAGACCAAATATTATTATCTTCAGCATATGAAATGTAACATGTTAACTGATTAGATTGAGCAGTTAGCTCGTTAACGACAATGTCTGTTCATGTACGGGCTGCCTTTAAAATAGCCAGTTGCAGCATTTTCACTGCAGTTCACACATTTTTGAGTTTCCTAGAAGCTTCACAATTGAATACTATCCAGGAAAGAAAAAAACATGGCTGCCAGGACCGCCCATGGGCAGTCTTAAAGTGACAGGCCAGTGACAATAGTCACTGACTTGCCAATCATGCCCCCTCACCCTATGCAAATGTTTCAGACTGCTTCAGATGGAGGCAAGTCTGAAACACCCAGAAAAGGGGCTATCTCAGCCATTGCAGGGAATATTGTGATATGCCATGGGCATGTCACAATCCTTTGCCATCCTCCCCCAAATGTGGGGGGGGGGGGGGAGGGAGAAATGGGGAAAGTTTATCCTGGTTGTCACCCCCTAGGGATGCCATTGCATGGCACCCCCCTAGTCAGTGGCACCCGGGGCGGGCCGCCCCCCCCCCCCCACCTTAGTACGCCACTTGTGCTATCATAGTACTGTAAAATGCACATTTTACATTGCTTAAAATCTAAAATACTTATAGCTAGATGATTTTGTGAAATTACATCTTTTTTCAGGAAACCAGGACTGCCCACACTAGTTGAATAAAAGTCAATTTCCTTATTTCTTTTGTGCCGGAATAAAATATAATAATTT
The DNA here is from genome assembly GCA_036172795.1 of Pelodytes ibericus. Taxonomy (NCBI): domain Eukaryota; kingdom Metazoa; phylum Chordata; class Amphibia; order Anura; family Pelodytidae; genus Pelodytes; species Pelodytes ibericus. Next base: position 76,737,177 of record CM069862.1, on the reverse strand, counting down.
CATTTAAATCAATGAAATTTCCTGTCCTTCTAGGGATGTCCTCAGACAATGTATTACACTGTTCAAATCATTATATGCTCAGTGTCTATATAACCAATGCTGCCGCTCCTGCAGTAAACATGCAGAGTAATCGCTGGGGGAGGGCTTGAGTTAAATATTAAAGATGTGATTTATGCAGAATGCCTGCATTAAATCACACTGGAAAAAAAGCCTGTACCTGTGTGAGTTTGGGGACTAGACTGTCCCTTCAAGCCCCAGCTCAGTGACATGACTGGATAAATCAATACATGTCTAGGTTGATCTGGCCCAATAGCTGTATAGATCCCACCACAATTTTGACACCTACTACGCACTACCTTTTATTTTACCTTGTAATTAACTCAATATATCTGGTTCATTTCTTCATTTTATTTTGTTTGTCTGACTATAAATAGTCAGTTTATTATGTAAGTACACTTTAGCTGTGGAAGATAAGGCATCCTTGTAGAAAGAGGTTTAGCAGACTTGCTTTGAAAACATCTTAAGAGTTGGCAGTCGCTGCACTTGTCTTCTGTCCAACTAGAGGACCTCTTTAAAAAAAACCTCCAAAAATAATGCTTCTTTGGCTTTCTATTTGGTGGAACAGAAGAACATCCATATAAAGTAATAGGGTAAAAAGAAAAGCTCAAACATATAAACCTTTTGAAGATATATTTCTTAAAGTATGTTAATTGTACGCATGCTAGAATGTCATTCAACATCTGGTTTCAATCCCACAATATAAGAGAAAGAAGCAAAGTGCATATTTTCCAAATTAAAGCAAATTGTTAATGCAAAAAAATGTTAATGCTTTTTAGAGAGCGGCTAAGCTGCAGCACATATTTCAAAATTGCAATTATACTTGTTGATTTAACGTGTTACTAAATTCTCACATTTTTGCGATTTTCCTCAACTCTGCTACATTGGCCTTACGTTTTTAATTCCCTTTTCAATTCCCTACAGTTCTCAGTTTCATGAATAAAGCCCAAGGTGTTTAAAAATAAAAAAAAAAAAGAACAGAAAATACATGTTACAAAGATACCTTTACAGTGCACACACAGGTTTTTTTTCCCCCACTAGGTGTACAGCGAGGCTTGCCAGATCAGCCAGTTTTCCCTGCAAAATGTGAGGGACCAGTTAATTAATCAAAGAGGGAATCCTTGATTAATTAATTGAATTCTTTCTGCACACATATGAATTATCAATTCTGCAGGGCAGCATTAAAAGGTTATATGTTATAATTAAATATTTCCCAAACATACTTACATATGCAAGGAGTCAGAATTAGTTGGAGTTGAGGTAAGATGTATTCAGGTAGATCGTAAGTGTGATTGGGGAATGACTGTATATATCAGGAGCCCATACACCCCCACTAGCTTTGTCCACACATCATGGAAAGGGTAGTGGTCGCAGGGGTTGCCTGGGCCAGCTAGGGTAGCCAGTCCAGTTTCAGTGTTGACTGTTGCACTTACAAGCTAGTATGTGGGCAATGGCAGAGTATTAAAAAGGTGGTATCATGTTGCAATGTTCCACTTACCACCATGGCACAGTGGTTTCTATTCATCCCACTGCCTAGCGCACTCACATATGTAAAGGTACACTTTCATATCTACAGTGGAATATGGTGCATTGACAATCAATGTTGCCATCCAAACTGTGGACATGCAAAGGTACCATGATAAAAGTGGCATGGTGGCGGGACAGTACATATAATCTAATTTACTAGTTTACGGTGAACAATAGCTGGCGATGTGATCCCAACCTGCAGCTGATTTTCTTATGAAAGCATTGGACCAATCACTCAAAATTCGGATCCTTAAGACTTCTAGTGTAACAAGCTCTTTATTAAGTAATTGTTCAGTTACCTCAGAATGATAGAGAAATTAACATTTATTGTATGGAAAAAAAAAATGGAATAAAGTAGCAAAATGTTGTGATGGAATTATTTGTAAGTTTTAAAATAGAGGTAAGCTAGACAGAAGGCTAGACTGATGTATATATATTTTACAAAGTATGAGTAAATACACAAATTAAACCAATACTGCCTTTATTGTAGGGCTTACATTTTATGGACCTTTACTCAGGGCCACCACCAGGAATTTCAGGGCTCCTTACTGAACAAATTTTCTGGACCCCCAACCCCCTCCCGACAATATCTCCCACTTGCCCCACTTACCCTCACAAGCATGTTATACAGGTCTAGTGTAATATGGAGGGTAGTTGGGAGCAGTTGGTCAATTTGCCAGTAATATTTTGCCACTCAATAAGTTAGTATTTTGCCCTCAATATTCCATTATTTTGCCATTTAATATACCAGTATTTTGCCCCTCAATATGCCATTAATTTTGCCATTTAATATGCCAGGATTTTCCTCCTCAATATGCCATTTAATATGCCAGTATTTTCCCCCTCAATATGCCATTTAATATGCCGGTATTTTGCCTATCAATATGCCATTTAATATGCCAGTATTTTGCCCCTCAATATGCCATTATTTTTCCAATTAATATGCCAGTATTTTGCCCCTCAATGTGCCATTTAATATGCCAGTATTTTGCCCATCAATATGCCATTTAATATGCCAGTATTTTGCCCCTCAATGTGCCATTTAAAATGCCAGTATTTTGCCCCTCAATATGCCTTTTAATATGCCATTCTTTTGCCATTTAATATGCCAGTATTTTTGCCCCTCAATATGCCAGGAATTTGCCAATAAATATGCCAGGAATTTGCCAATAAATATGCCAGGAATTTGCCAATTAATATGTCAGTATTCTGCCCCTCAATATGTCATGAATTTGCCAATTAATATGCCATGAATTTGCCAATTAATATGCCAGGATTTTGCCCCTCAATATGCCAGGATTTTGTCACTCAATATGCCAGTATTTTGCCCCTCAATATGCCATTTAATATGCCGGTATTTTGCCCGTCAATATGCCATTTAATATGCCAGTATTTTGCCCCTCAATATTCCATTTAATATGACAGTATTTTGCCCCTCAATATGCCTTTTAATATGCCATTCTTTTGCCATTTAATATGCCAGTATTTTGCCCCTCAATATGCCAGGAATTTGTCAATAAGTATGCCAGGAATTTGCCAATTAATATGTCAGTATTTTGCCCCTCAATATGCCAGGAATTTGCCAATAAATATGCCAGCAATTTGCCAATTAATATGCCAGGATTTTGCCCCTTAATATGCCAGGATTTTGTCACTCAATATGCCAGGAATGTGCCAATTAATATGCCAGGATTTTGTTACTCAATATGCCAAGATTTTGGCCCTCAATATGCCAGGATTTTGTTACTCAATATGCCAAGATTTTGGTCCTCAATATGCCAGGATTTTGTCACTCAATATGCTAGGATTTAGCCACTCTGTATTCTAGGATTTAGCCATTTAATATGATAGGATTTCCCCCCTTAATATGCCAATAAATATGCCAGGAATTTGCGAATTAATATGCCAGGATTATGCCAATTAATATGCCAGGATTATGCCAATTAATATGCCAGGATTATGCCAATTAATATGCCAGGATTTAGCCATTTAATATGCCAGGATGTTTCCCCTCAATATGCCAAGTAATATGCCAGGAATTTCCCTATTATTATGCCAGGATTTTGCCCCTCAATATGCCAGGATTTTGTCACTCAGTATGCTCATCATATACCACCCTCCTTCCCCAGTACTTACCTCCTTGCTGCTGTCTCCCGGTGCTCTGCAGGTCCGTGGCTGTGAGGGAAGCGTTGTGGCCTCCCCTCCAGCCGCACGGCTTCAATAAAGTTTGTTAAAAAAAAAAAAAAATGAGACCCGATCTACTCCGGTCGCATTTTTCTTAAAACAAACTTTATTGAAGCCGGCGTCTGGAGGGGAGCGCCCAACACTTCCCTCACAGCCATGGACTGGATTAACAGAATTTTTTTTTTTTCCTGGTGTGACCCGGGCCCCCTGGACCCGCCAGGCCTGGGACGCCAGTATCGCCCGTCACCCCCTGATGGGGGGCTGCCTTTACTATACCTCCCAAGTGTCCCTGTTTTTGAGGGACAGTCCCTATTTTGCATTCAAAACCCCCTGTCCCTCTTTCATCCTCTATTATTTCTCTTTTTAGGTGCTCTTAATTTTTAGTTTGTATGAGTGTATCACAGAGCTACATGGCAATAAAAATAACAATAAAGTTAGTTTAAATGGCAGTAAATGTGCTTTAATATGATTTTTTTTAAATAAAATACTTTATTCTTGTTGTAAGTGACTAATAAGAGGACATCAATAGGTCTTAAAGTTGCTTAAAAAGTTCAGATAAAGCCCAACCCACAGTCACACCTTCAGCCACTCCCACAAAAATAAGTGTCCCTCTTTGGACATTTGAAATGTTGGGAGGTATGCTTTACTGTCACTTTAACATTAACATATGGAGGATAACGAGAGAGAACAATTTTGTGACAAATGTTAACAGTGGAGCAATCACTATAGAAATCAATTGAATTTTCATGCTGATTGCTCCACTTTTAAAACAGTGCTTCAGAATTGCTTATTATACACAACCCCCATAGTTTTGTGGAAATTATATTTTTCAGTTGCCTAGTAACCTGAATAGTGATGCTGCAAAAAGAGTTATAACTGGAGAAGATGTAGAAATGGTGTGGAATTTTGGACTTTAAGATAAGATCATGTCATTGAATTATTTTAGGTTATGTAAAGCAAAAGCTGCTATATGCTTCTACAGTTATATTCAGACTTTTTTTATTTTTTTATAAAGACCTACAGAAAATGTGCAAAAGTGATAAAGAACAAAAGAAAGTAGGAACATGCACACCAAAACTAAACATGTACAAATAAAGATAATTTGCAAAAAGATTTTTTTACTAGTGTTAAAAAGAAGAGAACCAATAGTAAATAAATACACATTCCTCTTATTTCTTTCTTTCTTCCTTTCTTTCTTTTCTCTTTTTATCTTCTTTATTTCCTTATTTTCTCTCTACTTTCTTGCCTTCTTTCTTTATTTTCTTTGTTTGTTTCTTCCTTCTGTCTTTTTCTTCTTCATTTTCTTCCTTCTTCCTTTCTCTTATTTCTATCCTTCTTTTCCCCCCCTACATTTTAGCATTGCACCCTTTCTTTCTAATCCTTTTTATATAGTTTTAATATGGTGCACATCCCCTTATACACCTTCTATTTGCACAAAAATTATAAAGTACAGAGTGTACTTTTAGGTTTAAAATATAATACACCTAATGCAAACCATTATAACCCTACACTAAACAACTCTGAAGACAATTATGTGTGGTGGAATAATTACTGTAATTATTTTACGTCATCTATAATAAAACATTGAAAAGATGCAGTAACAGTAATGAAGTAATTGTGTATTCATTGAAAATCTAAGCCCTGGAAATAAACAGATTAAAGAACACATGAGATAGAAATCATTATTAACAGAGTAACCACAGAAACTGGTATTATTGATTTCAAAATTAAGGCTTGTCAATCATAGGTTAGAAGAATAACACATAGGTTAGAAGAGGAGACAGCAAACCCATTTCTAGAGCTACTTTCTATAAAATACATTGATAAAATACACTGCCTGATGTATTTACTTGTTTTTCACAAAATAATTCAAAATGTTCTTTCCTGTTACATTGGCAGTCTACACTGTGGAATTTATTTTAAAAACTCACATTTAAATGCTTATTTTATATATCAGTGTTTAGGTCTAATTATTTTGCATAAGCACTTCAACAACCATGTGACTGCCAATTACTTTTAGCTTTAATGTTTTGTGTCTGCTGCTTCCTAGTGCGACGCAGCTGAATTAACATGACAAGTAGATGCGTAAGATTTTGTGAGGGAAATATATATAATACAGAAAAAAATAAGACCATCTCATTCCAAATGATCTGGCATACTGACTAGTAATTATACATGACTGATATAATAGATCTGGGTGGACTGCATCGAAATTGTGTCCAAATTGATAATTTACCACTGATGTTTACCTGTGAAGACAAACGCATACTCCCAACAGTTGCTTTGACTTTTCACACTTTTCCCACAAAATTATTTTACAAATTCTGCGGGTATTGGTTAGATATAAACCAAAAAATGAACCATTACTGAGAAACCTAAATTAATACTCTTAAAGGGACCGTCACCAAACACACAACAGATGTGCAGGCATTATAGAAAATACTGAATTGAAGGTCTCTGTGCATTTAACACTGATACAACTACTGTAAGTAAGCTAATTTCCGGCAACAATATTAATGCGTTGATGTCATAAATTTGCAGCCACCAATAGGAAAGTGTGGCATTATATGGTAATTTTGAACATAACCCCTCCCAGTGTGTTATAGAGATTTTCCCACAAACTGGTAAATGGTTTAAAGCATTTCCTTCTAGCAGGGGAGTGGTGTCACTTCATCTTGTGGCAACCAAACTGCTCAGTGCAGGTTATCTACTGCTTGATTTACTGATGATTTTCACCATTTGTTTTTTTATGAGATGCTATGTCCATGATGCATGGCCTGCTCTGTCAGTTCTATTGTTCTGGGATTTTGTCATGTGGACTAAACAGAGCTTTCATAAATGGGGAACCCCAACTCCTCAAAGTGTCATGAATCAGAAGTGACCCACAACTTATTCATTGCCACATTATCATTTTAATTGTTATTTTAATGAGAAGCTGAATGTGCTGCCACCTTGGAGTATTACTAGGTTTGACATGCTATTAATTTACTCATACTCACACTTGTGATGCTGCTCAGACCTACAACTTATGCTAATTGTAGTGCATTCCATGGGCTATACGGTCTGGCCTCTATTACCCACCCCATAAACAAAAACAATGATGCTTGAAGCACAATGAGGTCTCTGCAGGGTGCACTTGAGAAAATCACTAACTTTAGTTTCCTAAACTTGGTAGCATTGCTTCTTGGCACATAGGAGTGGAAAACTAACATCCTAACTCGGTCCTGGATGTATCCTCCCAGAAATATGGCTGCTCACATGCTGAGTTCTGCATGAGTTATGTACGGCTCTTCTAATACTTCTTGCACTTGCGCATACTAGCTATGTATTTGTACACTTACATGTATTACAAAAGATAGCTAGTTCCTATTGCAATATTACCTTTAATCTAATACTACAAACCTCATTCCAACTTACTTCCTGGATTTATAGATTTGCAATTAAATGAACCTTTTCTTTGTTGTTTTCATGTAATTACAAAATATTGGCACACGGGTGTTTTTATATCTGTGCTCCCATATGTTTTATATTTGTGAACACTGAAGAAATTTCAAGGGGTTGCTGTAGTGCATTATGGATTATTATTTCCATTTTGTCTGTTTTTCAAGGTTGTACACATTACTATTTTTTATTGTTGTTTCTCTGTAATATTTCGACCTATTTATGTAATTTGGCTAGGCATTTAGAATGAGAAAAATGTATTTTATTTATACAAAGATAATATGTAAACACATATACAGTATTTTAAACACACAATATAATCATTTGTATTGCTTTAGAGCCAAATGGATTTGGGGCAAAAATAGGAGCTGTCCTTCCTAGCTAGTGACACTTGGAAGCCATGGAGCTGGTATGATAACACAATGTTTATCATACCTAGCATCAGTTGCTTGGGGTGTGGCTCCCATTAGACGTTACATTCTATGTAAACACACACCAACCGGCTGAGTACCAATCACTGATTAACCAGCTGTGCAGAATTGGTTAATTGTAATGTGCGATAATAGTCATAGCCAAAGCCTGCTCATTATCTCTATTTTCAGTTTTCAAGATTACTTTGATCATCTGGTGATACACAGAGAGATTACAGAACCATCCAATACTCCTTACATCTTTCCCTTCATAGAATCATTGAGCGTTATACATTTTAATCACTGACCTACGTTACCTAGCATAGTGAGAATCACAGAATCTGCTATCACCAGAAGCAACAATACTGTCTGATATATAAAACGCTAAAGATTTCTGAAGAACGAGCCACATTATCAACCTTCAGTATACACAGAAACTAAGACATAAGCTCGTCATTATTATGACTACACTTATTACATTGCACAAAATGATAGGTCTGGCAGTGATTCACTATACCTTTTACATTATTTAGAGGTGAATAGTGGAGAAAAAAAATGAAGCAGACCTAGGTGTATATCTTCATGCTTGCTCTGGTTTTTCTCATATGGTTCAATAAAAGCCAAAGAAGACCATCTGGCTTATTTCTTAGTTGGCTCTGCATTTACATTTTCTGGCTTAGTCGCATAAGTCAATGGTTGCTAGGCACAGAATTCCAGAAATTACTCTCTGTGACAACCAGCCGCAAAATGTCATATTCAAAGCAATTCAAAGAATTCGCATCAGTTCCATAAAAACTGAAAGCGCTGAGGCCAGAACAAAACAAAATGCGCCTAATATTTCAATTACAACAAACACCGTTAACCTCGACTCTCATAAAATCATTGAAAACATTTTGTGAAGTTAATACGACCTCAGTGTGCTCCTTTTATAGTCTGTTTACTTGAAAGGCCAGCTGGAGAATTGAGTTTGAAATGTTCCTTTTCCTCTGACAGTATAGCAGAGTAAGGCAACCTTTATATGTAATGTAACATGTCTGATAACTTTACTATTTTACATTTGAAAAGTAAAACATATTGACAAACCTCTAAAGGAAAAATTGATATGCTTGGATAATTGACAACAAAACCAATTTAAATTAAGACTAATAGAAGTTCATGCAGTCCTTAGGATGTATAAACGCTGTGATTGCAAAACATTGTGCTTTCAGCATTAGCTGGAGAACTGGCCATTGGGCCCAATCTGCACTACTGACTGTCTGAACACAAAGCTACCATTGAAAGGTTTACATGAGAATGTGGAAGTGAAGGTGATGCTCTTACAGTTAACAGAGATGGAGTAACCTAGCTGCTGAAGTTTGGCCCTTTTGCATTGTTATTTATTTGGAAGTCCCTAGGAAAACTGTCCTTTTCAAGATCACTCATTAACACTTCCTCTTTTGCATAGTTGTCAACAGTCCCAAATTTCCCAGTAGACTATGGTTTTTATGGGTCTGGCTTAAGGTGTATTTGGCCAGCACTGAGACATGGGGTGACATTGAATGGTGAATAGATCTGAAGATTCATTACATCTGGAGTTACTTCTTTTCACCATGTGAGGAGGGCCGTTTACCCTTTTCCTTGAAGATATGTGTTTGTTTTGTGTGTAATCAAGATGCCCCTTCGTATTTAACTGAGCACCCTTTTACTAAAGTGGGTACTATTGTTGACCCCATTACCAGCATTTTGTATTGATCCAGTTTCGAAGGTGTACTGGATGGATGTTGCAGGTGGACACTGTTTTTTTAGCTTTATTTATTTCCTGTATATCTATTGGTTTATTTAGATTTTCTTGTTGGTCCTTTTGGGTATTTTATTTTGGGTATTTCTCTAGCTGCCAGGCATTAATCTATCTCTTCATTAAATGTATGTAAGGGGAGATTATATCTACAAAATGCCTACTTCATTTTGGAGACACTAGGGGCCCCTTCAAGTTCTATAATACAAGTTATTCTATTATTGTCTCTTTTTTAACTTAACCGGGGGGGGGGGGGGGGACACTAGCTCCCCCCTCATTCTAATTAGGGTCCCCACCCACAGGCCATGGGTGGGGACCGGGGGATGGACACTAGGTCCCCCCCTCATTCTTTTTAGGGTCCCCACCCACCGGCAATGGGAGGGGACCAGGGCGTGGGGGGATTTTACTAGTGACTGGGCAGCAATAGCTGTCCAGTCACTAGTAATTTTAAATTTAAGGCTATATTAATCGCCGAACCCCGAACTCCAACCCGGATATACAGTGGAATGTCCGTGTTCGGGTCCGGGGTCCAAAAATCAAGAAATATGACTGAGCTGTGCTGAGCTAATAGACCTTTGGAATCATACTGTTTTTGCCAGATATTTTTGGTACATTGCAACTTTAGTATGCTTATAAACAACAGACTCTTCAACAAGCCGATTCATTTGAAAACACTGATAAATATTTCAGCCCTTTTAGCCTTGCTTCTTATGCCTGCTATAAAGATCGATTCAGCCTTACATGCTTGTATTTATGAAGCCATCATGTATACAAATGCAATAAAATGTAGGTTGTACGAGGTTCTATTTTTTATTTTCCTTTCTTGTTCAAGCAAGTTCTGCAAGCTATTACTATCCATCCATTACTCGGCAAACTCTAGGCAACCCACTGTCCAATATCTGGAATATGAGCTGGCAAGGGTGGGCTGCACTGCAGCAACAAGAAAAAGCCACAGTTCAAAAGTTCAAAACAAGCAATAACAGGAAAAGCTTAGTTATTCACATTGTTATGGCCATGAAAATTGTTATGGCTTGAAATTGGAGGAACATAGGCCCTTTGAATTGGTCAGAGAAAAAAAAAATCAAATTAACACCCAATATAGAATGGAAGCTGGATTCTATTTTGAAAGAGCCTCCATAGAAAAGTATCGAGACATTTCATCCTCTTCGGTGGAGCAGTACGGAACGGATGTCTAGGCCACTCAGAACGCTTCCCCTATGCCCCACTCTCTTCCTATCCTCTGCCGGTATGAGTGGGTTGCAGGTGAAGACTGTAAGATAGAGTTGCAAGACTTGGAGTGGGCACATGAGGTACAAAAGAAACACGCTGAGAACGCAGCTTTCATGGGGGAATTTAATAAATAGACCTACTGCAGTCAGTCTGCCATGTTACGACGGGGCCTAGTTACATGGGCAGGCCCTTAGCTGTCTCATTTGGGTCTGTGATGAATAATATGGTATATTTGTTCCTCGTTTGTATGAGTATTTAGTATGTAAAGTAAAAGAAAATTAATTTTATTGTACTTAAGATGATAAACTTGACAATCTGATAAAGATATAAAAATAAAAAAAAACAAGCAATGGAGATATAGTGCTCACTTGTTTTTCAGCACCATTAGGTCATCCCCTTGTAGTAGTATTAGACCATCAATTTTCTTTGGAGTCTATCTTCGCTATCCACCTAGCACGCATTCCCCGCCTCCTAGAGCATATGTGATTACGTAATCACGTATTATGTAAACATCACACCTCTATCAGGCCAAGCCATATGTTTATTCAATTGTACTATGCAACTAAAAATTTGGTTTTAGTAATGAAAAATAATTAAAGAAAGAAAACATGTTAAGTTGCCAAAAGTTTCAGTGCAAGTCCCAGAGATGACAAAATTAAATCATTCATTAATCTGTGTCATTTATTTTCTGTTTGTAGCATATGAATAATAAAATGGAAGCATCTGTTTTACTGGCACCCTGTTAACACTAGTTACACATCTTAAAACTCCAGAAGACATACAAACAACATAAAATAGGAAAAAATAGAAGACATAGGAAAAGTGTATCTCATGGTAAGTATCCAGAACAAAATTCAACTTGATAAATATGTTACACAGTGTGAGATCCATTAGGCACTGCCAAATTTATCTCAGTCATGTCAATGATAACTCCATTACGGTTTAGTGTTGCTGAAAATAGACAAAAACCTCAAAAAGGATATTGAAAATTGTGTTTAATACAAGCTCCAGCAGTGTCAAAAGTACAGGGGTAGAGGAAGTTATCAGAGCGAAATTGATTACCATTTTGTTTCTCTAAATTTTTCAGATAAATTAACTAATTACTATAGGCTGCAACAATCATGTGGATAATGAAAGATAAAAATAATTACATGCTGCTTTTCATTCATGATTATAATTCAGGGTAGATTAAAATTTAGGTAAAATCTCTATATTTATAATTAGTCAATGATTGCTATATCAAAATTGTGGTTAGATTTTATAATATAAATTTAAATATTGCATGTTTTGAAATGTAAAAAATGTTACTCATAGGAACATTTTTCTCAAAGCAACTTGGCAAAATATTTCTTTATTGAATCTGGCTGGTAAAATAGTATTAAAAGGGGACCTGGGAAATGAGAGCAGACTCATTAACCGAAAGCTCTCGATTTATACTAATGACTACTAATAGTCTTCTATTTTCGACATTATAATTGGCAAATATCTAAAAACATCTAAAAATGCTACTCCTTGGCATTAGAGCACTACGTTTTATTTTCATCTTCGACGACCACTTTGCAACTTGACAATATGGCATCATCGCAAAGTGTGGCAGAGGAATCAGAGACACAACACGTTGAAGAATTCCATACGGATGATCATTGAAAACAAAGTCGTAAATTCTTAAAAAATCATATGCAAGCCATTACAAATCAGATCAGAGACACTATCCACGGATTACTTTCGGAATGTCACTTTGCCCTACAGAACTGCCCCTACAGAACAAGCCACAGTCTCACTTTCCCCCATAGCACATGCTATTTTGCCCCACAGAACATGCCACAGCATCACTTTGCCAATTAAAATAAGCCACTGTCAGGTACCAATTAATATGCCATAGTCACTTTGTCATTAACATATGCACCAGCCAGTTTGCCTATTAAAATATGTCACCGTTTGTCCATTAGGGGAAATACATATAATTTTAGCCACACTCATCTCGATAGCAAATGAGCTGTAAATATACTGAGCCATTGTTAACACTGGCCCATTAATATGCCAGTGTTAATTTGCCCATAAATATGCCATAGCCAGCTTGACAATTAATATGCCACAGCAAATTTGTCCATTCATTTGCCACTGTTAGTTTGTCCAATATCCCATTGTTAGTTTGCCCATTATTATACCACAGACAATTTTTCCTCTAATATGCCAGTGTTATTTTGTCAATTGTTATGTCACAGACAATTTGTCCATTAATATGCCAATGTTAGTTTATCCATTAATATACCACATCCAATTTGCCCATCAATATGCCAGTCTTATTTTGCCCATTAATATGCCACAGTCAAATAGCAAATTAATATGCCAATGTTAGTTTGTCCATTAATATGCCATAGCCAATTTTCCCATTAATATGCCAGTGTTAGTTTGTCCATTAATATGCCACAGGCAATTTGGTCATTAATATGCCACAGCCAATTTACCCATTAATATGCCAGTCTTATTTTGCTTGTTAATATGCCACAGCCAATTTCCACATGAATATGCCACAGCCAATTTGACAATTGTTATGCCAGTGTTTTTATTATTCCATTAATATGCCAGTATTATTTTGCCATTAATGTGCCATAACCAATTTGCCCATTAATATGCCACAGCCAATTTGCCCATTGTTATGCCACTGTGATTATTTTTCCATTAATATGCCAGTGTTATTGTGACAGAACCCTCTGTCACTGGGGTTCGTGGAGAGAACTAATGGCCCGCCTCCTCCCAATAGACTATGGACCCTCTCTGTGGATATACTAAGTTTTGGGGAACAAACTTTGAGGGCACCAGAAGAACCCTGTTTTCAGCTAGACTTCGAACAGATGCTCACATTTGGGATGTGAGCAAGCATGTGCACCCTGGGATCCAAGCCTTTGTTCCATTCATCGTGTTTCCCCCATTTTAGGATCTAATTACCTGTTTTAAATGAGTCTCTCTATTGTTTGAGGCTTACCATTTGTTAGGTTCCCCTGTGCCTTCCCCTTGGTTGATGTCATATTTGTATATTAATATCGGTGCTGTTTTCAAATAAAGGTTAAAATCGTGTTACACTCCTATACTGATATGTGTCCAATTCTACGGCAGATTCTTCGGATCTGTTAGTATTGAGCGTATTACTTGGCAGCCTTTGTAGAGGCTGCACTTGGAGGCAGAGGGGTTGATACCTGGCTCCATATCCAGTGGGAAGAGGACTTACCTGGCTTTGGTCACAGTATGCTACCAGCTACTGCCCCTTTAGCCTCACTTTGCAAAGCTCCTCTACTGACACCATCATCCTGGGGGAGATATAGTCACTGACTTGACCCCAGTCTTATCAATGCTTCCTTTCAAGACGATACACCTAGGGAAGAGTCTGCTCTAGGGTTCTGTAAATTCATAGTTATTTTTCCCATTAATATGCCAGTATTATGTTGCCATTAATATTGCACCATCAATTTGCCCATTAATATGCTAGTGTGATTTTGCCATTAGTATGCCAGTATTATTTTTTGCCATTAATATGCCAGTGTTAATTTTTTCATTAACATGCCACAGCCAATTTGCCCATTAATATGCCAGTATTAGATTGCCATTAATATGCCAATATTATTTTGCCATCAACATGCCAGTGTTAATTGATCATTAATATGCCAGTATTATTTTGCCATTAATATGCCAAAGCCAATTTGCACATTAATATGCCATAGCCAATTTTCCCATTAATATGGCACAGCCAATTTGCCCATAAATATGACAGTGTTACTTTGCCATTAATATGCCACAATTTGCCCGTTAATATGCCACACATTGCAACCCTCCTCCCCCTTCCCCAGTACTCACTTCTTGGCTGCTCCATGTCCCCAGCCGTCTCCTCCCTGCAGTCTGTGTAATTAGCGCAATCCTGGCCCATGCACTGTGTACTTAGTGCAGTCCTGACCCATGCTTGCTATTATTCTTCCTAGGCTTCTGTTTTCAAGGCTAGTTATTACTTAAATTATTATTAAAACCAGTAGCAACTGAATGCAGAGGCAATTATTCATGATAATAAAGAGTAGATGCATAATCCTATACAACCGGCCCTTTGAGGGTAACCATACTGCTGATGCGGCCCCCGATGAATTTGAGTTTGCCACCCCTGCCCTAGGCTATCTCAAATGGTGGTATTTTAACACTTTCCATGCACTAATTCTACCACCAGCCTTTGTCAAAGTTTGTGGTAGTAATTTTTTGGTGTTTTTTTTTCACAAACCCTGTACTTCAGACATGAATTCACAGATTTTGGTATGTGTCACTGCCAAATAACACCCCAATAAGTGTTCAGCAACATCTCTTACATACCACCCATGCATAGGTTTGTTGGGTTGTTTGGGGGGTAAAAGGCCAAATTTGGGAGGTGCAGAGGTGCAGTTTTTGCGAGTGTGACAAAAAAAATGCTGATAGCAAAAAAAAATACTTCTGCGACCAGATTGCTCCATATGCGCTGCTTAGGCAGTGACCATATGCACTGCTTAGGCAGTGACCATATGTGCTGCTTAGGAAGTGATATACGGCAAGGAAGGGGTTAATAGCTCTTAAAAGAGTCTTTGATATACTGTAATAAATCACAGTAAAAAAAATTAACCCCTAAAAAAATGCACAGACAGCAAAAAATGTGCTGCTGTGTAAGATCACTGCGTACACAGCGATCAATTGCAGGGAAGGGGTTAAATACTGGAAATGGCTTTTATAAAAGCCTTTGGGTCTCAATTTTAGTAAATATATTATTATTAAAAACTTACATTATACAGCTCTGTCTGTCTCACTCACTAAAACTCAAGTGAGAGGGAGGCAGATCTACACGGGTCAGATCAAATATTTACAAATATTGATCTAACCAGGCGAATGGTGATGCTCATCTGAGCAAACGCCAACCCGCCTTTGCCACTGATCAGCTGTTACTGATCACTATACATGCGGTCAGACAGCTAAAACAATTTTTTTTACTTTAAACGTAATACCCTAGAGGGTATAATTAACCCGTGACGGGTGTAATAAAAAGTTTTAAAAAAATTAAAAATGCTTCTGCAACAAGATTGCTGCATTTGCGACAGATCGCTGCTTAGGCAGTGATCTACAGCAAGCAAGGGGTTAATTGCTCTTAAAAGAGCCTTTTTTATACTGTAATGAATTACAGTAAAAAAATTAACCCCTAAAAAATGCACAGACAGCAAAAAATGTATGATCACTGCGTACACAGCGATCAATGGCAGGGAAGGGGTTAAATGGCTTTTATAAAAGCCCTTGGTGTTTAAAATTGTATTAAATATTTTTTTTATTATTTTATTTTATTTTTTACTTTATCTGATCTGTCTCTCTCCCTTACTAAAACTAGTAAGGTGAGGGAGGCAGATCAATACTTGTCAAAGGCAATATTTACTAATATTGCCTTTGACTGTATGATAAGGGCTCATCAGAGCACTTATCATACATGCCTGCACACAGATCACACAGATCTGCTGTGCCGGCATTGATTGGCTCCCCCTAGAGCATCGGAAGTGAAATACATTCACTTCCGATGCTCTTGCCATTAGAAGGGAAGCGCTGCCTGTACAGGCAGCGTTCCCTTCTACTGAGCTGATGGGGTCGCTCAGGAGAGCGACCACCATCGGTTCTGGGGCAGCTGAAGGTGCTGCTAAGTGCTTTAGCAACACCGGAGGTGCTTAGGAAGCGAACGATCGCTTCCTAAGCACATGTGTGCAGCGTGCGCAGCCATTTTTAAATGGCTGCTACGATCATTCCGAGGAGTGATCGTAGCGCACCCCTGCACTTTTTGGGGGTGTTGCACAATGCCTCTACCTAGAGGCATTGTAGCAACACTGATAGAGTAATGCACTTAACTCAGTTAAGTGCATGACGTGCCAGGCACGTCACCTGTCGGCAAGTCCTCGATTTGCCGTGACGTGCCTGGCACTTCATCTGTCCTTAAGGGGTTAAACACAAAACAAAATGGATTGCATGGTCCTCCTTTCTTGGTTCTGATTTTCTATGGATTCAGTTTCCTTGAAATTAAAGCTGTTCGTGCTAGTGTATGTTTCAGAATCAGGTCACAAAAGCAATCCTCTCTTGGTTCTGTCAAAACTACATATTCTCTATAGTGTATGTTATGGAAGCCCTCCAATTATAAATATTTACTCCACAAGCATGTGAGCCAAAATACTTATAGCAAAACACAGTAACCCACAGAAGCAGACAAACAATTCTCTGGGAGTATTTAAATATTCAAGCAAGCTCTTTTACACAGTTCAGTTCACTGTAGCATGAGGCAATTCATATGTACAAAAATATGGGATACAGTCATTGTATATATAGATTGTATCCACATGTGGAGTAATCTACAAAATACATATGCAGGTTACTATCCACGACTAAAGGGCCACACTAGTGGAGTTCAATAATACCGTATTTGCGTGAATATAATACGACCCTGATTAGAAGACGACCCCCCAAACTATGGATATTCCTTTAGGAAAAAAACTAAAAGCCTTAATTTAAGACTACTCTATAGGAAAAAAGTTTAACTTGTATTTATTCACATGTAAATTGCTTTTTCATATTAAATAAAAACTTATGATATAAAAAAAATGCATTTCTTGTTTTTATTTACCTTTTATGTGCCAATGCTGCCCCTACCCCCATACTTACCCAATGCTTCCCCCAATGGTGTCCGTCTCTCTCCCCCATACTCCCCCAGTGTTGTCTGTCTCTCCACCCCTCCCTCCCCCCAGCGTTGTCTGTCTCTCTCCCCCACCATCCCCCCAATGTTGTCTGTCTCTCTCCCTCATCTTCCCCCAATGTTGTATGTCTCCTCCTCCCTCCCCCAACGTAGCGTCCCTGGTGGCTAGTGGGGGCAGCCGGGGGATGTCTGCACGATACGTGCAGACATTCTCCATGCTGCCCGAAACTTCCGTCAATTATGACGGACAGCCGGTCCGTCATAATAGACGGAAGTGTCGGGCAGCATGAAGAATGTCTGCACGTATCGTGCAGACATCCCTGGCTGCCCCCACTAGCCACCAGTTTGAACTAAAATGCTGATTACACATTTTTGGGTTATGCAGGAATAAAGCAGTCATATAATCATATAAAAAGATGTCATAGGTTACATATACTCAAAATATAACTTAGCACTGAAATGTGATTCCAGTAATGCCATACTGTAGCAATAGATTCCAACAGGATCACAGTGGTGTAGAAACTAGGGTTGTCACCTTGTCATTAGAATAATACCAGCCTTCCTATTGCCTCCATAGAACAGTGGCTTCAATGTTTTACATGCCTGCCAGTAAAATACCAGCCAGGTGGCAAACCTAGTAGCATCACAACAGTCAGTACATATTTGGCTGATGTGTTTGTTTAAAGATGCTGTGTGCTGAAGAAGGAAAACTATATGTTTGCCTAGGGCTGCAAATTTCCTTGAACCACTGCTGACTACGGTTTTATGTCACTGAGACGGCAAGAGCTGAGTCAATGAGTTTTATTCCTCAACGCTTATCAGAATGATTACCCCAGTGCTACATTGGAGCAAAAGTTGACTGTAGACTGCTGTGTATATTTCACTGATAACAGTTATGAATGATAGATTTGTAACCTCCATAACTAAAACAGCAATGTGGCTACAGCAGGAAAGATAGAGAGAAGCAGCCCCACAGATGTTCTATCATGACGTTCTCTCTTGCAGAGTTTATCCAAGTTTTTTTTCTTACGTAGGCCGCATGATCAGAAATTCTTGTGTTTATTGGGCCACAAATTTTTATATTTATAGTAATGATGCAGAACAACCTGTTGGCTACAGAAAAAATGTTTGATTATTTAGCAGTAATACAAAAACAATATAAAACTGCTAAAAACAAGTTTCTTACAACCCCCCCAAAAAATTACATTCATAGTGCTAGTTAAATATGTATAGATATGACAGTTGGAGCGCTTTTGGCTCACAGGCCACACGTTGAACGCCCCATCCATAATTCATCTCCCACAAGGAGCCCTAACTGAGGAAAAGTGTAACTTCTAAATATGTTTAGAATAGGACCTTTCCTTGACAACGTAGCCAGAAATGACTGTAATTTGAGTTGAGAGCTCATGGTATCATATGTCATCACCAGTCTTATTGATGGACTGAGAATCCTATTCCCTATACGTGAAGAGTAACATTACAGTTACTTAACATATATTTTTTACATTTAACCCTTTGAGCGTGAAAGGGTTGAGGGAAGAATGTTACATAACTTTTTAACAACTATATAATGGGTCAAAACATAGAATGTATCAGCACATAAGAACCATTTAGGCCATCTAGTCTGCCAAATGGTTAATCATTTTTTTTTTTTAATAAACTTTATTTTCATTTTTTCAAAATACACATAACGTATCACATTTAAATAACACAAACATAAATACCAATATATAAAAAAGAGAAAGATGTGGGGGGAACATTCTGCCCAAGCTATTCCGACCTTATTGCTTTCATTTTTTTCTGGACAGAGTGCCCCTGCCATGCAATATGTATATACAGACAATTACTTACAACATTTATATGGAGCACGAGACCTCTTTACTACCGACTCGCTAGGGCTTTCCTTGGGGGGGGGGGGGGGGGGGTTGGGGGAGGGACCATCTCCGACAGAAAATCAGTCCGATGGAGTCCATGCAGGGTCCAAACTCGGAATGTCAAGGGGATTTACCAAGATCAATCAGCATTAGTTTTCTCCTATACTATTTCATTCTTCTCATTATTCCCTATTATTGGGAGTCATCTAATCTAGGTCCTATTATAGTATCCTTCCCATTTGTGCCATATTTTATTATGTTTATCTAATTCCACCCTTTGTGTAAAATATCCCCTTCCCATTACTTGTTGGTTGTCTACTTGATTCTTTATTTGCTCCCAAAAGATTTTCCCAGTTCTACTTCATTTTCTTGCGATCACTATTTTGGTTGCTAACAATATGTGTGTTATCAGGGGTAGATCTGCGACCTTAATCATTTCTAACCCTTGGTGCAACAAGGCCCTTCGTGGGGAATTCTCTATCACCATCCCACTTATATTCGAGATTCTCCCAAATGCTTGTGTCCAGCATTCGGCCAGATCTTCGCATTCCCAAAAGATGTGAAGAAGAGTACCTCTACTCCTCCTACATCTCTCATGCAAAGGACTAATTTTTTTTAATCTCGATGGTGTTAAATACCATCTGTTATTTAGCTTAAAGAATGTCTCCTGCAGGTTTAAGCAGTGTATATATTTTCTTACATCATTCCAACTTTTTTGCCAACTGTCAATGTACTCTCCAGCCTCTAGGTCAGATTTTAAATCACTTTCCCAAGTTCCCCAGGCGGTCGGGATATACAATTGTTTTAATTGTTTAATCCAGTTCGTACAGATTTTTATAGTTTTTTTTTTAGCTATGCCGTTAAATAATTTATCTATCGTCTCTAGTTTGTCACCCAAATGGTTAATTATTATGCCGCTACTACACAAAGCGAAACTGGTAAGCTAAATCAAATTGTCTACGTTTATGTGGGAATATAATGCTGCTTATCTAAATTTTATTTTTAAACACAGTGTTTGGGTTTTGCATAATGAGTGTAACAACTTTAAAATGCTTAAAACTGAATGTGATTAAAATAGACCAGCATTAGTATTGTCAACATATTTGGTGCCAGAAATACTTTCGAATTTAATATGACGGAACGTAATCAGCATACAGTACAATTATTCTTGCATTTCCAATATTTATTAAAAAAGGATGAAGGTTTTCCAGAGTGGTCAGTGGCACTATAAACTTATGCTATGATTCCCCCCATTCCAGATGTTTTAGCCATTTATAATATGCATTTACTAGCCATTTTATGTGCCCAGAGCAGGATGAGGCTAGAACAGTGGCATCCAACCTGCGGCTCGCTGGACTGCGAGGTGCTGGCCACAAGCAATTGGCAGCGGTTACCGCATCTCCAACTGGAGTGCCGACTAGCGATGCCTAGAAAGGATGAGCGTGGTATTGATGAGCTCCACACCCCTCTGCCTTAGAGACTAAAGTCAGAGCCCTGGATGTCATGTGACATCCTGGCACTCTAAATCACACACTGCAGGACTGCAGATCTAGATTTGGAAAAGGAGGTAGGGACCATGCTGCGAGAGGGGCATATATTAAATAGCTTTGTTTGTTTTTTTAAAAATAGAAATCTGACACTGTGTGAATGATTGTGTGTAAGTGACACTGTGTGATTCTGTGTGTGTATGTGACACTGTTTGACTGTGTGTGTATGTGACACTGTGTTATTGTGTGACACTATGATTCTGTGTGCATTTGTGACACTGTGTGATTCTGTGTGTGTATCTGAAACTGGGATTGTGTGTGTATGTGACACTGTGTGACTTTTGTGACTGTGTGTGTCACTGTGTGATTGTGTGTGCCTTTGACTTTGTGATTGTGTGTGCATATTACTATGTCTGGCACTGTGTGATTGTGTGTGTGTGACACTGCACAGTACCGGAGGTTTATTGCTATGTCTATGATACACACAAACTGCATGTTACTGTAAATATATATATATATATATATATATATATGGGTATATAAATATATCTTTATATATAATTTTCTCAATAACATTTGAATGTGGCCCACACACGCATGCATTTCGAATGAAGTGGCCAACTGCAGAAAAATCTTGGACACCCCTGGCCTAAATATATCAAGTAAAGATGCATTCTTTAAATACTATTCTTTCTCATACTTCCTCTGAAATATCTATATTATTTGCTGATTTAAGCACATGATATAAGTAATTTATTTACGCTTTGAGCTATGATAAACAACCTGTTGTAACACCAACTACATACTTGTTTTTGCAAAAGGCAAGGCTGTGTGTGACGCAGGGCCGGACTGTCCTATCGGGATACTGGTAAATATCCCGGCAGGCCATCTCCCATAGATTGAACTTTGGTTTTTGGTTGTATGGCCGCGAGCGCGAGAGAACAAAAATCTGTTGACAGGACTTTAGCTATTTCTGTAATAGCTTCAGTCCTCCTGAAATAAGCCTTGGTCTTAGACATGGAAGACATAGGGGAAAAGAGAGGAGAAAAGGTGGGGTGCCTATATTTTTAGTATACATTTTGTGAATTCCCTTCATACAAACGGAATTCCTAAAATGGAAATAATGGACGAATTTCATCCAAAAGGAATGTGTCAACAGGTGAAATTCATTTTGGGCATAACAAATTTCGCTATCATCCAAAAGGACAAAGCAAAACAAACAAAAATGGTGCCTTAGTCTAATATCCACAGCAACAGCATTCAAGGATGACTAACCAAGTGTCAAGTTACAGCATTCAAGTATGTTCACATGTTTAAGATACAGGAAAACCTATACAAATCTGTGCACTATTTTGAGGTGGACATGTTTCGAATGCTACTTAGAGATTCCTTCATCTTGGGTCATGAAGGAAAATTTGACCCAATATGCCAAACAACTTGACAGTTTACTGATATAGCTATACCGAGGGCTCAATAAAATACTTTTTTTGTATTCTTTCATTAATCCATTTCTATTTAAAATGCCTTAACTTGATGCAATCTTTTAACTGAAGACAAGTTAACCTATGCTTACACTTGTACCTTAAGGGAATTAAATCATGTAAGGGTATATACAGATACATAATAAAACTGCATAAATCACATGGTGTATCACTGATTATTGACATATTCTTTTAAAGGCTTCCAAATTACCGAAACAAAGAATGTTAGTAAATATTTATACTGTAAATTCATGAAATGTTTCTGCTTCTAATAACATTATGAAAAAGCTGTTACCACAACCCAGACACAGAACTTTCATTGTCGTTACTTTTAAAGGATTGAACATAAGCTCATTTTCTAGATACACCAGTAAATTAGGATGACTCATGTATCCATACTGTGAAAAATTCAAAATGCTTGTTAGTAGAACAGTTCTTTTCCCTATGGAAAACATGTAGGCCTGCAAACAGCTTAGCTGCATGTTGGGCCCTGCCTTTGCTTGCTTTCTTGTTATTCTAAGAGACCTGCTGTTCCAAGTGAGTAATTTATTAAATTACAGAATTTCACAGTTAGAAAAGAAATAGCAATCATTATATTGAACTGATGGATACTTTTATGGACAAGCGAAAACAAATACGCCCACCAAGTGCATAATTTATTTAAATCACAAAGTATGGATGTGCTGCCTCCAAGGCCTAGAAAAGTATTCTGAGTTCTGTATTCTTGTATAAAATAATGCTTAATTTAAACTACAGTGTGCTAATTAGCAACTTTTTTTTTTTTTTTTTTTACAATTCAGCGAAATACATTAAGTTTAATAAAGATTATAACGTGTATTAACTAAGTTTTGTTGGAGCTAAACCATAAATGAAGCCCAGTAAGTGGTCATGTAATAGATTCCCATATAGAAAAGGTGAATCGGTGCGCTTCTCCCCCACACTCTACACACTTATATTACTTTATAGCGAGGTAATCCGCTCAGTGTTATGCAAAGGAAGCAAAAATAGAAAAAATATATAATATAATGTAGTATTTTTAAAAAAAAGTGATTGTATAATACTGTAAGCGAATTCACTCACATATTACTGAGCACTCACCTGACAGGCGTCCGAGAACCCCCAGAGGGTCTAAGCAATTGAAAATCCACTCAAGTATATATTTGTGGAGCACAGGACAAGGGGAGAAGGAGCAAGACTTCAGAATTACACATTTATTATGCAGCAAACAAATAAATAAAAACCTTTGATTACAAAAAGCAGTATCCAAATATAAAATGCTTGAAAGACAAGGTTCCAAAGTGCACTGTGCCTCCATACAACGCGTCTTCAAAGTGAAAAACACTTGTACAATATTTTACTAGAAGGGAAACACTAGTTGTTTCGTTGCTGTTCTTTTGATCACTTAAAGGCACAGTGCATTTGATCTATTTACTAATAGATTCCCATGTATTATGAACAAAGGGTGCCAACAGAAATGATGGGGCCTATTACAACCTTCATTTTCTTGACTACTGTCACTAAACAAGTCACTACACTGTCTCTCCCACCTCCTTCATTCCACAAAGTTTTATACTCTGACTTCTTGGAAATATGGCATTGCACATATTTATGTTGCACATAATGAAGATGTCCCTATGAAGGTCCCCTAGCACCAGGAAATAAGAGATATGGGTCCATGGTCCCTTTCTGCAGTCATCCCTGTAACCATTTGATGGTGCACTGCCATGACTACAATGGGACTCAACTTACACAATTCGAAGAACATAATAACTAGATATCTACTATTTCTCTTAATGGAGTAAATTATATAATAATACAGAATTTACACAATGAGAAGAACATAGGAAATAAATAAGGGTCTACAAATTAAACGCCCAACTTCAACGCACATATTTGCAACAAAATGATACTTTTTGATGGTTGAAAACTATACACAGCCAATAACTGACAAGAACACAGTACAAGCTGGGAGATTCCAGCCACATTCAATGAACAAGATGTGTTTAGTGAGAAAATGGAAATGGAAATACACTTTACTTTTTGAGGAAAAATATAGCTTAATGTAAGGAATTGTCTAAATGTTTCCATCAGGTCCACAGTAAGAAACACCAGCCTGAAAATAGGACAAAGTCGGAATGCAGGACGGATCAATACCAGTTGTCAAGAAGAGGTATGAAACATTACAATACATTACAAGACAAGGAATATGGATGCACACCTTGGCTCATGACCCTGTTGATGAACCCTCAGACAGCAGCATAATACATGTACAACAGGGGCCCATGTGGCAACAATCTGTGATTGAACGCACATTTGGTGTAATAACATCTCTCTTCTGGTGCATTGATAAATCTGGTGGGTATCTGCTGTACACTCTGTCAATTGTATCGAACATCATTATCGCCTGTTGTATATTTCATAACATCACACTGCTGCCTATATCTGAGATAGGGGGGTGGCTGCTGAAGAGGCACTGTTTCCTGATGTGGTTCTGGATGGTACTCAGGGGGTCCAGAGATCAGGCAATATGCTGTTTAATTTAGCACCAAGGTAGGGAGTATAGATGTAGAAGATTAACCAGAAAGGGATGTGTAACCTTATAGCGGGGGCCCGATGGCAAGTGTGGAATTCTCATTCGGCCCTTGGCTGCACTCCACCATCATTCCCTGTCCTAAGTTCGTCAGCTCCTCTGGGCCCTCTCAGGACAGACCATTTCATTAATATGTATGCCCAGTTAAGGGCCATTTATAAATTTACCTCCTCCCCCCAATTTGGCTTGGGGGAGGTTCTGTTTTATTGGATGGTTACTTAAACTGCAGTAGCTCACCTAGCAAGTTGCCTATGAAAGTGCTTCTGAGCCTTTCTAAGCGTTTATTGTATTGTGACTCCTGATATTGACTCCTGACTGTTTATTTACTCTGTTCATATTTGATGCCTACCCTGACCTCTTCGAGTGACCCAAACTATTCTATTGCCTTGTATTATTGTTTTTCGCTCTGGTCCAGATCTGATCTCTGCCATTTTTTTGTGACTATTCTATTGCTTGTCCTCTTGTTTTTCACTCTGGTATTCATCTGTGTCCAGATCTGATCTCTGCCAGCTTGGTCCAGTCTTGTTCCTGTTGCCTTGGTATTTCACAGACCTCCCCTTCAATAGACTTACAGTGGTGGGGGGGGGCTTCCAAGTCCTCGGTGGTTTACAATTTGCGGCTCAATCAAGGGTGTGTTACCATTGAGGTGAATTTCCATTTTCTGTGTAGTCTGTTGGAGAGTGTCTGATGTCTATTCTGCACTGCGGATCCAATCAGAAGATTACAAGCTGAACCACTTCGTGTCACTATCCATTAACATGTTTCTCTTAAGTGTTCAAGGAGAAGTAGGTAACTAGGATAGGGACAGACGAAGGAGTAAAGGAAGAACTGAAATGTATGTGGGCATGGAAAAGGCGAAAGACAACATTACAGAACCAAAGAGACAGACATAGGCATAAACAAAAACAAAACAGGGCTGTGGAGACATAATAAAACATCCAAGCATACTCTTTCCCCTGATGGCCATAATATGATAAGCTTGCCAACCAGCGTTAAGGTACCTCACATAGGCAAGTCCCCAACAGTAAAGCTAATTAATATTAGTAGCTAAATATAATATCAAAAGCACAAACACCAAGACATAAAACATACCTGTAGCAGAACTGTACAGACTAAAAGCCGGACACAAACTGAACAGCTGTGGCAACATTTAAATACAACAATGAGAAGAAATGCTGACAACACAGATGGAATGGAACAGCATACTGGCCAACATTGACTAATGCTTTGTAGAACAACTATATCGGAATTTACACTGTAATGTACCAAAAGTACATTATATTTACCCAGATGTCTCATGGCACGGTTTCTGCTGGTGTTGGTGGTCCTGTCCATTTATTAAGATATTATGGAGAGAATTAGAAAGAACAGCCACATTTGTACTTGGCAAACCGGTGAGTTTTAGTCCTTTAAACTGTCTCTAAACCTACAAGTTTTAAACTTAAACAGATTAGAAAACACATTACTGCTTTGCTGTACACTTCTATATATTTTTTATAACTTATATTATATGTAGCATCATAATGGAGGAACCTGAATTCATACTGGTCAGATGTCTTGAAAAGAATTACAAGAACATGTGAATTTAAAGGTCTGTGTAATACAGCAGGAAACAAATTTGCCATTTCTTTTCAGATATTTGGAATCCATGGCTTAATAGCAATGAAGACAACAACATCAGAGAGATTCTATTATAGGTGCATCTGGAGACTATTCAGTATAATTCCAGGACTATTTAATATATATTTATATTACTTTTTCTCTATCGCTGTAAAAAGGTGCTGTGGCAATTTAGTTACTCGGTTGATATATACTGAATACTGTTCTATGTATGCAACAAAGCTTTATTTCTGATTCATATATATAAAATAATACACTTTCTTACTTTATTGCATTTTTTTGGGGAGTGCAGCCTCTTTGTTTCCTTTTATGGTAAGCAATGACCAATCCTACTGGCATTCACTAACTTTTTCAAGCAAAAAAAAATTGCAAGAGTTTCTGAAAATTGGATCAGAAATATAAGCTCTGCAATTTCAATATTTCTATAAGTTTGAATATAGACATTTTTGCTCACTAGGTTGGTGCTCAAATGTGCAATTTACACATACTGAATCTTATTCAATCATTGAAAAACACTTTTCCTATGCTGACATAATGTAATGTTTGGTAGCACGAATCTATATTTCATTACAATGTATATACACAATCACTATGCAACACAATACAGATGTGTGTCATTTTTCACCAGGCATGACTTATAGTTCATGATCATAAATCAACCTTCCATTCAAGGTCCGTCAAGGTCAAATTCGTATGGCCACTCGTATGCAACTTTAATAAACAAAAATAACATAAATAAATCAAAGGGCAGATCATCAATAACAGAGGATTTAACAGAAAACTAAGGCTTGCATAATTTCCAGATGGCACGGGTGACTTTCAATGACAAACTCAGATTCAGGTCATGTGCTTCATTATCTGACAAAATGTCCTTCTTCTAAATTAAATTGCACTGTCATTCCCATTATAGTTAGAGGACGTCTTTTTATGAACCATATTGCCCTTTTAGGCTTAAGGAGGCTTATTGATCTCGCTACATTATATAAAATTGCTTTCATTTTATTGAATCTCGTCATAATCTTAAAAAATAAACAGCATTTTTATGTATTTTGTATTATATTTACATAACATTTTGCAATAAAATGATGTAAAATAGTGAAGATATGGAGAAAAAAAAGCATTTAAGCCTAAAGGCATTGATGCTGAATTACATTTATGCTACAATACAACAGCAGGTGGGATGATAAAAATGATAATAATTTTCATAGCTGAAATAACGCAGCCCTTCAGGAGAACACTGTTTTTGAGTCTTTACGCCTTTGTAATTTTTGAACCTTGGAGCTGTTCAACACTTTATGTAATGGAATTAATAATTTAGAAAAATACATTTCTATTTCTGTAGGTAAGAGATTTTTCTGAAATGACTATGATTTGTTTGTTTGAGTTTGTATTTGACATTTGTTGACCCTAAATAATGTTCTTGATAACCTTATTTTATACTGGGTGGCAGGCTTGGGATAGCACTAATAAGTCAAAGAATAATTAGAGATGGTTCACATAGTGAATAATGTTCACTGTCAGCCACTGAATGGTTTAAGGTGAGACTGGGTGTACACTTATGTTGAATGTTACAATACAGCCAGAAAATCCAAGTTATTACATGTTCTAAACTAATAATTGAATAAGTGAGGATCACTTAACAACAAAATAGTATGTTATGCTGTAGGTTAACATGGTGGGCACACATTTTTGATAACAGAGAATATCTTATTACCGGTTGGGCATGGTGATTTTACCCAAATAGGATGTTTTCTGTGCTCATCTTATGTGCCTCTTTGTACAAGTGGACACAATGCCAAGTACAGGATGAGGTCTCCAGTGTGCTTCTGATACTTGCGGCTCACAAATTTGGGAAATTCTCAGTTTCTACTGAAGCAGACCTTAGATATAGAGTTGAGCGGACACCTGGATGTTCGGGTTCGTGAAGTTCGACCGAACTTCGGAAAAAGTCTGGGTCCGTGCTCGAACTTGCCCCCGAACTTGACCCCAAACACGTACCCCATTGAAGTCAATGGGGACACGGACTTTTGGCCACTAAAATCCCTCTAAAAAAGTAATGGAAAGGGCTAGAGGGCTGCAAAGGGAATTAAAATGTGGGTAAGAGTAGTACGAGTGCCCTGCAAGCAAATGTGGATAGGGAAATAACTTCAAATAACATAAAATACATTAAAAAATTAAAAATACAGCTGAGCCATAAAATAGCACTAGATGGAATCTTTCATTTTAGCTTTCGAAGAACATAAATCTAAAACATGGCTGCCAGGAGGATCAACAGAATTATCCATTTGAGAGAGGGTTGGAGTGCAGGGTATTCTCTTTCAGTTTATAATAAGTGACCCATAGGTTGAGGAGGCGGTGACCGTGGCGGTGTAGGTGGAAGCGGCGCTGGAGGAGGAGGAGGTAGCCAGAATTTTTCAAAGTGCGCTGAAAGCACAGTACTGGACTGTTCTATTTGACTCTCAGATATGAAGTGCACCGCAAGATGCAAATGTACTATTTTGCACCCAAAACAATTCGAATTTTCCAAAGTGCGGTGTAAGCACAGTATTTGACAGTTCTATTTGACTTTCAGATATGAAGTGCACCGCAAGACACAAATGTACTGTTTAGCACCCAAAACTATTAGAATTTTTCAAAGTGCACTGTAAGCACAGTATTTGACGGTTCTATTTGACTCTCAGATATGAAGTGCACCGCAAGACGCAAATGTACTATTTAGCACCCAAAACTATTAGAATTTTTCAAAGTGCGCTGTTCTATTTGACTCTCAGATGAAATACATGTAATGCTATTGCTATTCTATAAACCGAAATAGAGTCCCCATTCATAAGAATAGGTCAATTGACCTATTCTTATGAATGGGGACTCCATTTCGGTTTATAGAATAGCAATAGCATTACATGTATTCCATAAACCGAAAGTCTATAAACTGGAAGACATTCGGTTTATAGACTTTCGTTTTATAGAATACATGTAATGGTATGGCTATTCTATAAAAAGAAAGTCTATAAACCGAATGTCGTTCGGTTTATAGACTTTCGGTTTATAGAATAGCCAATAGCATTACAGGTATTCTATAAACCGAATGTCTTTCGGTTTATAGACTTTCGGCTTCTAGAATACATGTAATGCTATTGGCTATTCTAGAAACCGAAAGTCTATAAACCGAATGACTTTCGGTTTAAAGACTTTCGGTTTATAGCCGAACCTCGAACTCCAACACGGACATACAGTGAAATGTCCGGGTTCGGGTTCGTGGCACAGACACCGTAATGTCCGGTACGAACCCGAATAGTGCGGTTCGGGTTCGCTCAACACTACTTAGATCCTATTAATGTACATTACTACTTTATTATTATTTTTTTTTACAACATTAAAAATATAGATAGCTATATTCTACTTATGAGGGGGCCCTATGTCATCAAATTTCTAAATTTGTTTTTTTATCTGTGTTTCTTTTTAAAGGCTGGGGCTTTTATTATTACTCTAGAAGGGCACAAAATGGATTGCTTTAAGATATTTATGAGGCTGGTTGTAAAAAATGGGCATATTATACAGTCACTGAAAAATGTTTGAAAACTGCTAAAGTTATATCGTATATTTGATAATGTGACATATAGTTTTAAAGTTCTGTCACATACCTCTGGTGATGATATAAGTTTCTCTTAATGAGAGTTCTCGTGGATTACTATGAGACATTCTGTCAGAAACAATGTACTCCTTTTTAAAAGATGCAATATTGTAGATATCAAATAGTGATCTGGTGTTCCCACAAGCTTTTTTGAGTATTTGAACAAGTCACACAGTTTGTGTGATGTAAAATGGTCATGGATAATGACTAATAGAGTCTAATGTCAGTTGAATTACTGTCACTGTATCTAAATCCAGCCTGTCCCTAATGAAAGATCAGATTTATGTCACTTATTTATTCTTCAAGATAGCTATATGCACATATAGTTTTTTTTTATATTTCTTTATAGTCTTATTGCTACTACTTATTATTGAAGACTATTCTTCTCCCTTTAATTATTTCGCCATACTTCTATTGTTTATTATCCTTCAATAGGGCTGTGTTGTCTTATTTTATCTAAAATGCTCACTTATTTCATTGTGCTTATCATTGTAATATTTTTAAATGATTTATTACGTGTTTTCTCTCTTGTCTCCTTTTGTAAACAATAGTTTAAAAATCCAAAGTAGTAAATTAAAGAAAAGTAACCAAATATTATATAATTTCACTAAATTTTCAACATCTAATCTTCAACATCGTCAGCTTACGTAATTAATGAAAGCTCTAAAATAGGACCGTGGGCACAAACAATTCTGTGCAGATGAAAGCAAGGTGTCAATGAAATATTTGAACAGTTACAAAACAGCATATCTGTCGCTTTGTAAAACTCTAGTTGTCATGTTAGTCATGCAGTTAATTTGTCTCTACTCCAGAGAAAGACAATATACAATCCAATGTGAAACATTTCAAACTCCAATGTTTCCCAAAAAAGATTATCTCTAGCTTTGCAGATATCTACAACGCCCAACAATATAAAGGCCTGGCTTGGTTGCAACGTTCAAGAGACACAGGGGGGCTTGTCCAGCCGGCAACAGGGACAGATGTGCTTCTCTTGAGCGCCCGGGCAGGAACTTAGCTATGAGCAGCTATTTATATGTTGAGATCGTTATGGGGCAACAGAACTGTACGCAAGACGCCCCTAAGGGGCCAGAGGCTCAAAAGAAGCCCAAATAACACCCTGTGTAGGATTTCTTTGCACTTTCCCAAAGCCCGGAGTTCAGCTCCGGCCTACCCAAAATGGCCGCCGGTTACTCTGGAACCCACACCATGTTCTGGCCTCCCTGAATACCCACATACAGGGTCAGGAGTACCAAATTTACAACAGCAGGTGGAAACATTGGATAACTGGGGCAGGAGAAACAATCTCCGTGTCTGAGGGATAACAGAAGAGATCCCAATGGAAAAGCTCCAGAAACTCATACAGAGCATCTTTGACACCATACTGGGAAAAGGCCCAGACACTGTGGAGGTAGAGAGAGTGGTGTGAGTGAGAAGGCAGAAGGGACCACCAAACTCTCCCCCTAGAGATGTGCTCTGCACCTTACATTATTATGCTGACAAAGAAGCTATTCTGAAAACATACCGGAATATGACACTGATACAGGTGAAAGGCATTGCCATCGCTGTTTATGCAGACCTGTCCCGCACTACTCTCCAGGTGAGGCCACCACTGAAGCCAATCACAATGCCATTGAGATCTGAAAATATACCTTTCACCTGGAACATTCCTTTTGCCCTTCAGGTGAAGAAAGATATCAAAACCCACGTCCTGCTACATCCTATGGACTTACCAAGTTTTTAAGTGGTTTAGGACTGCCTAATATTGAAGTCCCAGAGTGGACGAAGCCCGCAACCTTTCCAGCTCCTCTGTGAGCAGTGACTGCTCCTGATGGCCCCCTACTACTGGACTTTCGTGCATAGTAGCCCTGAAGCCCCTGCCAAATAATCCCTCTGCTCATAGCTCGTTCTTTCACCAATTCATACTCACCAGCCAAGGTCCCTTGTTACAGTGGCTTACATACCGCGTTACAGTTATGGAACTTTGTGGTAGTTACTGATCAATATGTAGCACTGACTTAAAAACCTTACTTTGTCCTGTTTATTATGTAGAGCTGCAAGGAGACAGCATTGTTCTTCGGTACCTCTTTGTGTTTAACGATTGTTTCCTGCCCAATTTGTTCCCCTCCTTGGCATACCTTGGCCTATGTTTATTTCTTGCATAATGATATGGACTTATTTTGTGACTCCAGGGCCCTCCTTTTTTTGGAAGGACTACTATGCTGCCGGTGTTCATTCCCCCCAGGGGTTTATCCCCATTCTCTTTCTTTCTCTCTCTCTCCTACTCTTGTTCCGATTTCCTCTCCCTTCGTATTCTCCTACTGTCTTCTTCTCAGTTTCCCTTTCTTATTTCCTCTTACATTTTCTTTTCGCATTATAAAATCAATAAAAACTGATTTATGTAAAAAAAAAAAAAACACATGTATGTTTGATACATATTTATACTTCATTCGGTTTTGTTAAAAAATAGTGCCAAAAAGCAATTACCTGCCAATGATCTAAACTAGCTATGTGCACCATTAAGCAGGTCAGTTTTCTGAGGTATCAGTTACGTGCTTTTATATCTCATAGGACACCTCAGTGATCTGGACAAATGTGTTTTACTAGATATTGGATACTTATACCCTGTGAACTTCTAGGTTTTCATAAAACATAAGTGAAGAAAATGATGGGCCCATCCATCCCACAATCAAATAATTTTATAGGGCATGGCTTAGCCAGCGACGGAGATTGCTGCCTTCTAAGGGTGGTCCTGTGAAAATTAAATGTGCTAATTTACCTTAATATGTAATTTTGACAAGAAAAAAATATACTAAATAAACGACTGATCCAGTGAGGAGATAGAAAGTAAGAAAATATTTTGAAAAGAAATGTGACTTATTGTAAGTCGCTAATGACGTCTATGAACCCTGAAAAAAGTTGACAGGACGAAGCATTTTAAAAACACCAGTGACTAACCCTACATTAACTGAAGAAAAGTTTACATCATCTTTAAATAAGTAAAATATTAATCCCCCTAAAAAAAAGGCAAAATACGATGTCTCTATTAATAAACCATCCTCCCACAGGGATTTGACAGCTGGTGATGAGCTTGCAGGATTCAAACGCACTAACATAACAGAAATTAACATGGAAGCTAGTTCACAAATTAAATCCTATGATGAACATAGGGAAATGATCAGTCAAACTTATTAAGCTTATTCGGGAAACGAATATAAAAACAATGCAAACGAACATAAAGCTACTTCACATTATAATTCTAACAGTAATATACATAAAGGAACATACTAAGAAAGTTCAGAGCACATTACTTTCTGAAGATTTAAATATGCTTGAACAGAATTCTTCATCTATTGATTGGGACATAACAAATCGGGATAAAAGTATTCAACACTCACTTGAGGCCAAACTAAGCAAGAATCAGAAAATTATTGTAGAACGCAGAACAACATTAGATCTACCGGGATTTAAATCTTCATTACCATCCAACAAGCTACAAGGTCCTCCAGCATCACCTGCTCTAATCTGGGAAATGTTACAGTCTATTAGACAAGACCTCAGAGAAGATCTATGAAAATACCTGACTTTCATAAAAAAAATAAGTAACCATATTAGAGTCTAAAACGGAGCAAGTTGAATCAACACTCCTTCAACAGGCAGATGTTCATGTTGATTTAGTCGAAAAGATGAGAGCATTAGAAATGCACTTTAAGTCAGAAAACCAAAAACGAATTGCTAAAGTAGCAGATTTAGAATACCGCAATAGAAGGAACAATATCAGAATAAGAGTTATACCTGATAACATACAACCTAATGAATTAGAAGACTATACGAAGGCAATCATGAAATCGATTAAACCTTCATTTACAGACGCAGAATTACAAATAGATCGTATTCATAGGCTACCAAAACCATTGTCGGCTCCCAAAGATACTCCAAAGGATGTCATCGCTAGAATTCAATTCTTTAAAACAAAAGATTAATTTCTATGGGCACTAAGATCCACAAGCTTTCCAAACAAATTAAAAAACATTAACATTTTCCAAAACTTTTTTTCTCTAAGTGTGAGGGGTGGGTTTGAATGCTCCGCACAAGAAATGGCTGCTATTTAAAGAGACAAGGAAACATATTCCCATTTTAATTTGAATAATTCCCCTACAGTTTTGCTGAAGGATTATCCCACCCAGTTCCATTGTACATTTCACACCAAGGCTAGGTGTGTCTTCATTTTTACTCATAAAAATGTAGCATGTCACACTACTGACGTTGCGATTGATAAGGAGCGCAGATATGTGATTTGGAAAGGCCTATTAAATAGTGTAGAGTAGACTCTGGCAAATGTTTATTTTCCTAATTCTGGTTAACTTCAGTTTTTGAAAAAAATTGTTAAAGTGTTCAAAAATGTTGAGGGCAGACTGATTATAGGTGGTAACACTAATTTTGTTTTAGATCACAATATTGATATAGTTAGAGAATCTAATTGCGCCATTAAAAATTGCTGTAGTGAAAAAGTGGAGAATCTTTGTTCTAAATTTCTCTTTTCACAAGGCCTATTTGACTATTGGCGTATGTTACATGAAGGAAAGAGAGACTACACCTTCTTCTCACCTATTCACAATATGTATTCTTGGATTGACAGATTCTTGGCAAACAAAAGTGTTATTCCATTTATTATATATTCGGATATTCTGGATGTTAACTGGTCTGATCATGCCCCCATAATTTTATATTTAGAAGAGTCCATTCGGTCGAATCCAGACAGGCAATGGAGATTATTTAGTTACTGATCTTGAAAATAAATCCCTTGCCGAAACAATACTTTCTAATTATTTCAGGGAAAATTCAGATCCATATCTTAAAATTACTTCTTCGTTTTTAAAGAAAATTTGATCGAAAAACCAAAAAGACCTAGAAACTAAATTGTACAATTTAAATTTGGCGAATAAATTTGATCCCTCTTCATCCCTTGCTGAAGAGATACTTGTTGTTAAGAACAAAATTAATAAACTTCAGATGAATTACACGGCCCTGATGCTAAAGAGACTAAAGAAGACTTTTTATGCTTTATTACTAGCTTCAAAGTTACGCCATAGGATCTCCCAGTCCAGAATTGAATACTTGATAAATGATGAGGGTATAAAAATAACTCATCCTAGAAAAATTAGTAACATGTTTGCAAATTATTATAAAAAAAACTCTATAATTTGGTTTCTGATCCCTACATTATACAGCCCACATTTCAAATAAATTGCACTTTCCTGGATAAGGTTCCTCTGAGACAAATTTTTAAAGACAAATTGGAATCATTAATTTTTCCTATATCCCCAAGGGAAATCATGGATGTTATTAGTATGATTCCTATAAGCAAGGCCCCGGGTCCTGACGGATTTACCATGTCTTATTATAGATCTTTTTCTGACATTTTAATCCCGTATTTAGCTCAATTTTTTATTCACTATTGGAAGATGGGTGAAATGCCGGAAGAGAATTTAATGCTCAAATAATTACATTGCCTAAGACTGGAAAACCATCCATTATGTGCTCAAATTTTCTTACCATATCATTGATCAACAATGACACAAGGATATTCTCAAAAATTGTAGCAAATAGATTATCTAAAATTTTGCCTTTATTGGTTAGCAATGATCAAGTGGGATTTATTATTAACCCCCAGGCACCAGATAGCACATGCCAATTCATAAATTTGATACACCAAATTCCAGTGGATCGCATTCCCTCTCTGCTTCTTTCTTTAGATGCGGTGAAGGTGTTCGATAGGATTCATTGGGATTAACTGTCTCGTTTAAATTTGCCTGATACTTTTATCAGGGCTGTGTTTGCATTATATTGCAGGCGTACGGCTAGAGTTTTGGCGACTGGATTCATGTCTGAAACGTTTGAATTGTCTAACGGCATGAGACAGGGATGTCCATTATCGCCACTTTTATTTGTGTTGACAAGGGAACCTCTGGCAGAAATTATACACAAATCAGTTAACATTGAGGGAATTTCTGTAAGAGATAATGAACATAAAATTGGTTTATTTGTAGATGACATCATACTTTCTTTAAAAAACCCGTTGACCTCATTATCTCCACTGATCTATATTCTGCAAGAATTTGTCAATATCTCCTATTACAAATTAAATATGACAAAAACTCAAGCTCTTCAGTTTTTTATTTTACCATGGTGCGATTTGGATACCATAAAGAAAATGTATGGTTTTGATTGGAGGGACTCCTATATTTCTTATCTGGGCATCAATCTGTGCAAGAATTTGTCCAAGATGCATAAATGTAATTTACAAAAGGTCTGGTCTGAACTTAGGGAAGACATTGCGAGATTTTGTTGTCTCGAAATCTCTTGGTTAGGTAGGATTAACTTGGTCAAAGATAGCAAACTTTGTGTCTGGTAGTTGTCCTGGAGTATCAGATCTGCAATAGGTAAGTCTGTCTCCAGTACCTCAGAATAGGCTGCATTAATCTACATTCTGACAGCAGGAACATCCATTTTCAGCATCATCGTGAACTCACAGAGTAAAATTTTAAGATCCCCCCATGTGGGAGATGCTTCATCCAATAGAATAGTGGCTCTGTGCGTCTGTGCTGTGTACTCAGGGGGTATCCTGGGTTCTTCTCTGGTATCCACAAGAGTAGTGTCCGGGTGGCTAATATACATATTTCATTTAGTTATACAGATTGTTGCAATATGTACAAAATATACAAGATAATATACATATGTCATGTAGTTCTATAGATTGTTGCAATATTTGCATACTATATAAGATAATATACATAGTAAGGCGTAAACTAAGTCGAGTTGACCTCACTGTTGAATTTCTTAGACCAGAGTCTCCAGAACCAAACAACCAATAGACCTAACATATATCTCAGATAGTATAAGGAGTAATAATTTACTACAGTAATAACATTTAGACTTGATCACACCTGTTTTGCAAAATGCATATTGATGCTATATAAAACAAATGGCCATTCATATATACATATGTATGCTTGGATACAGTTAGTAGGATGAGTTAATGTAGGATCTATTCTGGTTAATACCTACCAAAACAATGGTGGTAATTCAACATGTTGAGAGTGATGACTGCATAGGGTATGAAGAATAAAAAGGGACCATTAACTTTTGCTTTAAATTTTAAAATGCATTAAAAAGATATGTAATTTTAAAGTTGACGGTAATCGTCATTATTACATTATATTTACATAGATAGAATGCACATTTTCACAATTTAGGAGACATAAGTTAAAAAACGAAGTAAAAAAACAAACAGATTTCCTTACTGACAGAACAAAAATAGAACGTTACATTCTAGATTGTGTAGAACATTATATTTCTTAGTATAAGTAGTTAATTATATGTAATGCTGGCATTTCAGACATTTAGTACATAATGATTTTAATGAATGCAAGAAAGTCTAGGCTTGGTTGCTAAAATCTGTCTTAATTATTCGCTAAAAGATTTCATAATGAACGTAGCATAATTTTACAATCAATTTACTGGAGTTTATATTGGTCCAACAGGAAACATGAGAACTGTTGTATAATCATATTTAGATGTTGAAGGCTAAATGCGTAATACATTTTTTAATGACTTTTCTCAAAAGTACAGAGCAGTAGAGGAAGAATTACGGGGCAAACAAAACTCAGAAATCTATTTTTTCTCGTGCTCTATATTGGGCTCTAACCCTAACCCTCTTTGCAGTTATTAATGGTATAAACATTGCTAATAGCCTAGAGGGCTTATTTGTAAACCAACAATCATAGATTGAGGACCAGATTGGTGAACTGTTTATTGCAGGCAACTAGTATAACACAATTTAATAACAATGTATACACTACAGAATTCTTCCAACCCTAACTTGGTCAGGACTAAGCTCAAACTATCACCCCAAGCGTATGTTGATACATGTGTTGGAATCTTAGTGTGTGAGATGTTACATGTTACACAAAATCGCGAATTATTTTATTCTTAGGAGTTTGTTGCTGTTCACATGGCATGACCAGACACAAATGCCCCTTTGGATTTTTGTGCTCTTCAGCCACCCTTGTGGTAGGTGTTCTAATATTCAAGCATTCTCAGTATACTGTAGCTACAGTTATCCATCTCTTTTATAAAAAAAAAATTCAGTCTCTCAAGACTACAGAACAATACTGAGTGACTTACAGTTGCATGAAGCCACTTTGTTCATGTAAAAGAGTTATTGAGGAAGAGCTACATATTTGTTAAAGGTAAGGAGGTTTACTTATTGATTTGGGTAAAGTGTTATATACAGATTCAGATTGTGAGCCATTACCAATCAAGGTGAGAACTTTCGTGACGTAATGGCAAATTTACACCCTACCAGCTATAGCGGAACTTACCAAGCAACTAGAGCTGCCTTCATAAATAAATGGAGCAGGGAATTATTATTTTAATCTTAAAAAGAAAGACTGGTAAATGATACCTAACTGTGTTAACTAAAGATACAAAAAAGTACTACCATTGTTCTGGTAAGGAAGTAAGAAATCTAATTCATGTAAATTCTTACAATAATGTAGGTCCTTCAAGTATTAATTACATTTACATAGAGTTGCACTAATTAAGCCAGTTATTATTATTATTATAG
Source organism: Pelodytes ibericus (assembly GCA_036172795.1). Lineage (NCBI taxonomy): Eukaryota > Metazoa > Chordata > Amphibia > Anura > Pelodytidae > Pelodytes > Pelodytes ibericus. The sequence goes on along the minus strand of CM069862.1, from coordinate 76,698,521 downwards.
TTTTATTTATTTAGTAATGTTGTATGTTGATTGATAGAGTGTGCTTTTGTAGTACAGTGATCATATTTTCTGTTGCTTATTATTTTATGGTACTACTTACGCCTAACAACTCTGGATGCATTTTATTTGTGGATGCCAGGTCTCTAATCTTTTCCTCAGTCTCGTCACTAATTGCAAATTGTACAGCAGAGCTAGATATGGGATGTGGATGAATCACATTTATCTTCTGGGTAGTTTGTCACAATCCCAATATCCTAGCAGTTTTATCATTTCTCCAATGCTCAGTGCTAAATTGCTCAGCAGTCAAACAGATATTGTGAAAATAAATGATTATTTAAACATAACATCGCAATTTGATTTAGTTGTAAAAACCATTTGGGAAAAGACAGTTATTGTTTTTTCTGGTGTTTCATAATAGCACACCCCTTGGCTGTTTCAGTAAGCATGTATTAACCGTCTGTTTTTTATCCCTGAAATGTGAAAATTGTACTGTGTGTGATATCACAAATATTAATAATGTACTAAGTTGAGGCATGAATTACAGGATAAAAAATATGCAGAACGAATAAGCAATGGAATTTTATTTTTTTATATTAACATTTATTTATATAGCACCAACAATTTACATAGTGCTTGGTACAGAGCATAAAGGGTAGCTCAAAACAGGGTAGAGAACCTTGCTCTCAAGCTTACAATATACATGGAGTGGGGGACAGTAGACTCATAAGGAGAGTGAAGAGGTCAGAAAGGAGGGTGGTATTAGTAACAGTATTTGGGATGGTTGGGTTTGGCCAGAGGATAATTAATGGGTGTTCTATCAGGATTAGTAGTAAATCTTCCTTAATGAGGTGAGTTTTGAGGGACTTTTTGATCACTGAGAACAAGGAAGAGAGCTGGATGCTCTGTTGAAATGAATTACAGAGAAAGGGGTCAGTGTAGCTAAATTGTCAAAGGCATGAGTAGGAAGAGGTGACAAGGTAGATGAGAGCCTTAGTCTATTTAAGGAACATAGAGGTTGTGCTGGGTAGTATTGATTAATGAGAGAGGCAATATAGGAAAGGGATTCGGAGAGGAGGGCTTTGTAGGTTAAAGATAGACTTTTACATTTTATATTAGAGCAGATGGGAAACCAGAGGCTTTGCAGAGCAGAGCAGCTAACTCAGAGCAACGAGCAAAATATGAGCTTAGTAGCCGCATTTTGAATAGACTGCAGTGGAGAAAGATGAACAAGAGGTAGGTCAATCAGGAACGTGATACAGTAGTCAAGACAGGAGATCACACGTGAATACACTACGATTTTTGCTGCAGAATGGACAAATGCACTTAATGTTCCCTAGGTGCAAATTACAGGATTGTTCAGGAACTAAACTTGGGGGACACCTAGGATTTATGCATAAAGAGTAGTTTTTTTACACTGGTGTTTTAAGCACTGAGTTTGTCAGTCAGTAAGTAAACCAATGTGAACTGTGAATGTATTTCCATGACACCAACACATCAGTGATGATAAAATAATTATATATACTTTTATACATTATTAGAACTAAAACAACACACAGGTCATAGATCTAAGGTGAAATACCAGTTACTTCCTAAAACTAGACTTATACCAATGCTTATGATAACTCGAAGAAAAAAAGGTTACTCAAGAAGTCCAGTTTGCCATGTCATAAACCATGTAGGCGTGAAAACTACATAATGCAAACACTTTTACCTGCAATGAGTAGATTTTGTGAATTTATAAATATAATAACCACTTACGGACATTGTATTTAAATATCTCTAATGTAATGAGGTAATATGAATCTATGGAAAATGAAACGAAAGTAAAACCATTATCTCGAGTGTGGTCTGCAAACAACGATATGAAGATGAACTATGTCAAAATCTCGTGAGATGATGACGAAAGTGGAAGAGATTTGCAAACTAAGGACATGGGGAATCGGCAATATAAACGCTACTTCCAAGCAGGGAATCCAGATGCCTGGTTGAAGCCCACGGAGGGCGAAACGCGTAGCGGACTTGACTGGACTCACCCTGCTTTTATTTTATGTATTGTGCTACTATTGTTTCATTTATTTGATGATTACTTACCACTTACTGGAAAGGGGAAGAAACAACTGACTCCTACAGTGGTGTGGCGCCCACTACGTTTGAGAAGGAATACCTCCATGTAAGCAGATGTAATTTTCAATTAAATGTATGTGTATATTATTCTTTAATTTGCCCTCTGTCGTTTTTCCTGAGCCAAAGATCATAAGAGGATTGGCAGAGGCAGGACTCAACAGACAACATCATATTTCGAAGGGCTGTTTATCTCCTGATATCTTGTGAGTGCATTCCCTTAAGGGGGATCAGAGTTTCCTCCTATTTCTTCAGGATAAAACACTTCACTTAATATTCACTGAAAGGTGGTTTATATTGGTATTATAAGATTTTGATCACAGTTTGCTCTAAGCGCACTTTTTGTCTTGTATTTGTATATTCTGTTTTATTGTGTGGTTTAGGGACACACTACCTAAGTGCTGCTAAAGCCGTGATTTCAGCGCTGGGTTCACTTGGTGTTTTTTTTTGTGTACAAATATTGTAAAGAGCCAAAATGTACAAATAATAAGCAAGGTGACAAATTTACAAGAAGACTATGCACTAATGGACTTACAGTCTGAAGGAGTGATAGTGGTGGTGGGGTCTTGTTACTCAAGAGATAAAATGCAGTAAATCAAGTTTGTCAGTAATACTTAAAAGTTTACATTTTAATAAGAATACTATACAAACAAGTCAGTTTTCTGCAAAAAGACAGTAAATTCAATCCACTACTCCAATACTTAACTAAACTACATTTTAATTACAACTGTAAAATGACATGTTTTCAGCAAATTGATGTTTATGTTTTATTAATTAGGATGTGAGTAACTGAACACAAATTAAATATGTTTAATTATGTTTTGTGTAATATTTCTGAATGTATGACATCTAAATTTATATTTTAGTTGCATAAATTAATGTTACATTATTTTATAATGTTTATTCTATGAGAAACTATGGCCAATGCAGTGATTGTTGTCTTAGACAATGATCCAAATTGAGGCAGCTTCTTTAATTCTAGCTCAATGTCCATATTTAAGTTTTACTATCTGTCTTTTATTCCTAATTTCTCCACTTTTTTTTTCATTTTCTCACACTTAATTTTTTCACGACCCACTGGTTTTGCTGCTTAACTCCTAATACCAACTATTTTCATCCCCTTTTTCCATTAGTCTTAGGTTTCCTTGATTCCCCTTTCTTTGCTGTTTTTAAAAAATATATATTTTTCCTCAAACTGATACAAAGTCTCTCTCCGTTCCACTCCCTACTAATTTTCTTTCATTAATCCGCTTGCTTTTCTCCCCACCCCTTTTTAGACTACCAAGAGAGATGGAAATAGGTATTTTTGTCAAATGTTATTTCTACAACTTGAAAACAAAATCTTCAATATGAACTAACTATTGCTGGAATATTTACTTTATTAAATGCAAGCAAAATTAAGGTGTTCTTCTCAGCTCTTTTTATTATTATATTCTCTTTCACATAATCAGTTTTTCATGCTTTACTCTGTGTGGTGTTGCTTTCCACCAGTTTGGAAGTCAATGTCCTCTATATCCTAGTAACCTCCTGCTAGCAAGGGAATATTCTGTAAGCCCTTCATAATGACCTCATTGCCTTGTGCCCTAGATGAATGACTGACTCACCTTTATATTTTGTGTTATTAGTTAGATCTACACGTGTCCTTTGGGGTATATGGTTATTCCTTGGGAAAACAGACTGTCCCATGACTCAGTAGATGGTACGTCATCTAATTAGATTTATGCTGGTTGTATTAAAATATGTGTTATGATCTATGACTGTAGCCATATCTTATCTGTGCAATTATACGGGTGGGGTATTGGTCTGCATATGGCTATAGATCTTGGAAATCCTGTCTCTATAGTGCTCAAAGCCAATCATTCAAGAATGGTCATATATTGTCTTGTATGGGGGAGCTGGGAATGCAAAAAGATGGGATGGCAGTGTGTGTTAAATGCTAATATCTGTTCTAGATGACTTAGTCGAGAAAGGAAGTAGAGATCAGGAGAGGTGGATTGCAATTGCATTCAGGGTGAAGAGAGGTTGCCAACAATTATTTATATCAGCAACCTTTAGTGCTAAAAGCAGCTGGATTAAAAAGGCAGGTAACCACGATAGTAAAAATGAGTCCTTTCTTTGGTGATGATCGCTCAAATTAAAAATGAGTATCATGAGCAAATAAAAAAAAAGACTACTGCATGAAAATAGACTAAACAGGCAAAGGAATTACTTAACGAAAAAAGAAGGGTATGGATGAGCAGTCCAGTAGTGTTCTCTAGCTAATGTTACTCTCAGCACCTGCTGCCAGATTCTAACACAGACACAAGACTGTGTGAATAGAGCAAAAAAAAAAAGAAATGGAGTCTCTTACCCATAACCGAACTGAAAACACATATGCGTATACCATATTCTACTACAAATTGTTTATGTAAATATATATATATATATATATATATATATATATATATATATATATATATATATAAAATTGTCCTTAAACACACTACTTTCAATCTTACACATTTTCATGATGAGTCAAAATGCTATGGTTCCACTACTTGAATACTAAGCCTTCAATTTAGTGAGAGACTTAACTAAAAAAAAAATCCGTTTTTGACTATTTAATATCAGTACCTTTTTGTGTATTTTCCCACAAACCCTCATTTTAATTGCTAGCTGTTAACAGCTTCGTCTGTTTTGACATTTCTAAAAAATAGATTATCAAAGAAAAGAAACAGATTGACAAGATGTATATCTTGTAAAGCTAAATGAAGCAAATTTACATAAAGCCTGTATCACTGCCTATCAAGTGCAATATTTCCTCCAGCCGAGTGTTGTCCAACACTTTAATGTGAAAGGCTACTGATTTTGCTGGTTGTTAAGTTAAGGGAGGCTATTGATTTCATGAGGTTAAACAATAGAACATTCATCCTTTTTTAAGGGGTATCATATTTATTTGAAGCCGTGACTTCTTCTTTTTTTTCCCTTGATCTTTCAAGCTTATCTTCTCTAGTTGTCTCATAGTCTACTCTCTTCGTTTGCAAACAATGTTTAATTCTTGTGGCTATATACAGTTGATATAAAAAGTCTACACACCCCTGTTAAAATGTCAGGTTTCTGTGCTGTAAAAAAAATTAGACAAAGATAAACCATTTCAGAACTTTTTCCACCTTTAATGTGACCTATAAAATGTACAAGGTAGAGGGAAGAAAAAGAATAAAAATAAAATAATGTGGTTGCATAAGTGTGCACACCCTTAAACTTATACTTTGTTGAAGCACCTTTTGATTTTATTACAGCACTCAGCAGAGGCGTCGCTAGGGGTGGGCTACTGGGGCTATAGCCCCGAGTCCCCCCTTCATAAAGTATTCTTTAGCCCCGAGACTCCAGGGCTATAAATATAAAAAAAAAAAAAAAAATCCCCCGGTGAGCTTTCCTCCGTCTGGGACATAGTCCCAGAATCGGAGGATTAACCTCACGCGGGGGTGAGAGCCAATCGGAAGGAGAGGCTGCTATAGGGAGCTCGCTCCCTAGCCTCTCCTCCTGGCCATAGAGATCACAGCGCGACGGGTGCAAGCTCCGCCCCCGTCGCGCTGTGTCAGCTGCTTGCCGGATGTCAGGTGGACGGACATCCGGCAGAAGGTCCTGGATGACGGACCAAGTGTAAGGTAAGTAAAAAAAAAAAAGTGTGACTGTGTATGGGTGTCTAGGTGTGTGTGTATGTATGTCAGGGTGTCTAGGTGTGTGTGGGTATTACTGGGTTCTGAGTGGCACAATATTCTTGGGCTATGATTGGCACAATATTACTGGGTTCTGGGTGGCACAATATTCTTGGGCTATGATTGGCACAATATTACTGGGTTCTGAGTGGCACAATATTCTTGGGCTATGATTGGCACAATATTACTGGGTTCTGAGTGGCACAATATTCTTGGGCTATGATTGGCACAATATTACTGGGTTCTGAGTGGCACAATATTCTTGGGCTATGATTGGCACAATATTACAGGGTTCTGAGTGGCACAATATTCTTGGGCTATGATTGGCACAATATTACTGGGTTCTGAGTGGCACAATATTCTTGGGCTATGATTGGCACAATATTACTGGGTTCTGAGTGGCACAATATTACTGGGCTATGATTGGCACAATATTACTGGGTTCTGAGTGGCACAATATTCTTGGGCTATGATTGGCACAATATTACTGGGTTCTGAGTGGCACAATATGCTTGGGCTATGATTGGCACAATATTACAGGGTTCTGAGTGGCACAATATTCTTGGGCTATGATTGGCACAATATTACTGGGCTATGATTGCCACAATATTAATGGGTTCTGAGTGGCACAATATTACTGGGCTCTGAATGGTACAATATTCCTGGGCTCTGAGTGGCATAATATTACTGGGCTCTGAATGGTACAATATTCCTGGGCTCTGAGTGGCACAATATTACTGGGTTCTGAGTGGCACAATATTACTGGGCTATGATTGGCACAATATTACTGGGTTCTGAGTGGCACAATATTCCTGGGCTCTGAGTGGCACAATATTACTGGGTTCTGAGTGGCACAATATTACTGGGCTATGATTGGCACAATATTACTGGGCATCTGATTGGCACAATATTCCTGGGCTCTGAGTGGCGCAATATTCCTGGGCTCTGAGTGGCACAATATTACTGGGTTCTGAGTGGCACAATATTACTGGGTTCTGAGTGGCACACTATTACTGGGCTCTGAGTGGCACAATATTACTGGGTTCTGACTGGCACACTATTACTGGGCTCTGACTGGCAAAATATTACAGGCATCTGACTGGCACACTATTACTGGGCTCTGAATGACACAATATTCCTGGTATCTGACTGGCACAATATTACTGGTATCTGAAAGGCACAATATTACTGGTATCTGACTGGCACAATATTACTGGGTTCTGAGTGGCACAATATTCCTGGTATCTATAATTGTACAATTTTCAAACACTGAAAAATTTGTGGGTGTTTTCTTACATTTTTATTATGGGGGTGGGGGGGGGGGGGTGCAACACTCAGGGTCCGCCCCGGGTGCCAAATGCTCTAGGTACGCCCCTGTGTGTGACCGAGCTCATCTGGGCTCTAGCCCCAGATCATCCGAAGACCTAGCAACGCCCCTGGCACTCAGTCTTTTTGGGTATGAGTCTATCAGCATGGCACATTTTGACTTGGCAAGATTTGCCCATTCTTCTTTGCAAAAACACTCCAAATCTGTCAGATTGCGAGGGCATCTCCTGTGCACAGCCCTCTTAAGATCACCCCACAGATTTTCAATCGGATTCAGGTCTGGGCTCTGGCTGGGCCATTCCAAAACTTTAATCTTCTTCTGGTGAAGCCATTCCTTTGTTGATTTGGATGTATGCTTTGGGTCGTTGTCATGCTGAAAGATGACGTTCCTCTTGTTCAACTTTCTAGCAGAAGCCTGAAGGTTTTGTGCCAATATTGACTGGTATTTGGAACTGTTCATAATTCCCTCTATCTTAACTAAGGCCCCAGTTCCAGCTGAAGAAAAACAGCCCCAAAAGCATGATGCTGCCACCACCATGCTTCACTGTGGGTATGGTGTTCTTTTGGTGATGTGCAGTGTTGTTTTTGCACCAAACATATCTTTTGGAATTATGGCCAAAAAGTTCAACCTTGGTTTCATCAGACCATAACACCTTTTCCCACATGCTTTTGGGAGACTTCAGATGAGTTTTTTGCAAAATGTAGCCTGGCTTGGATGTTTTTCTTTGTAAGAAAAGGCTTTCGTCTTGCCACTCTACCCCATAGCCCAGACATATGAAGAATACGGGAGATTGTTGTCACATGTACCACACAGCCAGTACTTGCCAGATATTCCTGCAGCTCCTTTAATGTTGCTGTAGGCCTCTTGGTAGCCTCCCAGACCAGTTTCCTTCTCGTCTTTTCATCAATTTTGGAGGGAGCTTCAGTTCTTGGTAATGTCACTGTTGTGCCATATTTTCTCCACTTGATGATGTCTTCACTGTGTTCTAATGCCTTGGAAATTCTTTTGTACCCTTCTCCTGACTGATACCTTTTAACAATGAGATCTCTCTGATGCTTTGGAAGCTCTCTGTGGACCATGGCTTTTGCTGTGGGATGCGACTAAGAAAATTTCAGGAAAGACCAACTAGAGCAGCTGAACTTTATTTGGGGTTAATCAGAGGCACTTTAAATGATGGCAGGTGTATGCTGACTCCTATTTAACATGATTTGGAATGTGATTGCTTAATTCTGAACACAGCTACATCCCCAGTTATAAAAGGGTGTGCACACTTATGCAACCACATTATTTTATTTTTATATTTTTTCTTCCCTCTATCTAAAAGATTTCAGTTTGTTTTTCAATTGAGTTGTACAGTTTATAGGTCACATTAAAGGTGGAAAAAGTTCTGAAATAATTTATCTTTGTCTCATTTTTTTACAACACAGAAACCTGACATTTTAACAGGGGTGTGTAGACTTTTTATATCCACTGTATTCTCACATACAACATTTTAAGATGTACTTAGATGTAGATATTTATAGAAAGTCTTTAAAATACAAGACTTTTGTTAAGAATACAGTAGTCAAGAATGTCCTGCTTAATACAAATGACCGCTATTCGACCTGAAACCTGTCCTTACTATTTTGGGTGCCAGAAACATGTTCAATAAATCACCAACAGGACTAAATGATAAATATAAATGTCACAAGTCAACCCACATGCAGTCTCATCCAGGCTGTATCCATGCATTTCTGTATCCTTTCCTGCTTTGCTCGCTTGTTTAGGGTTTATGCTGGTTCCCATCTTCTCTTTGTTTTTCTTCTACCCTTTAATTTCTTCCCCAGCTCGGCCACAGAGTGGAACTTCCTTAGTTCAGCCACAGGGTGTCACTTCTCAGTCCAGCTTCAGTCTAGTTCCTGCCATGTCCTGAGAAAAGGGGTTACCTGAGTCCCTTTAATGGGATGCCCTGTGCCCTGTAAAAGGGTTGACCTGAGTCCCTTTAGAGTTCTTTTGGGATGCCCTATCTTAGAGTCACAGTAATGGGATGCCCTGTAATAGTAAAGCCAAATCATATTAAAGCCTTGTCATATTAAAGCCCTGTCACAGTCAAGTCATGTCATAGTGCAGCCCTGTCTTAGAGTCCTGTTCAGTTCTCTCCTGTCTTAGAACCCTGTTAAATAGTTTCCCTGTCTCATGTTTTCTTGTTCCTTTGTTCTCTGTTTGCTCAGTTTCTCTATTTAAATGTGCAACCACATCCATTTAGTTTCTCTCAATCTGTCAGATCTGCAGTCTTTAGGTATGCTGTGTGTCTTGTGTGCCTGCCATGTCCATGTCCTTTTACGTTTTGATAAAATTATTTTTGTCTATGTTCTGTCTGCTTCTGTTATTATCTGTAACCTGTGCTCTGTTTTGTTTATCCTTAGTTAGTTTTCTGGTTTATCCTGCTCATGTATGTTTCACTTCTGCCTTTTCTCCTTAGTCTGTCCTTTTGTACTGCACTCTCTATTCAGTTCTGTTCTGCCTTAGATTGCTTCTTTGTTATTCACTCTGCTGAGTCTGCTACTTAGTTTGCCTTCGTTTTAGCCTGTTTCATCCTGTTATCCTCATAGTTGTGTTTAATGCCTGTTCCGGGATGTTTGCAGGGTTTTTCCACTGGTATATTAGATACCACAGCTGCTTCCACAGGGACCTGGAATGTGGCTGCACTAACCCAGAGCTTCAAGCTTCAGGGGAAGTGCAGTTACACTGCACCAGGCCCTGTGTCTAAACTCCAGCCAATAAACTTCTGAGCTCAGACGCTCAGGGTCCTATGTCATCCAGGCCCCAGTGCGTGACAATAAAAGAACATACAAACATCAAGACACTATACTATTAATGATTCCTACTGACAGCAAACCACTTGCTAACTTCATTAACAGACATACAGCTATATGAAAAAAATAACTAAGAAGAACATTGATTTATATTTCCTAAGCTTTAAGTGTTGGTACAGTCTAAATTTAAAAATGAAAATTAATGGGCACACCTTTAACCATATAGGCAACAGCATTGGAACAGATATTAATTGATTAAAAAAATGCACATAGTACTGTGCAAACATTTTAAACAGGTGTGAAAAAAATCCTATAAAGTAAGAATGCTTTAAAAAAAAAATACATATCAAATCAATATACAGTGCGACCCCCTTTACCTTAAAAACAGCATCAATTCTTCTAGATATACTTTCAGACAGTTTTTGTAACTTGGCAGGTTGGTTGTTCCAAACATCTTGCAGAAAGAACCACAGTTCTTTTGTGAAATTAGACAACATAAGTTGCCTCTCTATCTTCATGTAATCTCCCACACAGACTCGTTGCTGTTGAGATCAGGGCTTTGATGGGGCCATACCATCACTTCCAAGACTCCTTGTTCATCTTTACACTGATGATTACTCTTATTGACTGTGACACTGTGTTTGGGGTCATTGTCAAATAAGCATTTTTACTTCACAACATTTTTTCACACCTGCCTCAAACGTTTGATCTATGTAAATGGATACATGCATTTGTTTTATTATATATATATATATATATATATATATATATATATATATATATATATATATATATCTTTCTAGTTAATGAGGTCATTTTGATAAACACCTTTTGCTGGAGGAATATAGTTTGCAGGATGATGTCCAACAAAATAGCTACAAATGGCAGATCTTAATGGGTAAGCACTACTCTATACAGGGGCATTATTATCACAAATATCTGTGCTATTTTGCTAAATGTCACTCGAATTAGCATAACAAGGATGCATATTCCTCATGCACATATAGTTCAATTGGCATTTTATGTTTGATCCCTTGAAATGCTGTACTTCAATTTAGAGGGATGAATGAAGTGCAGGTCAGGGAGTCATAGGGTATATACTGTAAATGGCAATGTCATGCAAAAATTAATTAGTAGGCCAACAGACTGTTTGGAGATAAACTAGCTTAGCAACACTGTTGCTAACAGCAATACAGTAGATTGCGATATTAAATCTTTAGTAAAAGCAGCTGTCTGTGGACATCTATATTGGTTTGGAAGATATACATAAAGGATCTTGACCTAAGGATAGATGCAGATGTCCTCCATTTGAAAGGTCTTTATTGTAATTCACAGATATGTTCATTTGACCATCTACAAACAATGTTTGATATTTCCACAAGAGGGTTTTTCCACATATTTGAGATTTCACTATTAGTATGGTAGAAGACTCCCCTCTAGAAAAGTTCATTCAGGCATCCAAATTGGAAATTGTTCCAAGAATTGATACAATTCCTTGGCAGACCACACACACAGAGAAAAAAAAACAATGGATAAATGTGAAGTCAATCATGGTAGAATATTTAATAGTTTTAATATGAGTAGGAAAGTGGTCCAATGTCAAAAAGCGTTTTTAAGACTTCTTCACAGATGGGACTGCTCCTCCACTTAACTTTTCATTGCGTGTTGTTCTTCCCTCCCTCTGATCTTTGCACATGACCTCAAGTGCATGGTAGAGTAGAGGTTATGCCCGCTAGACTATGTGTGGCGCTCTGTGTGTGGAACTTAGTTCCCTGATGCAGCTTACCATTCGGTCAGCAGTTGGAGGTGCGTCTACCCCTACATAGATCTCGCGTGCTGCACCTCGATGCTCAGTGGACCACATTTGGCTCACGCACTGCATGTTGGACTTCCCTGGCTTAGTCCCTTCTGTCAGTGATTTTTAGCTTGTAGACCTCTCTGATAAGCAGAGAGTGTTCAGTCTTAAGTAGTTTAAAGGGACATAAATTAAGAGAAATATTTTAAAAGCGTATGACATCACCTTGATGACTTTATATGAAAATTACATATTTCCCATTGGAGAGTAGTTTATTTGCATATCAATTGCAATAGTGTCAGAAGTTGACTATAAAATTACAATTAGTCAGCAGGTTATCATAACCATGTCACTATAAATATATTGGAGATCTGAAGAATATGCAAGCAGGTGGAAATACCGTATTTGCTCGATTATAAGACAAGGTTTTTTTCAGAATAAAATGTCTGAAAAATACTCCTCGTCTTATAATCGAGGTCGTCTTATAATCTGACCTCAAATTGAGGTCAGACTAAAAGACAGGGATCCAGGTCCCCCCGATGAGCGCAGACTCCCCCTGCTGCCGCCCGGCACGACCACCGGGACTTCTATGATGAAGCCGGGTCCTTCCGGCTTCGACATAAAAGTCCCGGCGGTCGTGCCGGGCGGCAGCAGGGGAGGTCTGCGCTCATCGCGCAGACATCCTCCGCTGCCCCGCTAGCCACCAGGGAGAATCGGGCAGCCGGGGGATGTCTGCACTATACGTGCAGACATCCTCCTTGCTGCCCGACACTTCCGTCTATTATGATGGACCAGCTGTCCGTCATAATAGACGGAGGTGTCGGGCAGCATGGAGGATGTCTGCACTTATCGTGCAGACATCCCCCGGCTGCCCCCACTAGTCTCCAGGGACCAAGAAACAGGTGAGGGGAAGGGAAGGAGGGGGGGACAGAGTAACAAGGGGGAGTGCAGAAAAACGAGGGGGAGGGAGGGAGGGGTGGTAGAAGACAAGGGGGGAGACAGAGAAATTTGGGGGTTGTTGAGCAACAAGGGGAGGGAGGGGGGAAGAGACAGAGACAAGGGAAGGGAGGGGGGCACAGAGAGTAACAAGGGGAGGGGGCAGAGAGAAACAAGGGGGGGGAGAGACAGAGACAAGGGGAGCGATGGGGGAGACAAAGGGAGGGGGAGAGAGAAAGACAACACTAACGGGGGGGGGGGGGGGGGAGAAACCTGGGGATCAAGAGAAAGAGAGAGGCAGCATTCGCACATAAAAGGAAATAAAAACAAGAAATGCATTTTTTTTATATCATCATTTTTTATTAAAAAAGCAATTTACATGTGAAAATATACTAGTTGAACTTTTTTCCTATAGGGTAGTCTTATATTCAGGCTTTTATTTTTTTTCCTAATGGAATATCCAAAGTTTGGGGGGTCGTCTTATAATCAGGGTTGTCTTATAATCAAGCAAATACGGTAATATATGACTGCTGCTTATAAATAGAAACTAATGATAAAGCTCTATGACCAGGTGTTCCAGAATCATTCAAGCTACTCAAGCCTGTCCCATTGACACAGTTAGAGTTGGTAGACTAGAGCACGGCACAAGCATTGTAATTTCAATCAAATTGACTCTCCAGCTCAGGTAAAATGAGGGTCACTTATTTAAATGTATGGATTATTATGACATTTTTCCTTTTATTTTATCAATGCATGGATTTAGTAGGCTGGAGATTTCACGTGGCAATTAGAAATTGTAGCTAAACAAACTACAGAACAAGACCAACACATTAACTAATCTTGTGAAATAACCAAGAGGGATGGAACCCTTTAATGAACTTGTCACTGTGGATTACATTTATGGTATAAGCACACATGAGCCTTCTAGTATGTATTTAAAGAAGTTAGAGCAACATTCTTTAACTCAAATTGTCCCTCTTGTCTCCAATACCAATAGAGTCTTGTTACGCTGATAAAAATGTCCTTCATATATTTCTCATAAACAAGTGTTAAATATCAGTCCATCATATTGTTTTTCTGTTTCTTCAGTTTTGGTACACCCTCATAAATTCTTGATGGTCATTTTTACAAAATGAATGTTATTTTTTTGACATTTTTTTTTGAAACAATGCATTAAGTGACATTCTTGAGGCTTTAAATCATTTCATGTATAGTCATTCTTTAATCAGTTTATCCTTTTGATTGCAAACTATTTTCTGAAAACAAATAGTTCATGACATACAGCCTTGAGGGTTCCTGCAGAAACGTGAGATATTTTTCTTCAGCGTTGATGTTAAATTTGAAGAGAATAAAGTGATTGGTGCATATAAAAACAGTGCAAAAATGGTATTCAAAAAGTCTCACCTAATAGTAGAAACGGGTTGTGTGCTACTGGAGACAAGGGATGTGCAACACTGGACTCTTTTTCAAGGATTTTTACTGTTTTTACTGCTTTTATTGAAATTGAGGACTCTTCAGATTTTAACTGTAAGAATTCTATGTTTTATTTGAATTATATATTAAACAGTGTTAATTAACATCCTTGCCTTCCTTCTTCCTCATGTGTTGATATATTCTGTGGAGTCTTCATGGATGAGGTGACGGATAATCATTAACCCTTTACCTGGGCTCCCTTATGCTGATATCCCTGAGCAAGTAGTTGCTCAGACGAATGTGAGTGGCCACTTGGCACTATTGATTCACTTTATTTCACTTTTTCTTTGATATATTACACTATTGTGTGTTTTATTCTTTTATTTTTCATATTCCCTGTGTACAACACTGCAAGATACATACTTGCTTTAAGGGTAAATATACAGTGTGTGTAGTGTTGGTTGAAGCGCACTGGTCACGTTTTTTCTTTGTACTGTATTTGTTTTGCTAGATGTGAGACACTAGCGGTGCCCGAGTGCTGCATACCCGTTCACATATAGGCGCAGCAGTCTACACTTTGTGCTTTGTATTGATTAAGATACTTGCGGTACCTGGAGCACTGTCCAAAATGGTTACATCCGATACACAGACAAAACCAGAATGGTGCTGAATCTTGGGTACCTTAAATTACATAAAATAGATACGATAATAGTGCAATATTGTTGAAACCACACAAAAGAAGTGGATAGGAGGTAATATATGCACTCACAATGTGAGTGGATCTATTACAATATGCACAATAATATTAAACAGACTTTACCAAAAAATCCTAGTGAGACCCCACAACATTTTTTAAGTACAAAACCAAAAGGTTTTTTTTAAATGGGGCACATGTAAAATGTGCAAGGATCAACCAAGACATACTCCAAGTTTTACCAGGAATGTAATGGGAAAAACCTATAAAATTGAAAAAAGAGTTGGTTAGAGTTGGTAGACTAGAGCACGGCACAAGCATTGTAATTTCAATCAAATTGACTCTCCAGCTCAGGTAAAATGAGGGTCACTTATTTAAATTTATGGATTATTATGACATTTTTCATTTTATTTTATCAATGCATGGATTTAGTAGGCTGGAGATTTCACGTGGCAATTAGAAATTGTAGCTAAACAAACTACAGAACAAGACCAACACATTAACTAATCTTGTGAAATAACCAAGAGGGATGGAACCCTTTAATGAACTTGTCACTGTGGATTACATTTATGGTATAAGCACACATGAGCCTTCTAGTATGTATTAAAAGAAGTTAGAGCAACATTCTTTAACTCAAATTGTCCCTCTTGTCTCCTATACCAATAGAGTCTTGTTACGCTGATAAAAATGTCCTTCATATATTTCTCATAAACAAGTGTTAAATATCAGTCCATCATATTGTTTTTCTGTTTCTTCAGTTTTGGTACACCCTCATAAATTCTTGATGGTCATTTTTACAAAATGAATGTTATTTTTTTGACATTTTTTTTAAAACAATGCATTAAGTGACATTCTTGAGGCTTTAAATCATTTCATGTATAGTAATTCTTTAATCAGTTTATCCTTTTGATTGCAAACTATTTGCTGAAAACAAATAGTTCATGACATACAGCCTTGAGGGTTCCTGCAGAAGCGTGAGATATTTTTCTTCAGTGTTGATGTTAAATTTGAAGAGAATAAAGTGATTGGTGCATATAAAAACAGTGCAAAAATGGTATTGAAAAAGCCTCACCTAAGAGGAGAAACGGGTTGTGTGCTACAGGAGACAAGGGATGTGCAACACTGGACTCTTTTTCAAGGATTTTTACTGTTTTTACTGCTTTTATTGAAATTGAGGACTCTTCAGATTTTAACTGTAAGAATTCTATGTTTTATTTGAATTATATATTAAACAGTGTTAATTAACATCCTTGCCTTCCTTTTTCCTCATGTGTTGATATATTCTGTGGAGTCTTCATGGATGAGGTGACGGATCATCATTAACCCTTTACCTGGGCTCCCTTATGCTGATATCCCTGAGCAAATAGTTGCTCAGCAAAATGTGAGTGGCCACTTGGCACTATTGATTCACTTTATTTCACTTTTTCTTTGATATATTACACTATTGTGTGTTTTATTCTTTTATTTTTCATATTCCCTTTGTACAACACCGCAAGATACATACTTGCTTTAAGGGTAAATATAGAGTGTGTGTAGTGTTGGATGAAGCGCACTGGTCACGTTTTTTCTTTGTACTGTATTTGTTTTGCTAGAAGTGAGACACTAGCGGTGCCCGAGTGCTGCATACCCGTTCACAACACTTTGTGCTTTGTATTGATTATGATACTTGCGGTACCTGGAGCACTGTCCAAAATGGTTACATCCGATTCACAGACAAAACCAGAATGGTGCTGAATCTTGGGTACCTTAAATTACATAAAATAGATACAATAATAGTGCAATATTGTTGAAACCACACAAAAGAAGTGGATAGGAGGTAATATATGCACTCACAATGTGAGTGGATCTATTACAATATGCACAATAATATTAAACAGACTTTACCAAAAAATCCTAGTGAGACCCCACAACATTTTTTAAGTATAAAACCAAAAGTTTTTTTTTTAAATGGGGCACATGTAAAATGTGCAAGGATCAACCAAGACATACTCCAAGTTTTACCAGGAATGTAATGGGAAAAACCTGTAAAATTGAAATGTTATCAATTGTAATACCAGTAATGTGGTGTATCTCCTTCAGTGCCCATGTGGTGCCCAATAGGTCTATTTAGGCACTGAAGGAGGGAATTTTGGAACACCTTGGCAGTATATTGAGTGACAGTGCAGTGTCCCCAAACACTGTAAACATTGCACATTGTTTTCATTTGATACATGTTTATGTGTAGGTATTGATAAGATCATTGCACATTCGAGAGGTGGAAATACCACTCAAAGACCAAGTGGATTTAAGAATTGAAAACATTGGGAGGGAGAGGGTTAAACTCGGATCTAGAGATCATGTCGTTTTATGACACGTGAAGGTGGGGTTTCTTTTTAAGAAAGTGTGAGGGTTAGCTCTTTTTTAGGACATGTGAGTGTTAGCTCAGTTGTATGAAAAGTTTTTTTGTAAAAAGGTAAATATTTTTACAAAATGTATAAAATATGAAGACATTTTTTAATATAAATAATTTTTAATATACTATTTTTCCACAATCATTTTATGTAATAATTTTCTATAACGATCATGTACTTTATATATTGCATTTTTATATTGGCCACTATTTATATGCATACATATCTATCTATCTATATATATATATATATATATATATATATATATATATATATATATATATATATATATATATATATAAAACTTTGTGTTCATTTTTATAGATACAAAAAATACTCATTATGAGTTCTCTTTATGGTTCATTTGGTCTCTCTTTCCAAAGTCGATCCAATTTTGGCCATCCCGCTATATCTCGGTTTTCTTTATCATTTTAAATTTTTGTATCACTAAAGGTGCTAATAACTCAAAACATTTAGTGTTAAAAAAAATACTAATAATAAGTGTCTTCTGATGTTTTTTCCCCCAATGCTATTTGTCCCCACAACATATGGACTTGGAACAAGTGAATGTTACATGAACATTAAAGTTATTCTAAAGAGAGGATGCCAATCGGACATCATCATGGTAATGGGCGTCTCTTGATGACCGCGTCGCACTGGAAATACGTCACCAGACCGGATGTGGGTGTCTTTCCACGTGTATAAGTTCAGTGATTCTTCTTGTGCCAGTTATCAGTCTTCTCCTGCTGAAGCCGTGGAGAGAGCTTCGGCGAAACACATAGAGACACTGGCATCTTCAGTGTCCACTTTTCTGTACATTGTTCCCTGCTACCACGGGTCCTGTTTGTGAGTGTATCGGTTACCTTCCAGCCCCGGTGGATTTTTATACTGCCCATTTATTTTTATATCTTGTGAATCAGTTTCCAGCAGGGGCCGAGTATTTTCTGTATACCAAATAGTTTTGCACATGTATGTTGCTTTTTATGTGTTTCAGATGTAATAAAACTTTTTATTGAAGAATACAAGCTACATCTGACGCCCATTCAATCACATTGGTTTGTGAGTGCCTATATTACCTTCTATTTACTTGTTTTGTGTGGTTTCAACAATATTGCACTATTATTGTATATATTTTAAGTATTTTAAGGTACCCGAGATTCAGCCCCATTCGGGTTTTGTCTATGTATTGATGGTACATTTCCCTGTGATTGGTTATTTTTTTTTCTTTGTTGGATACATTTAATATTTCAGCTTTGCTATATTTATTCTAGTTTAAACAATTTAATCGCTAAAGATGACATTTACACCATGCAGCATCTAATCCCTGGTCAAAAGCAGTGGCTTGCTTCTAAATAAATCACATTATTATTATGATTTGATGTTGATATGACTCTATGCCAGAAGTCTGTGGAGACATGACCTTTTCGACAACTTTGTCTAATTATGTGGTTTCTCTAAAACACATTTAAATGGAATATGTGTTTTAAAAATAAAACAAAAAATATATTATAAAGCTGTGTTGTTTATCATGCAGAAGATTAGGTTGGAGAGAGGCATTTCATGATCCATAAACCTACTCTCTTTTTAACTAAGATAGGAACGGCACAAAAAGTTTTGAAGTCCACATTTGCTCATTGGCTTACTATCAGCACTATAATGCACACAGCTATCCAGAGCGCTGTGAATTGGAAGATCCTACTCTCTGTCAGTCACTTTATGCTCTTCATAAAACCAGAAGAAAACAGACACAGAATCAAAAATAAAGTTTTAAACAGGGATAGATGAAAGTGTTCTTTAAAGGACACCAGTGTCTGTGGCAAGGAATATTAAATTCCATTCAACATTTCCCCCTGGGTGAATCGGAATGCCGGAGAGCAGAGCTTTTGAGTTCGACTGACAGCGTTACTGCGCATATCCTGTAGGCATTCTCCTGTGTCCCAGGCACTGGAGAATGTGATCATAACCGCTGCCGAACTTACCTCTGTCCAGAAAAGTGGGACAGAGGTAGAGATTAGCGGAACAGCAAGACAGTTCCCCCAAATTGGCACTGTCCCACATAAAAGTTGGGGGGTATGCCAAATTGTCTGTCGCAAAGTCCAATAAATGTCTTCCATGTAATATGTTTGTGTCTATCCCCACATGTAAAGCCGTGTAACAGGTTGCAAATGGGATAGCTAAACTTAAAGTCCTAAAACAGAGCCCACATATACTAGTAAAAATGAAGATACAGTTGAGGATTGTGGATCACAAGAATTGTGATAAGGTAATGTATATATTGAGTACACTCAACTGAATCATATTGTACTGCTCTATGAAATTTAACAATCAGTTTTTTAGACTGTTTTTATACTGCTACCATATTTATGATGTTCCTTCTACAATCTTGGGAATGTTCTCCACATGAATGTTTATTTTAATGTTTCTACAGCAAAGCATGATATGTGTTACTCAAAATATTCTTCTTCTAAAATAAATAAATTATAAAACTGGTAAAATAATAACAAGTGGATAAATGTAAACTGTGGTATTAAATTTGAAGTTTGGAGACATAGAAAATTATATAAATCCTAGTTAATACAAGTCAGGATGTGAATCAGCATTATAGTAGTAAGTTAAAGGGGCTGTGTGACCTACTCATTTTATTAGGTGAATGTATATTATTATATTGTAAATGCAGAGAATAAAAAATAGTCAACAATTATCTACAATTTGCCTTAGCAGAATTGCATGCAAATTCCTAAATGAAGAGAAAATGTCTGATTGTCTCTTGTTTATGACCTCGCATGTGACTTGACTTGCAAATGAACTACATTGCAAGGTGGTGTTAAAAAGCAAGAGATCCGAGAGATGTTTAAAATACTGATTTCTTAATTCAGGGCTTGACAAATTTAATTTAATTTTAGGAGCCAGCCCAAAATTTTAGGAGCCAGATAAAGGCACATCACAAAATCGCACGGACACAGTGGCATACACCCACCTCACATACACAGCCATTTACATTCACACACACATACATACATACATACACACACACACACACACACACACCACATACACAGCCAGTTACATTCACACACACCACATACACAGCCAGTTACATTCACACACACCACATACACAGCCAGTTACATTCACACACACCACATACACAGCCAGTTACATTCACACACACCACATACAGTCAGTTACATTCACACACACCACATACAGTCAGTTACATTCACACACAGCAAGTTACATTCACACATACATACACACACACACACACCATATACACAGTCAGTTACATTCACTCATACATACACACAGACCACATACACAGCCAGTTACATTCACTCATACATACACACAGACCACATACACAGCCAGTTACATTCACACACACCACATACAGCAAGTTACATTCACACATACATACACAGCCAGTTACATTCACACACACACCACATACAGTCAGTTACATTCACACATACTTACACAGTCAGTTACATTCACACATACATACACAGTCAGTTACATTCACACATACATACACAGTCAGTTACATTCACACACACATACACAGTCAGTTACATTCACACACACACCACATACAGTCAGTTACATTCACTCATACATACACACAGACCACATACACAGCCAGTTATATACACACATACACACCTTTTTTTTTTTTTTTTTTTAAAGAACAAAAGAATATTTCTTACAGTGTCCTCCCTCCCTGCTGCTTACCTCATTGCAGGGGAGGGGGACATTTATGCTGGAGCCCGATCTCTTTCGGTTCCTGTGCCGTGTTGTCACGTGACACTCGGCACTACAGCGTGTTGCGCGAGGTGGCGGAGCTTACAGTCTGTGTGATCCGCACAGACTTTCTCCCCTCGCGCTGAAAAAGAAAGTAAAAGAAAAACGAATGGCAGCCGGCAAGGGCTCCCTGTGACAAACAGTACCCGGGCGCCAGGTCTGATTTCCTGGTCGCCATGGCGACCTGGTGCCCGGGGTTTGTCGAGCCCTGTCTTAATTTATGCATTTGTTTGCAAAGCACAATGTAAAGATCTTATTATTTCTCTATTTACACTATAAACAACGTTTAAATGATGGTGTCCCGGACTTCGGCCCCCAATTGATGCCTTCAACGTACAGAATGATTTGGGGTACATCAGGGACATATGGGGCTACCCAATATGCCCCATGTGCTGCTGAATAGGAATAGCAATTTGGACATCATAGTCAATTCCATGCCGAGACCTGCCTAAACCGAAAGGATGTGAAACATGCCCAAACTAAAAAGTACCTGAATCATCCACATAGGCATCTATGTGGATGATGCAGACTCATTTTGGGAGGATTTTGGCTATCATGAAAATACCCAAAGTTCTCCCCAAATATATTTTTTAAAATAAAAAGCCCTGCTGGAACTCTTAAAAAGATATTGGGGAGCCAGGGTAAGTAGCCAGTAGCCCTGATCCCCCTTCTATAATAAATGGATCTGGGAGCTGGGCAAGTGCTCGCTGCCCCATATAAAAATCATCAGGGGCTAGTAGACCTGGCCCCTACCTTGACCAGGGCTGGGAGCTGACAAAATGGCTGTGGACTGTTGAAAGTACTCTGAGAGAGAGTATTTCATATTAAGAATAAAAAAAGGCACCCTATCAGCCAATCAAAAGCATTCAATCCTAGGTTTACCATTGGCTGGTTTGAAAAACCACTCTGACAGGCGGGACCACTTTATTTTGTATTATGTTCTGGGGGCCCATTGCAGCCCCAGACCCTGGGGGCACTTATTCTACTTTGTATTGGGGAGGCCTCAAGGGGGGAATAATTTATTTTATTTTGGAGTCTGGCAAGGCGTTTTACCAGCTCCCGCCCCTGGTGCTACCCATTTGACCAGCTCCCAGCACTGGTCATGTTAGTAGATTTTATATGGGGATGGGGCTCCCAGCCCCATTTATTTTAATGAGGGGTCAGAGCTGCTTGCCTTTAGCCCCCAATTGTGCAATGGGGAAAGGGGGGCTGGGAGCCAGTTGCCCTGCTCCAAGCCCAGTTTTTAATAGCTGGGTTAGGGCTACCTGCCCTCACCCCCCATGTGATTAAAATAAATAGGGGGCAGTGAAAAATCACAGGGTGCCCTGTGAATAAAAAATGACGTGTTCTTGAAGTCTGCAGCTACGGCCCAGAGAAAGGGGCCGCCCAAAAAATAAAAATGAATCTACCATAAAATATGTTTACAAAAAATTGTGCTGGCAGAAAAAAAAATAAGCACAATCTTCTCTCCTAAGCATCAGTCCTTAATGGTGGAGTGAGACAGGATTGAAATCCCTGATCTGAGAGAGGGGATTTCATTTTAAGTAGAAGAAAAGGAACATGATTAGCTGACCCTGTCAGCCACTCAAACGCCTTTAATCCCAGCTTCACAACTGGCTGGTTTTCAAAACCATTCTGGCAGCCCCCAGACCCCAGGGGCCACTTTATTTTCTTCTTGGATTATGGGCCCATTGGCATCCAAAGACCCTGGCACTTATTTTACTTTTTTTTTTATTGGGGACTGGGGTCATCAACAGCCCTCAGGCCCCAGGGGAATGAATATTTTTTTTTATTTTGGAGTCTGAAGGCATTTTACCAGCCCCAGACCTGGCTGGGGGTGGTGGGTTGGTCTTTATTAGTATAAGGGGTGGGCCAAGGAAAGTAGCACTGGCTACTTGTATATAGGAGCTGGAAGCCATTTGGCTAGCTGGCTCCCATCATTGATCATGTTAGAAGATGTATTTTATATGGGGTTGAGAGCACTTTCCCAGTTCCATTTATTTTAATGGGTGGTCAGGGCTACTTGCCTTACATATTTTCTACTGTTACATATGTGTAACAGGGGAAAAGGGGAGTATTGCCATGCTTCAAGCCCAGTTTTTAATGGGAGGGTTAGGGCTACTTGCTCTGGCCCCCCATGCATTTTATGCGGGCTGGGAACCGGTTCCCAGTTTAATTTCTTATTATGGAGCACAGACTTACTCATTTTAATTGGGGCAGGATTATTTCTTGTTATTTATGGGGCCAGTGGAAGTCCAGTGGGGGCTTTTTACATTTTTTGTATTGTTTTTAATGTTTACATTTCAATTCTTCAAATCAGATCTGAAGAACTGAAATGCCCAAAATTCGGCTATCATCCCCTAATCCAAATTGTTTTCAGGAATGATTAGGGCATATTGTCTAGCCAAAAACCTATTGTATTCATGTTGAATTTATACTGGTCTGAAAGCCACTGTTGCTTTGGTTTCTAAATGGCCCAAACAACCGATTTGGAGTAGAATATTAGTATGTAGTATGTATATTGAGTAGTAGGTTATTTTGCCCGATCCAAATTAAATTCAGAACGGATTGGTGCATATTGTGTAGACCCTTACTGTGATAAATTAAACACCGCAACTATTTGAAATTGCCTGATTTCTTTTCAAATCTGCTGCGTAGCTGCTCCGTTGCAGGTCAAGACAGATTCTAATGTTTCAAAGAGGACCACATTTATTTGAGTGGTGGTGGCTGAAGGTGGGCTATGGTTAGAGCTTTATCTGAACATTTTCAGCAACTTTATGGCCAAATGGTATCTTTTTATGTAATGTGATAAGTCATTTAGAACAAGTTAAGTATATTAAGTATTTTATTTACACAAATTGATATACAAACACCTTTAAGCAGTTAAAATCTCTTTATTGTGAATGTTATTGTTCTGGAGCTCTGTGACACACTCATACAAACCAGAAATTCAGAACAAAAGAGGGACAATGGAGGAGGAAAGAGGGACAGTGGAGGAGGAAAGAGGGACAGAGGGATTCGGTTGCAAAATAAAACCATTCCTTCCTAAATAAGGACATGTGGAAGGTGTATTTTTTAACATTTGGTGCTGCAATGTGCAATTTACAGATATACCGTAATTAAAGTTGAAGAACAATTGTCGGAAGAATGTGCACACAATCTATCCATTTTTAAGTGGCTAATGCACCATATCACTTAAAATCTAAAGCTGGTTCCACAAATGTTATATTGGTACTCGAGTTCTAGTATTGGGCCCAGCAGTACAGGCATCACTCTTGTGATGTGTAACCTGTAAATAAAAGTGTGATGTGTGTAGATGTATGTTGTGCAATTATGTTATGAGTATAAATGTGCACACTCACAGGTGCTTACCAGACAACACCCACTGATACACCACTGACATCCACTGACAATCACATATACACTCCTCAAAACTCCCTAATTGCTCTGCTGATGCTCCTCTATCTCTCATTAAGAATACCCTCCAGCTTCTAAACCCTTCATGATGTCTCAAGAAAGTTCCAATCACAGGCAAGGTGTAACTGATTTCCTGGGCTAATATAGTACATTTTGCATGTGTTTGGGGCATTTATGTTACTCCTGATATTATATAATACAGTTATTGGCTTGCATATGCATGGTTACAGTTTCCATGAACATCTGATTTTATTTATTATTATTTATTTATTTTTAATGGCTCCGTTATTTGGTGCACTTTTTTACTTTCTTTAAATACATGCTTTTTTCACCTCACTCTGTTTCATTGCAGTTCTCATTATAACGCTATTAAATACACTTTTCTGGAACATTTTGTCTGCCTGCCTGCCTGTTTTTGTTGTGCTCTTCTGAGAATATGAACTTTGTTCATCTGTCTGAATTGCTCTCTCTTGTCCTGACCCTTTTGCTTGTGACCAGGATATGATTCCTGCTTCTATCCTTTGCTTACTGTTTATACTTTATGACAAAAAGGAAGACTAAGACCAATGTTTGTGACTACTTAAAGCCTAGGGATCAACCCTTTGGTGATAGTGGTCACCCAGCTCAGGGTATGTCACATACTTCTGCCCCTGCATTTGGACTCCAACCGAAAACTGGCATCCATACCAGTGACACGTTATCTGCAATTATCTGTTATCCAAAATACCTCTAGTCCCAAGCATATTGGATAAGAGATACGCTTTTTTTTAAATCATGTTTTCTATTTTACAGTGCTTTGATATTGCAACTAATTGTAACACATGTTTATTGGCAATACTTTTGTTTTTCTATTGACTCTTGGTTAGTTAAGTGTGATATTTAAATTTGTAGGGATCAGAACAGCCTCACTTATGATTAAGCGTTTGGTAAACATGAAATGCGTCAAGTTGATTGCTTCCCCCACATTTGTTTGTAATAGTGTTACACTTTTATTCCGATTAAATCTGTTTTTGGACCACGCACATTGGAGAGCTGAATCAAAAGTTATTTTTTAATGTAAATATTTTTAACCAAACAGCATTTTTTCTAATTTTACCTTGTTTAGTCAACTTCTTTTGACACTCACTGGTTTTGGAACAGATTTTGTATGGGCACATTAATTCTAAAACACATATTTTCTTGACATTTTCTTTTAGAATTTATGCAGACTTTTTTTCGCCTTCCCTAACTTTTTTCAAGGTAATTTTGCTCTAACACATTTTGTAAATTAAATGGCGTGAACGCTCATAAAGAATTAAAATGACATTTATAATTTACAACATTCAATTTACAAATTCCTAATCTGAGTGTGCAGATCTTTTTGAAAATATACGTATATATATATGTGATTGATTTAAAAAGTATGTAGTAATGATTGCTTGGCATATGGAAAGAAGGATATAGAGCGCATAGTGAAAATTCATTTACTATACAAATATTTGACTACTGTAAAAACATAATTAAGCGAGAGCTAGTGTGGCTCAATCATCAGCGTTGTCATGATATTAAACTATATTGAAATGATAACCTTTCCACTGTGTTTTGAAGGGATTATCTGTGCTAGGTAATAACCATGTAACCTTTTAATAATAATAAATAATGAAAATCACCAGGATATTTTAGATTGTTGAGTAGCTGGTGAACACTTTTAGTGACAATACAATCCCATGGGAATAAAAGCACAGGCCATTTGATATTTAAAGATCAAAAGATCAGCTCTGTGTAGTGGTGTAGAATTAACAGCTTAGTTTCAATGGACGATGACAGACTGGCATTTTACAAATTCCTTTTAAAGCATACCTGCCATGTACAAACGACAGGGTATCACTTTGTAGAGGATACAATTTTTTTTTTGTTATAAACCCAATACTAGCAAACATGCTAAAACGCATAGAAAGGCATAACTGTGAAAAACTACAAAAATGGAGGCAGAAAACTGTAACTTGAGCATCTTTCCTCCCTCAAAATAGTGAAGTTAATTTTCAACAATGCTCCCACAATAATGTTTTTGTGGATGTCAGGCTCATTTTAAAACTAAATCCCAATTAGTATTAGTCTCTATAAACAGGACACGATGTAAGACTGGCCTGGCTTGTAGAATGAAGTAGTTAATTAAAGGACCCACTACATTAACCTTTAATTAAATGTAGGTTCAATGTCTCCAAGACTGTTCACAGATTTATACACATATTTTAAAGTGCCCTGAAAGTCTGCCTTGTCAGCAACTCTTAGCAGAGTACATTTTGCTTTATGAAGATTTGTTCAAAAAACAAATACGATTGTGTGGACAGTGCTCATAGATCAATCTTAAGTAAATATTTTATAAATACTCTATAATTCCACAGAAAATGCAAGTGATATATGACTGAAATTGCAGGGCTAAAACCATTTGCTAGTAGGACACCATCTACTGATATACTGCTTGTGGCTATTTACCCATGTAAATGTTCCTCCAAGCTGTATCCAGGCATTTCAATATTTTTTTCCTTGCTTTTTTGTTTATTTCTTATGCTCATTCCTGTGTGATTGCATTTGGTCCTAGTATGGCACCTGCCTAATATGGTTATCTCAGTATTTCAGCACTGTAGTATTTCTGCCCTGTCTAATATTCCATCACTGTCTAATATTCCATCATGCCACCACTGGACTCTGGACTCTGGGCAGTTTTATGGGTGAGTCTGGGCTTGGCTGATGCCAGAATAAAGTTAACTGCCTGACTGCATTGTGCGAACTGTAAAGTTTGGTGGAAGAAGAGTAATCGTATGGGGCTGTTTCCCAGGACCTGGGCTAGGTCCCTAACTTCCAGTGTAGGGAAATCTTAATGCTTCAGCATCCCAAGATATTTTGGACAATGCTTTTTCCAAATTCGTTGGAACAGTTTGGGGAAGGTAGTGCACAAACCAAGGTCCATAAAGACATGGTTGGATTAGTTTGTACTTGACCTTAACTTCATCGAACACCTTTGGGATAAACTGGAACTGAGATTTCAAGCAAGACCCTTTGGTCCAACATCAATGTCTGAGCTCTACTGGATGAATGGGCAAAAAATTTCCACAGAAACAATCTGACATTTTGTGGAAAGCCTTCCCAGAAGGGTGGAAGCTGTTATAGCTGAAAAGTAGGGACTGACTACATATTAATGTCTATGTATTAAAATCATATAAGTCCCTGTCAAATAGTATGTGTGTGTATGTATGTATGTATATAGTGGTGTCTGTGTTGCACATGTAACTTTTTTATGTGTTGTTTTTGCCATGGACATAGTTCCATAAATGTTCAAATATTATCTTTTGAGCAAATATTGTAATGATATATATTTGTATCAGAAATTATATTAGGGCATAAATATGTGGGCATGACCGAGTGAGTAAAGCACTTTAAAATATATTGTAATGTACTGTAGAGGGCTTTAAAGTTTAATTATCCAGCTAAATTCAGGAGAATTTAAATCAGAGATTTCTGAGATTTGGGACAAATCGGTGTATGCTGAGTCAACCCTATAAAATGTCATTTGAACTGAAGCCTATAGATATTTCCATAGAACATCTTTTCTGTTAAAAACATAATTTTCACATTGCAGAAGGTGTTCAATTTGTATGGTGGCAATAACTGTACATGTAATAACTTGACTTACGCAAAAATAGGACTTTAGAATACTTGCAGGGAATGGACATGAAGTATTGTGGTATGCTCCATCATTTAATATTTATTTACACAACAATACTAAACACTTACTTTTTCCACTGCTGTTTGCTCCCAAGGTCATAAATCACAGATTCTCCTGATTAGTTCTTACATGTGTTAGCTTATGATTAAATGTTTCCTCATAAGACCTCAACCATCCATCTGTACTTTTCTGCCACTTCGAGATCCCATCTGAAGAAGATCTGCAATTCTTAGACTACAGCTAAAGTTCAATTCCATTACATTACCATTTGTATAGCGCCAACAATTTATCCAGCGCTTGGTATAGAGCATAAAAAGGGGAGTTAAAGACTACATTAGATGAACAGAGACAGACTAATGACTGCTCACAAGCTTACCGTCTGGAGAGAGTGGGGATAAGGACATATATAAGGTGTAAAGCTTGTGGTGGTCATAGTAGTGCATTTGGAGACTGTCGGCTAGGTGGATCTGGCCAGAGGTAACTTAGTAAGTGTTCTAGTTGGATGAGTCGTAAGCTTCTGTCAAAAAAGTGAGTTTTGAATTCTATTCTTCTTGATGATGGGCATGAATATAAAACAGAGGGTGAGGATTGATTCAGGTTTATTTCTAACTCCAAAAATAAACTAATATTAATTGTATTGCTGTGAAAATCTCAGATAAAGTGTTAACTTGTTAAAATTTGCAACATGTCTTCCCCATGAACTTGGACAAACAGTTGGCCCATTCAATGATTTACTTTGTGCTGTATCTTATAGCTGTCTTTTCAGCACTGGAAGTTGTCAGGGAATGCCCCCAGGCAAAAGTGTGCAGGAGAATTGCTTCTTTACAGGCTGCTGACAGATATCAATATCATTTTAAATGAGTTCTGCCAAGTGATAGACATGTTTACTCTGGTATTTATGAATATTATGAAATTCTGTTTTGTAAAAGTACAACTTGTAATTTAGCCATAGATTGCCTTTAACATTTAGCTCCAGCATCAGGGTGCCATGTTGACACTAATTGGATACAGTGTATTGAAAAATGGATAGAGCATAATTGAAAGTGCATTATTCACAGCAGACTATCAACTACTAAATCTTCATTTGAGGAACTGTGTTAGAAGAATTGATCTCACATCTATAATGCGTATGTAGGCTTAGTGTGGTATCCACAAATATTCTAGGAATATGCCATTAGTTTTGCCATATTGTAAATATTTGTCTTAAAGAACAACTTTAGGCAAAATAATTAATTTATGAAAAGATTGTATAGTGTAGACATTTTCAAAGTCTCTATTGTGCCCTATTTTCTCCGTATAGCTCTAACAGAAGGCCGATGTTCTTCAGAATCTTGGGTCAGCTATTCCTTGATTTTTGGTCAGATCTGCCAGATCCTAAAGGATCCTTAACATGTCTGCCCCTTGAAGAGCTATATTGTATTACACAGTTAATATTTCCTTAATTGTTATTTTTGTGGAAGGTGGGGATTATTTTGCATTAGTGCAGATTGCAGTTACGTAAGATTTCTTATAATGTTTTGTATCATTTGCGTTTTGGGTTACTGCTTCAGGAATGCCTATCCTGCATGCCTGATTCAGGTGCAATGTGAAGACGGTGATCATTTAAAAAAAAAATAAAGTACATGTAAAACATATCCTTCACTGTCAAATCTGAGAGGCATATAAACCATCTCACTGTAGGAAGGCTGAATTAAACTAAGATACCTGCAGAAGTTATTGTGAATAAAGTAAATACAAAGTAATTCATGTTAACATCTATGAAAAACTCTGTATTATTTTACTCACAAAGAATATATGTTATAATATTAATAATAATAATAATTTGTGATTTTTATAATGCTTTTCTCCCTATGAGACTCAAAGAACTTTACAAATATATACCGTATTTATCGGCGTATAACACGCGCCGGCGTATAACACGCACCTCATTTTAAGAAGGAAATTTCAGGAAAAAAAACTTAAATTTCAAATAAAAATTTAATATGCCAGGATATTGCCCCCAATATGCCATTTTAATATGCCAGGATATTGCCCCCAATATGCCACTTTAATATGCCAGGATATTGCCCCCAATATGCCATTTAATATGCCAAGATATTGCCCCCAATATGCCAGGATATTGCCCCCAATATGCCACTTTAATATGCCAGGATATTGCCCCCAATATGCCATTTAATATGCCATGATATTGCCCCCATTATGCCAGGATATTGCCCCCAATATGCCAGGATATTGCCCCCAATATGCCATTTTAATATGCCAGGATATTTCCCCCAATATGCCAGGATATTGCCCCCAATATGCCATTTAATATGCCAGGATATTGCCCCCAATATGCCATTTTAATATGCAAGGATATTTCCCCCAATATGCCAGGATATTGCCCCCAATATGCCATTTAATATGCCATGATATTGCCCCCAATATGCCAGGATATTGCCCCCAATATGCCAGGATATTGCCCCCAATATGCCATTTAATATGCCATGATATTGCCCCCAATATGCCAGAATATTGCCCCCAATGTGCCAGGATATTGCCCCCAATATGCCAGGATATTGCCCCCAATATGCCATTTTAATATGCCAGGATATTTCCCCAATATGCCAGGATATTGCCCCCAATATGCCATGTAATATGCCAGGATATTGCCCCTTAGTATGCCACCCTCCTCCCCCCCCTTCCCCAGACCCCAGTACTTACCTTGTTCCTGCTCCGTCTCCCGGTGCTTTGAAGGTACGTGGCTGTGAGGGAAGCGTTGTGAGCTTCCCTCCAGCCGCGCGGAACAATAAAGTTTGTTTAAAAAAAACACACTTTATTGACCGCGCGGCTGGAGGGAAGCTCAGAACGCTTCCCTCACAGCCACGCAGCTTCAGAGCACCGGGGGACAGCAGGAACGAGGTAAGTTTTACATTTTTTTTTTTCCCCAGCCACCGATCGGCGTATTATACGCCGATAAATACGGTAAATACAAGTATGGAAACAGACATAAAAGTTAATAGTTTCTTATGGTCAAATGAGCTGACTGAATGCCTGATAACAGAGGTGGTTGTTTAGCTTTTTTTTAAAACTCTGTAGGGATCTCTGATTGTGAATGGTAAAGAGTTCCAGAATGTGGGGGCAGCGTGGCTGAATGAACAAGAACCTGAATTTGTTATGTGAGGTTAATCATAACATAAGCCTCAATATTTATTACAGCATGAATGGAATCTAACTGGGATAACTAAACCTTTTATGGCCCAATAATCAGGTGTAGTTTTCAAGTTATACTCAGCAATGCAGTTTGTAGCTTTTCTACAAAAAATGTCCTAAAATGGACACCATAGAATAGCTACCAG
The DNA here is from genome assembly GCA_036172795.1 of Pelodytes ibericus. NCBI lineage: Eukaryota > Metazoa > Chordata > Amphibia > Anura > Pelodytidae > Pelodytes > Pelodytes ibericus. The sequence continues at coordinate 76,667,090 of CM069862.1, read as the reverse complement.
AATGTCTACCAACGCTGCCTCCTTAGTACTCATTGGGAGGTGCAACCACTAAGAAGTTTGTATCCTTTATATTCTCATGTATCATTTTTAAGTTTAATCCTGGCGTTACGATGGTTTGTCATACTGCTCTAAAATGCCACCTTCATGTTCATGACATATTTCCATTTAATTAAACAGAAAACCATAGGCCTATGTTTTTTAACTATGCCCATTGGCTGAAAAGATCTCAATGTATTCAAATATGACACAGTGTTCTTTTTTTAATTGATGAATGGCATATATTGTCAATCAAGGTTTAGCAGCAGAGGATAGTTTATTAAGCAACTTGGCGGCTTAGTATAAAAATAGCATCACTATTTTTCATGTACCTGCAACAAGGCTGTCAGACGATAGCCATGCATTGCAATAACCTTCAGGCTTCTTAACATATTCAGGATAAAACTGCATTGTCCGACCAGCTGTTGTCTAGGGATTTAACAAAATCATGCCTCCTAAGCAATCAAGAAGTTAACCTCTCTTCTCCTCTTGATTTCTCCGGCTTCTTAGAATATCCACTGCTGGTTTACACTCCTCCTTTCCTCTTCTATCTGACTTGCTAAAACTGTATATTTTGTTTTGTTTCAGCATCTGGTTTGACAAGCTGGATTTTCTTATCCTATAGCATTTTGGGTTTTGGCAGTGAATTAGATCGCACATGCCTTATGTTAACTATTTGTATGTCTTCGGCTTGTTTTCTGTATGTGTCTCTCTCACTGTCTCAGTTATATGACCTCATCAAAAATGCAGCAAAGAAAACACACAGGGGGATTGAAGTGGACTTCCAGTTAGTGTGTGGGTGTATGACAAGCCCTTTGATGCAAATTCTGTACTAGGATCCCTAAGAGAAATGTTGTATAATAGCATTCAGTGGCACAGATTTAATTCCCATCAGCAACAGTATGGTTTACTACTTAATATATCCAAGGGAAGGTAAAATATTACTCATTCACTTAATTGCCTGCCTTTCTGGTCTAAAAATGAGATTCACTGGTGGACCAGGAGTCTGCCCTAGTGTTGTCCATTTTTTATTGATTTAATCTGCAAGGTGGCATTTGAGCTACAGTGGGTTCCAATCCCCTCTATGGTTTAAAGTACTAGTCACAGCCAGCTCAAGCAAACAGCAATTGGGGTTATTTATAACAATCAAATCTGGGGCAAAATTATAAAAGTGGAGCAGTCACCATGGATAGTTCCTGCGATTAGACCATTTTAGAGCCATATACTACTATTATACTAATTGCGGTAGACCCTAACACTGTTTTCAACACTTTTTTAACACTATCCCCAAACCCTAACACTAACCCCCCCGAACCCTAATATGAACACCTAACCCCTAATAATATTCATAGTAAGATTACCTTGTGCAATCCCACAATCAACTGTCCCTGAAGAAAGGTCCGGCGATGACCTCTCACGCGATGAACTGGCGCGAGAGGTCACAGTGCACAATGAACTGTCCCATCCCCACATCAGCAAGTTACACTGCTCCCTTTGTGCTTTAATCATTAAGAACATTATTTAAAATGAATAAACAATATAATGAACTCTGTACTTTAGTATATCAAGACAAGCAAAATGGCAATATGTACATATACTATTTAAGATAAAAATGTACAATAAAAAGAAAGTATTATAATGAAGATGACACATGTCTTGTTAAAGCAAGCAAGACTGAGCCTGTGAAGCTAAGAATCAGATTGTTGGTGTCTGGAGCATGAAATGAGAAAGTGTCAGTGGTCACAGGGACATATATATATAGAATAAAACTAGTTCTTCTTCCTTCAAATGTTCTGTCTCATTTGACAGGATTTTTTTCTGTACCACTTCTCTCCCTGAGAACTAACACTTTTAACGCTTGTTCTGAGAACTAATTGAAATTCAGTCTGCTCTCCATGGTACTGAAAGGGTTGGCAGAACATATAAAAGTCTTAACCCCACTGCAATGAAAATCTCTACTACCACACATATATTAATTAATCCATTAAGCAAACCTCCCAACTTCTATCCCCAGCTTATCAGGATGCCGGACAGAACTTGGGAACTAGAGTATCACTCAAACTGGCAGCCCTAGGGCACATTCGCACACTTCTGCACATGGCCAGTATACATTGTCTGCTATCCTAGACCCTGGAGAATGAAATAGTGAATGCACTCCCAAATCCTGCTGTCTTGCCAAGTTCTACCTCTGTGCAAACAGGGACCGGCATGTGCCAAGTAGGACTGTATGGGAGGCATGCTTTATGTAGTATCATTTACATGATACAGAGCAAATGAGGAGGTGATACCACTACCAAATATTTGGATAACTGCTTTTTCCCAACCATGGATGATTTGATGAGATTGTTTGCTATGAAAGCTTAAAGTGTATCTCAGATATGTTTCCACTCAAAATAGCAGAAAATATAGTCCTCAGATTTCCTGTTGGAAATTATGCAAAATTAATCTCTAACGTAAGTGATGCAACAAATGAAAATCTGTGAACAATTACGGTTTATAACAGTGGCATAAAATCATCAAAAACCATGACAGCCAATCAATGAATGTTCAAATAATATGTTTCATCATGAAAAGTTGAGGATATAGATTCTGGAGACCTGCTTCAATAAGGCACTTAGACTTGCAAAAGACAACTGTTGCTGTCCACACTACCATCATGTATGTTTATATACATTTGTACATGCATGTATGTGAATCTCAGGGTTTTCTGATCAGTCATGTTTCTTTCTTTTTGTTTTTACATGCTGCCCTGTGGAATGTCGAATTGATGTGTCTCCAGAGGGAACCAATTAATCAGTCATGGATAAAAAGGATGACATAGGAACTACATTGATTAATTAACTGAACTTCCTCATGTGAATTGTTAATTTTGCAGGACATCATGTGAAAGTTATATTTGTATTTAACCTTCTGATGTAATAGAGCTCTCATTTTCCAAGTACAAAACATGCAACAAACACTGTATTCTTCCATGCTGGCTCTTTTAATTTAATATCAATGATTTCACAAGCAGTGTCCTGAAATAGACTGCAATGGAGAGATTTATGGGTTCCATGCCTGAATAGTAACTCATTGGGAGCTATTCACTAAAAGCTGAGTGTAGGAGAGTTGAGGTGAGATGAACATTTCGTCTCACCAATTTGGCTATACATTGTGCAGGGACAAACCTAGTGGAGCGTCCCCTGCTTAGCAAACTCATCAGATTTCTCCCTACACATTGTTTAACTAGACTGGTGAAATTAAATGTTCATCTCACCTCAAATACCCTTATTTCACCTCAATTCATCTGCAACTCACATTTTACTGAATAGCCCCCTACGTGTTTAAATGTAAAAACTATGGGCTTTGCGCTAAGCCATTAAATTATAAACATTTGCATTGGTGCCTACTGTGAGGACACCGACTGGTCTTTTTCTTAAAGGGACACTCCCACCAAAAAATGAAAAGGGTTTATTTTTTTTAATTTTGTATTTTTGATTTCAGATATGTCTCGTTTTTCTTATGTGACTGTATTTAATAAAACATGTAACTAAACAAGTGTGACTGGATGCCGCTATTTTGTGAAATATAGTATTTTTGGGTAACCCTAACTGCTGAGACTTTACAGCACACACTTCTTTTTGGGTCTTGGGACACAGAATGCAGTCTATAACATAGGTATTTGGAAGGGTTTGAGGGCGCAGGATGTCACATAGGGAACATAAAATGAAATAAAAATAGAAAACACATAAAGTGCAATAAGGTTTAAAACAACAGTGTATTGAGTGGTATATATAGGAAGCGCACTCACAAACATCCGGAATTATACGCCTTTAGGAGCAGATGGGTTCAAAAAAAATTTCTAATTTAATTATTTGCTGTTTATGAAATCTTTGCTCCCCCTTTTGTGCCTAGGTCAGAAAGTGATGGGAAAATTGTGTTACTGCCATCATTACTCTTTGCATTTAGGATGCTGCCTCTAAATTAACTCTACAGGGCCTATATTAACAAAAATATAAAAAGAACAAGACAAGAGGTCACCTTCTGAGACTGTAAAGCAAAGAATTAAATAAGAACATTTTTTGTTAAAGGCTTATAATTCCAGATGTTTGTGAGTGCGCTTCCCATATATACCACTCAATACAGTGTTGTTTTAAACCTTATTTCACTATATGTGTTTTCTATTTTTATTTAATTTTATGTTCCCTATGTGACATCCTGCGCCCTCAAACCCTTCCAAATACATATGTTATACATACAGCACATTGAGGAGTGCTGAGAGTGGCAGCGTTTGTCTAAAAGGGTATTTATTGTTTATTTAAATGTTTTTTGCTGATACACTAATTATTTTTAAGCATGCAGTCTATAAGTTAGAATTCTGACCATAGACATGCATTGAATGGGAGGGTAATGTAACTATTACATCACAAGGTGGCGGAGTTATGATCCTGTTTGATCAGGTTAATCTCCTCTCTTTGTGTTGGAAGGCAGGTAAAAAAAAGTTGTACAAAGTCACCTAGTCCTGCCCACTATGATACACAGGAGCCAGTAGGAGAGCAGGGGTGTATTTTATGACATCATCATGCAGGCTTTGGCAACAGCTGAAAATGAGACTGGCTTGAAGATTTTGGATGATGTGGCATCAGGGAATTATTCACAAAATGGAGCCAGGAGATAAACACCTAATTTTTATTCTTCCTTTTATATGCAATGAATTCAAGCATATATATAAAAAATAGTGGCATATAATTGATATATGTGTTTGATTTTAAATGACCAGGTTATCTAGTTACATCTTATGTAAGTGATGGTGTCCCTTTAAGTCAGTAATTTCCATTTAACATGTTTTTCTTAACTGGGACACAAAACTTACTGCTGGTGTATGTAAATGTTTACAAAATAACTGAAAATGGAGCATGCTAAAAAATAAAAAAAGAGACCCTAGTGAATAAATAATGAAATCATATAATATAACAAAACTACACATTTTTTGATAAATGCCTTACCAAGTGCACCTTCAGTAACTATTAGACAATAAATAGCACACATTGTTATAAAAGAGGACAATTAAATGGAAAACTATGCACACACTTATGTCCATTGTCTCGGTGTGCTCAGCAGTGAGATATATCTCAATATTTCAGTGACACATATTTAACCTACAGTGTAGGAAACTGAAAAGGAACTCATGTAATATTATCTTTCCATCTAGCATTTGTGGATGGATTATTGGCATTTTATCGTGCACAGACTTCCTATGTTGTTTTTGGTCTATGCATTATTTACAGTGTCCTTTTGAACATTTTTGATCAACTGCTTCACTTGTTTCAAGCTTGCAGATTGCTAGTTTACCTTGCTAGAACTAGTAGGCTATGAGGCCTTTTCTTACATCTGAGTGCCATTCCCATCTGGTGCTATTTCTTCATTCTTGCTTGTTTTGGTAAGGCTAATTCTCATTAACCAAGGCAGGTGGTGAAAGCTATATAATCCCCAGCAAATATCTAGCTTTGTGTCTGGCATATTTTAACCTGTTTATAAATTCTTATTCTGGCAAGTCAAGCAGAGCAACTCAAATCCTGTAATTGCTGTTTTTATTTACCTTGAAACAAGTACAACGTCAATCAATAATATTTATGTTATGGGCTTAAAACAGACGATCACATGCATACGTGTTTGGATAAGCAATATCCCAGAACAGCAATAAAATAAACAGGCTTGCTCACTGTTTACCTTTGTATATTTAAGTTTAACATGAGTACTTGACAGATTATGACTTAAATATGACTAGTCACACATACAACTATATCTTTCTTTTTTTTTTTTTTTAGAAAGAAATGATATACCACTTTATAACAATGTCTCTGCTAAAATTGTTTTAGGATTGTCATTTTATTTCCCTTCTAGGACTAAACGTCCATTCAGAGCTCTTGTGACTGCATAACTGCATGTTATGTTTAAAAAAAATAGTTGGCATAATTGTCAGTCATGTGTCATGTTTTTGTATTTCATATCTGTAGGGACTATTCTCTCCAAACATGTTTAAAACAGACAGCAGCGCACTTAAAATGGCTTTTGAACAATGCTCAAAGACTCCTAGAAGCATTGTTCAAAATGAAGCTACAGCTCCATGACATGGCAGTGCACAGCAAATAATGAATACCAGTTTTATTCCATATTGAAAAAAATCATTATTAAACATTTTAAAAAATAGTTATTTGTAGCTGCTGCTCTAACAGATATTTCTAATGTCAGATTTAGAACAGGCAGAAGATCCAATACTGACTTCCCCAAATGACCTGAATAAATTAGTCCTATATTTGTACCCAAATGCATTGAAAATAGTTTTTCCAAATATTCCAAACAATATGATGATTGTTTTATTACTTAAGTCAAGCAATATAAAGGCCAATTCTCAAGTGTGTCAATTCTTCATAACTAAAAGTTTTCATTCCCCTTATTAGTTTTGTAGCCCTCCTCAGTACTCTTATTTAGTTACATATTGTTTTTTTTTAGGTGTACAGAATTGAACTGCATATTCCAGCTGGGCTCTTACCATGGACCCGTAAAGAGGCAGAATAATATCTTCTCAGAGCTAAAGGGTCTCTGTTACCTTGTTCATACTGTTAATACAGAGTATAAAACATGATCAGTAAGCATTCATACACTGTGTTAGCAAAATTGCAAATAAATGCTTAAATTAAAAGAAAAATGTGCCTGTGGAGTGTGTTCTCTATGACGTCCCCTATGTCTTGATATTCAAATTACTTATTTCCAATGGAAAATGTGTTAATTAACATATTAAGTCACGGTGATGTCATAGACAGGGGACACATTTCCATGCAATTCCGCAAACACATTGTATAGATAATTGTTATTTCTTGTGTTGAGGAGTTAAGTTGTCCCTAAATGGACATCTATGTTCGTATGATTCCACTCAGAATACCTGACAGTTGGTTGGGAATGATACAGACGTCTTTTAACCGTTTCATATGGAAAGGAAAGAAACCTCGTATTAATAACGGTAGCCTATAAGAAAGGGTGAGCATCTTCTAGTCTTCTACGTATAGAATGCATCTTAGAAATGCTACCCATAGCCATAATAGAGCACAATGTACAAGACTTAGACCTAGAAGTGTGGAGGAGACCAGATATTCAGAAAATCAGTGATATATTGGCCAATAGAAAACCTAAAATCTTTTCTCTAATTAGGGAGGAATTGGGAGTGGGGAAGTCTTTAAATTTCCTTAGAATAAAGAGCTTCCTATCCAAATGTTTATATCAGGGAGAAGTTGGCAAAGTTAGGAAGCTCTCACAAATTCTGAATCAGGATCGTGTAAAAAAAATATGTGTCTCTAAATGTATGGAGTGTATGAGAGAGATCCACGACATGAGAACGGTTTTAAGCATTGGTAAATGGCAAAGAGATTTAGGGATAACTATAACTCCAGAGGAATGGTATGGTGCTTGTACCATTGTGCACAGAAATGTCCACGATCTACTCCTGGTAGAGACTCATTTTAAAGTCACAAATAGATGGTACATGGTCCCTACCAGATTAGTCTTTCTTTCTTTTCCCATCTCACTGTTATTTCTAGTTTGGTGCTTTGCTATTTGTCTGTTGCTGTGTGTTTGTGGGTGACATTATCATTATGTGGATGATGCTTTTATTAACTTATGGTTCCAGTAAGCTTTAGTGTAGTCTATGTTGTTAAATCTCATTCTATTTGGCAATAAAAGAGACAATAAGTGTAATGACAAGCATTGTGTGATACAACATAAAAATACTGGGGTTTATTTATGAAAGAAGAAATTGCATGGAATTGACAAGGGATCTCAAACCTAAGGCCAAAGTAGCCAAGTTGGAAAAATTGTCAATTCCTTTTAATGCCCAGTCATTATTAGGAAGCAGGGAATTGACCTCTTAAGGACAAAGTAGCAGAGATGGAAAAAAATCCCTCCATTCAGCTATACTTCAAACTCTGCTATTTTAGGCTTAGATTTGTAATTCCCTTATCAATTCCCTCTTTCATGAATGAAACTCTAGATGTATTACTCCTTCCCCGTTTCCATATTTATTACTTTTAATTCTTCTCTCTGTATGACTCTCACAATTTGTGTGGGCTCACTAGCTGAGAAAGAGGGAAATTACAGTTAAATACGGACACTGTGGAAATATCAGTCCTCTCATAAGTATACCATGGCCAACATATTCTGCTCCTGGAGAGGTTAACTACAACTTTTGCTAGTCTAAATGTAATTCTTATTCAAACAAGATATATATCAGATGGGATGCTGTCATTGTATAACCACAAGAGTCAAAGTCAGTGCTAACAGGACTGTTATAATCAGAGCTAGACATGCAGCCATCAATGAATTATGAATATGACATGTATTAATAAACATCAACTGTGTAAAAAAAATAACCTGTTAGTACATATAATTGTCTATTAAGTTAATACAGAGAGTGAGAAAGACATATAGATATCCGTGAGCACAGCCTCTGATCAGCCTTCCAAATATATAGATTACTTTATGAAGATCAGCCACCCCTACAGAGCATCAAATAAATAGCTTGTTTCCATGACAACTTGTATCACCTTGGAGATGATAAATACCAGTATCATTTAAATGTCGGAAGCCTATCCCCTGTGGCTTTGTTAATTAGGTGCAGATAACATGCAGAAAAAACGTAATTGGCTATGAGACAAAAATGACTACCGCTGGATATTACTTTTATTTGATCGATAGGACTGCAAAACCTTGTTTAAATTTATTTCAGAATATTAATATACTTCACAGGGGTAAAAGCAAGCTCACAATGATTTCAGTCATATGAGAACATCGCTAACATTTCATAAAAGAGCAATTTCCAACCAGTCTGACTGCTAACATGTCAAATCTTTGCCAATTCAGTTCAGCTTCCTTACTTTTATCTATTTTGCTGAGATTTATCGTCATGGGGCAATGGGTGTCTGGGCACAATATGATTTTAAAATTTGGCATGTTCCCACGCTTCTGAGTTCTTATCAGTCAAAACTGTATCTGTGAGAAACACAATATACAATTTTGGTCCTTTCCCCAAACCAATATTTTGGTCATTTATCTAATGTATTATTGTTACTAGTATTAATACTATTATTGTTGACCTTACTATCATTATTAGAACGCACTGGCATGTGAGTGTGTTTAGCACAACATTTGAACTATTCCCATGATTTAAATGTTTAGAAAATGGAATCCTAAAATAAGGCACAAAGTCACAGGAAAAATAGACAAGAGTGTGCTTTCACTAGTCCTGAGTTAATTGTACTGAGGGGTCTCCTGCTAACTCATATGCTGCAACGAGCCAATATCTGCTCCTGGAGTATGCACATCTGAACAGAATTCAGCAGCTGAAGGAGAGATGGAGTAAGAATGGTCCAAAATGTTATTGTAAAGTCCATAGATGATAAAATCATAAACTGGGGGCATAAACAAGCACACAAAAGTGTGGGGGGGGGGGGGGGGGGGCTATACATGTGATGTGTTTCGCACCTAGCAATGCTTAATCATAAGCTGCCTAAACCTAGGCCAACACACAACTCTTATGAAACCCACTAAAACCAGTAGGGAAAATCAAACTGGTGTGCAGGTGAGGAAAGGGTGGGTAAACACAGCTGAATTGCTAATTGAGACTAACTAGAAGCACTTACAAACACACCCACTGTGAGTTCCCTTGCTTCAAAAGGAGACCTAGACCATGTATATCAAAGAAGAAGACAGACAAATAGGACAAATATGCTTATAACAATACATTATTGTAAAAAGAATGCAGTATTTACTTTTGTCTCATAAACAAAGGCAACCCAGAGTGAACAATTGGAACACAACACTATATAAGCATAGCATTTAAACTGCTGCTTAATTTGCTAAATTCACAAAGATTTCCAAAGGTGTATCCTAGTTGCCAACATCGGCCATGTTTCCAGGGACACATATTTGTGCCACATGCTGCAGACAGTGTACTTGCAGCCCGGCAGTATGCAGGATGCATATACACACACAGACACAATCCAATTAATTAATCATGGTAGGTCCTATGAGATCTCCACCCTGATTGATTAATTAATTGGATTGTGTCTGTGTGTATATCCATTGCATGGTCTTTCTGCAGCATCTGGAACAAATATGTGTCACTGGAAACATGGCCGATGTTGGCAACTATGGTGTATATAGGGTAGCAACATATGTAATTATATCACACAATAAGCAATATCCTGATCCATATTAGCAAACAATAAACATGCAACATATACCAAAAAATCCCTATTGTACGGGGCCTGCAGAAATAACCTAGCTCAGTAATAAGTGAGACAAGAATTAGTAAGTAAGCAGTGTAATGATACAACTTAGCAAAATATCATAATACTTAAATATACAATGAACGCCCTAATATACAGGGCAAGACACATTTTATATAGAAACAGTAAAGTAAATTTTCTGGGGGTGCTGGTCTCTTTAAAAGATATTTCATTTTTAAAGCAAGGCACACGGTTTTGATGTTTTAATATTTCACATCCAGTATTATCTTGTGAAAATGACTGCACTGGATTTCATTCCATAAATATGCTGCTACTGTATATTAAACCCCAGTGAAAATGTGTACCTTCTGCTTTACTAGGGTAAAAAAAAAAAAAAAAAAAAAGCCTTGCTATGTTTCTCACAATTTTAATCTTATATAATAAACTATTTCTTCAGCAAAGATACATCCAGATACATTCCTTTCGTTATATGTGACTGTCAAAGGCTTAAATACGTACATTTGCCATAGATGGAAAATTTGTATCTGTCAAACCATAGAACTGTTTGAGAAAAGTGCACACACACAAAAGAAAATTCCACTGAGATTCAGGATTTCTTTTATACTGTCAGGAGCAGGTTTAACTTGAGTAAGTTAAAGGGACACTACAGTAAAGAAAGATACAGATTTTTGCTCAGCATAAATGTTTGTAAAGCAGTTTTTAGATTCAACACCAGTGACAGATTTCATTAGATGTTAAGTTCTTGAGTGTTGTTTCTGTACAAATTTACTGTGTTTAAATGTCTTCAACTTTTTAGCTCTGCTACAAAGATCCATTTACTGTAAATCATATGTGGCTACTCTGAGCTTAAATGTCACCTGTCAACTTATGATTAATGAGTGCTTGCTATGTATTTTGTGTCAGTCTATGTTTTGGGTATACTGTGACCTATTCTGATCTTTAGAGTTTAAACAGGCAATATTGTAAATGTTTTTCAGAAATAAGCTGTTTGAAAATGATATATTTTTTTTGTTGGTTTGCTAAATGAATTATTTCTTCCATCCCTATGTTACTGTTGCTAGAATGCCCCTAGAGGCAGTCAGCAGCATTGCAATGCAAAAAAGACTATATTAGCCTTAGATCTAGGGTTAGGGTTACATTAGGTTTAGCATAAGGGGTAGATTTAGGGGTAGGGTTATGATTGGGGTCAAAAGGTCACAGTAGGAAAAAATGGTCGGTTATTGTCCTAAAATTTTCAGAAAACAACAGAAAGACATGTAAGCATGACATATTTATAAACCCACGACAATATTTAAAAACTATTTTAATTTTTATGGTCAATTTACCATTTTTTTCTAAATTTCTTTCATCATATTTACATTTTTGTAGTAAATTATATGATAACATGAACATAATGGTATCTAGGAAAGCTCTTCATATGGTGATAAAACAATATATAATTTGTGTCGGTACAGTAGATGAGAAGAAGAAAACAGCTAAACACAAACACTGCAGACATGTTAAAATGACCCATGTCACCATGGATAAGACACAGCTATAAAGTAAGGGGGTTAAATATGTCTGTATCATCTCCGATTTATGATATCAACTGTGCCTTGATATGCAAACAGACATGTTTAAAACACATTTTTCTCCTAATTTAGGTGTTTGCTTGCAATTCTGCTAACACAATTTATAGATCACTATAAAGATATCTTTATGGTCACAAAAACTTGAAACAAAAATGTTAATTTCTTTTTTTAAATATATGGTTCTTTTGCACGGTGTGGTATGAATTATGTGTCTGCAATTTGGAAAATAAAATATACATTCAACAAATTGTTGAAAAAGTCAGACTACTTTCAGGCCCACTCCCTCTATATTATAAGCTTGCAAGCAGGACTCTGTCTCATGTACCAGTCTGTTCTCGTTCATCTAATTTAGTATGTAGTCCTGCTGTATGCTCTGTAGTTACCTCTAAGTAAATAGTTGGCACTATATAAATAAATGTTAGTGTTATGTAACATAATGTTTAAAAATCTTACACCTGCAAACCAAGAGTATTCGTGTACAGTGAATATGGGTTGTTTAATTATAAGAAAAACTTTTTAAATAATCAAGGCTTCTTTTTTTTTGTAGAAAACTAGTTTCAACAGAAAAAGATACCTAACTCCCACTGAAAATAGTTACATTTGACTGGTTTATTGTTTTTATCAAAAATGTCCCTATAAAATTACACTTTAATTTCTTTACTATACACCTGTTTAGCTTTCTTGCTGCACATAGTGACAGGATGTTGACACTTATTACCAATAAATATAGTATTAAATGTGTTATGCGATGTTAATGTTATACATTGAACAGGCTCTTCTTATAAACAGGAAACGTTTTCAGAATACTACAGATCTCACAGTAACAAAGTAAAATATTTTTGGCATTAATATTTCCCTGTCACACCTTTAAGTAGCATACCCACACACTGATACATTAGCAGAATTGGGTGGCATTAATAAAGCTCTTGTGGATCTAAATATAGCAGTTAAGTAACAGCAATATGGCTGTAATAGTAAAATCTCACTCCTTACGGTGACAACAGCTGTAGGGATGCATGTTCCATATGTTGTAATATTCCATTCCATCTATTTGTATGGAATTACTCTCTTACACCTGCTGCTGTGGTAATAATGAAAAGGCTAAATATATGCCACATAGTTTGTCAGGACACACTGGTCTGAATGGCCATGATATTTAAGGGAACTTTACATTAAGTAACTTTACATTACTCAATGGAGTATACCAAGGGAGTCTGGCAACTTTTGGTCTAGGGGGAAAAAACAAATTAGTGGCCTGTAGTGCAAATTCATCAGCCCAACCACTATCACTAATATACAGATAAGACAGTTATACTGACAGAAAAAGTACATAGATGGCTAGGCAAACACGACTTTGGATAGAAAGTTTGCTGCACAGAGACATTTATAAAAGAAAAGTAGTGCAACCCAGTCCATTGAGTTTAGAGAGCAGCCCGTATACATGCTATATATAGTGGGAGTAGTTTACTAAAGTTCAAACCAGTGCCAGATAGCCTTGACTCAAGTCAACAACAAGCTTTATTAAAGTTTATTTGTTTCTCTATTTCTCCATCTTAGCAATATCACAAGCTCCCTTTTTTGTCATTATTAAGTAATAGTAATAATACTCTTTAAACAAATGTACAATAAACAATGTATTTATTAACACTAAAATTAAACTAGATAAAAGCACTGTACCCACAAACTTCCATCCATCACCAGCTCTGGGAATGCCTGTCTAAAATAATAAGTAAACACGTTTTTATAAAGTGACCGGGTGGAGCTAGCACATGTTCCTCTCTGCCTCACTTGAACTTGAATTAAAAAATGTTGCAGTCGATAAACACAGATTTGTCTTTTAGAATTAAAAATAAATTAAGGACAGAAACCATACTTTATACAACCAGCAAAATATTTATGTGATCAATGGCATTTTTATTTATCTAGGATTTCTAGTTAAACTGCAAATGTATATTTTTGCAAGCAACCTGGCATTTTAAATGCAAATATTAGTATATTCCCATCAGTTTTGCATAATAATAAATAACAGAATAAGTGTTCAATGTTGACGCAAATAATAAATAGTGCAAAGAGCTGCAGGAAATATTTTTATTTTTATTTTGAGCAGTTGTATATGTTACAAATGATACTACTTTCCAAGAGAAGCACTTATAGTGGCTCATTTTAATAAAGGGATAAAGCTCCTTTAAGCAGGAGTCCCTGTCTATAATATTGTATTTGGACCTATTTACCGGATAGAAACACAAGGATAACGACTTATAACAAACGCATTAGCACACCAAATCTTTTTAGAATGTATAAAACCTGGGTAAAAGAACAAGGAGCAACCACATGCGGTCCTACTCTCTCTCGAGTGGATGACTGGTGCAAATCTTTTTGCCACTCTGGGCAAAGGTATACTTTGTCCATTCCAGTTATTTTATATAAGACACTTAGTTCCCCTTAAATCCTGCTTCTCTCCACCATCTTTGCCCACCTTCATACAATGTTCACTGCACCCTTTTGCTTTTTCCACTTCAAATTCCTAATAATGCTGCAAGGGATTCTGGGTAAAGAACTACATTTTCCACTTTATACATGGATCACTAGAAGTTTATATGTGCTCCTGAGAATTCATCACTATATAAATTATAGTGGGTAAATGTGGAAATGGTAAATCATCATTACAGTGGTAGCCAAAGCACAATTACATTTGTTATTAGAGTACATGTATCTTATTTGTTTCTTCCTGCACAAACCTTTTTAACCCAGACTAATGAATTTTAATTAACCTTTTCTTGATTTGTGCACAGGAAGTCATGACTGGATTATCAAGTCTGATAGCAAATGCTTAATTTCATTTTTAAATCATGATGAGTATTTGCATGAATATTTAAACATTTAATGTGATCACTTACAGTTGTGTGACTCTCTCCCATCCCCTTCGTGAGGTAGTGTATGCATGTTTTTAAGGATAATAATTTCTTCTGATGATAATACTACATAACTAAATACTAACCAAACCTGAATGTCTGTGTATATTATTACATCACGTATGTGGGTTTTAATCTTTTTTATTGAATTACAAAGATCTCTGAGCTGCCATTCAGATTATAAAACAATAAGATAAGATGTGTTATTGGACTGGTTGAACTAATGGCCATAATTATAAAAATATGGAGCGTTACACCCAAAGGGAAAAAATAGAGAAACTTTATTCATCATTAATATAACAAATTATGCAAAACCAAAAAAGCAAGCATATAAATATTCAACATACACAAAATATGAATAAATAAATCAACAGGTGTAGCATAACAGAAATCTAACACACACCTGGCGATAGCTGATATAAGGGTATTGAAGAGTGAGACCCCTGACAATCCCCAATGTATAACCTCTTCGTGACCAGACTGATTTAGAAATGTTGTACTCCTCTTGACAATGGCTGTTTTTATACTTCTGTAGTGTTTATGTTTAGGTATCATTTTCCTCTTTCTCATTTACTGTACTCAAACAAAGTATGTATTTTTTAGGGCTTTTTTTTTTTTAGATACCATTATTTTAATCATATCATATAATTGACTATAAAAAACTTTTACATGATTTTTTTTTACACATCTGCAAAAACTAATGAAACCTACTTAATAGATTCTAATGGTTGTCCAGAATTTAGAAATATGAAAAAATAAAGGAGCCCAATAAATATGCCACACACGGGACCAGTGGTGTATATTGGTTTTGTGCTGCCCTAGGCAGACAAAATTCGTGCACCCCCCACCCACGTTGCACACGTACAACATGCCCCATCACCCACGTTGCACACGTACGACATAATCCATCACCCATGTTGCACACCCATGACATGCCCCATCACCCCATTACATGCCCCATCACCCACATTGCACACACATTTAATGCCCAGTCACCCCATTACATGCTCCCATCACCCACATTGGATACACACTAAATTCCTGTCCCCCCCCCCCCCCCCATAGGCCACCATCACCCTCATTACATACCCCCAACACGTACATTACATGCCCCCATCACCCAGATTAATTGGAAGTAGCTAAAGCTTGCTGAACGGTGGGGGAGGGAGCGGAAATGTTTGAAGCACCAGAAGAGTGCTTTAACACCCTCTGGCAAAGTGCTGCCCTAGGCAAGTGCCTTGTTTGCCTTGTGGAAGATACACTACTGCACGGGACCCCCATTAATTATGCGGCACACGGGAGCCCCGCGATGTGACAATTGTACAATTCTAAACAATAAATATCTATACACACACACATCTCTCTTTCTCTCTCTATAACTAGTTGTATCTATACTTATATGCACTTTTTTAATTTTATATTCAACTATTTTCATATGTAATAAAAAATGTAATTTATTCCCTTCCTCTACTGATAATAATGAACAATGTATAGATCATTTTTGATATATTTTTTATTCTCTACTTTCACAAAATGTAAGCAATGTTTAGGTTGACCGAGTCCCTTTATTAAATGAGATGGAAACCTTTCTTTGCATCTAAGATATTAATGCTGGATGTTTGCAGTTCACTTGCCAGTTCAGTTTTAGTAAATAGACCCCTCAGTGCTTTAGGTAAAACCTAGTTGGAAGATAAATTAAATGGAAATACAAAGGTGTTTTTTAACTGTCCCTTTCAGTGTTCCTATAAGTGATTACAAAGAATAAATTTTTGCATGATCTTACAATATTTTTTTGTTTGATTTATTCAAGTGAAACACATTATTATGTTATTATTATTATTATTATTTTTTACTTATGCTTTTAAATGACTACATAAGTCAATAGAATATTTAATTTGAAAGGCCTGGGGCACAGCTGCATTTTGACGAAGAAACCAAATTTAGATCACCCTAAAGATATTTAGACCTTCTTCTGTTTAGATATGGATGAATAAACTAAACTGACAGGGAAGTGGAAAAAAGCTTTGCTTCTAATAAAAACAGGAAGGAATTAGTAAGGAATAATGAAAGAGTTGAATAGAGTCTGGTCAGCTTCTCATTGAACAGACATATTCTTTGAAAAAACAGGTATCACAGTTGAGTTTTAGTAATCTAGGTAACACGTCATCATAGGTACATTACTATTGAGATTGCGGGACAACGATGTAAGCTAGATTCTAGGAACTCCATATGTTTAGGGCATATATAGTCTGTAAAGCTATAACTGTCTCCAGACAAATCCTATTTGAAAACACGTTTACAGTAAAATCTGATTCAATGTAAAAACACTTTAACTGTGTTAACAAGGCAAAATTCCCTTCAGTTTTCCAAGACACAACAAAGCAGTATGAAAGCTTTAAGTAACCCTTTAACAACAATGGATGTGCTAGGCACGTCACGGGACAGTGTCCCATTAACGAAATTGATGTGTTTGGCATGTACTGCAGTTCTGATCACGGTATGCCCACCACATACTGCGATCGGGCTGTAACTGACATGGCAGTACTTCCCAGCATTAGGATTATTAGGTTACGATGTCACTATAGGTAATTCTGAAAAAAAAAATGGTTAGGAAAAGCAATGCACTACTTGTATTTATTGCCACATAACTTGAAAAAACAAAAAACTTTAAACAGTGGGATACTCCCAAACTCAGCAGAGTTATTAGAATCAATGTAACAGGTTTTAAAGTGTAATTTAGAAAGTGTTCTTTACATTTTCCATCATTTTATTTATTTATTTTTTATGGTAAATTATTTGATATAATTAAAATAATGGTATCTTAAGAAGGCCCTTTGTATCCTGAAAAAACTATATATGATTTGTGTGGGTAGAATATATGAGAATGACAAAAACTACAGCTAATCAGAAATGTTAAAACCATTGTCCTGCACAAGCAAAATTTATCAGTCCTATCACAAAGGGGCTTAAGAGGAAACTCCAACCATGGGTGTCCACATGGGGGAGGGCGAGAGGAGGCTTGCCCCTCCTGGATTTTCCACCTTCCCTTAAAATAAATCTCTGCACTCGCAGACTAGTTTGGCCGCTGCCATTTTATGCAGCCACAAGAGTGTGACAGAGCCCTCTCACTGTCAGGACTTACCTCAAGGCTCTCGCTGCCACTGCACTATTTTCAGGAAAAAATATTAATGAGATGATATCATGAATTTGCATTAGTGGGGCCACCAATAGGAAGGTGTGGCATGATATGCTAATTTTGAACACAACACTCTCAATGTGTTCCATATGACTAGAGTGTCCAAAATATACATAGCATAGTAACTATGTACGTCTAAAAAATACTGGCTGTGTTATTACCTTCATAAAAACTTTGGCCCCAAGCCAACTTTTTATGAGGCTGCCAGTAGAATCACAACAGGAAGATTAACATCTTTCTTTACAAACATAACATATAGACCCATTTCTAACACAACATCCAGACAGGTTTTTACATTTTTTTCAATAAGAAAGAGAGAGTCTTTATTTCCTAAACTATAGTAGTATGAACACTGTGAACTATATATAAATATAGTTTTAAACAATTATGCAACAGTTTCTACCATAAATGTGCAGAGCACTAAACCTTTTAAGCTTGTGGAAGCCCATGGCAGTACATAATTCATTATTTCTTTATCACACATTATATTTTGTTACAGATAATTTATACTTATCACAAATATAATCTCTATTATCAATGATTGCAACTTTTAGTTTCTACATTGGGGTTATATAATGTGTTACATTCATTAAAGTAAAACAATTGTTATATTGTGATTACTAATAAATCTATTTTTTTATTAGATCTATTAACTTCTTTGTCTATTTTAATAGACAAACAATGTTTATTTTATCAGTCATCTTGCTATGTGTGCAAGTGCAAACACACTGTAGATGTTTGCCTTTCGAGAACATCAAATAACATCAAATAATGCGTAAAAAGTACGCACGTCCATATGGTATGGTGTGGCTTGACTAATTAAGTATTTTAAGACTGATAGAGATGAGTTGCCAGATGTTTGGAGACCTATACAGTAAACTGATGGACATGATGACTGCAGATGTTTTACTGATGGAAAAATGTCACTGAGTTCACATCAGACAATCCTGTGATTTAAGTAGAGATATTTAAAGTAAAAATAATAATTTTGAATCTTGACAACTTTTAAAACAAATTTTAAAAAGAGAACAAAACCAAGCGTCACATCACACAAAGTAAGTGCCTTCAGATACCCAGTGAGTATGAGCTCATTTTACTCCTTTCTCCTTTTGCTGCCCTTGCTATTTTTGTACAAGTATGGCATAATATAGCACCATTGTTATGATTTTCAGGATGTTTTTTTTTTATCTACCCCCATGTTGTATTTAAACATACCGTAATATGCCACATCTTGTGCATAAATATTTATTGGATGATTAAGAGCAGGTCAAAAAGATTGGTTCTAGCATTGTAAATCTCTGTTTTTGTAAAACATGTGGTTTTGCCAGGTGCACTGGTTCTTCTTCACCCTTGGGACACAGTTTAAAAAGGTAGATAATTAATTTATTTAATTTTATATTTTTAGATATGGGTGATGTGTGGGTGCTACCAATATACTGGTACATTTTTGTAAATCATATGAAGCAATTCCACACACACACACAAACCCATGCACCACCTCCTCGGCATACAATCCCGGGACAGAGTGAGTAACCTCAGAGATCCATTCCATAAGTAGTAGCCTTATCAGAAATGCAGGTAAAACTGCTGAATAGTAGTGGCTCATCCCAAATAAATGGTCTTGATCGCAGTGCTCCAGTCAAAAAACTTGGTCTTTATTAATCCTGTCTGTCTGTCTTTTCCAACTTCTTGCCTGTTTAATTTTTAAATCTCTGTTTTGTTATTCCATCAAATACTTGTTTTATTCATCATCTATTAGGAACTCTCCAGCAACTTAACTTCAAATGTTGTTTTCTTAAAATTAAGTTCTGGATGGGGAGCTTACATGTCAAGTTCAGTTACTTATTGTAGATAGATATGTACAGGGAAAAAAGCTAAAGTGATAGACAGTAGAGGCTGGTGTAAAAAATAATAGTGCTTTAATATATAAAATTGTAAGAATGTAAAGACAATATAGATAATACACAAATAAAAAATATAAGTGACCATCAGTTAAAAAGAATAATAATACAAACCTATTTGCTAAAAACTAGAACCATGACACTTTTCACTGTCAAGCTTCATCATAGGGTTCAGGTTTTGTTGGCATATATTATTTTTATATTGGGGTGTTTGGGAAAAGTACCGTATTTATCGGCATATAACACGCGCCGGCGTATAACACGCACCTAATTTTAAGAAGGAAATTTCAGGAAAAAAAACTTAAGAACTTAAATTAAGAACTTTGAAGCCCAATATGCCATTTTAATATGCCAGGATATTGCCACCAATATGCCATTTAATATGCAGGATATTGCCTCTAATATGCCATTTTAATATGCCAGATATTGCCCCCAATATGCCATTTAATATGCAGGATATTGCCCCCAATATGCCATTTAATATGCAGGATATTGCCCCCAATATGCCATTTAATATGCAGGATATTGCCCCCAATATGCCATTTTAATATGCCAGATATTGCCCCAATATGCCATTTAATATGCAGGATATTGCCCCCAATATGCCATTTAATATGCAGGATATTGCCCCCAATATGCCATTTAATATGCAGGATATTGCCCCCAATATGCCATTTAATATGCAGGATATTGCCCCCAATATGCCATTTTAATATGCCAGATATTGCCCCAATATGCCATTTAGTATGCAGGATATTGCCCCCAATATGCCATTTAATATGCAGGATATTGCCCCAATATGCCATTTAACATGCCAGATATTGCCCCCAATATGCCATTTTAATATGCCAGATATTGCCCCAATATGCCATTTAATATGCAGGATATTGCCCCCAATATGCCATTTAATATGCAGGATATTGCCCCCAATATGCCATTTAATATGCCAGATATTGCCCCAATATGCCATTTAATATGCCAGATATTGCCCCAATATGCCATTTAGTATGCAGGATATTGCCCCCAATATGCCATTTAATATGCAGGATATTGCCCCCAATATGCCATTTATTATGCCAGGATATTGCCCCCAATATGCCATTTAATATGCCATGATATTGCCCCCAATATGCCAGGATATTGCCCCTTAGTATGCTCGTTATGCCACCCTCCTCCCCCCCCTTCCCCAGACCCCAGTACTTACCTCGTTCCTGCTCTGTCCCCCGGTGCTCTGAAGCTGCGTGGCTGTGAGGGAAGCGTTGTGAGCTTCCCTCCAGCCGCGCGGTCAATAAAGTTTGTTTTAAAAAAAACAGACTTTATTGACCGCGCGGCTGGAGGGGAGCTCACAACGCTTCCCTCACAGCCACGCAGCTTTAGAGCACCGGGGGACAGAGCAGGAACGAGGTAAGTTTTAGATTTTTTTTTTTCCGGCGTATAACACGCACACACTATTTTCTCCCTATTTTCAGGGAGAAAAAGTGCGTGTTATACGCCGATAAATACGGTATTTCATAGAATTAAACAGAAATTAGAGCAGGTGCATTTTGGGGGGAATATCCCTTTAATGTGTAGACATTGCAAATGGCTGTTCTTCTTATTATGTGCAGGTCACTTTAAATGACATAGATTGAGGGAAACGCAGCATCACTACTGAAAAGAGCAGTCACAGCTTAAACTAGTATGAACTTGATACTATGGGTATCTGTTATTATGCACTGGTCTTGTTAGGTAAGTGAGGTACCTAGCGCTGATAATGCGTTTTGTGCACAGCTTCACTGTTTTGGCTTCCTGTAAAGGACCAAGTGTGGAGCAACACGAGTGGGGCTCCTATGCAGCTGCAACAAGTCGGACAGATCAATAAATGGCAAGAAAAAGTTCAGTTACTTATTGTGTCAACTCAACAGAAAGCCAACTGTGAAACATGGCCACACAGCATTGCAAGTTGCAGACCAAACTTCCTGGATCTTGATTCTTTTTAAATCTTCACTTCTATATTTAAATAAATCAAAAGAGGACTAACAGAAACATTTAAATGAAGAAATATTTGAGTGAACTTTCAGAAATGCAGCTACACAGAATCTAACCTATTATATCCTTTCCCATTTACTAGGCCTCAGAATTCATTGGCTCACTTGTTCATTATCACAACAACCAAGAATGTATGTACATTTACTTATTTCATTGATAATTCATGATTTCTATTTGGTTTATTTATTGGTATATAGATTTTTACATAATATTCACTTCATATCTTGAATGGTTTTAGTATGGTCTTATCTTACATCATTTTTTCATTCGTTTAAGAAATGCAGTGACTAGCTGGTGACATTTAAGCTTAATCTTCCCTTGGTCTCCTCAGTTGCTCCAGGTTCATATTAACAATCTCATCCATATCCATTATTAATGTTTCCATTTTTTAATTAGAAAGACACTGCAGCATTGTGTCATTTCTTAATTAGAAAGATACTTCAGCATCATATCTAGTGGCTTCATTTTAATTGGTGTATCCTCATCTTCATAAATATGAAATTAATACACCCAGGTTCAAATTAATATGACAAAGTCGTGTAAATTGTAAGGGAATTACATTAATATATATTACTGTTTAGTGTTAGATTTTAT
Source organism: Pelodytes ibericus (assembly GCA_036172795.1). Lineage (NCBI taxonomy): Eukaryota > Metazoa > Chordata > Amphibia > Anura > Pelodytidae > Pelodytes > Pelodytes ibericus. The sequence goes on along the minus strand of CM069862.1, from coordinate 76,644,572 downwards.
TTTTTTAAAGAGATATTTTTACAATAACAATAACTTTTACAATGAAAGAGAAAATACCAAATATGTTATGCATAAAAATAGTAAATATCAATGTCTCCAGTCCATATTTAAATCAATGATGAAAGTATTGATCAGGCACTTTATAGTCAGTTTCCATTGTGATAACATATTGGTATGAATGAATTATGCAATTAAATTACAATGTTAATAAATATAACAAAAAATTAAAAATTGGGAGTGGGGAAAAAAAATAATTCTAACGACTATAACCAATTCTAGTATACATCACATGACTCAACAATACCTAGTTCTGATCATTAGATTACTGTTAGATTTCCCCCCTAGTATTGCATACCTGTATACCACATTAACAATGACATTAAAAAGGTGTTAAAATAGATTTTTGTGATACTTGTATGATTTCCGAGAATCAGTTGTGATTGTACAGCTGATATTTACATGCTTCATGCTGCTTATAATCAAAGGATTTTTTTCCTTGTTACTGGTTATCTAAAGGAACTTCAGAGGTGATTTTGATGTAAAAGATGAGCAGATTTAAAAGGCACTTTGATAACAACAGTACTGCAAATCAAAAGCTCATATTTCATAAAGACTGCTAATAAAATGAAGTTAGCCTGATGAGTTCTCAAAAGAGAAGATTTCCCACAGAGATCACTTGATAATGTATTGTCCTTTTGTTACGTTTATGAATCTATATCTGGGACGTGGATTTTTTTTTATAGACATAATTAAATATTCCTATGATGAATGTTTTATTTTATGGCATAGTTTACAAAAAATAACATTTTCAAATGTTCAATTCCACACAACTACATTGCATAATAAGATTCATTATCATGAAGTTCAGCTTGAATAACAATATATCATATATATATATATATATATATATATATATATATATATATATATAGATAGATAGATAGATAGATAGATATACCCTTGGAATATATGGTGTAAAAGCTAAAGTATTTCCGAGTTTTCCAGATCACCTACTCCTTATTAGGAACCTTTCTTTGGATGTTGTCATGGTGACATGGCAACAGCGGATATTTCAGTGGAGTCTTATGGTTCAAGCCTTAAAGCGTAATGAACCAAACTATTTTCAGAATATTGCTCTGACAGGTAAAAAAAAAAAAAAAAAAAAGCAAATATCAAGTTTGCGGGGAGTGGGGAGAATGAGCATCTTCTGGCTTAAAACAGTAAGGGAAAGCACAATTTTCAGTAATTAAATCAAAGCATTCCATGCTGAGCTTCATTGGAGACTATGTTCAATTCAAAAATGTTGATTGTACTAAAAAATGGTCTGCCTGGGTTTACAATTTGGACTATAACCAGGAGAAATAAAGTAACAATGATATATTTTGTATAACTCTCTGCTGTTTTTGCCAGATGATACTTTGAATGCAAGCAGTGAATTAAGCCTTTTTTTTAGAGTTCTGTTTTGTAATTGTCTTTTAGGATTCCTCTCCTGATATCTAGCATACTAAGTAAATTCTTTCCACATTTTATGTGATTGGAGAAAATAAATAACACAACACATCTGATTGACGTTATTTCTCTTGATTCTCAGCAGCATTACTATTCTGCTCTTTTATATAGAAAATGTTTTAAATACAAAGCACTTCAGATAAGTTAAAAATATGATTGGCATGGAAATGGAAATTCATTGGTCAAATTAGCATGAAAAGCACAGTTTCCTTGGATTTTTTTGTCTATAGTGCTGTCACCTAGCAGGTAGGAAAATTTTAAGTAATTTGCTTCCTCTGTGCTTATTAGGAGTGTTCAGTCAAGCGTGATTTTATACAAGACTGGCCCACGAAAGCTGTAATTGGAAAAAACGAAAAAGTTCTGATAGCTTAACCTCTTCTTCGCTGGTCAAATCTAATATGCCCTATACCCTCAAGGTACAGACAGGATGACTTTGGTATAGTAAAATATTTGAATGTCTTAGAGTGAAGCGTGTGTCTCCCAAAAGTAACATTTTTTAAATTGTACCAATAAGGACACATTGAGCTTTCTCCTGTTTTACAATATGTCCTGGGTGATATACAAACTACAGCAAACTGTAATAATAGTACTGATGTTCTAGACAATTAAAATGCAGAGTACATTAACATCAATGCACTTAGTCTTAAATCCCCCCCAAAATGAATATAATCCTGTGTCAACTGAAACATCAATAGTGACTGTGAGTAATGTATGGTGATTAAGTTAAATATATTTCAGAGCCTAACTCAACCTTATAAACTAAACCAAAGCAAAGAGGTTGACATGCCAGGTGTGGGCCTCTAAGCTTACATTCAAAGTGTTAAAGGACTGTTTAGTGCTCAAAATGCGTCTTCTAAATATTAATGCATATTACTGTGATTTCAAAGTACTTTGAAATGCAAGTTTTACATTTTGCATTGCTTAAAATATAAAATACTTACAGCTAGATGAAATTGTGAAATTATAGCAGTTTGCAAGAAGCCAGGACTGCCCACACTAGCTGAGTAAAAGCAATTTCCTTTAGTGACGTCACACTGTTAAAGAGACAGACTAGTCCCCAAATTTTGGTGTAAGATGAAGATTACTGTTTGCATAGTGGAAAGGCATTTTTTCCAGTGTGATTTGATACAGGCATTCTGCATAAATCACATTTTCAATATTTGACTCAAGCCCTCCCCAGTGATTACTCTGTTTACTGCAGGTGCGACAGCACTGATTATATAGACACTGAGGATATAACGTTTTGTTTCATTTAGTCACTTCCTGTACTCCTCAATAGCTTGTCATTTGCTGTTACTGTGAAATCAGCCTCTCTTTGTTGAACTATTTTATTGCAATTTAATTATTTATTATTTATAATATTTATAATTATTATTATAATTATTTAGTTATTGTCATTTAATGCCAAGGGTTTTAGAATTGCCCATGTTATCAGTTAGCACTGACAACATTTTTCTATTTTCATAAATAGAAATAGTTTTAAATAAACATTCACAATATACAGAGGTAAGTGACATTTGTTTCTTGAACTCACAGCATAACATTTTATTCTTCATGGCCTGTTTAGTGACATAACCTCTCGTTCTCTTTTTATTTCAATACTGCATGGCAGTGGTACTGACATGTATTGAGTTATTGTTCCCTTAAACCTCAGTGGTATAGTTTGAATAAGTGGTGGTGATGTCTTGCAGTCATAAAATATGACTATGTCGAATGCATGAGTGACACATTTAATGCTTAGACTAATATCATTGGGTCTACAAAATATAGGTTGAGTTTCTGGCTAAAAGTAATTGGTCCAAAGTCTGGAAAGTTTTGGGTCACATCGAGGTCACCTGGGGGGCAAAATGCAAACTACAAAATATACCACCATCTGATCACGAATTTGGCATTCATTACTGATATCACGCCTAATGTTTCCAATACCAAATGCAATCCAAAATGCAGCAAACCAAACTGGCAGCCTTAAAATTGTCTATGGGGTATTTTGGACACACAAAAATATCCCAGAAATACGGATGGAAGGCAAAATCAAAATGAAAAAGAAACAAACATCCATAGGACATAAGCCCAGAAATAAAAAAATCGATACAAAAGATTGAACTAAAAGACACTGTAAGTGTCAAGGAATCAGTGTATAAATACTGACCACATAGCAAGACCACCATTAGCAGCTTACTGTATCATAAAAAAAAAAAAAAAAAAGCCAGAGGAGGAATAACATCTGGAAGTTTGTGGAGGTAGTCAATAAGTTGGTGGGAACAATTGCTGCATTGAGGAGGTGAAGGTAAGGTAAGTGCATTTAACATATTCATACACCGTAGGCAACATGTTAAATTGCACTACACACATAGCTCACACATCTGTGTCAAGGTTAGGAAAGAATGTACAGATAGGCAATGTTGCATTTGGCTGCACATGTTAAAATGGCTGCCACACATAGAGAAGCTGTAAGGGTGTGTGTGTGGAGAACAGTAGCTGGCCAGAGAATGTTAGATAGAAATAGAGGGTGCACAAAATCATTATGCAAATATATAAAATAACATGGAAGAACTTATCTTATAAATGGTACTGACTCTGTGATTTGTTTTTTGGTGTAACCTGGGGTTTTTACACTAGAGTGATACTGCAGCATTTGTAAAAATACAAGTGCCACCTTTTCACTTTGTTCTTGTTCATGGGCAGAGAATGTTAGCTGAAGACAGGTTGGGAAAGCAGCACATTGCAGAAATTAACATGTACAAACAAATGCAGCAAGTAGCTAAGAGTAATGGGTGTTGCAGTACGTATGACAGTGTAGAAGTAGATATGTTGTAGCACATGTACATAGCTGTGAAGATATGTATCAGTACATGCATGGATAGATATGTATAGATAAATGTATATCTGTTAATAGGATAACATGTACAGATGATCAGTGATAGTTAACCAATTGAGGTCTACTCATATCTTTAAGATACCCTGATATCAAGATACAGGTGAAGAGGAAGCCTACCAGGACATTCTGGTGGTTATCCAGAGCTGGCTGACCTGCTGAACTTCTAGCGGGAGTTACTGCAGATTGAAGGGTGTGAACGGCCAATGCAGAGTGAAATTTCTGTATATTGTGTAGCCGTATTTTGGCCATTTCTAATCCAAACAAACCACTCTATATTGTGTAAATCATCATATGATCCCTTTGGGTGGATATCATCTCCATCAAAGCAGTATTAACAACATTATCAAGAGATTGCTTTCTGCAGTACATGCCTATGAGCCCAAAGCATGAAACACGTCAAGATTGAAGTGAGCAGATTTTTCTACCTGTTTTTCATTGTCTTGACTGGATCACTGTGGATTCATTTTAATGAACTTCAATAAACTATGTTTTTGATACAAAATTTTCTGGTGGATGCTTCAGTCTTTTGAATTACTTTTCACAGTCCTGACTGTGCTATTATGGATTTTTATTATTATTATTTTCAGTACTATGAAGCCAGGGTTATATCTTCGACAAATTGTGGCAGCCTTGATTCCCTTTTGCACAGTAGACAAAGATGGTGGTGGGATGCCACTATTGGGACTCACCACAGCCAGATAGATTTGCATCTGCAATAGATGGCAATAAATACTTAATAAATATCTTGTTTTTAATTGAAGTCTCTTATTATAATAACAATTGAAATTCTCACACAATGCTCGCACCAACCTTGATGACAGAAGAATGAAGAATGAATATCCACTACATTAAAAGTACACAGAGCTACTCCAGATCTATGTCTCCATTTCACGTACTTATTTTAGATATACAAATTAGATAACACAGATATTTTATGTATGTGCCAGATATGAGAGAGGAGAATATTTCCAAATGGGATGACTGGTCTTTATGGCCTAACTCTTCCTGAGGAAACTTTCCTCCTTGTTTTGCAATAATTTATGCTTCTTTTCTATTGTCATTTCCTCACACTTTCACCTCCAGGTCCTCCAGGACTTCTCCTGTGTCTCTGAAATTCTTTACTTTACTCTGTCAGACATTCTCTAAGTTCCATAGTCTCTACGTCCTTGGAGAAGCTTACCACCTTTCCTCGTCTTTGTGGTGAAATGCTCTCTCTAACTCGAAATATAGGTTTCTCATTTATACATTTGACCTTCCTTCACATATAGATCATTTTCTTTTTCTGTCCCTCTATCTTCTGTCTCTACCACCCACAACAGTCAGATAGGATGATTTTACTTGTAATCTCTTCATTCAGTGATCCACCTTCATTCTGGGTGCTACAGAATCAGGTCCTCTTGGAGGATGGAATGTTAGTGGAGGGATCTGTTTGTTTAGTTTTGCATTTTGGTAGACTGGTACAAGAAAAGTATATACTGGTGTGTGTCCTTGATCATTGATGGCAGTTATGTGTGTTGTAGTACAGTTCTATCTGGGGCTTGGGCTCTATTGGATGAAATGTTATTTCTCCTGTAAGCTAAGTTCCTGACCATCACGTAAAGCCTAAGGAAAACTGCTCCACCATTCCCATACAGAGGACTATTATGCTGATGTAATTATTATTTTCTATATTTAAATCCTATGCTGCTTAAACCATTCCTCACGTGGATGCCAAAAAGAGAGCTCTTTATGCTGATCATTTATGCTATTATATAGATTCAGGTTAGCCATGACACATCTTCTTTAATTTTTGATCCTAAGGTATCTTATGCTGATCTCACTAAGCTAAAACCTAAGTCCAACTGAGCCATCAAGGCCCCATACTTAGCTGAAAAGCCATTACCTACTTATACAGATATGTCATTAAATGTGTCAATGTATATACAATTATTTTAAAGTTATACTGTACAAACCTACAGAAATGAGAGAATAGTAGAATTACTTAAATGTTTTCATTAAATGCCAGACATTAGTTTAGCTTGTTATGTTACAAAAAATTGTAACCTTTACAAACATTTAATTATAATTAATTTACCACTTTAATTCCTATACACAACTTGCAAACACATGTAGAAAATCTTGACATGTGGCACAGCATGAACCTACATAAAAATTGTCAAGGGAAATTAAAGGTGATTTTGAATGATATGGGTCAATTATTCAACAGCTGAGAAGGAACTAAGTTATACACAATATTAACATTAGGAAAGAAAAGATTATAATATTAAAGGAAAATAGCAAGGAATTGGGTTTATGTAATGGACAGTAAATCTTCTCTCAGTAAGTATCAATGCTAGATCAGCTTCAGACGTTAGATTGTTATATCTAAAAACATCTGTGCATGTTTTTATCTCTATTTTAATGCTCAGTCATAAGTAAACAACATGCTCATTGCCTATGACTTAACTATGACTGAGCATTGGATTCAAATGTAAACAATTACAGATGTGTGTTGATTGCACATCTCTGGTGAGTGACTTATTTATAGTTGTTTTTCATTTATGGCTTAGGATGTTTCTGTTATGCAATGAACAGTCTGTGCTAAGCATATTTGTTTTAAAGGACAACTGCAGGCAAATTAGGTCTTAATCGAAAGATTATTTGAAGTGTAAATATTTTAAATGACATCTTTAACCAAATCAAGTTTTAGTGAAAGATTATATCAAGTGTAGGCATTTTAAGTACAAATGCAATGAGTGAATGAATATAAATAAAGTACTTTATTGAGCACTCCATATAGCCCTATCGGGGTAGACATGTTGTTTAAAATCTTGGGTCAGATTAAGGATGATCCAACCCATTTTACTCAAGATTCCAAACATGTCAGCCTCTGATAAAGTGATTTGGAGCAAAGAGAGCTCCATAAGGTACTTTAGTAAAAATGTTATATTTAAAATGCCTACACTGAATACAATAATTCAGTCATACTTAAAATAGATATCCTTTAATGAAAGAATAGAAATAAAGTTATTATTATTAATAATAATAAAGTTATTATTATGTCCTAGTTCCTCTCTATCTCTATCAGAGGGCTGATATGTTGTTTAGAAAGGAAAATAATATTTAACTGCTCTGAATATTGTTTTAAACATATTGCTCCGATAGTTGAATCTGAGAAACTGAATAGCAATCTATCTTGGGTTAAGGCATGTATGAAATTAGATAAATTGTCATTCCTTTAAAAGTTTCTGAATGTGATGGTTAGTTAGTGTAACTGAGGCCAGTTTGATATTCTTTAGTGCTCGAGTGATGATTTCTTTCATTCTCCAGACTTGAGATTCAGTGAACAGCAAATGTTCCCTGTGACAGATTTGTATTTGTCTCTAAATAATGAGTTGTTTCCAAGATGTTTCTGTAAGGAGTGCTTTCTTCATTTTCTTTGTATCTGGTTGATTTTGACACGTTGATGTCTCTTCTAAATCTTTTGATTTTATTTCCTAAAGTATCTTTGCAATTGCTTTCTCCGATTTTCGAACTGTAAACAATTTTGTTTTCCCATCTGTATTTCCTTGGGTTTTAGAACAGATGTGTAAGTACTGCAGATAAATATCTATTCATAGTAAAAGCTTCCAAAGCTCTTCCTAACAAAAACATTATGTTTCAGGTGCATTTATTAGATTCTTTGATAGAAGGGTATCATTTTTTTCTTACAGTTTACATCTGAGCAGATCACACTATGCATGTTATGTGCACATTCTTGGTGCAAGACCATATCGAATTGGGAAATAACAAGCTATAACTCCCTCTGGACAAGTGGGGAACATTACAAGCTGAAGATCCTGTTGTTGTGGTACAGGGCCCACAATTCACCTACTGAAAAATGTTACATTTTGGTCTGCATGATGTTATTCCACCATCTGTGGGACAAGGAAATAGTGTCCATACCCAATTATTCTTTAAGATAGCCCATTATTATACAATTATACAATGTCCTACATCCAAAACATCAACTGATTTTATAATGAATATAGAACATTTTCCAGAAATCTACCTTAATAAGCAGCTAAAATGTATTTAACTAGAACACAGAACCTTAGTTTTAAGCCCACTCATTTCCTCCAGTATTGATGCAAATGCTCACACAAGCATTAGTAAAGAAATGTCAACTTTGATTAACGTGTGATCCATTGCATGTCTTGAATTAAACATAAATTGCATTCCCTGGAGTCTCAGCTATTATATTATACCTTGTCAGAGACCAGTTGGACTGTGTTTAACTAACAAGCTGGAGTGGTGGCATTTTTCTGCTATTGATCACATTACTAATCATTATTTTCTGTCTTATAGACCTTCCATTTTTCATCATTTATATGCCTCACTAATATCCAGAAAAAAAAGACAGAGTACATTTAAGTGGGGGTACATAAAATAGGAAATAGTACGAAAGTCAATGAAAGCATAATCCATCAAGGTATCTATCTATCTATCTATCTATCTATCTATCTATCTATGATGTGTATGTCTTTCTGCCCTCTGTCTCTCTAAACATCTCTTTATCTGTCTACCTTTGTAGTACTTTTTATATATCTACCTTCATGTCTGTCTTCCAGACTGATTCTGTCAATCGCTCTCTTCATCAATTTATAGATTTTTTTGAATCTATATATCATCTGTTTATATGTTGATTGTAAACATTGATATATAGTTGGTGTCTTATGCTAATTATTAAAACTAGGCTGTGTAAAAAAAGAGAAGGGTCATGATATTTCTCATGTTTAAGCATAGGAATAAGTCCATAATAACTAGCCCTTCTTATTTGCATGAACTTTATTTATATTCAAACAGAGGATACCCAGATATGATTTTCATTTAGGTTAAGTCAAGCTAAATTTAGTCCTGTTACTATAATGTAGTGTAAGTTATCACTTCCAGAAATAGGATATACATTTATTCTTCCCGTTTTTAGAGTCCTGAACTGGGTCATGCAACTTTTCTTAAGGTGACACTGACACTCCATACAGCTCATTTTAACCATTTACTAGGTGGAAGAGGAGGATGAACATTGTTACAACAGAAAGAGGCTATTCTGGTCAAAGAGAATTTTGGAATGTTATTAACGTCTCAAGTTTTGATCTCTCACCTATAGCAATAAAGGTAGTTCAAAAGGGACTTTCTTTTGCACCGGACTAACATTTCAATGTTTTTGATACACTATGTGATGTAAATTGCTTTGTGCAAAATCTAAGAGTTAAAAAGCATTTTCTCTTAGCAGTGTCTAAGTCACTGGTAAGTAAAATTTCCTCTCATGTCACAAAGAACATATATTTAAAAAATGTATCTAATACAGATCTTTCATTCAGAGAAAAATATTGTTTAACCCCATAGTGACAAGACTATTTTTGCCATATCTTACACTTAGTGACAGAGGCTATTTTAACACTTTTTGCAGTGTTTGTGTTTAGGCTGTAATTTTCCTCTTTCTATAATTTGGGTGTACCCAAATGTTGTGTTTATCGGTGTAAGAAGCGTTTTCTTAATATACCATTATTTTCACATACCAAATAATTTATTATTAACAAAAATCATATAATATGACGATTTAAAAAAAAAAAAAAACTTTTTCTAATTTTGACCTGGAAAATCTTAACAGAGTGTTGCTTAATTCCTTGACATTGAGGCATTACAGCAACACCATTTAGGGTCTGGAAACGGTCAGTGATTGCTGTGTCACCAAGAGGTTAAATTAATTGGAGAATTTTGCATGTGGAACACACACCTTTATTTGATTTATTGCTCTTTGACTACTAATTTAAGAAAAGTAATGCTTTTCTCTCCTATGAAAGCTGATATTGCAATGATGTGGAATATTTACTTTAAAAAGATCCTGGAATTTCTACATCTTACCACCTACCAAAAGTGCATATGAATTTGCTTGCACCCCATCATTTTAAGCATTAATAGTCTGGGTGAAAGTTCATCTGAATGAGTGGATTTATTTTTCCTTCCACTAGTAATGTAACAAAATGGCTGTATCAAAGATACTGAGGATGTAATTAGACAGATGAATCAATTTACATGGTAACCTAATTTTTCATGAGTCTCCATGAATGTAAATTCATTAGATTCATGTTTAGAACTTTTCAATAAATGCTTATGAGATACAGTACTTCTTCACAGCTTATCATCCCCAGCCAGCTGGTTTTTATATGAGAGAGAGGTAGAATGCCTGTCCACCTCAGCCAGTTGGTATTAATATGAGAAAAAGATGGAATTGTTTTTCATTCTTCGCCAGCTGGTATTTATATGAGAGACATGACATGCCTTTCGTGCTCAGCCAGCTGGTATTTATATCATAGAGATGGAATGCCTATCATACTCAGCCAGCTGATATTTATATGAGAAAAAGATGGGATTACCTATCATGCTCAGCCAGTTGAAATGTCTATGAGTGAGAGAGAGATGGAAAGCTTTGACGACATGACTAACATAATGAAGTGACAGGGAACTAACTTATAATGCTCTTGTAGAAACCAGGATCTCTACTATTTCAACACATTGTCTGATGACAGCACTAGGGAAATTGGAAACCCCATTCAAATTCTTAATGGGTGATTCTGAAAAGAAACCCTAAGAATTGTGAAGCAGAAAGTTGAAAGGCAGCCGCCTACTTAAACATCTGCAAATGTGCAATTTCATCTAAGTGTAAGATTTTCATATCTTAAGCAATGTAAAATGTAAAATATGCATTTTAAAGTACATTGAAAGTACTTTAGTATGGAGCTAACAGACTATGGCACTGGCCTGGGAAAGAGAACAATATACTGCTGGCACTGCATATGCCAAAATGGTTGTCAGCCATGCAGAAAACACATTTTGAATGTGCAGTTTAATATTGCAAAGGAAAATTTGTATAGACTTTATTTTCTTATTGTTGGCCCCTGTTATTATTGAATGTGATTGTATAAACTGTTTAAATGTGTTGCATATCACGGTGTTAAATGTCTTCTTGTCTTTATGTGAGTCACCCATTGTCTCTTTGTTAAGATGTGTGTACCTGCAAGGTGTGATGTTTTATTATGTTAGGTCCTTTGTGTATTATAACTCTACATAACGGTGTCTGTAAGGTGACTAATGCTCTTTCCTGGTGTATTGTATGTTAGTTCCAGCTTGATGTCGTTATTGTCTATAATTAAGTCTATGTTGTCTCAATAAATTAGTTCTTATTTCTCCCTACACTAAGTCTCAGCTAGGGACCTCAGTGACTGAATATATTGGGGGAAAATCACTGTTCTCAGTTCTGGTGAGAACTGAGGGTTTAGAAGAGACTGGGTGTGACATATTTCAAGGTTTAGCTGGCACTTATGGCCATAGGGTACGCGCTGTGTGGACAATGCACCACAATCCTGTAACTGCTTATAGCGTAAATGCAATGTTACAATGGTTCATGTCAAACCAACCAGAGGGTTGGATTCAAAAACAAAAATGGAGTTAATACTACAGCTGTTGAGACTACATTCCCACAACTGTCAGCCAGTATGTAAACCATCATGGGAAAGAGAGTACTCAGCAACTAGAGTGCTAAAGGTTAGCTATAATACATACCTCCCAACTGTTCCATTTTGAGCTCAGTGGGACTCAATCACATCCTCCGGTACCTGAGGCACCAACAAATACATTATAAATTAATATATAACACAGAAGAAATACTGTATTTGTGTGTGAGACAGCTTGTGTCTGTGTGAGAGACAGTCTGTGTGTGAGAGAGGCATCATGTATGTGCGAGACAGCTTGTGTATGTGTGTTTGTGAGGCAGACTGTGTGTGAGAGAGACTGCATTTGTGTGTTAGACATCTTGTGTCTGTGTGTGTGAGAAACTGAATGTGAGAGATAGTATGTGCGAAACAGCATGTGTGTGAGAGATTGCATGTGTGTGTGTGTGTGAGACAGCTTGTGTTGGTGTGTGTGAGACAGTTTGTGTGTGAGAGAGACAGTGTGTGTGAGAGAGACAGCATGTGTGTGCGAGACAGCTTGTGTCTGTGTGTTTATGAGAGACTTTATGTGTATGAGAGACAGTCTGTGTGAGACAGCATGTGTGTGAGACAGCTCTTATCTGTGTGTGTGAGAGACTATATGTGAGAGACATGAAGTCTCTCACAGAAACAAGCTGTCTCACACACACATGCTGTCTCTCTCACACCGTCTGTCTTTCTCACAGACTGTCTCTAAGACACAGGCACAACCTATCTCACACGCAAGCTGCCTCTCACACAGACATGCAGTCCCTCTTACACACAGTCTACCTCTCAAACACGCATATAATTCGTTCCAGCTCAGTTGATAGCAGCAGCACTGACAGGCTAGCCACAGTGTGTACTACATTTTTGCATGATAACAGTCTTTATGATGCTTAGAGAGTGTCGCATGAAGGGGAAAAAACTATACTTACCACTCCGTTTCATGCAACATTTACTCCCATATTGACTGATTTTTAGTTGACGAGAGTACGTTGTTATCTATTATCAAGGCAGAAATATTAGAAAAAACATGGTCTGATCATGCTCCTGTTGTTTTATTTGTGTCTGATTCTCTCCAGTCTACCCCAGATCGCACCTGGAAATTAAGTGACCATCTTGTTTTGGGCCTAGAAAATAAAACATTAGTTGAGAATATGTTAAAGCAATATTTTAAAGAAAATTACAACCCTGAGGTTTCTTGTGAAGTAGTGTGGAACACGCACGAGGTCTTGTTAAGAGGTCACTTTTTACAAAAGCGTCTTATCTAAAGAAGTCTAAATTAAAATAAAAAAAAATATTTTTTTTTATTATGAAAATACAAAAAATACATAGTTATCGTAATTACACAACAAGCAGGTTGAGGCCTTATAAATACAATTACCGATAGCGAAATATCGTTTATCTAAATTTGTTTGGTCATCCTCCTGCAATATATAACTTAAATAAATATATAATCAGATACAAAACATACATTTTAAAAAGATGCTCAAGGATGTCTTCATTAATCGTCTAGGTTTTCAATTTCTCTTTCCATTCTTCCCAGGTTTCTATTTTTATTGTTACTATAACTGGTTTGTCTAAGGATACCCACTTCCATCCTAATCTGCCAAATTGTTTGTTTTTTAATTTGCTCCCATGTCAGGGTATTACTGGTTTTCCAGTTTCTTGCCAATATAATTTTGACTGCAGTCAACAGGTGTACCAATAGGAAACTTTCTGTTCTTTTCATAGGCGGCAATTCTAAATGCAGCAACATGGTTTTAGGTGATATTTCTAATTTTATACCCGTCGTTCTTTTAATATGTTTCTCCAGCTCTATCCATATTTTCTTGGTACCCTCGCATGACCACCAGACATGTACATAATCTGCTCCTGTCTTTCCAAGCCTCCAACAGAAGGTAGATATAGTTTCATACATTTTTGCTAATTTTGTTGGTACAAGGTGCCACCTATACATAATCTTATAGTGAACTTCAAATATATTGAGACAGTGGCCCCCCGAATTAGCCAACCTAAAGAAATTTTTCCAGGAGTTGTAATCTATTTTTATATCCAAATCATTTTACTAATGCAGTTGGTTTAGATATTTGTTCTGTCATTCTCAATAGCTTCAGGGATTTTGCTTATACTGTGTAATTATTTTTACACCCTAGGATCTGTGAAAAATAATCAATTATTTTAGTTATTTCTATTATCAGATTTTTTTTTAGAAAATGTTTTACTCTTATATAAGTATATGTCTTTATCTTTCAATCCAAATTATGTTTGCAACTGTGGGAATATTTTCATTTTGTTTCCCATTATAATTGCTTTTACTGTATTAATTCCATTGTTTTCCCAAGGTTTTAAATTTATATCTTCCATATTATATGAGACTCTGAGTGGCAGATCCTCTATTATTTATCTTGTAATTTTTAGTGTTTTTTTTTTTTAGTCTATTCCATGTTATCAGGATATTAGTGATTATTAATGAACTTTCTATTTTGTGTTTTTTCCTGTTGTTTAATCTCTATATAACTTAATCTAATTCTTCTACCCCTATTGCCCCTGCTTCTATCTCATGACTCTCCTTAATGGTATATCAAATGAAGTATCATTGCAGCTTCATGGATCTCGAATATATCTGGCGCACCCAGTCCTCCTGCTGCTAGTTTAAGTTTTAATATTTCCTTTTTTAATCTGGGTCTTCTATTTCTCCATATGTATTTTGAGAATACGGTTTGTATCAACATAAGCCATGATTTTGGTATTCTTTTTGGGATCATTCGTAGATTATAGCTAAGCTTTGGGAGGATTTAGGCTCTTACTATATTTATGCGTCCTATCCAGGAGATTTCTGCATTTTTTAGATCTTGTAGATGTTTACTTGTTTGTTTTATAAAGGGAAGGATATTAGCGTCAGGTATCTTGTATGGGTTCTTCGTTATTATTATCCCTAGGTATATTAATTGTTTATTTGCCCATTTGAACACGTATCTCTTACTTATTTCTTGTTTATCTTCCTTTGTTATATTGTTTCCAGTTAGAATTGTTTTCTCTATATTTAATTTGTAATTCGAGAAACAGCTATAATTTTCAATTGTCTTAATTAATTCTGCTATGGATGTAAGCGGGGATTCTACTATTATAAGAATGTCATCTGCATAAAGACTGATTTTGTGTTCAGTCTGTTTAGTTTTGAATCCTTTTTATTTTTTCGTTATTACGTATATCCTCTGCTAGGAATTCTATTATTAGATATAATAATGCTGACAGGGGACACCCCTGTAGAGTACCATTAGATATCGGGAACCATTCTGAAGCAATTCCTGCTCCTATGATTCTGGATTTAGGTGTAGTATATAATGCCATTATTGCATCCAGGATCCATCTTGTAAATCATGATGCCTCCAGCGTCCGATGCAGGAATTCCCATTCGACCCTGTAAAAGGCCTTTCTCAGCATCCAATTACAGGGTCAGAAGTGGCGTCCCCGTGCCCCTCGCCGAGTCCAGAATATCTATCACCCTCCTTACAGCATATGTTGAAGATCTTCCCTTTACGAATCCCACCTGGTCCGGACAAATTATGCCATCCATTACTTTTTGTACTCAACTAGCGAAGATGCTGGCATAGATCTTAGTGTCTGAATTTAATAGGGAGATGGGTCGATAGTTTGTAATCAAATTAGCAAGTTTCCCTGGCTTAGGGATAGGAATTATATTTGCGTATAGCATCTCTTCTAGAAGTGTTTTGTCTTCCACACTTTTGTTGTATGTTTCCAATAAATATGGTGCCAAATCATCACTAAAGGTTTGATAGAATAGATTGGGGTATCCATCCGGGCCTGGTGTCTTGCTTGTTTTAAGAGCGCTTATAGCTGTTTTTATCTCTCTGATCCTGAATGGACTATTTATCTCCTGGATTTGTGCATCTGTTAACGTTTAAATCTAAAAATTTAAGGGACATGGAAAGAGGGTTATATAATTTAAATTTGGCCTACAAATTTGGTCCATCTCCTTCCCTATTAGCAATGATAATAGAACTAAAAAAGAAAATCAAAGTGATCCAAATAGTAAAAAACAGCTTTCATGAGAAGACAACTTAAACAGCTATATTATTCAAAAGGCAATAAGGCCTCCTCCCTGCTGGCATCTAAACTTAGACAGAAAATAGCACAATCAAGAATTGCATATTTGTTGGGGGAGGATGGTAAATCGATTACTCATCCAATTGAAATTAGTAACCAATTTGCAAACTATTATAAATCATTGTACAATATGGCCTCTGATCCAAAAACCATACAACCCAATATAGAAAAAATAAAATCCTTTTTAGACAAAATTGACTTACCCTAGGTTGCCCCATATAAAACATTTTTTTAAAATTTGACCATATCCCAAGAAGAGGTATTAGCAGCTATATAAAAAATCCAGTTGGTAAAGCACCAGGACCAGATGGCTTTACCATGATATATTACAAACAATTTTCCAAAATACTTTTGCCATATCTAACTAATTTATTTAATACATTCTGGACAGAAGGAAAAATGCCAGGTGAGTCCCTGAGCGCACAAATCATCAGTGTGCCGAAGCCGGGGAAGAGTCAGATGCGCTGTGCCAACTTTCTGCCGATTTCTTTAATACATAATGATATCAACATCTACACTAAAATTTGCGCTGATAGATTATCAACTACCATAGGGACAATTTGTGCCAAAGACCAAGTGGGTTTCATTGCAGGGAGACAAGCCCCAGATGGTGCAAGGAGATTTATGTTAAAGCAATCTCTGCATTGTATCAAAACCCGATTGCAAAAGTTTTTGCTACAGGTTTCACCTCTGAAAATATTCCACTAACTAATGGAACTCGACAGTGTTGCCCATTGCCCCCCATATTATTTGCTCTAGCGATGGAACCACTGGCCGCAAATTAATAAGGAAATCACCAGAGATTGAGGGAATTACAGTAAAAAATACTGATTATAAAATAGGTCTCTTTGCGGACGATATTATCCTATCTTTGGCAGAACCAAAAACTTCAGTTGACTCCCTAGATTCTATACTACAAGATTTTGGAGAAGTCTCATTTTACAGGCTCAATACAGGAAAACTACGGGCTCTACCTATACACATTCCTTGGTGTGATCTGGATGTTTTGAAAACTAAATTTGACTTTGATTGGAGAGACTCATTCATTGATTACCTTGGAATAAAACTATGCAAAGATTTCAATCTGCTCTAATTAAGTTTATATGGGGAAATAAGATGAGCAGAATTACATTTTCAGTATTGCAAAATCTCAAGTCTCGTAAAGGTTTAGGGATACCTGATTTTTTAAAATATTACCAGGCAACTAATGCCACTACAGCACTTATATTTGGCCTACAAAGTCAGATTCCACACTGGCTTGAGATGGAAAATGATAGGATGTCACCATATTCTATTAAAGAAGTATGACCCGGAATAATTGAGATGTTTCCCACTACCAAAATTACCATCAAAGCTTGGGATGCTGTGTTTAACCCCTTAGTGACCGAGTGCTATGTTGCATTTGATGTGCCTTGAAGACCAGAATTCCATTATTTTTGTCATATGTTTACTGAACTGTGAATTTCTTTCTTTGTGTTCAGTCCACCCACACAAATTATATGTCATTTTTTAAAGGACAGATAGGGCTTTCATTTGATACTATTAAGGTAAGGTGAGTGAGAAATACAGGGGAAAGGGGAGGGGGTGAAAGACACTACGGGGGGGGGGGCTGAAAGACACTACAGGGGGGGGGTGAAAGACACTACAGGGGGGGGGTAAAAGACACTACAGGGGGTGTGTGAAAGATACTACAGGGGGGGTGTGAAAGACACTACAGGGGGGGGCTGAAAGACACTACGGGGGTGGTGAAAGACACTACAGGGGGGGGTAAAAGACACTACAGGGGGTGTGTGAAAGATACTACAGGGGGGGTGTGAAAGATACTACAGGGGTGTGTGTGAAAGATACTACAGGGGGGGTGTGAAAGACACTACAGGGGGTAAAAGACACTACAGGGGGTGTGTGAAAGATACTACAGGGGGGGTGAAAGACACTACAGGGGGGGTGAAAGACACTACAGGGGGGGGGTGAAAGACACTACAGGGGGGGTGAAAGACACTACAGGGGGAGTGAAAGACACTACAGGGAGAAGGGGGGTAAAAGACACTACAGGGGGAAGGGGGTGAAAGACACTACAGGGGGAAGGGGGGGTGAAAGACTCTACAGGGGGAGAGGAGGGTGTGAAAGACTACAGGGAGAAGGGATGAAAGACACTACAGGGGGAGGGGGTGAAAGACACTAAGGGGGAAGGGGGGGAAGAGAGATGCCACAGAAAGGACACAGAGAGAGAGAGAGAGACACCACAGAGAGAGACGCCACAGAGAGAGAGAGAGAGAGACGCCACAGAGAGAGAGAGACGCCACAGAAAGGACAGAGAGAGACGCCACAGAAAGGACAGAGAGAGAGAGAGACGCCACAGAAAGGACACAGAGAGAGAGAGACGCCACAGAAAGGACAGAGAGAGAGACACCACAGAAAGGACAGAGAGAGAGACACCACAGAAAGGACACAGAGAGAGACGCCACAGAAAGGACACAGAATAGAGACGCCACAGAAAGGACAGAGAGAGAGAGACGCCACAGAAAGGACAGAGAGAGAGAGACGCCACAGAAAGGACAGAGAGAAAGAGACGCCACAGAAAGGACACAGAGAGAGAGAGATGCCACAGAAAGGACAGAGAGAGAGAGACGGCACAGAAAAGACAGAGAGAGAGACGGCACAGAAAAGACAGAGAGAGAGACGCCACAGAAAAGACAGAGAGAGAGAGACGCCACAGAAAGGACAGAGAGAGAGAGACGCCACAGAAAGGACAGAGAGAGAGAGACGCCACAGAAAGGACAGAGAGAGAGACGCCACAGAAAGGACAGAGAGAGACAGGCTACAGATATGCGAGAGACAGGATATGTCTCACACACTGCCCTGATATATACCTCTGCACAGGGCAATTCATATAACTCTGTGTACATACTGGAGGTATATATATTGCCATAGACAGGCTTTTATATCAGTCTTATCTATAAATAATACACTGTTCAGATGTGCTTTTTAAAATGCATGATTTTCCCTTCTATGAACAAAAAAATTATATTATGCTATGGGCTGCTTTAAAAATCTTATGCGATGAGGCTGGTATATAAATTTTTTCCAGGGCTGGTTTTTGTTCCCAGTCCGGCCCTGTTTCTGAGAGCTGCTACTTCTGTTCCTGATACTCTCATTAAAGCACATTTGAATTGTGACCTTGTCCAGGAACTGGGAATATGAACCTGAGTGGCTCAACCATCTCAGTAGATGATTTTCAGCATCTCCTGAGACCCTCTGAGTACATCAAGATCTCTTCAGCTAAATTATTCCCTTTAAGCTACCCTTCTCATTTCTCACCCTCTCTAGGGTGTTCCTGCTTAGTCGCCCTCTCTAGGGTGTTCCTGCTTAGTCAACCTCTCCAGGGTGTTCCTGCTTAGTCAACCTCTCCAGGGTGTTCCTGCTTAGTCACCCTCTCCAGGGTGTACCTGCTTAGTCACCCTCTCCAGGGTGTTCCTGCTTAGTCACCCTCTCCAGGGTGTTTCTGCTTAGTTACCCTTCTCAGGCCTCACCATTACCTAAGGCCTCACCCCTACCTTTGCTTTGTCTACAGTGCCTACTATGGCTCTTTGTTCTTACTGCAGTTCCAACTCATACCCTTTTCCTATTCTGCAGTTCTTTGCTAAATTCCCTCTTGTCTCTCCTTCAGTCTTTATTCCTATACCTAGCTCTGTTTCTTTATCTGTTCTCCCTTTGCACTATATTTAACATGCAACCAGACACCTCCACTATCCCTGCACTTAAACTCCTACCTGACCTGGTAAATAGCCCTGACAACAAATTAATTATTAATAAAATACAAGATACATTTTACATTCAAAATTTAGATCAAGAAAATGCATTATCTGATATGGAAAAAACATACTTACATAATCCTAATAAACGCGGTACTAAATCTCAATGTTACTCTTATCTAATGCCCACACCTAGATTAAAAGATGATTATATGCTTGCATTGGAAAAAGATACAGGAGCTTGTTACGACCTGGAAGAATGGCTTAAATTTGTACCAGCTCTTAAAGGAATTACACAATGCTCCAATCATTGGGAAAACCATTCCAAAATTTATAGATGGTATTTACCCCCCTAAAGGTTTAATAAAATGAACTCCGGATATTCAGACAAATGTTGGATAAACTGTGGAATTATTGGCTCGATTTCACATGTTTTTTGGTATTGTCCTAAACTCACACAATTTTGGCAGGAAATACATAAATTAATCCAAAAAGTAAATTCTAATATTCCTGTACTAACTTCAGAATTGGATTTATTCAAATTCTTCCCTGATACTATTGAAAAAAATGATAAAATTATAATAGGACATATCCTTTTAGCTGCTACTATGGCCATCCCCAGATACTGGAGGTCACCAACAATCACTACTATTAAAGAAGTTTTTAATTATATAGTAGAAAATAAGGGGTACGAACTGGCTCTCAGACAACCTTCTTTGCTGTTTGATAATCTTAGATACTACTGGGACGAATGGGAAACAAAGATTAAGAGAATATATAGCTTCTGATTGCTTGTATAAAGAAAAGTATTTGAAAAATTGTTTGACAACAAAATATGTTAACAAAAAGAGGGAGTCTCCTCCCAGGACAAGACGGCTCCACTCCTGGCAGTCAACAAGAACTCTTGTGAGTATGATATACTGGATTAAGGGTGCTTCATCTGGCTGTTGAAGCGTTTAAGACAGGAAAAAGAAATGAAGATGCCTGCACTCCTTGTCCAGTGAAAAAATAAAGAATTTATTGTGGATTGAAAAAACAATGTGAACAGATTAGCAGCAAGGCATATGTTGGAGATTCACCTTATGCGTTTCGCGTGTACTCACGCTTAATCATAGGCTCAAACAATTTTTTTTTATTCTATTACATGATTATTAGAACCAGGTATTGTTGTGTCATGTTATGAATACTAGAATTGGTTATAGTCATTAGAAAAAAAGCTATTGTGGGTGGATGCACTCCCCTTCCCTTTTTTTTTTGCCCCCCCTCCCAATTTTCCATTTGATGTTTTATTTATTAACATTGTAATTTAATTGCATAATTAATTCATACCAATATGTTATCACAATGAACAATGAATATAAACCTAGTGGTTTATAGTGTTTTAGAGAAAGAAAAACTCAACTGATGGAATTTTTAGGTACTTTTACATATATTCATTTTAATTTTCAAAAATAGCAAATATATTAACACATACATAGATGTATTCAAAGCTCCATAACAAAGTATTAGGCAAAGATAATATAACACAAATGTTTTGATTTCTAACAGGCAACACTAGGCCTTGATTCTTAGACCGAATACTACTCCTCAAACAAACTTTGCTGTTTTGATTTGAATATAAATCCACACTGAGGACTGTGGTTCAAACAGGATAGTGTAATGTATACACTGGAAGTCCATCAATTTAGCGTGTGTTACAAAAGTATACCTGAGTATTTAGTATACAAGACTATTAAAGACCTTTTAAAAATGAACACATATGAAATACAAAATTCGTTTTTTCAAATTAAACTTGTATTCATGATTTTTTATATCTAAATTCTACAGTAGATAATTATAGAATTTTTAAGATGTAAAACAGAAATACATATTTCCAATGTACTAAATATAGCACTTTTGTATGACATTTTCAAACTGCATTATTAACTTTTAAAATATAATACCTTGAATATATCTACTCTCTTTTAAATGGTAGTTATACTATAATTATTTGACTTTCAAAATTACCCCCTCATCACAAGTTTATACTGCACTTTAAAAACTGCATTACAAGGTGCTTCAAATATGCTAAATTCCTTTTAACAAAATTAAGAAAAAAGCTTCTAAGAAACCTGTGCTTGTGTGATTTTCTTGGCACATGGAGCATTTTACATCATTTACCCTTTTTGCACAGCAGAAAGCAGGGAGGAGTCAGTCAGCTGAATGGAGGATATTCCAGATTCTGATTGGTTTAATTGTCTCTGAGAATAGTGTGATGCAATTACAAGATGGCCACAGGCCACCCCCAAACTGAAAACAGTCGTAACTTCCCTAAGTAATTATAGCTAGACTTACATTAGTTTTGTTATATAATAATATTACTCTGATTGTTTTAAGGAAATTTACAGATGATTGGTCTGCTTTACGATACTTTGAAACTGCATTCTGATCCCTGTATATTTTAGAGGCACTATGGGTATATTTATAGTTTTAATTAATTTTGGTAAGAGTAAACTATGAAGAATAAAATGTAAAATCTCAATGTAGCTTCCAAAATTAGAATTCAAAGAGAACCATTTAAAAGTCATAGCACTTTATTCATAAAACATGGAATTACAAGGATTTGATAAGGGAATTTCAAAATTAAGGCCCAAATTCCCTTGTCAATTACCTGTTTCACAAACAAACCCATAGATTATTTCCCATTTATTTTCAGACTCATTAAATGTGTGCTAATTGCCATAACACATACATTCCATGATTTAAAAGAAATGCTTTAGAGAGTTGTTTTTCGTATATAAGTGTAAAGAACACCATGCAACTACCATGTGTTGAAGTACAAGAAACACTTCATTATCTCCAGACAGTCCTGGCTGGTTGACCACATTTTATTTATGCCAATCAAGGACACAATATGTTAGGGATAAGTGTATATATATATTTATAAATAACCTGGTCTGTGCACTCCAGACACAATGGTACAATCCCAGTAAAACATTTTAGAAGTTGGAGGAAGGTACACTCAGGGCTTCCGATCATAGATTTATTTCACCAAGATCAACATTTCAGTCCCACACAGGGGATGTTTATGAAGGGCTTGATAAAAGTCCCATGTGTGGGACTGAAACAGTCCTTATTTCAGGACAGTGCGGATTCCTGGAATGTATGAATGTTGTGATAAAAGTCCCCTGTTTTAAACTGTCATGTTGTGGAGTCTTCAGGTTGAGGCACCGTGGATTTTAGTTTTCTTATCATTTGTTATTTGCAACTCACGGAGATCCTGGAGCCAGACAGTGGTGGGGTTATCTTAAACACACACCGTAAGAGTTCTGGCTACAAGGTTCGACTAAAAAGCAATGTCGCCAGTGCACAATGGCATAAGTAGCAAATATGATGGTACAGGATGTTTGGCAACCATGTTTGGACTATAGTGTTTATCCTTGAATAAAGAGAATTGCAGGGAATTTCAAACTTAAGGTCAAAGTACTTGGAAAAAATCTCCAATTCAGT
Organism: Pelodytes ibericus; assembly: GCA_036172795.1. Lineage (NCBI taxonomy): Eukaryota > Metazoa > Chordata > Amphibia > Anura > Pelodytidae > Pelodytes > Pelodytes ibericus. The sequence goes on along the minus strand of CM069862.1, from coordinate 76,621,323 downwards.
TGCATTAAGTTTGGAACTCCAATGTCAATTGTCTGCATGTTTCATGAATATATTTTAATGTTTTCATCAAATTGGCTAATTCCTACTTCATTAGGTGACAGTATATTATATCAAAATAATAAAGAACATTCACTGATTTGGATTTTCTGCTCCACTGCAAACACTGGAATTATAATGTGGCTCCTGCTGATTTTGTTACTATTGTCTTGTTACTATTTTGTTTCTGTTACACTTCATGCTACGTTCTGCACTTTGACAGGTGTAATATGGTTATCTTTTAGGACAGTGTTCTGTTATCGCATTTACAGCATTTGATGTTTCATTGCTGCTATCTGATGATCAGTAGAATTTAGTTGGTGAAAATGTAATGATCAACTCTACAGCATTGTGTCTTTAAGCTTTTGTTTATGGTTCTCTCTATTGCTTTCCGAAAACCTCCAACTGCTGTGATCAGGTGAGTGAGAGACTCTACTTTTGAGTTATACAACTTCTCCCCATTAAAGGGACACTACCATTTTTTTGTATTACACTTACGTCACAGTCCACATTTATTTATAAATCATTATTCTGAAATAGTATTAGGAGCAATATAGATGTCAGATTTCAAACAAAAAATTTTTTTCTTTTTGCCAAAAATGAAATTCAAGTCTTGTCTGACTATGTGCTGCAAACCAAGAACTCTTCTAACATCAAAAGTGTCAACTGAGTTTTAATAACTATGCAGGATGTAAGCCATAAAATGAGCTAGAAAGCCTAACACGGATAACAAGATCTAAACATATGCATCTTGCAAGTCAATTAATTCGATTTTCTTTAAAATTTTATGAAATATGACAGCTTTATTACTGAAAAAAAAGAATTTGCTACAAGTGAGACTGCGCTGAAGTAGTAGAATATTATTTTCATACAAGTTTTGGATTTCTACAAGTAATGTACAGGCCATAGAAGATTTTAAACACATAGGGCTTTATTCTGAAACAGGGCATTGACAAGAGAATTTCAAATGTAAGGCAAAATCAGCCAAGTTGGAAAAATTCTCCCATTCAGCAGAATTTTTCTAACTCAGCTACTTTGGCCCTAGGTACGAAATTCCCTTGTCAGTTCACTGCAATTTCCTTCTTTCGTGAATAAATCCTATAGCAAACTGAACATTATCCCCTTAATGTCAACCACCCCCCAAACAGTTTACCCACAATATACATTGGGCATTATTCCTAAAAGAGGGCGTTGCAGGGACTTGCAAAGGAAACTGCAAAATTAAGGTCAAAATAGCAGAGTTTGAAGAATTGTCCCAACTCGCCTACTTTGGCCTTAAGTTTTAACCCAAGTATCATACATCACTGGATTAATTCCAGGTCCTAATATATATCATAAGTCTTTGGAAAATGCTTTTGAACACGATAAGGTTTGAAAGAAAACTGTGAAAATGGTTGTTATATAAATATTACATGGGAAAGCCAATATAGAATCCACTGGGGGTTATGTATAAAAACTCCCACTGTGGAAGTGGAAAAACCATGCATCATCTCCGTTGCGTGGATTTACATATTTAATAAATTACCAGTCCAAAAATATTTAAAGAGATCAACTAGAAAGTCAATTAGACTAACCCTCTTCCCCTCCACCTTAAAAAATGTCCATCTTTGGCCTGTTAAAATGTTAGTTGGTATTGTACAAGGTATAGAGATCGGTCACTTATTTAAAGCTACAGTCACATTACAGACAGGATAAAACATGAGTATATAAAAGCTAATTTACTGGTTCTCACTGATTTTTGCAATAATGTGATTTTTATTAAGGTGAGCTGAGAACATATTTATGATAGCAAAGAAATGATGGTAGATGTCCGGCTCACAGCGCTGGAGTTCAGGGAAAGAGAGTTGAATACCCCCCGCTTCGGCTCTGGTGCCTCTACAGGTGCCTGGCTCGCACCTTGTAAGCAGCAATCAGCAAAATGGGGTAGAAAAGCGGCACTCCAGGAGTCGAAAGTTTGCAGTAAAAAAGTGGTTTATTGTAATCCAAATCAAGTGGCAAACCAGAAGTAAAAAAACTTGACGCGTTTCGCGCTTATAGCGCTTACTTGTGTGTTCCATCCTGCCTTTGCTGTGCACGATTCACTTTATTACTGCAAACTTTCGACTCCTGGAGTGCCGCTTTTCTACCCCATTTTGCTGATTAACATATTTATAATGACTGACTTAATATGACATAAAAACTAATAAGGTGTATTATATACAACACACATGATTATAATAGGAAGGTTAAATACTTTTGTGGGCTTGATAACATGTTTATATGCTGTAGTTAGAAGGGAAATTTACTCTTTGAATCTATCTTACTTACTTAATACATACTTAATATTCTACATGTATGATATGTCACGGTGGTCCAAATTTGTAATCGTCAGTAATTAAAATATAAAGCACATGGAACCTGCTATTTAGCTTCAAGGTAGAGATTCACCTGTTGAGAAAAAAAAAGTTACCTTTTTTAGAAAAAGAGTTAATAAAATCAGGAATACTATGAAGGCTTAAAACCTTCAGTGGTAAGACCCTAACCAAAAATAAGAAAATAAATCACAGTAAAGGGACAAGAGGTTGTATTGTAAACTAAAGATCTATCGTATGAAATGAAATAACTGGACGTTTTTAAAACAAAAAAGGTGTATCTAACCTGTAGCATTGGAGGTATATGCAACTAAGAAAAACATAGTAATGTAAGAAAACATGTCAAATCTGCAATGTAAAATATTTTTAGTTTGAGGCATTAATAGGTAAGCATAGGCCAAAAGACGTCATGTAGACATCCATGTTTAAGCATTGTGTTTCGAGTAGATTCTTTTGTAGTTATACTATTTGTGTTTCAACAATAGCCAGGAGAGAAATTGGTTGGTAACCCATTATCTTATATAAGCATTTAATACATAAGGTATTTCTTCAAGTTTTATAAAAAGCATGTATTCTCTATAACCATTCTTTGTATTCTTAATTTAAATGTAATTGCTCAAAAACAAAACCGATTTTGTTTTAGTCTTTAAGAATAAGTAATGTAAAAATACTACATGTATTACCCAGACATCCAATAAACTAATACAAAACAACAATACAATATTTATAAGAACACAGTAATTACAATTTTCAAGTCTTAAACCCCTAAAAGCATATCATTTTAACTTGCTGGGTTTCAGAAGCCAAGAGTTGCATTTCTGTGTTTTAGCTACAGTTATTTCTTGCTCCACTGAACTAAATATAATGAATATAGCTGCTGGTACCAACCTGCTGAAAGCTGAAATGCTATGTAGTAGCACAATAAAGTTCTTGTTGAACAATGATCAAGATCATTTTCTAAAGAAAAAAAGACTATAATGGGAACTCATAGGGGTGTCTAAGGGGGTTATTTGCTACAAGGTGAGTTGAGGTGAGATCAACATTTCTGCTCATCAGTGTAATTAAACATTATGCAGGGAAAACCTGGTGAGTTTCTCCCACTACGCAAACTCACCAGGTTTGTCCCTGTATAATATAAAGCTAAATAAAGTGAGATGAAATGTTCACCTCAACTCATCTTTTAGTGAATACCCCCTACATACCACATAGAAACATAGGGAACTAGTCTCTAAAAGGTAAGTTGAGATAAGATATATTTCATCACACAGAAGCATAGAATGTGTTGGCAGATAAGAACCATTCAGTTCTAAATACTTTTATTAGTCCCCAGTACCCTATCTTGTATCTATGATAGCCTTGAAGCACACTGATCTAGCTTTCTTTACACTGTGCGGGGACAAACCAGGTGAATTGAAATGTTCATCTTGCCTCAACTCACATTTTAGTGAATAGCTCACAAAGAGTCAGATGCTATTAAATTATTTGTGCAACACATTCATTTTTTCAGGATATTAGGCAGCATACAAAAAGTCTGGATAACCACATGTGACCTCAGGATCTCCTGTTGGACAACAATTTTATCAAACATTTTATCCAGTTGGAGGACAGCAGACGGGATGGCCTGTTATGTGTAGGTTTGGCACTTTGGATTTTGGGGTCCTGATTTCTTTAATGATAATGCAACAGAACCAAATGGGTCTATTCAATAAAATTCTACTTTGGAGGGAGACTTTCATTTTGAGACTTAAGTTAAATTCTGCACCCGAGTTTGACTTGGAAAAAAACAGGTCAGAATCTTCCCTAATGACAGCAATGGGAGGTGAAATAATCAAAGCTATTTTTGAGACTAATTCAAACCTGGGTGCCGTTTTGCACTACCAATAACATGAATGGGTTGCTTTTATTTGAATGGATAGCACTGATATGTCACAACATGTTTGTCAAGCCAACATGTCGAATAGAAATGAGGCCCTGCATATTAAAAGTGTTTGACAACATGTCAGGAGCAGTGCAGCTGGGCACTAGATAATTAAATTGTACGCCCTAATCCCAAAAGACCCTAAATATCATCTAAACACAGTCCCTAACACTAATTGCAATCCCTAATGATTAATGACTTCTTATCATATTGATACATGTAATTGTATCAACATGACCTAATATCTACCCCACAAACTACAACAATAATTGCATGACTTGTTAGGGTCTACTCAATAAAGAGAGAATTGCAGGGAATTGAGATGTTTTCAAACTTTAGGCCAAAGTAGCCGAGTTGGAAAATTTCTCCAAATCAGCTAGTTTGGACTTAAGTTTGACATTTACTGTCTCAATTCCCAGCAATTCCCTCCTTATTGAGTAGACCCTATAGACATGTGACCACTAGCGCATGCCATATAGACATACAGCCTCCAATACATTATATTTGTACAGGATAGAAGTTTAAAAAAACATAAGTATTTGCTTATCAGCTCAGGTGTTTTAGAAATTATATGTCTGAAATTAAAAGTCATTTGGCTTTACATATGGTAAAAATGTAATTAACAACAATGAAAATAAAATATCTGTTGTAAATATGTTGCTTTTTCTAAAAGCATGTTAACATTATATATATATATATATATATATATATATATATATATATATATTTATATATATTTATATATATATATATATATCATATGACAACTGTATAAAATATATTCACAATCATTTCTTATTAGCATAAGTAACATTTTACATACTGTACATATTTACTTTGGCTTTTCAGGCCCTGATAAATGCCAAAGAATATATATTTTCAGCAGTTTCAGCGAATTTTAAATCAATACAAATCACAATATAGCACAAAAAGGATGACATGTATGTATTTTGGGGAAATATTTAAACGTTAAAATAGTTAAAGTAAGCATTAGGATTCCATGGGAACACTTCTTTAGCTTACAAAAACCACATTAATAACATATGATGCCGTCTTTCATAGATGTATGTTATTAATACATACAGCTGTCTCCACTAGTGATGGCCCTTTGCACTGTAAAGTCCAATCTTTTGGTAACAGTAATATATATATATATATAGATATATATATAAAGATATATATTTCTGACAAAAACAGGGCATATTCTTATTTGAGCTATACAACATATATAAAGAAAATATTGTATATTAAAATCTTGTTTCAGATGTGCCTCTCTTGAGGTTGTTACTCAAAAAATCATCGTGTTCAAAACTTAAGTTATTATGGGATCTTGAGATCATGAGAAGTTTTTCCTTATTGGTATAATCCTTTTTAGTAGACTGGGACTGCTGTGGCACTATTAACCGATCCATTGGATCTTCTTTATTCTCAAGTTTCATGTAACCCTTGCTGTTGCTACGGTCAAGTCTTGGCCAGCTTGATTGCTTTCTTTGTTCAGCCTGGACAGTAAGTGTAGAAGGACCTCTGTCTAAATCTAAAGATTTTGAGTGTGATGATAAGATATGTAAAGAAGTGTTAGAGCCAAACTGTTTTCTGGCTGCTCCTGGTGACAACAGTTGACCACTACTTGGAGAAATTGAGGACTGACTGGTCAATGGTTCCATATTAGAATAACTGCGTAATAGTGGGGCATTTGAAGGCTTGTAAGGCCTAATTGTGTCTGGAGAAGGGATAGCTAATGAATCCATTGACAAATTCCTTGGCCTGCTGGTACTGATTTCTAAGTCTTCAGTTATGCTATTAATATCAGGCTCATCAATAACACAATTGTTCAGCTTTATGACTGGCAATGTGAAAGCATTGATAGATGATGATACAATCGACTTTGTTTCACACTTTTTAGAACGACTATTTCTATCATCTGCTATCCTGTTTGAGTGAGAGTGAAGACCAAAGACTGAACCAGAGCGTTCCATGAGAAGTGGTGGTAGGAGATTAGCAAAACTTTTGTTGGTGCGAGGGCTGCTTTCACACTCCTCCGTGGAGCTTTTGTAGTTGCCTGAAAATGAAGCAATTGTATTTGCTGCAAGCTTCGATGCACATGGGTTTTCAGGATGCCTATATTCAGATTCTCCATACAAGCCTGAAAAAGCCCCATTTAAATGTTTCTGTTCTTTGATCCTCATGCTATGAATGTCTATGACAGTTGAGTATATGTCTCTCATGTGAATTACTTTTGTCTCCTTGTCTCGATTTTCATGCAGAATGGCGTTGGCACAAATAAAAATAAATATTCCAATGCCCATTGTAAATGGTCCCAACATTTTCATTTTTTCTGAATGTAAATGCTGTTCAAAAAATCTCACCATCATACCAGCCTCACCCAAAATATGAGTTTTATTAACCTGTGTGATCACTTCTGGGGTTAAAAATGTTTCTTTTTGTGGCCAGTATCCAAGAACTGCCATAGCTATTCCTGCAACAGATATCAGTACTCCCAAGACGAGGAAAAAGCCAGATGGTGAGTATAGGCGAATTTTACCCCTCACAATCACTACATCTGCCCTGGGACGACGTCTTACAGGCTTCTTTTCTGGAGGTGGTGATGTAGGCCGAGATAGGAGATGCTGGGACCTGGCTGAATCTTGCCTTTTTAAGGCTGCCAGTCCTGTTATGACGCCTCCAGTTGCTATCATAGTTCTGTCTAAAAACAGACAAAATAAGAAAACAAGTGTAAAAAATTTAATAAAGCAGCTCTGTTAAACAAGTAAAACAATGTTAAAAACTTAGCTAAAACTGTGTTTTCCAATACATAAAAGGCAACTCATAAAAGGCAACTATGTAAATCTGTTATAGTGAGACGTTATAAACTGCCCCTTAAATAAAACCCTAATAATAAATATAATTATTGTTTGGTTAGGGTGGCTATTTTTTCCTGAAAAAAATAAAAATACCAGCCATGCTATTTCATCCATAGAATTAATATTGGTATGAAGCCAATTTTTTTTTCTTTTTTTTTTTACCGAAAAAGAGGATTAAAGAGCAGCCAAAAGAGGGGAGAGGGAGGGCCTAGGTTGCAACCTTATACTAAATATGTGCAAATTGTTAACTAATACATTCATATAAATTTACTTTCTTAGTGTTTAAGTGCATTAATTGCACATAAATAATGCAGAAAAGATTGAAACCAACTACATCAATAGAGTGGAGTAAAAAGTCCTCAAATTCTCTACAACTGTCGAGTGTTAAAATGAGTTAACATCAGAACACAATTAACAACAACAATACATACATAATTCAGATAATCCATATATTGCAGTTATTTTTTTGTCTTTCAGAAGATTATAGACATTTATTTCTACAATTCTGGAAATACTCCATTACTCAATAATCACATTTTTACAGTTGTTGTGATGCACATGGAGAATGATCAGTATTAATATGAGTAAAATGGTTTTTGAGAACCAAGTTACATTTCACCAGGGTGTTTTTAATGTTTTTTTTTTTTTAATGTTTAATTGTTTGCATTTTTGATCATGAAAAGCTGGAATTAATATATAATTAATGATATGGGGAGCATACCTCCCAACATAACAATAGAGCCCCTTTAAAAAAATATATATATATATGCGCTTGCCGGCAGAGACCTCTGCCTGCCAGTAGACTGCACAGGGAGCTGAACAGTGTGGCAGGGAAGTGCCGACAGGTCACGTGACCGTCGCTCTGCCATCAGACGCGCGCCGGGTCACGTGTCCTCTCTGCACAACCGCCGGGCAGCTGATCAGGAAGCCTGCCACTAGCCACCAGGGAAAAAGGTAAAGTGCTGGGGGATATGGGGGTATTAATGGCAAATACTGGCATATTATTGGGCAAATTAACAGTGCTTATTAATGGCAAATAATAGTGGCATATTATTGGGCAAATTGGCAGGGGCATATTAAATGGCAAATAATAATAACTTAATATTGGGCAAAACAAACAAGTAAACAAAAGTGCGCTTAACACAAACTGTGAAAAAATACAAGGTGTCAACCTTATTAATATAAGTGAATAATGAGTGAACTGTAGTGAGATCCAGGAGAAGCTATGTCTCCCCTATGGTTTTGCACTCACAGAACTGCTGAAAAAATGTAGCACAGCTTTGGAAGTCTTGGGAAAGTTGATCCTCTATGTGTAGAGCTCCAAAGACAAACAAGGATCCGATTAGTGATAGTACAAAATAGTTTTAATAAAACAAAAGCGTCTGCTTACATGTATAGAATCCAATGATCAGCGCAGTGGGGCCAGCACAGCGGTAAAATCAGGAACTTAATACAGATAAGATACAGAGCTATACATAATATAAAATAAAAAACAATAAAATTTGAAGTAAGCAGCTAAAGTCCAATCACACTACGCGTTTCGCCCGTCAGGCTTCAACCAGGCGTCTGCTAGACGCCTGGTTGAAGCCTGACGGGCGAAACGCGTAGCGTGATTGGACTTTAGCTGCTTACTTCAAATTTTATTGTTTTTTATTTTATATTATGTATAGCTCTGTATCTTATCTGTATTAAGTTCCTGATTTTACCGCTGTGCTGGCCCCACTGCGCTGATCATTGGATTCTATACATGTAAGCAGACGCTTTTGTTTTATTAAAACTATTTTGTACTATCACTAATCGGATCCTTGTTTGTCTTTGGAGCTCTACACATAGAGGATCAACTTTCCCAAGACTTCCAAAGCTGTGCTACATTTTTTCAGCAGTTCTGTGAGTGCAAAACCATAGGGGAGACATAGCTTCTCCTGGATCTCACTACAGTTCACTCATTATTCACTTATATTAATAAGGTTGACACCTTGTATTTTTTCACAGTTTGTGTTAAGCGCACTTTTGTTTACTTGTTTGTTTTGCATCTATTATCTGAGTGTGGTTTAGGGACACACTAACTAAGTGCTGCTCACCATTTTTGATTTTAGCGCTGTGTACTATTGTTTTTTAATATTGGGCAAATTGGAAGGGGCATATTAAATGGCAAATAATACTGGCATAATATTGGGCAAATTGGCAGGGGCATATTAAATAACAAACAATGCTGGCATAATATTGGGCAAATTGGCAGGGGCATATTAAATGGCAAATAATACTGGCATAATATTGGGCAAATTAGCAGGGGCATATTAAATGGCAAATAATACTGGCATATTATTGGGCAAATTGGCAGAGGCATGTTAAATGGCAAATAATACTGGAATATTATTGGGCAAATTGTCATGGGCATATTAAATGGCAAATAATACTCGGGGGGGGGGGCAATTTTTTTTTCCCAGTGGGCAAAACCAAGATACACCATTGTCCAATTTTATGTTTTTGTGGGTTGGTGGCAGGGTGGCTAATGTTCTGATTTGCTTGGCATGGTCCCTTAGCAGTCATGTATCCATGAAATATGGGAAGATAGAAGAGAGTAAAGCAAAGTGAAAAACAAATTAAAATATGGTATATAGCTAAAACTAATAATAACATATATTTTTTTATAAAACACAAAAAACATATACAAAAGTTTACCACATATTTAGTTTTTTTATTTTTTCAACATTTTGTGTTATTTCTTTTAAATTTAGTTCAAGAGAAAAAAAAGGTTTTGTACCAAAAAAAAACAAAACAACTGGCATAAGATGTCAAACCTGCCTTACTGTATTCATTGCGGAGCCATCAGCTTTACCCAGTTTGAATCTGGAAAGACATTTAGTGTCTGTCATTTGGGAATGTGTAAACAACCCTTGTTTTTGTTCAAGAAATCTCTACAATGTATTCTAAACCTAGGCTGTCAAAATGTCCAGGTGAGGAATCTCTAGAAAATACAATGGCAGGTCATACTGTTTCTGTATTTCTAGGTTTGCTGTTCCAGGATCCCTGTTGTGGTAAGTAAGATTTGACAAGGACCTGTAACCAATATCTTCTTGTGTCCTGATATGTTCTTTCACTGTGAGTTAACCACATGAGCAAGGTGGATAAAGAACATAAATGCTGTCATACCATCACTGATATCAAGTTCATAGTTGCCAACAGACGTTTTCTAAAAAGCCATAAAAAAGAAAACATTTGAAAGTCAGTAACAAAGACTATAACTTTCATCCATGAAATTAAAGTGAGAGAAATTTGTGTCTTTTCATTTGGCATCCTAGATATACGATAATATTTTAGTATTTAGGAAATTGGTCAGACTAGAAGGGTTGAATGGTTCTTATTTGCAGACACATTCTATGTTTCTATTCAACATATGTCAATTATATCCATCTTGATATATTTGACCATAAAAAATATTGATGTCTGTTTAATTTGACGTGTGTTAAATCATACTACCGTATTTGCTTGAATATAAGATGACCTTGATTGTGAGACGACCCCCCCAAACTTTGGATATTCTTTTAGGAAAATAAAAAAAAGTCTGAATATAAGCTACCCTAAGGGAAAAAAAAGTGTAACTTGTAAATATTCACATGTAAACTGTTTTTTCATATTTAATAAAAATTTTAAAAAAGAGCCATATTTTTATTTGCCAATCTGCCCCCCAGACTTAGCCAATGGATAACCCCACACAGTCATCTGCCTCCAGACTTAGCCAATCGTGCCCCCCACAAAGCCATCTGCCCCCAGACGTTGCCAATACTGCCCCCCAGACAGCCATGTGCCCTCAGACATAGCCAATGCTGCCCCCAGACTTTGCCAATGCTGCCCCCAGACTTGGCCAATGCTACCCCCAGACTTGGCCAATGCTACCCCCAGACTTGGCCAATACAGCCCCCAGTATTACCCAATGCTGCCCCCAGACTTTGCCAATGCTGCTCCCAGACTTAGCCAATACAGCCCCCAGACTTAGCCAATGCTGCCCCCAGACTTACCCAAAGCCCACCCCCCCTTCCTCACTTGCTCCTCCCCCCTCCTGGTCTTGCTCCAAATATCCATGGTGGCTAGTGGGGGCAACCGGTGGATGTCTGTGCGATGTGTGCAGTCATTCTCAGATGCTGCCCGACACTTCCGTCTTCTATGACGGACCGCTGGAAGGTCACATGACCATCCATCATAGAAATCCCAGCAGAAGTGCCGGACAGCAGTGGAGGTCCTCTGCAGGGGACCTGGATCCCGGATCTTATAGTCAGACCTTGATTTGAGGTCGGATTATAAGACAAACCTTGAATGTAAGACAAGGGGTATTTTTCAAAGCATTTGCGAGTGCAATACCATCCAATACTAAATACTTTTTTCCCCCAAACAATCTACACAATTGTTGTTTCATTTCTTTTTCTCTCTGTGTACAAGCACTCCATTAATTTTGTATATCTGTATTGCAAGTGGAGAGTGTCATTGTTGGGTGCAAAGGGGAGTATTATTTTGAGTTATTTATTTCACTGTTTACATTGGTGTTTTGCGCTTATTATTGTGTAAATTTAAACGTGCTGTCACTAAAAATAATTTTCCGAGAACACTTATAAAGTTTGGGGGAAATTACATGTGAATTGTGTACTAGCCAGAGGGATATTTTGAAACTTCAGGTAGATAAATATCATGACTTGCAAATTCAGTTTAGATTAAGGGCAGAAGAGTTATCTTCTGTCTGATTAAAAGACTTATGATAGATGTTCCCTTGGAGCTTTGGCCAATAGTGATTTAGATTTCATTTGGAAGTCAAACACTGACTTGAAGGCTGCCATGGCACGGAAATGGTTTTCTGTGATATAGCAACACTGATTGGTAAACACCAAAAACTCTCCAGCCAGGGAAGAGATGATCATCTCCCCACTGACTGTTATGTGGCTTACATTTTATGCACACCCACACCAATAAGACTGTCTTCAGACCATCTATCTGTAACCACGGAGATATGCTCCATGAGATAGAAGCTCCCTTGTCATTTCTTCTGCATCACTAGAATAAATAAACAGGCTTTAGTCCCTCTTACATCATTAATATTTAAATGTGGATAAATCTGCAAAACATGTGAAACGTAGCACTACCAGAATTGGACATCAGTGCAGAAGAGACAAAGACAGATGTCTACTGCTTGTTGGAACAAGTAAGAATACAAAAATAGTTGTATGATGGGTATGTACATAAAATGCAGTACAGTTCCTTTAGCAGCTAGCAAAATGTTATACTCATTCATCAGAATTTAGCTGAATTGAATGGAAGATTACCCTATAATCAGTGCTGCTTTGTCGCTATCCTATTATAAATATTTCATATTAAACTAATATGACAATTCTTTGAGTTTAAACATCCAGAAATCTGTGTAAAATACAATAGTATAGTAGAATTCAATGCAGCAGATCCTCATATCAGGTCTGTATATATTGAAGTCAAGCAACTCCACACATCGTTATTTGCAAACAAAAACAAATATAAAGTTAGAGTGATTGACACCGAATGCATGTTGAGGCATTTTATATCTATGCAGACCATCAACTGCTTCATGAGAGCAATATTTACTTTTAAAAACACATTATTTTATGTATTGTTTCCAAATATACACCTCATGGTCACAACATGTTTACATTGTTGTAGTATTCAGCTTAAAGGGACTGTAAACAGTTGTTTCACCTAAACAATGTTTTTACTGTGACTATAGAGAACAAAAATATCATTGAAAATGACCTATACATTGTGTTAGCAAAACAGCAAGCAAATGCCTAAATTAGGATACAATGTGCTTTTAAATGTCTCTAGGGTCTCCCAGGACATCACCTATGGCCTGATATGCAGATTACACACTTCCCATTGAAAACCAGTTCATTTGCATGTCAAGCCACAGGATATATCATAGCAGGAGACTGCACAGACATTTAAAACACATTTTTCTCCTAAGTTAGGTATTCAACTGCAATTCTGCTAACACAATGTATAGATCATTTTCAATTGGTTTTATTCTTTACATTCACAGTATAAGCAATGTTTAGGTGATTCGGTTCCTTTAACATGGGTACACATGCAAATCCACTGTAATGAGCTCACTTCGGACTGATGCATTAAATGGACGTGGAGAACTGCAACAGTAGGCTAACAAAATTCAGACAAAAAATAAAATGTAAATAGCTCACAATTTATATCTTGGCTAGCACAATGTAAAGACAAATGTAGCAATATAATGTGAACATGGTCATTGTAGCTAGCATGTTCACTTTAATATTCGATTCTAATTTTATCTTGGGTTTGCATAAATGTTTTAAGAAGAAAGTTAATATAAAAATGTAGCTCTCTTTGCTCTTGATTTCATTTAAAAGACAGTTGACCTTCTAACTCAATAGAAAAACAAGAGCAAGCTGTCAATCTTCTTCACAGGAGCTCCTATCTGAAACGGGTTTTCATTTATAAAAGCTTTCACATGAAGCTGTGCAGGGGGTGCACCAAATAACAGAAACACCTAACAATATCTTTATATCAAGGGCCTAATAAAGAGTAGGGCCAAAATGTGCATTTAGAACAGCTTCAATAGTTCTTGGAATGTGATCATACATGCTGTGAACTGTGTGTAGTGATACATTGCACCATTGTTCAAGAAGGAAATCCTCAAGTTCGTTGAGGGGTAAATTACCATATTTATCGGTGTATAACACGCACTTTTTCTCCATGAAAATAGGGGGGAAATGGTGTGTGTGTGTTATACGCCGAAAAAAAAAAAAATCTAAATCTTACCTCGTTCCTGCTCTGTCCCCCGGTGCTCTGAAGGTGCGTGGCTGTGAGGGAAGCTCCAGCCGCGCGGTCAATAAAGTGTGTTTTTTTTAAACAAACTTTATTGACCGCGCGGCTGGAGGGAAGCTCACAATGCTTCCCTTACAGCCACGCAGCTTCAGAGCACCGGGGGACAGAGCAGGAACGAGGTAAGTACTGGGGTCTGGGGGAGGAGGGTGGCATAACGAGCATACTAAGGGGCAATATCCTGGCATATTGGGGGCAATATCATGGCATATTAAATGGCATATTGGGGGCAATATCATGGCATATTAAATGGCATATTGGGGGCAATATCATGGCATATTAAATGGCATATTGGGGGCAATATCTGGCATATTAAAATGGCATATTGAGGGCAATATCCTGCATATTAAATGGCATATTGGGGGCAATATCCTGCATATTAAATGGCATATTAGGGGCAATATCCTGCATATTAAATGGCATATTGGGGGCAATATCCTGCATATTAAATGGCATATTGGGGGCAATATCCTGGCATATTAAATTGGCATATTGGGCTTCAAAGTTCTTTATTTGAAATTTAAGTTTTTTTTCCTAAAATTTCCTTCTTAAAATGAGGTGCGTGTTATACGCCGATAAATACGGTAAGTGAAAATCTACTTCAGATGCTCTGCCTAGTCTTCAGCCAATAACAGTGTCATAGTTTTTCAGTGAGCACCCACAACATAAGTTATGGTGGAGTAAAGTTGATGGAAACCCCTCTTGTACAGCAGGCATTTGCTACAAGGTGTCCATGAATAAAGTAAATATAGAGGCAGAAGGGTGATCGTTGTTAAGTTTCTTTGCTTCACAAAGTTGTTAATATGCCACTGTTTTCCATTAATATGTCACAGCCAGTGTGTCCATTAATATGCCACTGTTTTCCCATTAATTTGCCACAGTTTTTACATTAATATGCCAGTTTCCACATTAATTTGTCACAGCCAGTTTTCCCATTAATATTCCGATATTTGCCCATTAATATACCACAGCCAGTTTGCCCATTAATATTCTGCTATTTGCCCATTAATATACCACAGCCAGTTTGCCCATTAATATGTCACTGTTTCCCCATTAATATGTCACAGCCAATTTGTCCATTATTATATCACTGTTTTCCCATTAATTTGCCATTGACAGTTTTCCCATTAACATGCCAGTTTTCCAATTAATTTGCCACAGCCAATATTCCCATTAATATGCCACTGTTTTCCCATTAATATTCCAATATATATATATATATATATATATATATATATATATATATATATATATATATATACACAAATATGGCGGCATCCATGGAGTTGAGGAACTTATATACCCGAATTTTGTGGAGGACGTGTGAGTGGAAAATTTGGGATCATACCACATAATTCCTACCTAATTCAACATACTGAACCATATTATTTTTGTATGTTTTTATCTTTCTGTATTCAAGGAGCTAAATAATATTGTCCTGGATTTATATCAGGTTATATATAATGCACTTTTTCTGCTCTTTAGTGCACTGTCACTCTGTGTTATTTTTTTGTTTTTATTATCAGGCAATTGTGGGGTAGTTGCCAGACAGTTTGCAGCTTGTGTACCACCCAAATAAGCGCCCCATCACCTCACAAGCCAACTTTTCTTGCACTATTACAGAAATTATTACTCATAAATCCTTTTCCCCAGATTTTGAGGTTAGGGCTGTATCAAATGTTCGGTCTTGATCTTTGAGTGATTCTTCCTGGTCACCTTAGCTGTCATTCTTATGGTCTAATTCAGAAAACTCAAGATTGTATATCTATATATTTGCTGGTGATTTTGAATTCCCTGCCTAGAGAGAACCTCATCATCCATGACTTTAATATTGACACAGCAATAAACTGCTTTGGCTGGAGAGCTCTAGTGTACATTTGTAGATATGCTTGTCAAAATGATTATTAAAACAAACTGTCACTGTGATTTTGCTACCAGGGACACATTATGTCAAACCTCACAACTGTCCTGCGTTTCCGATTTCGGGACGGCAATCCCATGGGTCCAATCTAACTTTTCTGTGTAGGAAACAGAAGACAAAGCATAATGCGATGTGCAGAGTTGTGTGCATGAACAGTAGCACTGCCACTCAATGTCCCAGACTTCCTCCCAGCGTTGTATGCATTATTACAACGTTTTATTCTAATAATGTACAAGTGAATGGCAAAGCAAAATTAAATCATTTCTACAATGTGAGATATTTGATATATTTATGGTTGTCATTAGGAAAATTTGTTTAGACAGAACATCTCCCAATTTATACATTTTGCATTGGGATTAGGTAGGTGCTCTGTGTTTCCTGGACACTAAAAGCAATTCCTAAAATATGAGGTAACAACTCAATAAATCTAAATGGAAAATATAGCAATGCTACACTCAATCAATACAAACACAGTTTATTTTACACTATTTATACCCCCAGCATGGAGCCTTAACACTAGCCTCAAACGATATTCTTATATTAATGTCTCCTGTCCCTCTTTTTTTTTTTTTTGTCAGTATTACTCAAACATTTTTTGAATAATAGTTTTTTTTTTAACCCCTTTGGTTCAAAAGAAAAAAACAAACAAAAGAAGGATACACTTGTGATTTAACTGCTTTCTGGAAACAATGAAATCGATTTTTCCATGGAAGTCAGACGTACTTGCCAACAGGGGTGGACTGACAACTCATGGGGCCCCAAGGCAATAGATGGCATGGGCCCCTTTTTGCCTGCCCCATGTATCCCCCACGTGAGACAATTCTCTGAATTTCCAGAATGACTGCGGCTTCTTGTGATATCATATTACCCTGCATTACAGAAAGCATAGGGATGCCACGTCTTCTTTAAATAAAAAAAACTGGCCATGTTATTGCAACAGCACGTTTAACAGTGATGCCCTTAAACTATTTTTTACTGACCTGTCAGTACAGAAACTCATATCTCTGAAACAGTACCCTATTTTAATCTAGCTGTGTTTACACAGCTTTCTTTTGTTGATCTAGTTATTTGTTAACACATCTAAAACTATCTATCATTTGTTGTTTTGATCAGAGCACTACTAACACTTTTTCTTCTTAGTTACAGTTACCAGGTTACAGGCCATTTTTACTATGAAGGCTTCTGTCACCTTCCAGCACAGAAAAACATCATCCTGTGTATTGATTTAATTTAACTAGAATTCATCTTGTGGTTAGAGGTAGCTTACAGAGGTCCTGACTATCTATGCTTTATCAGCTGCCAACATGCAACATGCTGTGTATTTCCAAGAAAACCTACACAGATTATTTAAACAGCTGTGTTGGCAGCCCAAGGAGAGCATTATTTATATAAAAATACTTATTACGATTTCCTAATAGTCATTTTCTCTAATAAATAATAAATAAAAAAATCAGCAAATACTAATTTAAGAAGTTCCTTTACAGAGCTACTAAATATTTTTTACCCACCTCTTACAGGGAGAGATATCAGTTTGCATTAAACATTTGTATCACTTTTAGTGGTTAAGACATGAGGTACAATTGTGAGAGCCTTTTGTACAGCTATGCATGGTCATGATTATATTACATTAACATTTATTAATAATGTTAGAAATGAACGCAGATTTTGGTTCAGAATATAAAGGGGTGCTGCAAACTCAATTATACAAATTAAAAAAAACTGATGCACAAGGCAGACAGTGCACAGTGAGGTAAAGATGCCAATATTAAATTAAAGTGATTAGATTTTACAGGTTTTTGCTCTGCACTTTACCATGTGTAGGGTTGCCACCCGGCCAGTTTTTTACCGGTGTTCTGACGAATTACTCGAGCAAATTCTCCTGCGCAATCGCAGGAGAATTTGCTCACTGCGCATGCGCAGAAAGTTACAGCTGATAACTCAGCTGTAACTTTATGTCCACCGGGCATGCGCGAGCTGCGCAACCCACATCCCGCACACCCCTTCTCACCAGCTGATCGGACAGCGGCGGTACACAGTGCATGCGCGCGGCTATCAAGCCGTGTGGGAATGCGCTGTGTCCGTGGCTGGATTCAAACAAAACGCTGGTAAGTAACACGGGGCGGGGGGACATAAGGAGCCAACAGAGAGGTAAGCACCCTGGTGAGGGCTGCCTCATCTTGATAGGAGTTGTGATCCTCCTGCTGCATAATACAGCAGGAGGATCACAACTCCCATGAAGATGAGGCAGCCCTCACCAGGGTGCTTACCTCTCTGTTGGCTCCTTATGTTCCCCCCCCGTGTTACTTACCAGCGTTTTGTTTGAATCCGGCCACGGACACAGCGCATTCCCACACGGCTTGATAGCCGCGCGCATGCGCTGTGTACCGCCGCTGTCCGATCAGCTGGTGAGAAGGGGTGTGCGGGGGGCGGGATGTGGGTTGCGCAGCTCGCGCATGCGCGGTGGACATAAAGTTACAGCTGAGTTATCAGCTGTAACTTTCTGCGCATGCGCAGTGAGCAAATTCTCCTGCGATTGCGCAGGAGAATTTGCTCGAGTAATTCGTCAGAACACCGGCACAGCCAGTATTACACTTCTTGGAGCTGGTGACGGAACAACTAAAATACCGGCCATTCTAAGGCCGATATTATTTGCAGCAGGGGAGCACAGAGAAGCCAGATTATGCGTTTACACAGACTGCTAGCTCCGCCCCCTCGCGCATAGCGCTGTATCGTCAGAGAGCTGGGTGTCACATGACACCCGGCTCTCAGGACGAAGAAGAGATGGTCATTGCCTGGCAGACCAGGCTGTTATTCAAAGCGAAACGACAACTCCCGACTTACTTTTCACCTACTTCCGGATATGGAGACTATCTTGCCGGATATACCATCATAGAGTTCTCCGTATCATGGACTAAGTCGCATGTTGAAAGTTTGTTTCAAGATTCGAGACCTTTGATCTTTGCCAGTTCTGTTTTTAAATCTTGTAAGTAGATTTTAAAGCGCAAAAAATCTATATTTTTTTACAATCTACACTATTTGGTTCTGCCTTTCTTTTACAGATTGCAAGAAGATTTCTGTGCTTTACCGGCTTGATCATCCTGCTTTGGCTGCATTTTCATCATTTTATATTTATTTTTTATACATTTAATTTTTTTTAAAATTCTATACATACTTGTTCTTTATGTGCATTTCCTTTCATATATTTCATGTTTCTAATTAATCCATTGCCTAACTACATTACTTTCTAATCAATTTGCTATCTAAACTGATTTCATTTGCAATATTGTTTTTGCATGTGCTGCAATTTTTGTTTACTATTGCTTATATTTTTTGTTATATTTTGCTTTGCTCTTTTTTTTGTGTTAGCTTGGGAGTGTGTTTTTGTGCATACCAGGTTTATCCTAGTTATTCACTATTTTGTTCGCTTATTAAGTATTGTGTAGTATACCTATACACACTCCTGCCCACTTAAGATCTCATTTTCACTCTCAGCTTGAGACTTTTCCTTTTTTTAGGTGAGGTCTCTTCCTATTCCGCTGTCTGTCAGTATGTCTGTGTGACTGTCTCTAGGTATGTCTATGTGACTGTCTCTGTCTCTCAGTATGTCTATGTGACTGTCTCTGTCAGTATGTCTATGTGACTATCTCTCTCTGTCAGTATATCTATATGACTGTCTTTGTGTGTGCATGTGTGTGAAACAGCTTGCGTATGTTCTCACTGACATTATATACACATATTATATATGCATGTGTGTGTGGTAGTGTGTGTGTGTGTGTATATATATATATATATATATATATATTGTGTCAGTGAGAAATATATGCATAATAAGTATTAAGCTCCAGGCACCTGGTACCTGTACCAAGGAGCCAGAATCCGCCCCTCAGTGGCTCCACCTTTTGTGGCTCTGCCCACCGCCATGGACGGTATTTTTTTTAGGAAAAGGTGGCAACCCTAACCATGTGATGCACCCACAACATTGCATAACCCTGTGGATTTCCATCCTCCCTGCTCTTAACCTGTGTAGGTGCACTGTGAATAGGCAGTAGTAATGCTTGGATGACCACATTCTGTTTCTGCCATCCAGGTACACATTTTATAATATAACAGTTATTACGACGCCTTGGGAACCATGTAGATTTCAGATTGGACAATATATTTATAATATACATACAGTCATTATCAGACAGGAGAATTTTCAGAGAATGTACCCCCTCTATTTACCAGACAGGCAACTTGAGAGCATTGAACCCCCTAATTTTACCAGACAGGCCGTTTAAGAGCATTTAACCCCTCTAGTTACCAGGCTGGCAGTTTGAGAGCTTTTAAGCCCTTCTAGTTACCAGACAGGCATTTTGGGAGCATTTAAACCCCACTTGTTACCAGACAGGCAGCTTGAGACCATTTAAACCCCTCTAATTAACAGACAGTTTGAGAGCATCTACCCCCCTCTAATTACCAGATAGGCAGTTTCTGAGCATTTAACCCCTTTATTTCTATCTATTACACACACACACAGTCTTTCATGCACTCGCACATACACAGATACACACAGTCTCACTCACAGACTGTCAGAGAGAGGGTGTGAGCTTTATTTTCTTGTCTGGTGCAGGCAGGCATCTGCAGCTTTGAGCTCCATGTCAAGGAGGGACTGAACCAGGAGAGGCTTCTGAACTCTCAGCCAATCAGGAGAGTTAGATGGTCTTACCTGATTGATTGAGGCCTCCTTCTCTCAAAGCTCTCGATATGGGACTGTGCATTGTCGCGGACTGAGGCTGGCTGGAACTTGGGACATAACTTCCTATTGCAGGGCTGTCCCGGGCTTTCCTGTACATGTGGTCACCCTAAGTAATTGGGACAGGAGTGCAAATTTGGGACTGCTGGCAAATATAACTTTTAGATAGAAAATTGGCTTGAGGCCAATGTTAAATGTATGGAGGTAACAGGTAGGTAGCTTAATACTGAAGTTTTGGGGAATGAGGATGTACTAGAAATGCTAAATTATCATATTTCTAAAGCATCATTAACTGCAACCTTTATGGCAAGCTTGACACCATAAGGAAAGTGTTGCAAAAATCTAGCACTATAAAGTCCATTTGCATTTCAAGGAATTTTACACGGTCAATGAAGATAAGATGCTGATTACTGGCCTATGAACTGTGGTTTTCCATTTGTCGCTTTCTAAATTTAGAATGGCATAAATTAATTTATATTTATTAAACATTATGACTATATCAAAGAGCAGGGATTGTCCCTGAGATTTCAATATTCACTATGGGAAGTCCTTATCCCAGCTAGTTCGAGGTAAGAAAGTATTTAAGCCTAATATATCTGAACAATTCAGTGGAGGGAAGGTGGAATAGTCTAAAGGTTATTTTAAAATCTTACTATAGCTTTTATTACGAGGGATGCAATGATCTTTAAAATCTCAGGTGTTATTTAATATGCTGATGTGTTGGTACACCACCAAACTGCTGACTGTTGCACAACATATTTTGCAAAGCATAAAAATACACACAGCTGATGTTTGTACTTCTGGCACCTGTGTCCACTTTTGCCTTTCCTAACTGAAATGGAACACTCTCCATGTGCTGTTAGTGGAAAGAATAAAAGGTACAAAAAGTATTTTGTGATCTCTACACATATAGACTCACACACACAAATATATATACATATATACATATATGTGTATAGGCACACATGCACACACAAACTTTAAAAAAGAAAACAATTTACCTTGATAATCATTACTTTAACTCACCGTGTCTCCCTTATTTGCTTATTCAGACAGTAATGATACTGTCAGTGACATCCCTGAGAGCCGTGGACATGTTGGCTCACTCCATATTAGTAGATTCATCTGCAGATTGCTGCACCTGTTGTTGACCTTCCCTTAAAGTCTTCAGCTGGTATACCATCTGCTCTTGAAACATTATGGATGTTGGTGTGTTAAATGTCACATCTTACTTCGTTACTTCTAACAGAACATGTTTTCATGGGCTTGTTTCATATAAGAGAGATCTCCATTCCATCTAATTTGAAAGACTAAGTTTTTCTTTAGAAATTATTTTTTTGGAAAAAGCTCAACCAGTTGTAGTTGCTGAAAATATATGAAATTTCTTGTCTTGTCATGCCACCAGCTTCTTTCAGTCTTCTATCAATAAATTATATTAATCCTTTTTTGTGTGTGTATGTTATGTCATATTGTAATGCGAACTCACTTTTCTTCTTAAAAAGGTCTTGCATCTCAAAGCTCCTGATAAGCAACCTATAACATAAAAATGAACATCAATATATATCCAATTTCTTTCAAATTCTCTTTAAACATTCTCATTCATAATATGAGCTAAGTAGAATAGTGACTCAATGACTTAATTTTCTAAGTCTTTGGATATAGAAAATACAAAAGACTTAATAACATTGTTTTTAAATTAGTAAGTTCATGGGTTAATATAATTATACACAAACTAAGGCATATGATATATATAAATAAAATAACATGTAAATTTACAAAATCGTGGTGCAGCATTATGATAAATCTGTGAGACATTTGTGTAGGTCCGTAGACACCATGCTCTGGAGGGGCTACATATTTTCAATGTTATGGACATTCCCTTATTTGACATCTGCTAGCATTCCAATGCCCAACAACATCATTTGAGTTTTCCCTAATACTATAATAGGGCAGACTATTTTTATAAATATTTATTGGTGTTAAACAAAATACACTAAATATGTATTTTTGGGGATTTTTGTCATATGTAATCAACAATTTTCATATCTTGTTCATTAATTATATACACTATTGTGTTTAGGCAGGTGTGAAAAATGCTATAAAGTAAAATGCATTAATCCTTTAGTGACAAGACATTTTGACCTTGACTTTCCCTTGGTGACAAGGGCTGTTTTTATATTTTTTACAAGTATCATAAGAAGGGCTTTCATTAGATTTCATTATGTTCATCGTATCTTATAATTTACTACAAAATATGATGAAAAGAAAAAAAACATTTTTTCTAACTTTGACCTAAAATATAATTTACACAAATACAATCATTAAAAAAGATAGTTTCTAAATGTTGTCCCGAGTTCAGAAATATGCATGTTTCCATGTTTTTCTGCATTTTTTTGTGAGTTATGGTGCAAAAACTAAAAATAGTGTTTTTTGTTTGTTTCCCTATATTGACCTTTTGACCCCAACCCGAACCCTTAATGTAACCCTAGCCCTAAATTTAACCCCAACTCTAACCCTTATGCTATCCCTTAATATATTTTAATTTAATTTTAACCCTAATTTAATTTTAACCATAACAGCTAATCTAACCCTAATCCTAGTTTTAAACTAATGAAGTCTTTTTTTCTCATTGCAATGTTGCTGACTGCCTCTAGGGGCAGTCAAGAAACATATTAAGAGCGTCGGGTGTGATTTTTTTCACTTCTGAAGCTCTGACCATAATAGGGCACCGCCATATTGCCTGAGCATGCTGCCCCATAGCCGGAATTTCAGTGGAGGCTATTGCCTCAACCTCAAGGCAATAGAGCAGCACCGTCAGAGTTTCACCGCAGGACGTGTCAGTCACATCCATTGTTGGGAACGGAGTTCCCGGCTGGACGTGCCTGACACGTCCATTGTCGCAAAGGGGTTAAAAATAGAAATCTTAATAGTTTATTTTTATTAACAAAATGCAGTGAGTGAGCAGAAGAAAAATCTGATCAGTATTTGCCTTCAAACAAGCATCTGTTCTGCTAGGTAAACGTGCACAAACGGAGGGATTTTGTAGGCATATAGTAATATTTATTATTAAACAATTATACCAAACAGGTGCTAATGATCATCAATTTAATGTGTAGATTGAAACACAGTCATTAACTGAAACAGAAACAGCTATGCAGGAGGAATAAAACTGGATGAGGAACAGCCAAGTTTAGCTAACAAAGTGCAGTTGCTGAAGATGGTTTAATCCCAAAGGTCACACACCATAGCAGGACTGAGCACAGTAACAAGACACAAGTTTCTTACACTGCATCATCAAAGTTCTACCAGGCAGACATTTCAAGGCAGGAAGGAGGTTTCAGACTTGCTGCCCAAGCTCTTTTGACAAAGCAAAAATAAACGGGAAACGTTGAGGACTGGTAACACAGTGGTTGGCCAAGGAAAATTAGTGAAGTAAATGAAGGACATAACATGCTTACTGTGGGCTTCATGAAACACTCGCAAGCAAAAAACGATACCTCAAACAGTGAAACAAAGCCAAGCGACTGAACTATGCATGGGAACTGGGGAGTAGAAAAATGGCAGCAGGTGCTATTGACTGATTAGTCACAATTTAAAATATTTGGCTATACTAGAAGGCAATTTGTTCACCAAAGGGCAGGGCCGTCTTTAATAGGGATTGGACCCTGGGCTAGCATTTGCTTGGGCCCCCTGGACCCTGCCCCCTCCCCTGCATGCAATCATTCCATCCATCGCAATGTTACCACCCCCCACCACATACACACACACATACAATAAAAAACATAAAAATAAGCAAACACACACAATTGGACTTTTCTTAAAGTGAGTATTTTTATTGGATTGTATAAAATGTGTATATTACGTGTATAATTGCAGTGTATAAACTGTATATTTGGATACAATCTATCTTACTATGCAACAATGCACTATAACTACTCATTACCTAAATGACAAAAATTTACACAGATATTAGAGAGCACTTACATATGTTCATATATATTTATAAATATCTATACACATCTCACTCTCTCTCACTAGTTGCATTTATACTTATATGGACTTCTTAATATTATATTCAACTATTTTCATATGTAATAAAAATGTTATTGAAGAGTTGCATTTCTTGTTTTTATTCCCTTTTTCTGCACCCACATTGCACCTAAAGGACTTAACACAGCACGGAGGAGGGAAACAGTCACCAGATGTGACGTGATGTTATTTATTTTTCTTCTGGTCATCGCATCCAGCGGATGCGGCTTGCCGGAAAAAAAAACGTTCACAAGCGCAATGCGCTGTGAACATGGCAAGCAGTGGCTGGAGGCCCACGGGACAGCTGCCTTGGGCCGACCCAGGACTAACTAGGCCCAGGGCAGCTGCCCCATTTTCCCCGCGTTAAAGATGGCCCTGCCAAAGGGCATTACAAAAATGAGTGTCTGCAAGGTGGAGATTCCTTGCAAGTTTATGGCTGCATTTCTGCATATAGAGTTGGGGATTTGTTCAGAATTAACCCTTTGACTAATTGTGTGAGGCAATTTTAACACTTCTGTTGTGTTTGTGTTTAGATATACAAACAGTTTCTTAACCCCTTAAGGACAGAGCCTTTGAGACATTTTTGTCCATTCTGGACAATGGCTATTTTAACATTTCTGTGCTATTTGTGTTTAGCTGTAATTTCCTTCTTTGTCATTTGCGGTACCCACACAAATTATATATTTTTTTTTATCGGGACAAGAAGGGCTTTCTTTGGATGCCATCATTTTGTAATTTTGATCATATCCTATAATATTATATATAAAAAAAATTTATATATGGTAAAAAAAAAAAAAACACAAATTTCCTGACTTTTATTTGAAACATCCTCTCCTCATCGAAAAAAAAAAAGCAAACAGAAAAACCAATGCATAGGTCTGTTGGGTTGTTTGGGGGCTAAAAGGCCACATTTGGGAGGTGCAGTTTTTGGTTTTTCAACTTGAAAATTTGACATGCAGACAGCCTGCACCCATGTCCCATTTGGGACATATTTGAAGCCAGCAAGTGTATTTTACCCCATCAACCCATATATTTTCTAAAAGTAGACACCCTAGGCTATTTCAAATGGTGGTATTTTAACGCTTTCCATGCACTAATTCTACCACCAGCCTTTGTCAAAGTTTGTGGTAGTAATTTGTTTGTGTTTTTTCTTCACAAACATTGTACTTCAGACATGAATTCACAGATTTTAGTATGTGTCACTGCCAAATAACACCCCAATATGTGTTCAGCAACTTCTCCTGAGTACAGGAATACCACCCATGCATAGGTTTGTTGGGTTGTTTGGGGGCTAAAAGGCCACATTTTGAAGGTGCGCACAGGGCCGTCTTTAATAGTGATTGGACCCTGGGCAAGCATTTGCTTGGGCCCCCTGGACCCTGCCCCCTCCCCTGCATGCAATCCCGCCATCCATCGCAATGTTACCCCCCCCCCCACACACACACACACATATGCCATAATTGTTGTGCCATTCAGATGCCAGTAATATTGTAACTTTCGGATGCCAGTAATATTGTGCCAGTCAGAGCCCAGTAATATTGTGCCAGTCAGAGCCTAGTAATATTGTGGCAGTCAGATGCCTGCAATATTGTGCCAGTCAGATGCCTGCAATATTGTGCCAGTCAGGTACCAATAATATTGTGCCAGTCAGATACCAGTAATATTGTGCCAGTCAGATACCAATAATATTGTGCCAGTCAGATACCAATAATATTGTGCCAGTCAGAGCCCAGGAATATGGTGCCTGTCAGATGCCTGTAATATTATGCCAGTCAGATGCCTGTAATAGTGTGCAGTCAGATGCCTGTAATATTGTGCCAGTCAGATGCCTCTAATATTATGCCAGTCAGATGCCTGTAATATTGTGCCAGCCAGAGCCCAGTATTGTGCCAGTCAGAGCCCAGTAATATTGTGCCAGCCAGAGCCCAGTAATATTGTGCCAGTCAGATGCCCAGTAATATAGTGCCAATCAGATGCCCAGTAATATAGTGCCAATCAGATACCCAGTAATATAGTGCCAATCAGATGCCCAGTAATATAGTGCCAATCAGATGCCAAGTAATATAGTGCCAATCAGATACCCAGTAATATAATGCCAATCAGATGCCCAGTAATATAGTGCCAATCAGATGCCCAGTAATATAGTGCCAGTCAGATGCCAAGTAATATAGTGCCAATCAGATACCCAGTAATATAGTGCCAATCAGATACCCAGTAATATAGTGCCAAGCAGATGCCCAGTAATATAGTGACAATCAGATGCCAAGTAATATAGTGCCAGTCAGATACCCAGTAATATAGTGCCAATCAGATGCCCAGTAATATTGTGCCAATCAGATGCCAAGTAATATAGTGCCAGTCAGATACCCAGTAATATAGTGCCAATCAGATACCCAGTAATATAGTGCCAATCAGATGCCAAGTAATATAGTGCCAATCAGATGCCAAGTAATATAGTGCCAATCAGATACCCAGTAATATAGTGCCAATCAGATACCCAGTAATATAGTGCCAATCAGATGCCCAGTAATATAGTGCCAATCAGATGCCAAGTAATATAGTGCCAATCAGATGCCAAGTAATATAGTGCCAGTCAGATACCCAGTAATATAGTGCCAATCAGATACCCAGTAATATAGTGCCAATCATATGCCCAGTAATATAGTGCCAATCAGATGCCAAGTAATATAGTGCCAATCAGATACCCAGTAATATAGTGCCAATCAGATGCCCAGTAATATAGTGCCAATCAGATACCCAGTAATATAGTGCCAATCAGATGCCCAGTAATATAGTGCCAATCAGATACCCAGTAATATAGTGCCAGTCAGATACCCAGTAATATAGTGCCAATCAGATGCCAAGTAATATAGTGCCAGTCAGATACCCAGTAATATAGTGCCAATCAGATGCCCAGTAATATTGTGCCAATCAGATGCCAAGTAATATAGTGCCAGTCAGATACCCAGTAATATAGTGCCAATCAGATACCCAGTAATATAGTGCCAATCAGATGCCAAGTAATATAGTGCCAATCAGATGCCAAGTAATATAGTGCCAATCAGATACCCAGTAATATAGTGCCAATCAGATGCCCAGTAATATAGTGCCAATCAGATGCCAAGTAATATAGTGCCAATCAGATGCCAAGTAATATAGTGCCAGTCAGATACCCAGTAATATAGTGCCAATCAGATGCCCAGTAATATAGTGCCAATCATATGCCCAGTAATATAGTGCCAATCAGATGCCAAGTAATATAGTGCCAATCAGATACCCAGTAATATAGTGCCAATCAGATGCCCAGTAATATAGTGCCAATCAGATACCCAGTAATATAGTGCCAATCAGATGCCCAGTAATATAGTGCCAATCAGATACCCAGTAATATAGTGCCAGTCAGATACCCAGTAATATAGTGCCAATCAGATGCCAAGTAATATAGTGCCAGTCAGATACCCAGTAATATAGTGCCAATCAGATACCCAGTAATATAGTGCCAATCAGATACCCAGTAATATAGTGTCAATCAGATACCCACTAATATAGTGCCAATCAGATGCCCAGTAATATTGTGCCAATCAGATACCCAGTAATATAGTGCCAGTCAGATACCCAGTAATATAGTGCCAATCAGATGCCCAGGAATATTGTGCCAATCAGATACCCAGTCATATAGTGCCAATCAGATACCCAGTAATATAGTGCCAATCAGATGCCCAGTAATATTGTGCCAATCAGATACCCAGTAATATAGTGCCAATCAGATACCCAGTAATATAGTGCCAATCAGATGCCCAGGAATATTGTGCCAATCAGATACCCAGTAATATAGTGCCAATCAGATGCCAAGTAATATTGTGCCAATCAGATACCCAGTAATATAGTGCCAATCAGATACCCAGTAATATAGTGCCAATCAGATGCCCAGTAATATAGTGCCAATCAGATACCCAGTAATATAGTGCCAATCAGATGCCCAGTAATATAGTGCCAATCAGATACCCAGTAATATAGTGCCAGTCAGATACCAGGAATATTGTGCCAGCCAGCCCCCCCCCCCCCCCCCCGTACTTACATGAAGCTGCTCCGTGTCCCCCGCCGGATGTCTCCTCCGTGCAGTCTTCCCTCTTGCACGGAGGAGGGAAACAGAAACCGGATGTGACGCGACGTCACATCCGGCGTCAGTTTTTTTTTTTGGGGTTTTTTTCCGGCCGTCGCATCCATCGGATGCGGCTTGCCGGAAAAAAACGTTCACAAGGGCAATGCGCTGTGAACGCGGCAGCAGGGCCTGGGGGCCCACGGGACAGCTGCCTTGGGGCCCCCCAGGAGTAAATGGGCCCAGGGCAGCTGCCCCGTTTGCCCCGCGTTAAAGACGGCCCTGGGTGCGCATTTACAACTTGGAATTTTGACTTGTAGTCAGCCTGCGACCATGTTTCATTTGGGACTTTTTTTTAAAGCCAGACAGTGTATTTTACCCCAAAAAGCATATATTTTGTAAAAGTAGACCCCCTAGGCTATTTTAAATGGTGGTGTTTTAACGCTTTCCATTCACCAATTCTACCACCAGCCTTTATCAAAATTTGTGGTAGTAATTTTGTTTATTTTTTCCCACATACATTGTATTTTAGACAAAAATTCCAAGATTTTGGTATGAGTCACTGCCAAACAATACCCCAATATGTGGTTAGCAACATCTACCGAGCACAGGAATACCACCCATGCATAGGTTTGTCAGCTTGTTATGGGGTTAAAAGGCCACATTTGAGAGGTGTGTTTTTTTATTTTCCAACTTGGAATTTTGACATGTAGAGCAAGGAAGGGTTAATAGCTCTTATAAGAGCCTTTTTAGTATTTTACAAATAAAATTAACCCCTAACAATGCACAGACAAGAAAAAATGTTCTGCTGTGCAGTGATCAGTGGCAGGGAAGGGGTTAATACAAAGGGTATGGCTTTTATAAAAGCCCTTGGGTCTCACAATTTTGTAACATTTAATTTAATTTATTACAATTAAAAACTTATAGTATACAGATCAATATCTCTCCCTCTCTAAAACTCAAGTGAGGAGAGGGAGGCGGATCCATATGGGTCAGAACAATATTTACCAATAGTGATCTGACCAGGTGAATGGTGATGCTCATCTGAACAATCACCAAATCGCCTTCGCCACTGATCGGCTGTTACTGATCGCTATGCACACGCTCAGACAGCTTCAAAAGGGATACATATATAATCCCCTAGTGGGTATAATTAACCCATAGTGAGTGTGAAAAAAAATCCTTAGATCGCTCCATATGCGCTGCTTAGGCAGTGACCATATGCACTGCTTAGGCAGTAATATACGGCAAGCAAGGGGTTAATAGTTCTTAAAAGAGCCTTTGATATACTGTAATAAATGACAGTAAAAAAATAACCCCTAAAAAATGTACAGATAGCAAAAAATTTGCTGCTGTGTAAGATCACTGCGTACTCAGCGATCAATGGCAGGGAAGGGGTAAAACACTGGAAACAGCTTTTATAAAAGCCCTTGGGTCTCAATTTTATTAAATATATTATAATTACAAACTTACATTATACAGCTCTGTCTGTCTCCCTCACTAAAACGCAATTGAGGAGAGGGAGGCAGATCTACACGGGTCGGATCACTATTTACAACAAATATTGATCTGACCAGGCGAATTGTGATGCTCATGTGAGCAATCACCAAACTGCCTTTGCCCCTGATCAGCTGTTACTGATCGCTATACATGCGCTCAGACAGCTAAAAAATACGGGTATAATTAACCCATAGGGGGTGTAATAAAAAAGTTACAAAATATATAAAAAATGCTTCTGCAGCAAGATATCTGCATTTGCGCCAGATCGCTGCTTAGGCAGTGATCTACAGCAAGCAAGGGGTTAATAGCACTTAAAAGAGCCTTTGTTATACTGTAATGTATTACAGTAAAAAAAAAATAACCTCTAAAAAATGCACAGACAGCAAAAAAAGTGCTGCTTTGTATGGTCACTGAATACACAGCGATCAATGGCAGGGAAGGGGTTAAACACGTGAAATGGCTTTTATAAAAGCCCTTGATTTCTAAAATTGTATAATTTTTTTTTTTTTACAAAAAAAAAAAACATATTACATTATCTGATCTGTCTCTCTCCCTCACTAAAACTATAGTAAGAAGAGGGAGGCAGATCAGTACTTGTCAAAGGCAATATTTTCAAATATTGCCTTTGACTGTATGATAAGTGCTCATCAGAGCTGACCACCATCAGAGCTGATCAGGAGAGCGACCACCATCGGATCTGGGGGAGCTGAAGGTGTTGCTAAGTGCCTCACTAGCGAGGCACTTTAGCAACACCTGTGATGCTTAGGAAGCGAACGATCGAACATAGAGGCATTGTAGCAACACTGAAAGAGTAAAGAAAGCGACTCTTGATCGCTTTCTTTGCTCTTTTTAGTGCATGACGTGCCAGGCACGTCACCTGTCACCAAGTCCTCGATTTTCCGTGATGTGCCTGGCACGTCATCTGTCGCTAAGGGATTAACTTTGACCTGGAAAATATTTTATACAATTTGCAAAAAATACCCGTTCTAAATAGTTTCAAATTTTTTAGAAATACCAATGTTTACATGTTTTCTTGTGTTTTTTGTAAGTTATTTGTCAATAACTGAAAGTAGGGATTTATTTTGCTAACCATTTTCTCCAACAGTGACATTTTTTGTCCCCAACCCTATCCCAGCACTAACCCTAGCATACATACATAGTACATCCTGTGTCATCAAGGGGTTAATGGTCTTCACAATACTTAGGAGTACAGGCACATGCCATATTTGCTCAAAGGTAAGACAACTCTAAAAGATTTGGATATTAATTTGTTAAAAAAATAAAAACCCTGAATATAAGACTACCTTATATGATTTTTGTTTCACTTACAGTTTTTTCATATTTAATAAAAATTGATTGAAAACAGAATGCATTTCTTGTTTTTATCTCCTTTTATTTGCCCCCCCCCCCCCTTCATTTCCCAAAGACTTCCCACACACTTGCTCCTCTGCCCCCATGCTCATGAATATTAATCTTGCAGCAGATATTTATGACAAACCTGATCTTTTATGGATATACCACATGGTCTTATTCAGAGCTGGCAACTCATTCAACTTTACTTCATTTATAAAATAAAAAACTAACTAATTTATACAAATGCTACATGTGTACCTGCAAAAAAAACATTCCGTTTTAAACAAAATAAATATAAAATATGTGTTACAATTTATTAAGTTGAAAATGTGTGCCAATATTGTAAGTCCTAAAAAATGCTCAATCCTTGAAAATATGCAGCCTTCGCATTACTAAACCCTTTCCCTATGTAGAACATACTTAATTCTATGCAGCCCTATTTGAGCATACAATTTGATGTTGCTGCCAAAGGCACTGGTAGATAAAGTGATTTGCCTACGGTCATAAAGCGCTGAAGTGAATCAAACTAGGCTTTACTGCTTAAGCCAGGGTGTCATAGTCAATTTGTTAACCTACTGAGGGTCTCTATCTCCCAAAAATACAAAACATAATAAAGCGTATCTGAGGTGCACATTTAACTATATTCATAAAGAATATTGGCTCTCAGGACTTGACAGTGGTGTATCTTGGTTTTGTGCTGCCCAGGGGCGTCACTAGGGTTGGTGTCAACTGGTGCGGAAACTCATGGTGTCACCCCCCTGGATTTCTTCCAATACAATGCCAAACAGATTCCTTAGTAATGCCAGTTAGATGGCCTATTAACTATGCCACACATAGGAGCCCCATAAATTATGCCACACACCAGAGCCCCATAAATTATGCCACACCAGAGCCCAATAAATTATGCCACACCACCAATAAATTATGCCACACCACCAATAAATTATGCCACACCAGAGCCCCACTATTTATGCCTCACCTCTGCCCAATTAATTATGCCACACACACACAGGTGCCCCATAATTATGCCACACACACACACACACACACACACACACACACACACACAGGTGCCCCATAATTATGCCACACAAAAGAGTCCCTTAATTATGCCACACAAAAGAGTCCCTTAATTATGCCACACATGGGGCTCGATAAATATGCCACACACAAGCGCCCCATAATTATGCACACATGGGACCGCCATTAATTATGCAACACACAGGAGCCCCACGAGGTGACAATTGTACAATTATAGATACCAGGAATATTGTGCCACTCAGAGCCCAGTAATATTGTGTCATCAGATACCAGTAATATTGTGCCATTCAGATACCAGTAATATTGTGCCACTCAGAGCCCAGTAATATTGTGCCAGTCAGATACCAGAAATATTGTGCCACTCAGAGCCCAGTAATATTGTGCCAGTCAGATACCAGGAATATTGTGCTATTCAGATACCAGTAATATTGTGCCAGTCAGATACCAGTAATATTGTGCCATTCAGATACCAGTGATAGCGTGCCACTCAAAGCCCAGTAATATTGTGCCAGTCAGAGCCCAGTAATATTGTGCCAGTCAGATTCCAGTAATAGTGTGCCAGTCAGAGCCCAGTAATAGTGTGCCAGTCAGAGCCCAGGAATATTGTACCAGCCAGAGCCCAGTAATAGTGTGCCAGTCAGAGCCCAGGAATATTGTGCCAGTCAGAGTCCAGTAATAGTGTGCCAGTCAGAGCCCAGGAATATTGTGCCAGTCAGCGCCCAGTAATAGTGTGCCAGTCAAAGCCCAGGAATATTGTGCCAGTCAGAGCCCAGTAATATTGTGCCAGTCAGATGCCTGTAATATTGTGCCAGTCAGAGGCCAGGAATAGTGTGCCAGTCAGAGCCCAGTAATAGTGTGCCAGTCAGAGCCCAGTAATAGTGTGCCAGTCAGAGCACAGGAATATTGTGCCAGTCAGAGCCCAGTAATATTGTGCCAGTCAGATACCAGGAATATTGTGCCAGTCAGAGCCCAGGAATATTGTGCCAGTCAGAGCCCAGTAATATTGTGCCAGTCAGATACCAGTAATATGGTGCCAGTCAGAGCCCAGGAATATTGTGCCAGTCAGAGCCCAGTAATATTGTGCCAGTCAGATACCAGGAATATTGTGCCAGTCAGAGCCCAGTAATATTGTGCCATGCCTGTGCTCGTTTTAAACCACCCTCCTCCCCCCCTTCCCCATCACTTACCGAGTGGCTGGCTGCTGTGTGTCGCCGAACGGACGCCTCCTCTGTGCAGTCTTCTCTTCCCTCCTGCACGGAGGAAGGAAACACAGTCGCCGGATGTGACGTATTGTCACATCCGGTTGCTGTGATTTGTAAAAAATTTTTTTCCGGGGGCCGCATCCAGGGGAAAAAGGTAAGCAGCGCGGTGCGGAGGGTGACGGCAGCACCGGTGTAACCCCCCCTGGAGGTGTCACCCGGTGTGGTCCGCCACATCCGTCCCCCCCTCGGGACACCACTGGTGCTTCCCTAGACAGACAAAATTTGGGCACCCCCCTACCCACGTTGCACACCCATGACATGACCCATAACCTACGTTGCACACCCAGGACATGCTCCATCACCCCATTACATGCCCCATCACCCACATGAACACACATCAAATGCCCCATCACCTCCATTACATGCCCCCATCACCCCATTACATACACATTACATGCCACCATAACATGTCCCCATCACATGCTCCATTACCCCATCACCCCATTACATGCCTCCATCACCCCATCACATGCTCCCATCTCCCCCATTACATGCCTCCAGCACCCCATTACATGCCCCCATCACATGCCTCCATCACCCCATTACATGTCCCCATCACCGCCATTACATGCCCCCATCAACCCAATACATACCCTATCGCCCTTAATACATGCCCCCATCACCCTTAATACATGTCCCCATCATGCTCAATACATGCCCCCATCCCTCTAACACTTACCCCTGTCCCTGATGGCTAGTGGCAGGCAGCATGGTGTCCTACATGGTGTTCGGCTCCCTCTCTATGTGTGCAGAGAGGTCATGTGCATTTTGTGCATTTAAAGGCATTCAAGGCATGTGACGGCCTAAGCATTTGTCTTGTATGTCTCGCCCTTAATACAGTGCTGGAACTTGTCCCTGGACCCATATATGCACAAACAGATCTTTCTCCAGCATCCAGCACCCAGATATGCACTTACAGGGTTTACTCCAGCACCCAGATTTGCACTCAGGACTTACCCCAGCACTAACTT
Organism: Pelodytes ibericus; assembly: GCA_036172795.1. Taxonomy (NCBI): domain Eukaryota; kingdom Metazoa; phylum Chordata; class Amphibia; order Anura; family Pelodytidae; genus Pelodytes; species Pelodytes ibericus. The sequence continues at coordinate 76,586,376 of CM069862.1, read as the reverse complement.
ATTCCAGCACCCAGATTTGCATGGAGGACTTACCCCAGCACCCACTTTCCACTTTGCACTAAGGACTTAACCCAGCATCCACTTTGGACTCAGGACTTAGTCCAGTGGCCTGATTTGCACTCATTCCAGCACCCTGCAGCACCTTTTTCAGTGAGCACCGGGATCTCACATGACACCCGGTGCTCAGCTCATTCAATAGTGAGGTGTGATGGCATGCCGTCCACCTATGATGCTGGCTCGCAACCGCGTGCCACAACAGAAGGCTTGGCATGCCAGATCGCCATGGCTGCCATAGTCCATACATCCCAACATTTCAAATGTCCAAAGAGGGACACTTATTTTTGTAGCAGTGGCTAAAGGTGTGGTTATTGGTGGGCCTTTATCAGTACATTTTCAGTGGCTTTAAGGCCAACTGGTATCTATTTATGTACTTTGGAAAACCATTTAGAACAATAATTAAAATACATTAAAACACACTTTATTGTGGAGCTCCATGACACACTTATACAAACCAAAAATGCTGATCTCCCAGAGAAAGAGGGACAATAGAGGAGGAAAGATCGACAGGTGGGATTTAGGGGATTTGGGTGCAAAATACAGACCGTCCCTCCTAAATAAGGACACTTTGTAAGTAGTCAACTGTGTAGCACTTTTTATCTAGTTGTTTTATCTGTCTGTCAATCTCTGTACCTTATGTGTCCGGCCTGTGTGTCTATGATTATCTGTGTATGTCTGTGGCATTATATTTTATTTTTCTACATATCTTTTTTAATCTAAGAAGTTTCTTGACCTTATGTTGTTTTGTAAGTGTGCATTTGGGATAGAAATACTTTGTTTATATATTTTTATTCACATATCTGACAGCTTTTTCTAAGAGAAAATATGAGAAAATTATCATATCCTAAGCCCTATGGCCATATCTGATTGGGCTCCAGGCATATATTTGCTCTTCTCACATAAAATGATGCTGTAGAATTTGAATATAAACTGACAGCACAAGTCACTATTAATTGTAGTTAATAACGATGAGCAGTGAATTAGTCTGAAATGTAGACCAAAAATTACATAACCCAATTTTTTTAAAAGTTGACTTTTTTTTAAATTCTTTATTACAAAAACCTTTAATTTGTACAAAATTTTCTCTTTCATATATAAAAAACACATAAAAAAAATTAAAACCAGACCATATCTGTATCCACCCATCTACATATTAATTTCAGGGTTGACTTTTTAAAGTTATTATAATAAGGATATGTGTATTACCAACTAAAATCTACACTGTGAAAATATTTCCTTAGATGCTACTGTGAATACTGTTTTTGTTAATATAATGTCATGATGAAATCACTTGTAGCAGGTATTGTAAGAATTTGAACAGTACAAAGAAGACAAGTAGTAGACTAGATTTAATATTTCTACCACATTTTGAAATCAAAGTTTGTACAATTGCTCGTATCACAGTATCTAGAACATGTGAATTAAGGTCAACATGGCCTAGCTACGGGAGCAAATGTGCCGAAGTTAACTTTGGGCCAATGTAATTAACCCGACCCCCACCCCACACACACACACAAGATTAAGTATTTCTAAAGGGACTGTATCATCTGAGGATTGTTTTTCCTATGTAAGTAGAGTATAAAACATTATTGAAAACTATCTATTTATTGTGTTAGAAAAATTGCAAGCACAATGCCAGTCAGCAGCTGCAAGGGCCAATAAGATATTGGCATGTATAGATATTGGCATCTATAAAACGAGGTATAGATTCATGGGAAGAGGATATCATCTTGCCTCTTTTCAAATCAATGGTAAGACCTCACCTTGAATATGCAGTACAATTCTGGGCACCAGTCCTTAAAAAGTATATTAAGGAACTAGAAAAAGTACAAAGGAGAGCTACAAAATTAATAAGGGGATTGGAGGATCTTATTTATGAAGAGAGACTTAAAAAAATTGCATTTATATACATTAGAAAAAAGGCATCTCAGATGGGATAACATTATATAAATATGTGCAGGGCCAGTGACGTCACAAGAGGGGTGCGGGGGGTGCGGACCGCACCGGGTGACACCACCTGTTGGCACCCCCTGCATTCAAAAAAGTACCGGTCCGTGGCTGTGAGGGAAGCGTTGTGCGCTCCCCTCCAGCCACGCGGATCAATAAAGTTTGTTTAATCTTTTTTCTTAACAAACTTTATTGATCCGCGCGGCTGGAGGGGAGCGCACAACGCTTCCCTCACAGCCACGGACCTGCACCGGGAGACAGCAGCAAGGAGGTAAGTACTAGCTGGGGAAGGGGGAGGAGGGTGGCATAACGAGCATACTGAGGGTCAATATCCTGGCATATTACATGGCAATATCATGACATATTTAATTGCACATTGGAGGGGCAAAATCCTGGCATATTAAATGGCATATTGGGGGGCAAAATCCTGGCATATTAAATGGCATATTGGGGGCAAAATCCTGGCATATTGAGGGGCAAAATCCTGGAATATTGGGGGGCAAAATCCTGGCATATTGAGAGCAAAATTCTGGCATATGAAATGGCATATTGGGGGGGGGGGGGGGGCAAAATTCTGGCATATTAAATGGCATATTGGGGGCAAAATCCTGGCATATTGAGAGCAAAATCCTTGCATATTAAATGGTATTTTGGAGGGCAAAATCCTGGCATTTTAAATGGCATATTGGGGGGCAAAATCCTGGCATTTTAAATGGCATATTGGGGGGCATAATCCTGGCATATTGAGAGCAAAATCCTGGCATATTAAATGGCATATTAGGGGGGGAAATCCTAACATATTAAATGGCATATTGGGGGCAAAATCCTGGCATATTGGGGGTCAAAATCCAGGCATATTGAGAGCAAAATTCTGGCATATTAAATGGCATATTGGGGGGGGGGAGGGGGCAAAATTCTGGCATATTAAATGGCATATTGGGGGCAAAATCCTGGCATATTGAGAGCAAAATCCTTGCATATTAAATGGTATTTTGGAGGGCAAAATCCTGGCATTTTAAATGGCATATTGGGGGGCAAAATCATGGCATTTTAAATGGCATACTGGGGGGCAAAATCCTGGCATATTAAATGGCATATTGGGGGCATAATCCTGGCATATTGAGAGCAAAATCCTGGCATATTGGGGGGCAAAATCCTGGCATATTGAGAGCAAAATTCTGGCATATGAAATGGCATATTGGGGGGGGGGGGGGCAAAATCCTGGCATATTAAATGGCATATTGGGGGCATAATCCTGGCATATTGAGAGCAAAATCCTGGCATATTAAATGGCATATTGGGGGGAAAAATCCTAACATATTAAATGGCATATTGGGGGCAAAATCCTGGCATATTGAGAGCAAAATCCTGGCATATTAAATGGCATATTGGGGGGCAAAAACCTGGCATTTTAAATGGCATATTGGGGGGCAAAATCCTGGCATTTTAAATGGCATAATGGGGGGCAAAATCCTGGCATATTAAATGGCATATTGGGGGCATAATCCTGGCATATTGAGAGCAAAATCCTGGCATATTAAATGGCATATTGGGGGGAAAAATCCTAACATATTAAATGGCATATTGGGGGCAAAATCCTGGCATATTGAGAGTCAAAATCCTGGCATATTGAGAGCAAAATCCTGGCATATTAAATGGCATATTGGGGGGGGCAAAATCCTGGCATATTAAATGGCATATTGGGGGGCAAAATCCTGGCATATTAAATGGCATACTTGGGGGGGGGAAATCCTGTCATATTCAGAGCAAAATACTGGCATATTAAATGGCATATTGGGGGGCAATATGCCATGGGGGAAAACTCCTGGAGTATTGAGAGGCAAAATACTGGCATATTAAATGGAAAATTGGGGGGAAAAATCCTGGCATATTGAATGGATAAATCATGGCTTATTGAGTGGCTAAATAATCCTGGCATATTAAGTGGCAAAATAATCCTGGCATATTGAATGTCTAAATCCTGGCATATCGAGGGGTTAAATACTGGCATATTTTAATTGGCAAAGTGATGCTGTGGCATGGTCTGTGGGGCAAAATAACATGTACTATGTGGAAAGTGACACTGGCTAGTTCTGTGGGGGCAAAGTGACACTGTGGCATGCCAAATCGTGTAGGTGCAATATTATTGCAAGCCAAGTGCTGTGGGTGCAATATAGGTGCATGGCAAGTTATGTGGGTATTGTATGGTGCTGTGTTAAGTCCTTTAGGTGCAATGTGGGTGCAGAGGAAGGGAATAAAAAATAGGAATGCAATTTTTCAATAACATTTTTATTAAATAGAATATTAAATAATTCAAAAAAGTACAGGGAGTGCAGAATTATTAGGCAAGTTGTATTTTTGAGGATTAATTTTATTATTGAACAACAACCATGTTCTCAATAAACCCAAAAAACTCATTAATATCAAAGCTGAATATTTTTGGAAGTAGTTTTTAGTTTTAGCTATTTTAGGGGGATATCTGTGTGTGCAGGTGACTATTACTGTGCATAATTATAAGGCAACTTAACAAAAAACAAATATATACCCATTTCAATTATTTATTTTTACCAGTGAAACCAATATAACATCTCAACATTCACAAATATACATTTCTGACATTCAAAAACAAAACAAAAACAAATCAGTGACCAATATAGCCACCTTTCTTTGCAAGGACACTCAAAAGCCTGCCATCCATGGATTCTGTCAGTGTTTTGATCTGTTCACCATCAACATTGCGTGCAGCAGCAACCACCACAGCCTCCCAGACACTGTTCAGAGAGGTGTACTGTTTTCCCTCCTTGTAAATCTCACATTTGATGATGGACCACAGGTTCTCAATGGGGTTCAGATCAGGTGAACAAGGAGGCCATGTCATTAGATTTTCTTCTTTTATACCCTTTCTTGCCAGCCACGCTGTGGAGTACTTGGACGCGTGTGATGGAGCATTGTCCTGCATGAAAATCATGTTTTCTTGAAGGATGCAGACTTCTTCCTGTACCACTGCTTGAAGAAGGTGTCTTCCAGGAACTGGCAGTAGGACTGGGAGTTGAGCTTGACTCCATCCTCAACCCGAAAAGGCCCCACAAGCTCATCTTTTATGATACCAGCCCAAACCAGTACTCCACCTCCACCTTGCTGGCGTCTGAGTCGGACTGGAGCTCTCTGCCCTTTACCAATCCAGCCACGGGCCCATCCATCTGGCCCATCAAGACTCACTCTCATTTCATCAGTCCATAAAACCTTAGAAAAATCAGTCTTGAGATATTTCTTGGCCCAGTCTTGACGTTTCAGCTTGTGTGTCTTGTTCAGTGGTGGTCGTCTTTCAGCCTTTCTTACCTTGGCCATGTCTCTGAGTATTGCACACCTTGTGCTTTTGGGCACTCCAGTGATGTTGCAGCTCTGAAATATGGCCAAACTGGTGGCAAGTGGCATCGTGGCAGCTGCACGCTTGACTTTTCTCAGTTCATGGGCAGTTATTTTGCGCCTTGGTTTTTCCACACGCTTCTTGCGACCCTGTTGACTATTTTGAATAAAACGCTTGATTGTTCGATGATCACGCTTCAGAAGCTTTGCAATTTTAAGAGTGCTGCATCCCTCTGCAAGATATCTCACTATTTTTGACTTTTCTGAGCCTGTCAAGTCCTTCTTTTGACCCATTTTGCCAAAGGAAAGGAAGTTGCCTAATAATTATGCACACCTGATATAGGGTGTTGATGTCATTAGACCACACCCCTTCTCATTACAGAGATGCACATCACCTAATATGCTTAATTGGTAGTAGGCTTTCGAGCCTATACAGCTTGGAGTAAGACAACATCCATAAAGAGGATGATGTGGTCAAAATACTCATTTGCCTAATAATTCTGCACTCCCTGTATAAATGCAACTAGTTATAGAGAGATGTCTGTGTTTATAGATATGTATTTTTTTGAATTGTACAATTGTCACCTTGTGGGGCTCCTGTGTGTCGCATAATTAATGGTGGTCCCATGTGTGACATATTTATTGGGCCCCATGTGTGGCATAATTAAGGAGCTCTTTTGTGTGGCATAATTAAGGGGCGCCTGTGTGTGGCATAGTTATGGGGCTCCTGTATGTGGCATGGTTATGGGCTCCTGTGTGTGGCATAGTTAAAGGGATCCTGCGTGTGACATCATTTGTGGGGCTCCTGTATGTGGCATATTTAATGGGCCATCTGACTGGCATTACTAAGGAATCTGTTTGGCATGGTATTGGAGGTAATCCAGGGGGGGTGACACCATGAGTTACCACACCGGGTGACACCAACCCTAGTGACGCCTCTGTGCAGGGCCAATATAAAGAGTTCTCCAGTGACCTGTTCATTAACAGACATGTACAAAGAACAAGAGGGACTGGGACTGAAAGAGCAAAGATTTCATAGACAGCAAAGGAAAGGATTCTTTACGGTAAGGACAATAAAGTTATGGAACTCACTGCCAAAAGAGGTAGTGCTATCAACCACAATAGATGCATTTAAAATTGGTCTGGATGGTTTTTTTTAGAAAAGCAAAACACACAGGGCTATTAATAATAGAATGAGAATTAATAATAGTGCTTATTGATCCAAGGCGAAATCTGATTGCCCTTTGGAGTCCCCTAGGAGGCAAAATTAGAAATAGCTTCCTTAGGGGTTTTTCCTTCTTTTGGATCAAAAGCTGGAACGATAGGTAGAAGGGTTGAACTTGATGGACTTGGGTCTTTTTTCAACTTAAATTACTATGTTACTATGTTACTGTGTTACTTGTGTACAACACTCTTTCCAAGTTACTTATATAAGCCAGAGTGTCCAGAGTGGAATCAATGGAATGGTGACTCAAGTTAAATCTACACAGAATCAGCAAAATAGAAAAATGTATTAAGTCTGATCAATTAACAGTTTGTAGCTTAACTATGGCACTCAAAACAACTTGGTAGCATTTTGATTTATGAGTTAAAAAAAGAACATCAGGAATGTTGAATTCTTTATGGACATTAGAGACTGGCAGCTAAAATTGGTTCCGATTCTTGATAGTGTCCAATCTTGGTTTGTTAGAGGAATGTGCTTCATACAACCATTTCATACAATCACTTCCAGCTACTTAATGTAAAAGCTATCATTTAGGACAAAAAGAAATTCACAAATGAAATAATTTTTTTCTTTCAATATAGCAACCAAAAAAAAAAAACAATGCTTGGTAAGCACCTTTAGATGCTTAAATAACTTTATTATAACATAACACACTTTATCTCTTTATATTTCTCGTAGACTGTAAGTATCACAAGTTGCTCCACATCAGTGATTTGTACGTTTCCTTTGTTTGGTCTGATCCTCATTTTCTTACAGAGACCTGTGCAGTATCTGCCACCCACACATGAAAGAGAGCTCAATCCATTCTATTTATCTACACACCACATACCGTATAGCAAACAGTTTGTATAGTTTTTATCTTATTATAGCCACAATAAGTAAAATTTATAAAATATGGTAGGAAGAAACCCATAAAATACACATTTTATCTGAAACAATCTAACAAATAACCAATAGGAGTTGTAACAGACTGGAAGCTTTTTTTCTTGTCCTGTGAACCATTATGACAGGTGTTGCTAGGTAACTCTGGCTCATTTTTTCCCTATATTAGAGCACAAGAGTGAAAGGGTTCCTTAGTCAGTTTTTTCCCCCTCATTTAGCAGGTATCACTGACAATAGTACACATCTGTATTTTTCAAACCACTAATTAACTGTAACTATATTTAAGAGCCAATTACTACTGACATCATTATCAACTTTTTCTAATGAAGTATCCCTTAATGGCAACTATTTCCTGTCAGAATGAGATCCTAATGCCTTCTCATATAAATGCGTGTTAACGTACTAACTAGTTCTACTTGGAGAACTTGGTGGTTTACAAAAGAAGCCAAAAAGTTATGTGTCAGCTTTAGATTAAACATTTTCTTACAGTTGATGTATAAATGTAATCCAAAGATTACGGTTCATAATATTCTATCAGTTCTAAGAACAAATAGTTTGTATTTTTATATGCAGCTACACATTTCCTTGTATAATACATTTAGGAAAATATTACTCTACTAATCACAAAGGCACAAACATTAGATTTGGTATAACTTATTTAGTGTTTGTAATAGTGCAGGTATATACTGTCTAGGATTCAGGATACACCCCATCTATAGTATCTAATCTTGAACTTCACCAGCATATTCCCCACCTGTTTTTTAGTATTGAGTATATATATCCATTTGGTAGAAAAATAAAAGAAACTCTGCAAATCTAAACATTGTTATAATGTGAATGAAGAGAATATAAAAAGTGGTGTACAATTATCTATACATATTTTTATGTTTACCGTATATTTGCCATCTGACATAACATGCAGAGTGTATTTATTAGTCACACCAGCAAATCTAAGTAAGTGATTCTTTTTATCTGTTCATGTTAATGCTTAACCCTTTAAGGACCAGGGATTTTCCTGGGCCAAGGACCAGAGCGTTTTTCAATTTTTAATACGCGGTTTTTGAAACATAATTTTCCTCTCTCTCATTTAACGTACCCATACAAGTTATATGTTGTTTTTTAAAGGACAGTTAGAGCTTTCTTTTGATACCCTATACATAAAAATGATTTACATTTTAGTATTAAAAAATACATATAAAAGAGGAAATTTTTTAGGAAAAAAAAGTTTTTCCCCATTATTTTCCCAATAATAAGCTACACAACTAGTGCAACACTAACCCACTTATCCCCCCTAATTAACTAACTAAACAAAAGGAAAAATATTGGTTCCCAAACCCCCCTAAACAAAAAAGACAGAAAAAAACTCTGAAGAGTGCGATGTCAGATCCGTAAAAATCATGCAACAGGCATGCAGGGGTTACATTTTATTAAATAAATATATTAAAATTACCTTTATTTATTAAAAAAAAACTTTATAAATTTATAAAAATAAAAAAATCTGTTAACAAAAAAAAAAAACTAAATGAGGGCCATAAAGTGGAAGGAAACTGATCAAAGTTAAAAACTGTGATCAGCAATGAAAGGGTTAATTTTTTTTTTTTTTTTAACATCTGTGTATGTAATTAATTTATTTTTACTTACAGGTCACTCTCTGTGCTTCACTTTAAGAATGTGAAGCACAGAGAGTGAATTAGAGGCAAAGTCAGTGTGTGAACACACTGACTTTGCATCTAATTTGCATGTTATCAAGGTGATCACTCAATCACCGCGATCACATGCCAAGAAATCCACCGATCGGGTCCAGGAGCTTTGCGTGTCCTGTACCCGTTGCAGACTACTAAAGAGATATTTGCTATTAGTGAACTGCAAACATCATGCATTAGAGGGATTATGTTAACCTAAATATTTGCTACTCTGTGAATGTATAGCTCCCAATCCCTGCCACTGGCAAATTGAGTCACCAGGGAGCGGAGCTTGGGAGATTGAGCGCACACACAATGCTGCGCAAGTACAGTATGCATTCCCCCGGGTCTATGGCACTGGACAATCAGATGAATCCCGCTGTCCCGAAAAGGAGGACAGAGGTAGAGCTCGGCGGGACAGAGCCTCAAATCCAGGACTGTCCAGTGTGAAGCGGGACCAAAAAAAAACCTAAAAAATGATCTATACATTGTATTAGCAAAACTGCATGCAAATGCATCAAATTTGAAAAAATATGTTAAAAATATGTCTTCGGTGTCTCCTGTTTATGACAAAACCTGTGGCGTGACATGCAAATCTCACATTGAAAAGAAGTTAATCTGCATATCAAGCCACAGGTGATGTCATAAACGGGAGACACCACAAACCTAAAAGATTTATTTCTGTAAATAATTCCTTTCATTTTCTTAACATATGATCAATGACAAATCTAGTATGGTTGATTGTGAATTATCTAAGTCTTTTGTGGCTGTTTTGTCTGCACAATGCTTCCTCCTGGCAACTGATATCAATTTGCAAATTATTATTTCAGAACATCTGCAGATTGTAGAATCTATTCTTATTCAGTATTTCTAAAACTCTAGTAAATCATAGAGTGGTCTCAGCTGTACCCCAGTTACGGGATGAGATTTGCATGTGGGTAAAAAAAATTCAAATACAAAGATGGTCAAAAATGTTTTGATTTGCGCAGAAAGGAATTGTTTCTTTTCTGAGCTCTTATCCTATGAGTCACATTAGATTTTTCTACATGACTAAATAACTTTCCTGCTCATACATGGCTCCATTTCTGCTTGACGATTAAGAAAGATGAATAGCAAAACCTTGGAGCTTGGAAATATTCAGCAGGGTGCCTTTTTGTATTGATCAGAAATGGATAATAAAAATAAATTTATATTATTTCAATCAATAACATATTATTAGGAGTACACACTTACGTGAAAGAAGGATTAAAAAAAAGTATTTTTTTTTTGAGAATAAAATTCCAAATCCCACACTGAGTGTAGAAATATGCAATGATGGAAGAGGAAACTATTTATCTAGCGCAATTAATAGTCCACAAACCAAAATGATAACTCTGAGTTGCAGTTCATTTGAAATAGACAATATTTTAAAACAATGCTACTAACTTAGGGAAATATACGCTTTGGATGCATTGAAATTGTTAAAATCTCATGCTAAATAATAATTTATAAACAATAATTGTTGCACTCATAGATTGTTTTAAAATTTTAAATGTAAATGTGTACAAAAAATGTAAATCGGCGCTTATGATGAAAAAGTACCATTAGTTTCGTTTTTGTTATACTATTGTTTTGTACTTGTCTGCTAACTAGTTGCTTAACCTGTGTTTTTCTCTGCTGCAAACAATAACTTCATGGATTTACACAGATGTTTTCCGTTTGTTACATGAATATAGAAAACATTTACTGGTGATATCAAAAGAGCAGGGCATACTCTGGTCCCTATTACTGTCTCTCACCACAGTGGGATGGGCAATGATAAACGATATAAGCTTTCAGACCAAGGTGTTTTACAGAAACGAGCAATTCAGGGCACTCAAAAAAAAAAGTTTGTTATGACAGATCTTGTTATTCTTGTCAGGTCCCACATGACCTACGTAGAGTAATCCAATACATTCTCATCAGGTTATTTCTTGTAGCTTACTAGGGATGTATGGATGTTATGCTTTCACCCGCACGCATATCCCATGTTAACTACAGGCTGGATCTCGCGATCTTGCAGTCTCCTTAGGGATTCCCATATAATTACCTAATTACCTGTCTAGATAGAGGAACCTTGGCAATTTATTACTCCTAAAAATAGTATTCATTCTTTTGGGTTATCATTGTGCAAACCATAAAAAAGTGCAGCGTAAGAATATATCAGTGTAGTTATACCTCAAGTGTTTCCAACATGAAATATACTTGTATTTGTATCTGGAGTAGTGGACATCAGGTTAGCATTCTCGGTTAACTCACAGGGTATAGCTGTGACTCCTCCACTCCATGGAAAGATACTCAGACGCGAGCAGTTTACTCATACTGTTTAAGCCACATCAGAACCTTTACAAAAGGCGCAATACCAAGGGCATCTTAATTTCTGTATGTACTCCCTCGGCAACTGGCACACTCTCAAGTTCCACAGCATCTCCCTCAGCAGTTGTGATTCATTCAGGCTCCACAATATTACATACAGAGCTCCTAAATATAGGAAAAAGAATGGAGGGGAAGGAGTTTGCAAAGTAGTATCATAACATTTAAAAAAAAAGATAATAAAAATGCCCAGATTAAGATTTGCATCCCAATGCTCCATGTACAGCAGTCCTGTTATATCACAATCAGTTTCCAAAACGGCAAGGATGTGTTTCCGAGGTGGGCATATGATGGCTGTCGGTAAGACGAGTTTCACCCATAGAGCTTCTTCAGGTGCTGGACTCCTCCTCTGCTCCGCTACGCTCTTATTTTTTATGGAAAACATTATAGAAGAAAGTCCTTATATTTAACCCTTCATTGTTCACTATGGTCTGGGTTTGGATGTGTCAAAGTTTAATACCTATCTAATGCAATTCATATTGCTTAATTGTCTCTTATAGTGAAAAACATAAAGGTGCTATTCACTAAAATTCAAGATTGGTTGAATCTGGAGGTCAAAGTTGACCTCAAAGACTAATTAGGTTTCCAAATCCATTTTCCTTGAGCTATTCACTAAAGAAAATTCAGCATACAGCTCAACAACCACTTTAGACCCCTCGTCAAAGTCAAATCCAACTTCCCATTTCACTATAGAACACACAAAAAAATGGTGTTCACTAAGATTTTTGTGAGGTTGAGTTGGAAAGTCTCAAAAACATGGGGGATGATTTGAAACCTGTTTTTTTAGACCTCTGAGGGTGTCAAAACCACTAGTTTCATTTTGACCTCCCATAGGCAGTGGTGTATCTTGGTTTTGTGCTGCCCTAGGCAATTCAGGCATCCCCCTACCCACGCTTCACACCCTTGACATGCCCCATAACCCACATCACCCCATCACATACCTCCATCACCCCATACATCCCTCCATCACATCACCCCATTACATGCCCCCAGCAACACATGCCCCCATCATCCCCATCACATGCCCCCCATTCCCTAGGGCATACCCTTGTCCATGGTGGCTAGTGGCAGGCAGCATGATGTCCTACCTTCAGAGACGTCACTAGGGTTGGTGTGACCCGGTGCGGTAACTCATGGTGTCACCCCCTGGATTTCCTCCAATACCATGCCAAACAGATTCCTTAGTAATGCCAGTCAGGTGGCCCATTAAATATGTCACATACAGGAGCCCCACAAATTATGTCACACACAATAATAATATGCCAGTATTATTTTGCCGTTAATAATCCAGACAATTTGCCTAATATGCCAGTAATATGGTGCCATTCAGATGCCTGTATTATTGTGTCGTTACAGTGCTAGTTTTATTCCTCCCTCCTCCCCCCTTCCCCAGTACTTAGCGCCTGGCTGCGGCTCCGTGTCCCCGGCCAGATGCCTCCTCTGTGCAGTCTTCCCTCCTGCACGAAGGAGGGAAACACAGTCACCGGATGTGACATAACGTCACATCCGGTCGCAGGGATTTTTTTAAACTTTTTTTTCCAGCAGCCGAATCCAGCAGATGTCACCCCCACTGGACCCGGTGCGGTCCGCACCACCCTAGGGACGCCACTGCCTAGCATGCTGCCTGTTCGGCTCCCCACACTGTGAGTGCAGAGAGGTCACAGTCTGACAGGATGTGTCTGACAAGTCAATTTTGACCTCCAAACTCAACAATTTCAACCTCCTCAGCACACCTTGCTCAGCAGCCATTTCAGAAAACCATCTCGACCTCACAAAAATGATTAGTGAATTCCATTTTGCAAGATCAAAAGGGGTCATATGAGGGGAGGGGACAAATCTTAGGGCTTATTTTTTTCAGCCTCCAAATTCGAATGTTAGTGAATTGCTATTACAATATACATTCATTCAAAATAAAAATATATTGCTAACACAAAATATGTAAAATATTACTGAAAATTATACATCTAAATGCATAACATGATTAAAATTGTGTAAATATTCAACGGAGTGCACACAGTTTGATGATAGATTGAATAGGACAGTTTTGGATGGTATAAATGAGAGCTGAGGAGAGGAGAAGTCTGGCAACTGAAGAAGCTGCTTGAGCGAGGCACTGTCCCACGCCTACCCAGAAACACGTCCTTCCCATTTTGGAAGCAGATTGCAATATAACAGGACTGTTCTACACATAGCTATTGGATGTAAAGCGATATATTAGCATTTTTATTGGCTTTTATTAAATTTTATGATACTAATACTCCTTCTCCTTTGTTCTCTTTCCTATATTTGGGAGCCCTGTATGTTGCATTGTGGAGACTGAATGAATCGCAGCTGTTGAGAGGGATGACATGAAACCTGAGTGTGTGACAGTTGCCAAGGGGGGACATACAGAAATCAAGTTTCCCCTTGGATTGTGACTTGTTGTAAGTCTCTGAAGTAGCTAAAACACTATGAGCAAACTGCTACTACTCTCGTCTGTGTGAATGGTTTCCAGGGAGGGAACCATACTCTGTGAAATAGAAAAATGCTAAGATCTGTTGTTTGTGTCTGATTTCTCTTTATGGCAAATACCTATAGAAAAGTGAATACCCACTAGTCCAAATACAAATATTCATTTCATGCTGGAAACACTTGAGGTGTAACTACACTTATATATTCTTGCACTGAACTTTTTTATGGTTTGCAGATATTTATTCTACATTGGGGGTTTTCCTGAGCAGCAGCAGAATTAATATTTGTACACAATGTTAGTGTATTTAATTGTTCCAAGTGCCTGTACATTACTTTTCGTTGTTATATTCACAAAGACTATCTCAAAGATTTAATTTTATCTCTTTAATGATTTTCTACTCAACAATATCTTTTTGCAGTATATTTTTCAACACAGCATAAAAGGTTTTCTGACCCATTTCCCTCTGTATCCAGTCTTTGCCTGTTATCTAAAATTGCACAGTGCTTATCTTAAATGTTATTTGTTACATTCTATGATGACAATCATCCAGTGTTCAAAACATATTGGGGCAGATTCAATGCTGGCCATTAACTTAAAAAGTGTGCTAGGCTGTATATTAATGGGCTTTCTTGATTCAATGCCCACCACAGTTAATGGGTGCAATAAAATGCTTACCCATTAAAAAAAAAAAAAAAACTATGCAAACACTGTGTAGTAATTACCTCAGTGATTCAATGAGCAGCGTTAACCATTAACGGGCAAACATTGATACATTTTCAACCATTAACTTATTGCCTCAGAAACCACAACCTAAATGTGCATCATATGCTTAACACAAGCAATATTTGCCCCTAACCAGTACAGTGCTGTAGGGAACACACACAGTCTTCCCTACAGCACTGAAAAGGTTAACTCTAGTTTAAAAAAAAAAACATTGCTGGAGAGCCAGGAGGGTCTTTCTATGCCCCTCTCTGCCTCTCTGCAAATTGCAGATTTAGCACGCATAATAACAGATTGATCATTCTGTATCCAGTGTTTAAGAGTCTTTAGCTAAAGATTTGCATACCAGATTATGATTTAAACATGCCCAAAGTACTAAAGTGCTATATAATGTTATGGAGATATAAGCAAACAAATATACTATAAGCATTACACACAAAAAATGCAATGAAGGTCTTGCTTGAGATATTGTCTTTAAAATAAATGGATATCTGGGAATGAGCAACTTTTTGGGAGGCATTTTTACTTACCTGAGCCCTTACTCCTGTCCCCTTTGACTGACTCAATAGTAGCTTTGATTGTCATTTCTTAATTTAAAAACTGCTTTCCTTTATCTCAGCTCCCTTTACTCGTTATGTTTGTAAACATGTTTCCTTTCACCACCTAAGCACCTTCTCTCCTCCCATCCTCAAATATCTCAACAACTTTTGACTCTTCTCAGCCCTCCAACTCAGTCCTTTCCACGGTCTATTTCTGCACCCCCTCTTAACTCTCCTATTATCTCAGCACTTCCTCTTCTATCATATTAGCAGCGGCCTGTCCTTCACTGTCCTTTCCCTGCCTATTAAACTTACATACTGCCCTCCTACTCCATATGCAACAGCTGTGCCAACAATAATGTGGAAGCAAGATAACAGCGTGCAAAATGTCAAACATTTATAGCCGTGAATCAGCTGATCCACCATGCTTTTGTGATCACTCTGCCTTGTTTTTAGACCTATGTGAAGCATAACATGTCCTGTTTTGGACTGGGGGAAAGGAACCAACATTTAAATACAACTTGGGAGATACTGTGGGCTCCGGTGCAATGCTTGCTTAAAAATTACCCTGTCTTTATGTTAGAGCATGTGGTCTAATAGGAATTAACAGAAAGATCATAAGGGGTTTAGTGTTTGTCTATTCTTTGGTGCCTAGGAATGCCTCCTTGACTAGGTGAGTTTTTTTTAAAGAAGAAGAGGGTGAACATAGGCAGAGAAATGAAAAGTCAGATAAAATTGTAAGAGACATGTTGGAAACAAAACTATTCAAATTCCAAAGATGTAAAACCCTGGACCTGCAGGGTTGTATAATGAGATGAGATGTATCATATAAATTCCATTCTTACCAGTATTTAATGCCAACATAAAGACTTTGAATTCACGTATCTGAGATTATGCACTCCTGATGCCATGTTTTAGCCTTATACATATTTTACACTTTCACTTCTTTTTGAATGTAGGTCAGAGCATTATATTAATATGAAGCGCGCATAAAATATATGCAGTTTCAAAATCTGAAATTACAAAGCAGATTGGTTAATCTAATGTCTAGTGCTTGCAAAGAGAATCATATTAACAAGTGTCTGACCTTCCCAACAGGTATTTGCTATGCATAGCAAATAGTTGAAGATATGTTGCTTTTTCCATTGTTATTGTACATTAATAGATTTATGTTGCTGGACAACATCCAAAATCGAACACGTGTAACTAAATAGTTTGATAAAAAGCCTGAGTCCACTCATGGAGAAAAAAGAAGAAAATTGTCTTAAATTTGAGGGTCAGAAGTTTAAACATAATATCAAAGAGTATTACATCATTGAGGTGGTGGTAAATGCATGGCATTGCCTTCCAGCAAAGGTGTTACAATTTAATAAAGTGAAGGAGCTTAAACATGCATTAGAACATTAAAATACCAAATAGGTTATGAGGATTTTTACAGTAGGTAGGAATATGAAATGTGCCAAATGGTTCCCATCTGTCGACACAATATATATTTAAGTTTCTGCATGTAATATTCAGCACATTGTTAGTTACACTAAATTGTATTATTTGTCTGGAACCACAAATTCCAAGTGTGTTTTGGGACATAAAGAAGTATTTTAATTACAATGTTACCGTTGTATAGAGGCTCAGTGTCAGCCTTTGTTTAAGCATGATGCATTTTGCAGTCATCTTGAAAGTATTTCTGCCATGTTCTATATATATATTATTACTCTGTGCTATATCTTAGTCCCTCTTCAAGCCTTTAACAAAAAACATTTGTCTTGTCAGCTGTGCTAATTAATTCATATTATGGTTTTTACAATTTACAATCTGTCTGCAGAATAATAATGTGTTCATTCTATGCATCCATCCTAAGAGGACTATGTTAAAATAGAAGATAAAATGTAAATACCTATATTCAACAAACAGCTGGCATTGACCTACATTCCTTGTATCAGTTGAATGCTGAGCATTAGAGCTTTAGGGGATTGTAGAAATACCAGTCTCCATCATTGGATTAAGTTACACCTCCCACTCAGAAAATGATGCTCCGTGACTGTAATGTAAGGTTACTTTTGGTACACTTTTCCAAATGTTTAAGGTTTGTACAGTAATAAACTGTATGTAAGTCCTAATGCACATTATAAACATATACTTAGTGAAAAATAAAAATCAATACAATTCTGTGCTTTTAAATGTTCCATGCACTCTGGCATTACTATAAGACTAAGTGGCAGTTGGATTCCTTTTATTTGTTCACTGATGTGAAGTCTGCATTAACCCATCTGACTGGTTCACCCCTCCTTTCACTTACAAAGCGATTTATTCCTGAGGACTGTGCAGGTCTCTTTGCAGTGCTAAGACGAAAATTCACTGATGTTCTGTGTCAACTCACTTGCTTGGGGCATTCAAGTTGAGGAAACTGTCAACTCTGATTCAGCAAGTTTCTGTTAAGCTAAAAAATTGGACTCAATGGTCATTTTATTTGGGACAGTTTGGAGATAACCCTAACAAATGTTATGTGTTACACTATTTGGTTCAATATTGTTTTGGACAGGTGAGTGATTTTAGCAGGTAAATGACTCTCTAATTCAAAGTTGGTCCAGTGTTTTCAAACTTCTGGCACATAAGGCTCCAAGATGTATTAAACGTAGAGAAGTCCCATACATTCTATTAGAATGTGGGTTGTTCCAGGTTACAGCATAAATAAACACTGACAGTGAACTGGATCAAATAAAGAAAAGTTTCTACTTTAAAAAAAAAAAATATATATATATATACATATATTTCTATACTTCTTGTATGGAAAAAAGTTACTAATATGCTGTCAACCTGTTTTTTCTAATTTCCAAATAGCTCCTGTGGTTAGGTGCGATGAATACCCCCATAAAAGTTTAATTTGAAAAGGAAATATCAACAAAGCATCAGTATTTATTATAGCTAATATTACTATGAATATCTACATGTGCATTGCTTCTGCTTTTACTTCTATTGGAATGTACAATTCCCCTGTGGACTGGAGATTGGGAAAATCTGCTTTGGACCATAGGTACGCAGTGACAAATGGACATGTGATTACTTAGACCTTTTACTAATAAACTACAAATAATTAAACCACTGGTGCGCCGCTGGATATTGGATTGTGTGGCAATGCCGGCAGCCAGGCCCAGAGAGGAAAGACAACATGAAAAAAAAAGTTAAAAAAAAAATCATTGCCACAGTATGTCATATCCGGTGGCTGTGATTCCCTCCTCTGTGCAGAATAAAATACTTTTTTTTTCTCTTTCCTTCCCCCTTATGGTTCCATTATTATTGTATAATATAACATCAAGATTTTTCACAGCCGTCAGAGGAATAAGCGATATAAAATACCGAAGATGTAACGATACTAATCCTCTATATAATCGCTTAAAATTGGTTTTAGAATCTTTTCTCGCTATATTTGTATAATATGTAACTTTAAATAATGTGGAGGTTAAACCCTCAATGCTAAAAATCATCCTGCGATCACAGGAATAATTGATACAAAACATTTGAGATACTATGAGGTTGAACTCTCCCTATAATTATCTAAATTGGTTCGGAACTCTATTTCTTTGAGCATCTTATTAAGTAAAAACACCTGACTACTTAGAATATATTAACGGATACTGCTCCCCTTTCCCTTCTCTTGTCCTTTTTTTTTTTTTTTCCATCTTCCCAGGCCTGGACACAACTAATTTCTCCGCTACCTTGTTTAGTGAAACGGAGCATAAATGTGTGAAAATTTTTCCATATTTGTATGAATGTAGGTACGAATGTTAGAATGAATGTTACTCAGAATTATGGGCTTTATTTTCTGCAGAGGGATAAGCTGGGGATGACAACGTTCGATCCCTTTTGATGAAGGGACTGAAACTGATGTCACTGAACTGTAGGGGCCTGAACTCCCCGCAGAAAAGAGCATATCTGTATAATACTTTGGTTGAAGAGAAAATCAATTGCTTTTTTGCAAGAAACTCATTGGGATGTAGAAGGCAGATTATTTTGGAAATATAAGAAATATCAAAATATGTATTGCTCTAGCTTATATGATAAGAAAAAGAAAGGTGTTGCTATTTTAATTTCAATTCAGTTAAATTCGAATATATCTACCAAGAGCCTGATGAGATAGGAAGGTCAGTCATTCTGATTTGTAGGATTAATGATATATTGTATACTTTTCTGAATATTTATGCACCAAATGACTTCTCAGTTATATATCTAAATCATATAACTGAGAGATGGGATAAACCAATTCAGGGAATCCCTATTCTGGGGGGCGACTTTAACACCCTTCCAGATATTAAACTTGATAAAAGCCTTCACCCAGGAAAACTGATTGACCCGAAATTGAAGATAGCGGCTCAAATATTCAGAAAATATATAATCAATCATAACCTTTACGATATCTGGCGGGTGATGCACCCCCTAGAGAGGGATTTCACCTATTACTCGGAAGTCCATCAGTCTTACTCTAGAATTGATACCTTCTTTACTCGTCCCCTTTGTCTGTCTAGTTGTAAAACAATAAAAATCGGTAGTATAGTGTGGTCTGACCATGCCCCAGTTTTCCTGAAGCTTGAGCAGAAATCACAATATTCTACTAGACGAGTGGAGACTGAGGGATTTCCTAGTATCTTCAGATATAGATAGAGATAATCTCAAAAACAAAGTTGTACAATTTCTTGCCGATAACAATGATAATCAAGTTTCTAGAGGCACTTTATGGTGCACATTTAAATGCTGCATAAGGGGCTATTTTATTAGCAGACAAGCTCATTGGTACAAGAATAAAAATAAATCCTTGTCTGCCCTATATATTGCATTAGCCTTAAAGGAAAATGAAAACAAACTAAATCCCTCCATATCTCTAGCCCTAGAAATTAAGAAATTACAACAACAGATTAAAAAAAAACTTAATCGGAAAGCAGAATATATGCTCCTCAAATTGAAACAAAATTGGTACCATAACGACTGAGTAGCCGGAAAATTGTTGTCAAGAAAATTAAAATACGACCAGGTTAGAAATAGAATTGAAAGAATCGAATACAAAAACCAAACCTGTCTCTCACCAGATTCAATCGGTAAAGCATTCAGGGATTATTATAGTTCGCTCTATAATCTCCCCGAATCTAAGCAGGATGATCAGGGAATGCTGGAATACCTTGGATCTCTTGGGCTGCCCAGGATATCCAATGACAAATTAGCGGATTTGAATGCTCCGTTCACACTGACGGAAATCAGAAACGCAATCAAGGGTCTGAATAGAAATAAAGCTCCAGTCCCAGATGAGTACATAGCACAATTTTATCAAATTTTGGAAGACTCTATTTCACCATTGTTATTGGACTTGTTCAACGAGATTGGTCAAAACAAAAAAATCCCTGTTGAAATGCTTCAGGCATCTATAAGCCCTATTCTCAAACCAGGGAAAGACCCAAAATTAGTTACAAATTATAGACCGATCTCGCTGATCAATCTTGATGATTTTTCTAAAATCTTGGCCAACAGACCTAGTCATACCCTAGTCTCTGTGTTTGCCGACGACACTAAATTAGGTAAGGCTATAAAGACTAATCTTGATGTTTTTTCTTTGCAGGAAGATTTGGACAGAGTCAGGGACTGGGCAGTAAAGTGGCAAATGAGGTTCAATATAGACAAATGTGAAGTTATGCATTATGGGAAAAATAATAACAAAGCAACATATACTTTAAATGGTTTTTCCCTGGGAAAAACTACTAATGAAAAGGATTTAGGAATAATTGTAGATAACAAACTTGGCAACAGTGCCCAATGCCAGTCAGCAGCTGCAAGGGCCAATAAGATATTGGCATGTATAAAACGAGGTATAGAATAACGGGAGGAGGATATCATCTTGCCTCTTTAGAAATCAATGGTAAGACCTCACCTTGAATATGCAGTACAGTTCTGGGCACCAGTCCCTAAAAAGGATATTAAGGAACTAGAAAAAGTGCAAAGGAGAGCTACAAAATTAATAAGGGGATTGGAGGATCTTAGTTATGAAGAGAGACTTTAAAAATTGCATTTATATATGTTAGAAAAAAGGTGTCTCAGAGGGGATATGATAACATTATATAAATGTGTGCAGGGCCAATATAAAGAGCTCTCCAGTGACCTGTTCATTAACAGAAAGGTACAAAGAACAAGAGGTCACCCCCTCAGACAGGAAGAGCAAAGATTTCATAGACAGCAAAGGAAGCGATTCTTTACTGTTAGGACAATAATGTTATGGAACTCCCTGCCAAGAGAGGTAGTGCTATCAACCACAATAGATGCATTTAAAAATGGTTTGGATGTTTTTTTAGGAAAGCAGAACATACAGGGCTATTAATAATAGAATATGCATTAATAAAAGAGCTTATTGATCCAAGGTGAAATCTGATTGCCTCTTGGAGTCAAGAAGGATTTTTTTCCCCCAGGAGGCAAAATTTGAAAAAGCTTCCTTAGGGGTTTTTGCCTTCTTTTGGATCAAAAGCTGTAATGATAGGTAGAAGGGTTGAACTTGATGGACTTGTGTCTTTTTTCAACCTAAATTACTATGTTACTATGTTACTATGTTACCCGATCTGGTGCTTGAGGACCAGACGGACTTTATAACAGGGCGCACTGTAGAAGATAATGTACGAAAAGTGCTCAATTTGATCTCGGTCATACGATCTAAGAAACATCCAGGACCTTTTGTCGCGCTAGACGCAGAAAAAGCTTTCGACCGAGTCAATTGGCGCATTCTTCTTCATACCCTTGAGGCCTTTGGCCTGAACGGAGCATTCAACGACTATTCCATGGCATAAACCTCCCCTAAAGCTGGAGTACTTGGCCCGTCAGTAAAATCAGAACTCTTTGACATAAAAAATTAAACCAGGCAGGGCTGCCCACTCGCCCCTCTATTATATGCCTTGTCGATTGAACCTTTGGCAGCCCAAATAAGAATTAATCAAGATATCACAGGAATCTGTTATGGAAGATCAGAATTTAAAATCTAATTTGATATCCTATTAACACTATCATCACCAGAACTATCAATTCCAGCAGTCCTTAAAAACCTACAAGAATATGCCTTACACTCTAACTACAAGGTTAATTTAGGTAAATCTCCAGTCATCATGTATGAGGTACCTGCGCTACAGATAAACGAGCTAGAAAAAACTATTTGTTTTAATTGGAGTAATAATATCATAAACCATCTAGGCATTAAGATTATGTTCGACTTACAACAATGCAAAGAGACTAACTACTCCACTTTAACAACTAATTTAAGAGAACAATTTCTTAAATGGAAAGGACTAGAACCTTCCTGGATGGGTGGACTGAACATTGTAAAGTCGTATATTTTTCCTAAAATACTTTACATTTTCAGAACTATCCCCCTTCGAGCAACTAGTAACGAAATTAAACAACTCTCTCGAGTAATCTCTAACTATGTTTGGAACTCCAAAACCCCCAGGATACAAAGCTCAATATTAAAGGCAAAACTAAATCAAGACTGTTTGGGCTTCCCTGACCTATATGAACTACACGAAATCTGTATGTTGGCCCATTGTTTATTATGGAACTCAACTGACCCTAATGCAGGATGGCTTAAGATAGAGAGAGAAAACAGTAAACTAAACGATCCCTTCTACTTATACTGGTTATCCCCTGTAGTTTACAATAAATTTAGATCTTGTCATGATATCATCCATGATGCTCTGATTACACTCCAGAAAGCTAAAAAAAATTTACCATCTCACCCACTCCCTTACCCTAGATTCTCCAATTGGGGTCATAAGTTCGTGTATATCGGACCTCGACTTATCCAGCTGGGAAAATAGAGGTATCAGTAAGTTAGCAGATTTTAATACACTAAGTGGAATTATGCCACTCTCAGAAATACAAACCAAATATGGTGCACACCAGGGTGACTTTTTACTATACCAAAGATTAAAACACTTTATAAAAACTAACTTAATTAGACCCAACACCCCACTAGATGACCGTATCAAAAAGAAAAAATCTGCTAATATAATCACGAAAATTATGGCTCTTGCTAATATAGAACCCCGCCTTGACAAATCCCTCTCCATCCGTAAATGGGAACGTGATTTAGGAAGGGAATTTGCCAATGAAGAGTGGTTTGGTGCCTGGATCTTCACAAGAAAGTTGATCCATTCAGTGGCTCTCTAGGAACTATACTTTTAAGTTCTCCATTTGTGGTACATGGTACCTATAATGTTGAATAAAAATAATCCTTTAGCGTAAACAACATGCTGGAGATGTCAGAGGCACCCAGGTACCATGTTCCACATATGGTGGACCTGCGAAAATCTGACTGAACTAGAGAAGAGCATGGAGAACTTGCTCTCGGATCTATTTGGCAATATTATATCTATCTCACCCCAAATGTTCTTATTCCATGTAGATCTACCTAACCTAAACAAATATGAAAAATCTTTAACAGTTAATATCTTTTTAGCCTGTGAAATCCTGATAGCTAGATATTGGCTGAGATCCGATTTACCAGTGCGAAGAGAACTAATTACCCAGATACATTACCAATATATTATGGAAAGAAGTTTTTATGTAATTAATGGTGCTCTGCAGAAGTATGAAGCAATCTGGGATAGATGGAAAAATATCTATACCCCTGCTAAAGATCCTTAACTGTATCCTATGTATCTTGTTTCTCTCTGTTGTAACTTCCCTCTTAAGTTCAGATATACTTTTACTCAGATATCTCCTGCAGGTAGTAATTTCCAACTTAAGCCCTCCCACATGAATAGTATGAATGATTTGTAAGAATGTTTGTATGGATGTATTTAAGTTGGCTAAGAATTATTACTTATATGTCAAGAGGGGAATATAAATTGATTTCATTTGTGTTTTAGTTATCCATGCTCAGTTCTTGTAGGATATTTTTCGAACTTAGTATCTCACCTCAGCAGTAAAGCATATTAACACAACAGCTGATGCATGAATATTTTGAACACTCTTTCAGTAACTGATTCTTATTCTTACCTTGCATTTTTGTATTGAATAATGTTTCTACTATGCACCTTTTTACAATTGTGTACAATGCATATTAATAGAAATAAAAAATATTTGAATAAAGACTGCACAGAGTAGATGACCGGGACGCAGAGCAACAAGGAGGTGAGTACTGGGGAAAGGGAGAGGAGGGTGGCATATTATTGGGCAAATTGGCTGGGGCATATTAAATGGCAAAATAACACTGGCATATTAATGGGCAAATTATCTGTGGCTTTATTAATGGCAAAATAACACTGGCATATTAATGGCAAAAGTAATACTGGCATATTAATGGCAAAAGAATACTGGCATACTAAAGGGCAAATTGGCTGTGGCTGTTTTTGCTTGTCTATTTATGATTGTGTAATGCACTGGTTTTGTTTGCCTATTTATGATTTATAATGCACTGGTTTGGTTTGTCTGTTTATCACTGGTAACGCATTGGTTTTGTTTTCCTATTTATGATTTGTAATGCACTTGTCTTGGTTTGTCTGTTTATCATTGGTAATGCACTGATGTGGTTTGTCTATGTGTGATTTGTAATGCACTTGTCTTAGTTTGTGCATTCGTTATTTATTTTGCACACTTGTTTTTAAAGATAAATAAAGGCATCTAGTTCTTATGTTCTGTGTTTGCACTTGACTTTATAAGCTTTGGTGTGCCCTGTGTGAGAAAAGGTTGAGGGGCAGTGCCTTAGACCTTGGATAGGTCAAAGTTTCCCTGCAGTTGTTACAGTCTTAGTAACAATGCTTAGTCAGTGGGCTTCAAAAAGAGCCATTGTATACTTTTTTTATATCTAAGCTGTTTATATGAATTATTGTTGTAGTACAGCAATATCTGACAGGACTGTGTCTTCTGATTGTTGGTATCCTCTGTATTGAAAGGTTTACACTACAGCTGTAAAGCAATTCACAAACGCACACCCCATGCACCATTGTTTGCTTGTCATTTTCCCAATCTTAGTCTATGGATTAGTCACTCAGCTGATGAACAAAAGTAATGAGCTTAGATTTAATTAACTTCAGAAAGAAGCCATTCCACGTATGCTTCTTATATCAAATACAGATCTAAGCATTCATATGCATAGACATGCAGAATTTGACAGGGGGCACTGACAAATATCTCCTCAGTTTTCCAATGACTGCTGGAACAGTCTTTTTTTTTTTTTTTTATTAGATGAGACCTCCCTGAAGCAGCCC
Source organism: Pelodytes ibericus (assembly GCA_036172795.1). Classification (NCBI taxonomy): domain Eukaryota; kingdom Metazoa; phylum Chordata; class Amphibia; order Anura; family Pelodytidae; genus Pelodytes; species Pelodytes ibericus. The sequence goes on along the minus strand of CM069862.1, from coordinate 76,560,886 downwards.
AGGAATTTGATTTTCTCACTTATTCAGGTCACCACATAGATGCAGAGGAGGATTTCTGTATCATTTCAACAGGCACTGGACCAACAGGGACCCCCTCCTATGCCAGCAAATATTGTATGGGTGTCTTGTTACACCAGGTAAAAAGTACAATACATTTCGGTATTTCAAATCAAAATAAATATCCAAAATAGGATGAGGATTAACAGTAAAGAGTGTACCCAATGGTTGAACTCTCAGAGACCATGTGAACATGAGAAGGGATAATGGGAAGCTTTGGTGATGTTTTTCAAATGTTAAAGTTCTAGAATTTTGAACAGCCACAAAAAACATCCATGCAGCTATTCATCCCAGAGCACTAGCTGACATTGTTGACCAACAAGTCAGATAATCATTACCTCCTTTAATTTCAGCCATAAACCCTCTTGTTAGCAAAATTCCATTTTGTTGGCATGGATAAGTACCCACCAGGCTCCTAAACCCAGTAGCCATAAAAATGGATGCACATTTACTTTAAAAACTATAAATAAATAAAATTGTTACTACAAATAAAATATATGTTAAATAATTATACTTATTGAAAACCAAATTCTTGGGACTTTAAGTGTTAGAACACAATATCAATGGTAGCATTTAGGTGAAAGGTTCATTTTAAATTAACAAAATGCTTTTAGAAACATTGTAACATTAAACATACGTTTTTCATAGTCCTAGATTTGGTTAACTGATTCACTTTTATTTTTCAGCATATACGGCCATTCATGGCCTCTTCTTCTTGCATCTACTTTAGGTGATATACTTTCAGTGGAAGATCAAAACCTTTACTGGATGAAGCCCTGCCAAGGTCTTACACATTAGGTGAAACTTTGTGTAAACCGCGATTTGTAGACTTGCGCCCTCAGATTTTCTTCTGGATTTTTTAATCTGCTTTCAAGTGTAAGAATTTGTATTGCTCATTAAAGTTGTAATATCCTCTCATTTATAGTCTCTTCTTCTTGCATCTATTTTACAAGGTGATATACCTTCAGCGGAAGAAAGAGATCAAGACCTAAACTGTGGATGCCTTCTAACCACCATTCATTTTGTAGACTAAACATTTTCATCATAGTTTTCGTCAACTGCCTGTTTTCAGTGACAAAAACTAAACATCTAAATGAGAACAGGACTAAAACTATGACTAAAATCAATTGAAATTTTCGGCAACTGACGGAAATGTGAGGAAAATGTGATGAAAATGTTCAGGGATGGACTATTGCAGGGCTTGACAAATGTAATTTGATTCTAGGAGCCAGCAATTTTTTTTAGAAGCCAGACAATCACGCAAACATACACGCAATTCATAAACACACACACACACCAACCCACTTCACATATACACCACACACACACCAGCCCACTTCACATATACACCACACACCCCCACCCACTTCACATATACACACACAACCCCACTTCACATATACACCCCCCATTTCACATATACACCCCCACTTCACATATACAAACCCCCAACTTCACATATACAAACCCCCCACTTCCCATACACATATACACTTCACACATACACATTTACATCTCACACATACACATATTCACCTCACACATACACAGTTTTTTCCCCCCCCTTTCTTAACTTGAGTGAGTGCTGGGTGTCGTCACTTGACAAAAGATCAATGAAGATCGGCTGCAGCACGAATGTTCCCCCTCCGTACTGCTTAACTCATTGCAGGAGAGGGGGAACATTCGTGCTGCAGCAGATCCTCATTGCTCTTTCGGCTGAGTGCTGGGTTGTCAAGTGACGACACCCAGCACTCACACACGCGTTGCGCGAGGGGGCGGAGCTTGCTGTCTATGCAATCCGCACTGCGCTGCAAAACCCCCCAAAACAAACAGATGGCAGCGGCAAGGGGAACATGAGGGTACCGGCACCCGGGCCATGGCGCCCTGGCGCCCGGGGTTTGTCGAGCCCTGGACTATTGCATTACCTATTTGGACTTCTGGTTTCCTTGAATCTCTGCCAAAGCCCAGTCCCCTGACTCTATCTGCAGCTGGATTGGTTAAAATGTAGGCTCCCTGTGCCTGTCTGCCCCCTGGAACAATGCCCTGCAAACTGCAGAGGAAGAGGATACTTCTCCATCTGCTTCGCCTGGTACTGTCACATGTCACATGTGTTTAGTTTAGAAAAAGGCTTGCCCTCTTCTTTGAGAAAATAATTAACATACATATTTTAAGAAATTGCTGAGGAATATTCATAGAGTGCATTAAGAGCAAATATTTTATATAACACAAGTAAGTAGTATAGTGATGCTATATAAGGTAATTGACAATCATAGAGTTAAGTAGTTATAAATTGTTTTTGTGTTTAAGTTAAGTCTGGTAAGTACAAATAACAGGTTGACCCCTTTGTGCCCTGTCTTTTGCTGAGTCAACATTTTATTTGCTGCCATTGTTTAAGACACGATCTTATACATTGCTTTTTCCAGACATTTGTGGTAGTGTGGGTGGAGTGAAAAATGTGACATGCTGTTTGTGTAAAAGTTAGGTATGGGAGGGGTTAATTGAATTGTATAAGGAATGTCTCTGTCTTGTGTTCTGGACCATTTTGTTTCCCATTGTAGCAGGGTCAAGGTGGTCTTTTGTTCTTTCCAATGGTTTTTAACCAATAAGTACTTTTTATTATTATTTTACATCCAAGATTATCTTCATTTTACCCCATTTTTTTTTATAGCCCTGGCTGTCCCGGCAGCCAGGGCTATATCAGCCTTAGAGTTTGGGGGCAAAGATTTCCAAATCCCCCTTATAAAAATAATTAGACTCTTTGGGTGCTTGCCAAGGGCCCCTGAACTCCATAAAATGAATATAAAATTATTCCTCACCTTCCTCTTCCTTGCCCAGGTAAGGGGGACAAATCAATGAAAATTACAAGTAAAAAAAAGTCCACCCTTTGTGTGCCAGAAGGGTGGGCAGTAAAATCCTTGCCAGTAGAGTGAGAATTTCATTTTCAATGAAAAGGAATTTGATTGGATGACTGTATGATAGAAATCTATGGTGAGGAAAGACGCCATCACTTCAGCTTTTCAGGCATGTTTCGGCTTCCTTCTGTTTTGGCAGGTATCAGTGTGGAGTCGGATACGATGTCCGAATTGGACATCATATCAGGTCGACCCTGGATCGACCCTTAAGAAAACATCTGACTAGACCATTCTTCAAATACGAGTAAAGTTTTACCTTTTCTATCAATCTTGTGTCATGCATATAGAGACACAACATTGTAATGACAAGTCAGAATTGTGCAGAAAGAGAGTTTTATAGGGTGAAAAACTGTATAACTATTTAGAATGGTGTTCATTAAACAGTAGGAAATGTACCGTGACATGTCAATGAGATGTATGGTAATACAGTGAGTGAATGACGAGCATGTTTGTTTAGCAGGTATGACCTTTTTATTAAATAGCTTTTTGTCAATTCAATTTGCTGTATATTAATTAAATAAAATGGCACTCTGTACACTCAAGGCTGCAGTTTCTTAAATACTTTTTTTTACATTTTTAATTAGACTTTTTTATTCCAAACTACCAATTTGTAAAATAAAAAGCATAACACTTTTGTGTTCCTTTATTCCACCACTTACATGAAATGCATTAAAATATTTTACAGTAAGTCTAATTTTAATTAATGAAGTAGGTACCTTTTGCATTTTTGAGTTGTGAATGACTATTATAAGAAGGTACAGTAAATGCATATAATATATGCAATATATATATAAATATATGACAACATGGTAAAAGCAAGTAAAGTTGGTGCCCCCCTGCCACCCCAACTGTAAATAAAAGTAAAACAAAGAAAAAAACTAGCGCTTTATCTATAACCAAGCAGCACCAGCCTATGTGTATCTCTGCAAACACACATGAAAAGTAATCAATAAAATGCAAAAAAGTGGTAGGTGCGCTAGGTGGCTTCCACCAATACAGTGAAATATAAAAGGAAAAATAGAAATTGCCTTATATTCTCCCCTGCGCAATTATGAGTGAACAGCGGTACATTTAGAAATGTGCATGCCCAGCATGTTCTCCATTAAAGTTGATGCCACAAGGCTTGCCTTATAAGATGGTCCTCTCTTATAAATCGATGCTTCTATTTGTCTCAAAATACATGAAAGACAAAGAAACACAGACCATAGTGTAGTACAATACAACAATATGGAGCATATAACGAATGTAAGTTTATGCACTCACAAAACAAATAAATGAAAGGAGCTTATCTGGTATATAGAAACATAGAAACATAGAAACATAGAATGTGTCGGCAGATAAGAACCATTCGGTCCATCTAGTCTGCCCAATTTTTTTTGGAGTACTTTTATTAGTTCCCTGTTCCCGGTTTTATAGCTAGGATAGCCTTGTGTCTATCCCACGCATACTTAAATTCCTTGACTGTGTTTACCTCTACCACTTCTGCTGGAAGGCTATTCCATACATCCACTACCCTCTCAGTAAAGTACTTCCTGATATTACTTTTAAATCGTTGCCCCTCTAATTTATGACTATGTCCTCTAGTTGTGGTAGTTTTTCTTCTTTTAAATATACTCTCTTCTTTTACTGTGTTGATTCCCTTTATGTATTTAAATGTTTCTATCATATCCCCCCTGTTACGTCTTTCCTCCAAGCTATACATGTTAAGATCCTTTAACCTTTCCTGGTAAGTTTTATCCTTCAACCCATGAACCAGTTTAGTAGCCCTTCTCTGAACTCTCTCCAAAGTATCAATATCCTTCTGGAGATACGGTCTCCAGTCCTGCGTACAATACTCCAAGTGAGGTCTCACCAGTGCTCTGTACAATGGCATGAGCACTTCCCTCTTCCTACTGCTAATACCTCTCCCTATGCAACCAAGCATTTGCAATCCTTGTGGAATATATTGGATGCAGAGTATCCAGCACAGTGGGTCCTCATGTAAACAGTGGTTCTGACGTCCCCCAGTGGAGTCAGAATCCAAATTAAAAACAGGAGCACAAGAACAATAAAAAGCAATAAAAGACAAAAAAAAAAAACTTTCAGTCCGCAGTAAAAAGCCGAAGTAAACAGTATAAAAAATTAAATTAACAAATCAAAATCTGCATTAAATAAACAAATCAAAATCTGCATTAAGACCTTTTGGTAATAGGGTATCTATGTCGAACACCCACCTCATTTCAGTTTTACCCATTTCTTTAATATTATCTCCTCGCCTCCAATGTTTGTGTACTTTATCAATTGCCCAGAATTTTATACCTTTCGGGTTTTTATTATGTTTTTCTAAGAAATGTTTAGAAAGTGAATGTTGGGTAATACCCTTTCTAATGTTCCTGACATGCGTAAAAAGCGTATGGGGGAGCATGTCAGGAACATTAGAAAGGGTATTACCCAACATTCACTTTCTAAACATTTCTTAGAAAAACATAAAAACCCAAAAGGGTTTTTTTTTTGTGCATCAACTTACATTCGTTATATACTCCATATTGTTGTATTGTACTACACTATGGTCTGCGTTTCTTTGTCTTTCATGTATTTTGAGACAAATTGAAGCATCGATTTATAAGAGAGGACCATCTTATAAGGCAATTACTATATTTCCTTTTATATTTCACTGTATTGGTGGAAGCCACCTAGCACACCTACCACTTTTTTGCATTTTACCAATTGTAAATAAGTCTGTTTCCTCAGGTATCCAAGAGAAGATCTTAACTGTCCTTGTGGCATCAACTTTAATGGAGAACATGCTGGGCATGCACATTTCTAAATGTACCGCTGTTCACTCATAATTGCTTAGGGGAGAATTGGGTGGAGCATAGTTATATACTTTTGTATGCTCAAATATGCAAAAAATACAACATATGGATAAAAAATCCTGATTGCAAAGAATTTGGCCGATATATGTCAGAATATTGAACCTTTGTACACAGATTGTTTCAGGTGTACATATTTAAGGTTCCTTTACTGTGCTTTTTACCCTGTATAGCTCTATCAGTGGCCAACATGTTTAAAAGTCTTAATCAGATTTATGGACAGCAAAAAGGCACACAGCAATGTACTTTATTTGTTTCCTTTCATTTAAGAATTTCTATTTAAAACATGTACACTATGTGAAATCTTTTAATTAAACACAAGTACATGTTTTGCCTATAATTGAACTTTAAAAGGGAATCCTTGCAGGAAAATACAATGATGTTTTAGATGTGGGAAACTGGTAACATTATTAAGTTATTCATTAATGACTCGTGTGGTCATGGCAGGATTTGGTGAGCATTCATTTTATAACCATTCATGATAAGCATAAAATTCTATTTCTAGGTTTCTTAACCCCTTAGTGACATGACTTTTTTGGCTTGTCCGACGCTTGGTGACATGGGCTGTTTTAACATTTCTGAGCAGTTTGTGTTTTGCTGTAATTTATTTCTGTCTCATTTAGTGTACCCGCACAAACTATATATCGTTTTTATCGTCATAAGAAGGGCTTTCTTTTGATACCATTATTTTGATAATAGCATATAATTTGATGTAAAAAAAATAATAAAATATGGCAAAAAAATTGAAAAAATTATTTTTTTATGACTTTTATTTGAAAAATCGTATACTCATGTACAAGAGACAACAAAAAAACACTGCTAAAAAGTTTCTAATATATGTCCTGAGTTCAGAAATAGCCCATGTTTTTATGTTTTTGTGCTTTTTTATTCATGTTACAGGGCCAGAACTATAAGTGGTGCAAAGCTATTTTAAAATCCCTTCTTTCAAAATTAGCGATAGTGACATTGATACACTGATTTCTGTACTAAATCCATGAATGACCCCCAACATGTACATATTTTTGAAAACTAGACAACTCAGGGCATTTAACTTGGGGTATTTTGACACATTTCATGTAGCCATTTTACCACCAATCTATGCCAAAGTTTGCAGCAAAAAATCTTTTTTTTTAATTTTTCACATATATTGCAATTTAGGTAAACATTACCTTAAAATGTGAAGGGGTATTTCCAAATAACACCTCAATATGTGTTCAGCAACATCTCCTGAGTACAGGGATACCACCCATGCATAGGTTTGTTGGTTTGTTTTGGGGCTAAAAGGCCACATTTAGGGGGTGCGCATTTTGGTTTTCCAACTTGGAATTCTGACATGCAGAAAACTTGTGCCCATGTCCCATTTGGGACATTTTTGAAGCCAGAAAGTGTATTCTACCCCACAAAACCATATATTTTTTTAAACTAGACATCCTAGGGTATTTCAAATGGTAGTATTTTAACACTTTCCATGCACTAATTATACTACCAGCCTATGTCAATGTTTTGGGTTGTAATTTTTTTTCACATACATTGTACTTTGGGCATGAATTCACAGATCCTGTTATATGTCAGTGCCAAACAACACCTCAATATGTGTTCAGCAACATCTCCTGAGTACAGGGATACCACCCATGTATAGGTTGGTTAGGTTATTTGGGGGTTAAAAGGCCACATTTGAGAGGTGCTCTTTTTGGTTTTCCAACTTGGAATTCTGACGTGCAGAAAACCTGCGCCCATGTCCCATTTGGGACATTTTTGAAGCCAAAAAGTGTATTCTATCCCACAAAACCATATATTTTTGAAAACTAGACACCCTAGGGTATTTCAAATGGTAGTATTTTAACACTTTCCATGCACTAATTATACTACCAGCCTATGTCAATGTTATGGATAGTAATTTTTTTTCACATACATAGTACTTTGGGCATGAATTCACAGATCCTGTTATATGTCAGTGCCAAACAACACCTCAATATGTGTTCAGCAACATCTCCTGAGTACAGGGATACCACCCATGTATAGGTTGGTTAGGTTATTTGGGGGTTAAAAGGCCACATTTGAGAGGTGCGCTTTTTGGTTTTCCAACTTGGAATTCTGACGTGCAGAAAACCTGCGCCCATGTCCCATTTGGGACATTTTTGAAGCCAAAAAGTGTATTCTACCCCACAAAACCATATATTTTTGAAAACTAGACACCCTAGGGTATTTCAAATGGTAGTATTTTAACACTTTTCATGCACTAATTCTACCACCAGCCTATGTCAATGTTATGGATAGTAATTTGTTTTTCACATTCATTGTACATCGGGCATGAATTCACAGATCCTATTATGTGTCAGTGCCAAACAACACCTTAATATGTGTTCAGAAACATCTCCTGAGTACAGGGATACCACCCATGTGTAGGTTAGTTAGATTATTTGGGGGCTAAAAGGCCACGTTTAGGGGGGGGTGCATTTCCAACTTGGAATTTTGACATGTAGTCAGCCTGCGCCCATGTTCCATTTGGGACACTTTTGAAGCCTGTCAAAGTATTTTACCCCATAAAACCATATATTTTGGAAAACTAGACATCCTAGGGTATTTAAAATTGTGGTATTTTAACACTTTCCAAGTGCTAATTCTACCACCAACCTATGTCAAAGGGATGGGATGTCATTTTTTCCCCACACACATTGTAGTTCAGGCAGGAATTTTCAGATTCTGGTATTTGCCACTGCCAACCAACACCTCAATATGTGTTCAGCAACATCTCCTGAGTACAGGGATACCCCCCATGCATAGGTTTGTTGGTTTGTATTGGGTCTAAAATTCCACATTTAGGGGGTGCGCAATTCCAACCTGGAATTTTGACATGTAGTCAGCCTGCGCCCATGTTCCATTTGGAACATTTTTGAAGCCGTCCAATGAATTTTACCCCATCAAACCATATATTTTTGGAAAATAGACATCCTAAGGTATTTCAAATGGTGGTATTTTAATACTGTATAGGTACTAATTCTACCACCAGCCTTTGTAAAAGTTTGTGGTAGTACTTTTTTGGGAGTTTTTTTTCCACATGCATTGTACTTCAGGCATGAATTCACAGATTCTGGTATATGTCACTGCCAAACAACAACCCAATATGTTTTCAGCAACATCTCCCGAGTACAGGGATAGCACCCATGCATAGGTTTGTTGGTTTGTTTTTGGCTAGAAGGCAACATTTGTGAGATGCGCATCTCAAAATTCCAACTTGGAATTTTGACATGTAGTCAACCTGCGTCCGTGTCCTTTATGGGATATATCTTTGAAGCCAGCCAATGAAATTTACCCCCACCAAACCATATATTTTTTTATCTGTAGACCCCCATCACTACTTGTGGCAAGGGCTCAGCAGCCACCGATACATCGCTAGATGATGTATCAGAAAGCTGAATAGGGTCAAAATCGAACCCTGAGTCCGCGGCCTCAGAATCAGTGCGTAAGCAGTGATCTCGAGCAAAGAAGGGGTTAATAGCTCTTAGAAGAGCCTATCTAGTACTGTAATACATTACAGTACAAAGAAATTAATCCATAAAACAGTGCAGACAGCAAAACATACTGTTGCTGTGCAAGATTACTGCTTACACAGTGATGAATGGCAGGGAAGGGGTTAATACACAGTGAAAGACTTTCATAAAACCTGCCAATTTTATAAAATTTTATTTTATATCACTAATACTGATCTGTCTCTTTCCGTCACAAAAATGTAAGTGAGGAGAGGGAGGCAGATCAATATTTGTGAATATTGATCCGATTCATTTTGATCTGACCAGGGCGAATGGTGAGCTTAATTGAGAAATCACCAAACCGCCTTTGCCACTAATTCGCTGTTACTGATCGCTATGCGCTCAGGCAGCTTAAAAAAAAAAACCTCAAATATTTTTACTTTACATGTAATCCCCTAGCGGGTATGTGTAAAAAAAAAAATAAAAAAAAAATATGCAGACAGATAAAAATTGCTTTGGCGTCAATATCATTGCGTAAGCAGTGATCGACGGCAAATAAGGGGTTAATAACTCTTAGAAGAGCCTTTTTAGTACTGTAATAAATTACAGTACAAAAAAAATTAACCCCTAAAAAATGCACAAACAGCAAAAATAAATGCGCTGATGTGCACGATCACTGCTTATGCAAGATCAGTGGCAGGGAAGGGGTTAAACACAGGGAATTGCTTTAATAAATTTTTTTTATTGTTTTATTATTTGTGTGTTGTGTATTTATTGTTTTTTTTAACTTTTAATTACTTTTGTAACTTTGATCTGTCTCTCTCCCTCACTAAAAAAAATGTGAGGAGAGGGAGGCAGATCATAACTGGTCAGATCAATATAGAGTTAATATTGATCTGACCAGTCAGTGGGGATGTTCAGGAGAGCATCCCCACTGCCTGTCAGTGTGCCTGGCAGTCACTGATTGCCTCTGTGAAGAGGCAATCGTGTGACAGCCAGAGAGCACAGGAAGCAGGTACTTCCTGCCTCCTGTGCTCTTGCCCTTAGAAGGGCAGCGCCATCTTGGTCACTCAGTGACCAAGATCGTGCATTTTTTTTTTGTGTTCCTGATTGCCTCGACTTGCGAGGCAATCAGGAACACTTTCTGAGCATAGGAAGCGAAAGATTCGCTTCCTATGCTCATTTTTTAAATGCCCGCGTTTTAAAGGCACTGTGCCTTTAAAACCGGCATTTCGATCGCTCTCCGGAGCGATCGAAATGCCGACGGGCATTTTTTTTAGCATTGTACGATGCTTCCACACGGAAGCATCGTTACAATGCCGCTTGAGCACTGAAAGCGGAAAAACTCCGCTTTCAGTGCTCGTTTTGACACAGGACGGACTAGGTCCGTCCTGTGTCACTAACGCCTCGGCACACAGGACGGACCTAGTCCGTCCTGTGTCGCCAAGGGGTTAACAGAGTCAGGAAGCATTGGAGCTTCCTCAGCAATAAATTGCTAGATGGAACTACTGGATAAACAGAAACTAAAAAGTACTACTTTAATTGTGTGTCTCTTGGGGCAATTCACTAAAAGGTAAGGTACAGGTGAGTTGAGGTGAGATCTCGCCAGTTTATCTATACACTGTGTAGGGACAAACCATGTGAGTATCTCCTGCTAAGCAAGCTCACCAGGTTTGTTCCTACACGGTGTATAGCTAAATTGGTGAGATGAAATGTTCTTCTCACCTCGCCTTAGCTAATCTCACCTGAATTCACCTATTAGTAAATAGACCCCTCTTTTAACCCATTCTTGATGCTAGGACGTACTACACCGTCCAGATTTTAGAGTACCTAAAAGACTCTAGGATTACATAGTAGTTAAACAGCTCATCGCGGCTTCCTGGAAGGAACTTGCAGCGGGATTCTACCTGTCTGACTCACCTCGGTGTGACAGGGAAAATGTAGTCGGTGCTCAAAGCGAGCATTGGCTACATTTTACGTAATCGCGCTGTGGCCAAACTTCCGGGTTCGGGCACGCCTCCGTGACCTCACACGTGACGTCCGGAGGCATTGTGATCATTTGGCAGGGACCCATAGTGTGATTGAAGGCCAGGTACAAAAAGTGACGTTCTGGTGCTTCTGTCGTCTGGGACATGTGTGTGACCATCAGTGTTTAATGGGAAAAAGTGTTCTTTTCCCATTAAACACTGATGGCAACACACATGTGGTTCTAAAAAATATGTATAGGCTATCGTGCCCCTTTAAGAAGAATTCAACCAATACTACCTTTGTTTTTGTTACAACTGCTGTCAGCGAAAATGCATCATCCTTTAGTGTACAGCTATGCACAATAAAGTATAGTACTTTTAAACTGCCTTAACAAAGGCATTACATACTGTGATATCCCCATCCATCCTGAATATTGATCTTATCTCGTAATGTCTTTAGATGTCATGTCCAGAAGGATGCTGATGTGAGACGTGACCTCACCTTCAAAGTATATTTTATCTCCTTGCCAAAATAACCTGCTAATGTGGAAAATAGTCTTGTTTTATTTTCATACAGAATCATGACTAATAGGGATGATTCATTCCCTCACCAAAATCCGTAGCTATAAAATATCTTTATTTTCCATTTGCAGTACCCACTGTTTTGTAAAATGTGCATCAAACTTCAGTTACTAAAAAAGAATCAAACATTTATTCACTGTTTCACACTTGTTATATGGCAGGCATTAAGGGACAGCTGTAGACAAAATATGTTTAACTGAAGCCAATTGCTTCAATGACATTTTAAAGATACAAATTTTTTTTGTAAAAAAATGTTTTCTTTTGTTTGTAAACGTTGCTGTAAAAGGACAAAACTTTGAAATGATATTTACCTTACTAGTGCTAAAAATGAAATAGTGCCCAGCACAAGAGGGAGAGATAAAACATTAACAAGAAAAAAGTGATCAACTGTCGAGCTAACATAAAAAAGAAAAAAAAAATACAATCTTTACTGAAAGAATACAAATAAAGTACTTAAAGCGCAAAGTCTTTTTCAAGATGCATATCAGGAACAGAATAGTATAGCCCAAAATACCCAGCTGGGTGGAAGCACTCTGAACATAGATTATAATAGATGGTCCACCTGCACTAGTGTAGGAACAGAAAGAATCACAGATGAGACTGTAGCTTGTCTTCAGGTTACAGACGATTGCATACACATTGCACTGAAACAATGTAAACTAAAATAATGACGACATTAGTAAATACGCAATATGCATACGGCAAGTACCACATTCTATTATCCAGACAGAAAGCTTAAATTCCACGTCTCTGTCTCACTATTTTTATGTCTTACACAGACAAAAAAAACGTCTGTCTCCAATCTCACAAGTCAGCACTTAACAATGAATATATGAAAACACTGTTTGTGAAGATATACAAAGACTTTCTTATGTGTAATTACCAGAGATGTGCTCAAGTGGAGAAAATGTGATATTTCTCCATTAACATCGCCTGCAAAATGGTAAGACTTTAAAATTACAGTGTGAGTTGGAGTGACAATACACAGATGCAGTTAATGTTTAACTTGTTAGCAGTTTGTTATAAAAAAAATATATTGCAGTCATCGCTCAAAGGGTATTATTTACCTAAAATCATGTGTTTACAAAGGAGGAAAAAGGAAGCCATTTATTGTGTCTAAAAGGAGAATTACAACACAGCCAGCGTTTGTAAAAGAAAGTTGGCTCGGACCACCCACACACATTCTCTACAAATATATTAAAAAGCAAAATATGTTGGTGACTTATCTGACACTAGGTCTGAGGTATAAGATTTCAGAAAATAGAGGAAAAATAAATCATATTTTTTTCTCTCCTCTATGTTGCCAGACAACATTTCAGCATTACAGAAAACATACTTTTAAGGCCTCATTTAAAAAGCTTTACTAACAAGATGAATGCTATTTAAACCACATTTTTTCCATATTAAGCAAGATCAAAAATATGAATTAAAGCACATACAGTACTGTGTCTATAACCATCTTTGAGACATATACACAGCTCAGTGTTTCCCCATTAATTAAATGGACTCATGTCACCTAAACTTTGTTTTTACCGTGAACACAAAAAATAATAGAAAAAGTGTACTTTCTGAACAGAGTCAATATAGGGAAACTTCATGATATCTGTGGAAAATGGGAAGTATCTCTTGCATAATGCTGTAATAAACTTAAAAAAAAAAAAAGATAAGTCCCTTGGTGTAATAGTTACTGCATGTACCCTGACTTCCAGGATTTTCTTGTAAAAGTGCGGATATATATTTATTCCATTTTTTGCCATTAGCGGCCTCTGATCTATATCTGACACTTCTGCTCCAGACTATTAGGCTTTCATCTCTATCTTGTTATGCACACAATTATCTGCAGCTCTGCCCTTTTAATGATCTACTTCCTGCTTCACACTGGGTTGTATATTCATATACAGTTATTATATATTAGTGTTATATATTCAAATAGTTTTTCTTTCATTTTATGTTCATTTACTTTATTTTTATGCATTTAATTAATGTATCATGTTTTGTTTTTTTTATGATTTGTATTCCGGCCCATTTTTAGGAGGGCACTGACTATTTTGACTATAGCCAAAGTCCTCGCATTGGCTTTGGCTATATCTGTAATAGTTGATGTCCTCCTGAAATAAGCCAAAGTCCTCCTCATAAAACCTTATGGGGAGGACTGAGGCTATCACTTTGTTGTCAGATTTTGTTGTCAGGAGATATCGGTGTGGAATTGGCTATGATGTCCCAATTGCGAGTGTAAATGGATAGGCCCTTTTGGGGCTTGGGTGCTCGCCAAGGGTCCCTGAATTCTATAAAATATATATATTATTCATTATAAATAATGTTTAGAATATAAACATTACAAATTAAAATTTCATTAGCATGGTAACAGATCTAACATGCCATAATAGCATCATTATAAATAAATAAAAAAATCAATGATTATCATTTAGGATGAAAATATGGCAGAAATGGCACAATTACCATGTAATAAAAAAATACACTTATCACATAGAAACCTTAATAAAACCACCTACATCTAGGGTTGCCACCTTATCTTCAAAAAAAATACCGGCCTTGGTACTGTTTCCATAGACTTAACGTTAGCCTGATGCCAATTTTTTACCGGCCTGCTGGTAAAATACCGGCCAGGTGGCAACCCTACCTACATCACTTAGTAATCCCAAATGATGTTAGATATCTATATGATTGTTGCCAAAGATTGACATGCCATGTGATTTTGTGTAATTTCTTATAGTACACAGATTGGATTACATAATATATTAAAGAAAAGATAATAATAAAAAAAAAAGAAACGGTATACACGTTTAAAAATTAGGATGTAATCATT